>CM056570.1:5118600-5718600 GCA_029721515.1 Synanceia verrucosa
TGTGTGTGTGTGTGTGTTGCAGCCGTCCAAAATCCCTCTGGAAACTATTCACTCTACAAGAGCATTAAAACATCACCACTCTCTTAGATGTCAACACCAGCGAACGCTCTCATCTCTGTCATCCCTCTTTTCTTTTTTTTTCTGTCCGTCTGCGTCTTCTTTCTTTCTTCTCGTCTTTTTTTTTTTGCCGTCACCCTTCACCTCTCTCTCCTCCTCCTCTCTCAGCATCTTGACAATTTATGACAAGTCAGTTTGATGTAATAGCTCTGGATATAAGCGTCTTTGTTGGGGGTGATCTTTTGAGTCATCACTGTTTTGAACAAGCATTGAAAACTAATGAAATGGAAAAAGTGAGATAACTGCATTTTAGTCAACTTGATGTGGCAACACACACACACACACACACACACACACACACACACACACACAGTCACAGAAATAGTCGTGCGCAGAGTGGGCTTAACGGTGCATTCAGACCCCATTAGAGCACGTTAAATCATTTTTGATGAGCTCACGGTTAATGGTTTAAGCAGACAGAGCTGGGACTACACACTCACAGCCAAAACAAACTACATACCCAGCATTCCCCTCACCTGACATCAGCCAGAGCTCGGGCCCACGGGCCATCTCCACAGCAACTCATTTGTCTTCATCAGGGTTCGATGGTCTGTGCTGCTCTCCGAGGGGATTAATGAAGTTGTCCTAAATGAAGTTCTCAGATGGTCACTGATGATGAGTTTTAATCATGTTCATAGAGAAACGAGAAATCGGACTCAATAAAACAGCATGGGGGATGTTAAGGCTGTTAATGGGTGTTCTTTCCTTTTAAGAAAATATGCTTTATTGCTGTGTTAAGAGTCTGTCATACTATTAATCAGTAGTTTCATATTTGAGACAAATCCCATGACTACTATATATGAAAGATTTCACTCATAGTGACCAGAGATTGTCATGTACATTTTCCCTTTCAGTGTCTTTTAGCTCGTTGTTGTGGTTTAACTTTTGTTTCACTCTCATCAGCACAGCAGCTCTTTTCAGAGTAAAAACTCTAAAATCCCACTATGTGCTACCTGCCCAGCACTAAATGGCAAACAGACAGTTACAGATGGAGGTTTCAGCCTCTAATGAGGCCGAGAGTAGCCTGGTCTCCCAGACCCTCATACTATCGTACAGAGGGCCTGGCATTCTTCCATTGAGAACCAATTTCAGACGGGAGTCATGAACTCTTTTGACGTTTGAAACGATTGGATCTGATTTTACCCAATTGCTAATGTTTAGTCGTGATGTATGTAATGCACCACTAGCATTCAGACTAGCTCCTAGCTAGACTAACTAACTCCTTCGCCACTAACATAGCTAACTGAAAAATAAGACTTTTCCTGAACCCTGTGGGGAGTAAAGCCACATCTTTGCAAGCAATAAAACTGCTTAAACATTCCTCTTGCTCCGACTTCAATTGCTGAATATTTGGGAGCCTAGCCAAAACGGACTGAATGGCTTCCTTCACTTCCGTCTCCGCCGCCATTGCCAAACTACAACCAGCTAGACTACAACGCAAATGCAGCGCATTCAACGTCATTGTTAACACCCGCCTCCCCCAGTCCCCCACCATTCACTGATTGGCCAGGATGGAAACCATCCTGAGATATCGAGCAAACCCAGACGTAATCTGCAGGGAAATGACAATTGAGCGGAAGATTACGGAGGGCTACGGCCAGGCTAGGCCGAGAGTGATTTTTTTTTCAGGTGGCCAGAAAACACGACAAATGAATGTTACTCGCAAATAACCATATTTCCCAAAATGTTGACCTATTTCTTTGGAAGCGTACATTTTTTTAATGTATAGAAATGTATAAATTTAAGATAATCTGCACCCATGTGTCCCATATACCTGAGACTGGCATCTGGTTCTCAGTGCGTCATATCCTCACCACCAACTTCCCACCTTGCACCCCTCTAGGTGAAAACATGACAGTTCTAAACACGGCTGATTGGCTGTTGGGCTGCAGCAGCCCGCCCCCTGCCCCAGGCTCCAAGGACTATGGTACAGAGGTGCATGTGTGTGAATCCAAAGCCAGAGATCATACAGTATTACCTTTAATTAAAAAAGAATGGGTTTCTATATTTTAGGCTGGTCATAGATCTGATGTTTTTTTGTTTTTGTTTTTTTACAGTGTTTGTTTTTTATTTTGCTGTGCAGTGTTCCCTGCTCTTTGGATCCCATTGGATTTATCACAGTGTGTGTGTGGAGTTGTTATAAATAGTTGCAGGGTTCCTGCAAGTCAACACATTTATGAAAACATGGGGGATGTGATGAATTTGCTGGGGGAATAAGTTAATATCAGGGGCTTTGCATGATTATATTTTTAAAATCTCATCATTACCCCTCCAAAAAATAAATAAAGACAATTAAAAAAGAAATTCAGCTTTCGGGACATAGTGGTGATTTGACTTAGTAATAGAAAGTCATTTAAAAGCTGTTCATATCAACCCTGCACACAGCATTTGCTCCCATACTGGAACTGCATGGTAGTTTTCTTTGTGTGTGTGTGTGTGTGTGTGTGTGTGTGTGTGTGTGTGATAGTGATTCCTTACTGGTCTCTCCTAACACCGATCTTTTCTATCTTCCTTAAGTGAAAACAGAGCCTATGAACAACAGTGATACAGTCAGTACGACAGGCGACACAGCGCTGGACACGTATGCAGGCTCAGGTAACACAACCCATTGTACGATTTCCTCGTCTTGATAAATAAAAACTCACGTTTCTGTATCAGACACACACACACACACACACACACAAACACCGTCATCCATTTCAGCTCAGTGGTCAGCCTGCTGAAAGCTTTAATCCCATGAAGTATTGCCTGTCCTTGGATTGCGTCATCAAAGGCTGGCAGGGGGATGAGAGAGCGAGCGCGAGGCATTTTTACACTTGTCTTTTTTATTTTAAAGTCACACATGCTCCTGTGCTCCTTCACTCTGCAACACACACATGCACACACACTGAGGCACAAACCCATTAAGCAACACGCAGTGAGGGTTTAGAAGCAGCGGGGTGTTTGTCAGTATTGAGCTCTGACATCTCAATGACCACAAACAGACATTGTGTTTTACTATGAGGCCCGATGTAAGGGTTTCATGGACTACAGTGATCTCTAAAGGGGGAGATCTTGGCTCCTCTCCATTGAAAATGCTTCAAATTATGTTTACTGGAACAAGCCCGAGGCCTTGAATTGCGCAGTTCAGGAGTGGTTTTGTTCAGTGTGAAAGGAAACAGACGATCTGAGTCGACATCATCCATAACCTTGTGTTGCCTTGTTGTTTTTGATTATTGTGCTATTTCTAGTAATCACCAGCAGCGGGTACAGCCCTCGGTCAGCCCACCAGTACTCCCCTCCCCTCTACCCGTCAAAGTAAGTCTGGCTTTATACACAACAGAAGCTGCTTTCTAAGAAAAATTATCAGCATGTCGTCTCCTACACTTCATCTTTATCATCCTATTCTGTCATCACCTGCAATTCTTCTCCTCTTTCAGGCCCTACCCTCATATTCTCTCCACGCCGGCAGCCCCTCCCATGCCGACATACGCTGGACAACCCCAGTTCAGCAGCATGCAGCAGTCGACTGTCTACACTGCTTATTCCCAGACAGGACAGGCATATGGACTGTCCTCCTATGGTATTCATAAACACACAGTGACAGGCAGCTACACAAATTAAAATTTGATTACAATTCATACAGCAAACAACAACATTGTCCAAGAAGATGAAAATGTAATAAAAATACTCCAATACCTTTAGTCAAGGAGGAATTCAATATTTCCACCATTACAAGCATGCCATTTGAAGCCAAACCAAAGAGTTGCATAAATGGAACAAGTAAAGCCAGAATGACAACATTATTTAAACATTGATGGTGGCATAAAATATGTAGTTTCAAGGAAATAAATTTGGTTAATGTTTCGGTTTTAATGGTACACTTTCCTGATGCTGTAACGTATGCAAACACTGTAAAATAATATTCTTGTTTTTCTTGTCACAGACCTCGGTGTGATGCTGCCGGGCATTAAGACAGAGAGTGGCTTGGCTCAGAGTCAGTCTCCTCTGCAGACAGGTCTCAGCTACAGCCCCAGCTTCACCACACCACAGCCCGGACAGACTGCATACTCACCTTATCAGATGCCAGGTCAGTTGGAAACATATACTACATATACATATACTATATACATACATATACATACCGTCTCCCACCTCAAATCTATAGTGCAGTTGCGTATTGTTTTCCTCAGTAGCTTTATACTAATGCTTTGCAAACAGATTAAGTGTGTCTCCATTTTATTATCTGCAGTGTCTCATTGGTCTCCTTTTTGTCCCAAGGCTCCAGTTTCACTCCTTCCTCAGGCCTCTACGCCACCAACAACTCAGTGTCCAACCCCGCCAACTACACTGCCACACAGCAGGTACCTGTGTGTGTGTGGGTGTGTGTGTGTGTGTAAAAGGTACATTTTCAGTAATATTATAGAAAAACACCTTAAAAGTAAATTTTATATTCAATTTTTGATTTTTCAAAATGACCAAAAACTGAAGTCCACACTTGGCAACTTAGCACGACGGTTCCCTGTTGGTAGAGTTGGTATGTGTGTGTGTGTGTGTGTGTGTGTGTGTGTGTGCCTGTGTGTGTGAATGGGTCGGCCTTATGTCCACATTGGGGTCACACACTTGACTGGGGATGGCATGTGCAATTTGGACAAAGCCCATGTCCCCAATTGTTTAAACCTTGATTTTGGGTCAGTGGTTAGGGTTAAGGTTGGTGTTAAGGGGTTAGTTGTTGCACTTAGGCTTAGGGTGAGTTTTTAGGAAATTAAAGTTTGTCCCCAAAGAGGGGTAAAAATGCCTAAATACCCCAAAGGTGACTCACTTGTGTGTATGTGTGTGTGTGTCCTTCATAGGTTAAACCTGGACCAGCTGAACGTTAGCTTAAGTGACATACATTTTCCCAGGCCCAATAACAAAGACCGTTTCCCAAGGGAGTTCTTGCCAGAGCAGATCAACCGTGCTCCATGTTTGTTCAGAGTGGTCAAGTGAACGTTGTTTTCCTCATTATGCCGACTCGAACTAAAGACGAGGATTTGGTAGTGTGCAGTTAGGATAGCATTTGAGAGCAGAAAAGTGGTTTTACAGTCACGCTCCCACACAACGTTTTCCTCATTCAAGGAATAAAATCTAATTACGCTGTGACCTCGCAACAAGGGACAAACCTATGAGAAACACACAATTAATCTTTGTGAAAGGGTGTTTTGTTCTGGTTATTTCTCTATGTCCATATGATGAATTGTATTGTGGTAGTAAAATGCTTGAAGGGGGATTTTAATGTTCCACTATGATAGATGTGGCTGTTTAGAGAGAGAAAAGTCAAGGTTTGGCCTGTGTGGGTGGATTAAGGGGAATATACTGCTATGAGTGTGTGTGTGTATGAGTTTACCAGAAAAAGAGAAAGCAAGCAAGAGATGGAAAGGCGCAGACTGATCGACAGCAAGTCTGTGTGTATACAGTTGCTTGTGCACACATATTGCTGACTACGCATCAACTGTGCGTGTGCGTTCATGTTGTGCGCTCCACTTTATAAGGACTTGAGATGGACATAGTGACAGTTTTAGAGGGCTGACTCATAAAAGTGGCCATCTCCACTGGGTCAGTAAAAAGCAGCAACACAAGGTTTTAGTTGTTTTGGAGATATAAACTACAAAATCGAGGGAATAAAAGATTAGAGAAATGAGAAGGAACACTTGTAAAAATCTGTCTTCAAAAGTCAGTTTGAACTTCTCCAGACAAGTGAGTTATCTCAATTTTCCTGCTGTTTTTTTTATGCCTCTGCACCAGTGAGAGCGAGGCTTCAGGAATTATATTTTTGTACATACTGTACATTCGGTCCTCCGCCAAGGAGGTTATGTTTTCACCGGGGTTTGTTTTGTTTGTTTGCAAAATAGCTCAAAAATTTGTGGACGGATTTTGGCGAAATTTTCGTGGTTGGTCAGAAGTGGCTTAACTTAAAACTGATTCATTTTTGGTGGTAATTGGATCCGATTCAATGGCACCGGGGTAACTTAAAAAAAAAAAATCACAGCAGCCGCATTGGCAGAGGTCTGCGCTCTCTGAGGAGTGCTTTTCTAGTCACACATGCAATATCTCAAGAACGGCCGAAGGGAATTTCATCAACAAGCATCCTCTTGGATTCAAGGATGAGCTCATTTTGTTTGGTGGTCAAAGGTCAAGGTCACTGTGACCTCACATAACTCAAGAAACAGAATCCATGTGCTAATGACAATTGACAGAAATGCCTAATAGGATAAAATCCTGACATTTTGGACAAACACGAAAACTGCAGCTTCTGGTGTTTTTGTTCCTTTTGTCTTTGTGCTCATAATTTCTCTTATTCCCTGCAGGATTATCCCTCATATACGACGTTTGGCCAAAACCAGTATGCCCAGTATTATTCTGCCTCCACGTATGGGACTTATATGACCTCCAACAGCGTGGATGGCACAGGCTCTACGGCGGCCTACCAGCTGCAAGATCCCACCCCTGCCATGACCGGACAGGCTGCTGAACTTCACCCAGGTTTATATTAAAAAGAAGCAACACTCCACACAAATCTAACTTCATAAATATGCAAACAAATGTCAGATTTCTAACCGTTCCTCAATGCTGGCTCCACAATCTTGTTTCCAGTAGAAAAATACCACAGTTTGGGTAACTGAGTTCAAAACTCTCTTTCACCCATGATGAAGCACAGGAAGTAACTTCAGACTGTATCCATGGTTACCTGGCATTGCACTCGCTAATTGGGGTATCGGCATATGTTTACATTTGCCTCAGAGACTTTGATTAGAGTGAAGTTATGTTAAATATTCGACTTTCGTGTACAAGTGAGAGAAAGAAAAAAGAAGAGGAAATAAAAATGAGCTCAAGCAAACCCATATGTACAGAAATATGGCTCGGTATTCTATTTTTGTTCCTTTTTTTCACATTTTTTTCCTTGGGTTTATCTTGGCTGTAATTCAGGAAGCCTGATTAAAGGAGCTTATCGTTCTTCCTGTCACTTCCTGGCACTTTCACTCTCACCACTTTTCTCACCATTTCTCAATTTTCCCTCTCCTTGGAGTTACAGTTGGTATCTGTCTTTTCTTTTTTTTGTCACTCACATATTCTTTGCGTCTTTTTGTCTCTTTATCCACCCCCTCTCGCTGGGTCTCTCCCTGATTGAGACATAACAATATGAGAGCCGAAGCTTAGAGTCTGGTTCTAGTTACCACACAGCAGTGGGAGCATATGGCATTAGGAGTGTGTGTGTGTGTGTGTGTGTGTGTGTGTGTGTGTGTGTGTGTGTGTCTGTGAGCACAAGAATGTGTGTGTGCTCATGTATGCATGCTCCTATCTTTGCAAAAAGTCTTTGAATTTATTGCACAGCTCCCTCTTTCCCCTCCTCTGTTAAATCTGTACATTGCATGTTATCATGAATCAGTCAGAGTACCAGTGTCACTGTTGTTTATGTTCATTGGTAGTGTTCACGTTGATCTGTTGTGCCAATTAACTTGAGTTATTAAACCTGACATGCTGGCTTATTACTGGACAAATCTGAGTTATCGCTTTTCCTGAAGTGGATACTCCAGAACACCTGTAGGATCAGCACAGCACATCATTACTGTTGCTTTAATGCAGTTAGTGAATATAGTTTGTGACTGCTTGCACAGTTTGAGACAGACATTTGATCATTTTGTGAATTTTCAGCGTTTCAAATGTTTAACCCTGCCTGTGTTTGCATGCTCTCTCAGGGGACTTTGATACAGTGCAGAGCCCCTCCACACCCATCAAAGAGCTGGATGACCGAGCCTGCCGGAGTGGGGGGTCCAAGTCCCGGGGCAGGGGCCGCAAGAACAACCCCTCCCCTCCCCCTGATAGTGACCTGGAGGTAAGGGACCAAAAAACACCCACTTGACGAAGCCCTTGCAACACAGGCTGAATATTCCACTCAAATCTCACTGGATATATGATGTTCTCTTTGATCGTCGGAGTCTCAGAACAACAGAGGAGAGGCGGCCTGAGAGCGGGACCACCCATGTCACTGTCCAGTTGAGCTTGAGTGTACATGTGGACTAAAAGGATGGACATAACCATCTCATCTCCCACCTCTTTTGCTCCCCAGAGGGTGTTTGTGTGGGATCTGGACGAGACAATCATTGTCTTCCACTCTCTGCTCACGGGCTCCTACGCACAGAAATATGGCAAGGTAAGATCATGCCTTCAATGGATACCTGTTGTGTTTCGATATCCATCCATTTTCTTTCTCTCTGCCAGGTTACAGCCAGGGGCGACACTGGTCTGGTTTTTGATAAATCATCACACTTTGTTTCAGCTTTATAAAAATAATTACAGTTGGTCAAATAATAGATGTATAATTTAAAATTTTTTAAGAAACTGCTGGATTGTTGAAGCTTGGAGGGATGATATGTCATCCTGTTAGTGACTGACCCAATAAAGCACTTCAGGACGAGGGCATAATTCTCTCTGGAAACAGGGGGAACGTGTCCCCCTCGCTTTTACAGCTTCAGTTTAATTTGCTCTTGTGTCAGTGTCATCTGGTTGTCCAGCTGCCAAATTCCCCCCAAAAAAATCCAGGGAGGGGTTACCATTTTAGTTTCATCTTCAGTTAATTCAGTCTTAAAAGTAACCCTGCAAGAGTGCCCTGTGATTTTTTTTTTTTTTTGCCCTGGGCTTTGCCTGTCAGGCTACAAACAGGCTACACTACACCCTGTGATTGGCTCAAAAATATTTTCAAATCAAGAATTTTCCAACAAACATAATGCAGTGTAGTTTCTATTTTGTAATGCTAATTTAAAAAACTAAATATGATTTTAAGTAGGGATTGTGTGTTCATAATATACTTCTGAAACTAAACCCAGGTCCTTACTTCTAAGAGGGCTTGTTTGACTTTTACGCAGTTTTAGTGAGTCTCTCAATGAGCACACCATTCGTTTCCCTGAGTATATTAACATGACATCAACCACTTCATGAATGTTGTGGTCCATTTATGATGTTGACCGCATGCATAAAGAAATCTGTAAATGCAGTACAATAAAAATGTTGACATTGCTCATATTAGTTTAATCAGAATTTAACATGCTGATTTTTTTTACTTGGACTGGTTCATGCTAGTCTTCATTTTGAATTTATTTGGTGGTCTTGCCTTCTCACCTGGCAGTTACACTGTTTATAGTTTCCTTTATTGTAATAGTTCCTGGCTCTGATCTGGGATCATCCTATGTGGCCAAGACTACAGATTTTTTTATTGGGTGATGTAGTTTCCTGTGGGCCCCGGTGTAGCCACCAGCCTGCCCGGACGGGCTCTGCTTCCCACTCCACAGCCTGCAGAGTCCATTCTGATATTCTTGTTTGGCAGTCAAACAAAAGCGCACACATAGTATTTGAAGGCGTTTTACAGATATGGGATGTGGGCACTGATGTACTTCCTCACTGCTCTGCAGTTGTGGAATTTAATGTTTGGCAATTGGGATTTAATGGGTATAACAAAGGCCTTGGTGAGTTGTAAATTTCTGTCAGTGTATGAGAAACAGAGCACATTTGTGGTTAATTCAGCTTGGTTTGCACTGTTTTCTAAAATGAAGAAATAATTTTTTCTGACTGAAATGTGATCATTGGCTAAAATGTAGTTTCATGTAACCTCTGAAAAAATGTAATGTTTTGTATTAAAAATAATTGTAAGAACATTTGTCCACCTCATTTGCTGCTGCTGCCTTCAAGAAATGCAGTGGCAGCTGTGTCTGTTCACACCTCGCCCAAAATAGTGTTTACACTGTTGACATAGCAACCGCAAGACCCTTCTCATACGGGCCTGTGCTCTAAATGGTGTTTCACTTTTTAATGACTATACTGGTTATTATAACCAGGGATAATGTTCACACCGTCGTGAAGAGTTGAGTTCCCAGCGTTTAAATGATAACGGCGGAGGTGGAGAGCAGAATTGTTTCAGGCCAGCTTTGCCAAGTAATATTTGCAGTTCCTTGTGTTTGATTGAACTTGTCTGGCAAAATATTACAAAAAAAGCCACCTCAGTCTTTCTGGAGCCCAAAGCAACTGCCGAATACATCCACTCAGTGGGAATAAACACATTTCACGTGAGTGTTTCGACATGTCAGTAACTTTCTTTTGGCTGGTGGCCAACACAATCATTACCTGAGAGATATAAGTGCCACTTGTCTCTGTGACTGACAGGAAAGCTTGGAAAAGCTCTCAAGTTTTGGAGAGCTCTGCACACTTTGTGTGCCTGTGAGCTTCGCTCGCTCACTTTCACTCTCCTTCCTGCTAGTTTCTTTCTATTCTGGTCGTCTGACGGCGTCAGCGAATCGCGCGGCGAGCTGTCGTCCCTTACTGACCTATCACAGATGATGGTTTTTGCAGCTGAGCCCCGGGCTTACACATGCACACACAAACCATTCACATACCACATTCACGCCAAGCGTCTCCCTTTGAGGGGTGCCTACTTTCTGCAACACACACACATAAAGACACACACTCTTCCTCTCACCCCCCAACCCACAAACCCACCCCACCACCACCACCAAGCATGAGGAATGTTGATGGGACAGAACAAGTGCAACCTGTCTGTCAGCATCTGCTGCGATGAGTGGAGCGTGCCAACTCTAAAAGTTGGGGTGGGGGCGGGGGTGCCAATTGGGAAAAAGCAGGAAGGAGATGTGTAAAAACTGCAATTTTTTGGGACAAGCACAAAGACCATGTCAATATTGGATGAAAATGATCGTATTGTCTTTGTCTATCTTGATAGGACCCTCCTATGGCGGTGACGCTGGGTCTGAGGATGGAGGAGATGATCTTCAACTTGGCGGACACACACTTATTCTTTAATGACCTGGAGGTGAGACAAATATACACGTTTAATCATTTTCATGCTGAAAGAGTTTCTCTTGCACAGTTGTCAGATTTTGCAGAAAGCTCACCATTAAGAACTTCAAAGTTTCTTGAAGTCAGTTAAACACTACTACTGTCCTCTAGTGGTGTGAAGTGTTATAACACTGTTATCGTTTCCTGTCAGGCTGCACTGTGCTTATGTTAAAATTGTTTGTGTTGTATAGATTAATATATATATTGCCAACCAGAACATATTTACATACATTAGATATAGTGCGACTTGAATTGCCTCAGTGCAGTTCATTCATAGTTACTATGTATCCTGCCGTGTATAGCATTAAATTTGAATTAAACAAATGCTTGGAATTGTATGCCTGCTGCTGTGATGTTTGAATATCCATGTCTGGATTTGTTAAATTATTAAATTTTTATCTGTGTGTGTGTGTTTGTGTGCAGGAGTGTGATCAGGTACATATTGATGATGTGTCATCAGATGACAATGGCCAGGACTTAAGGTGAGGATTTAACAAGTGTCATTTGTTTAGTAATTCGTGCAGTGGTGATTGTTGATGTAATTGTTTGTTTTTCTTAAGCCTTATAATTCAAATTAATATTCTGTGGTTTGGCTCTTTAAGTTAAATATATTCCGTGCATGCTAAAGGTGGTAAAGAATTGCATCCTCACATATACAGTACATGCTGGCAGTTGTGTTTATAGTCCAGAATAATGAAAATAACCATTGATCTTTTTGTTCTACCAGAGCAGATTTTTCAAATAAAACATATCATTATTATTGACAGTACTTACAGTTTTGCAACTGATGGCTTCCATGCAGCTGCAACCAGCGCCAACCTGTGCCTGGCCACGGGTGTCCGCGGCGGGGTCGACTGGATGAGGAAACTGGCCTTCCGCTACCGACGAGTCAAAGAGATGTATAGCACGTACAAAAACAATGTGGGGGGTAAGCCAATCTGACACCAGGGACAGACTACAGGGTCACAGAGAGGGGGGGAGGTTTGCTATAGGTGAACGTGTCCATCAGAACTGCAGATTAACGTTGAAAACAATGAGCATGTTAAACATTTTCCATATATTCTGGACAGAAACAGTATTTGCAGCAACAAAAAAAGCCATTAATCTATTAATTTATTATTATGTGTGGAAACTACGAAGCCATTATTGTAGCAAGTGTTTGCAAATGTGTGTGGTGAGTTTTGTACTGAGGGTAATTAGATTTGTAAATGTGTAAAATAATCTGTAAATGTGTAATAAGATTGTTAATGGGTAAAAGAATCTACAAATGTGTAACTTTTGTGAGCATAATCAGTTTCGTCTGTGCGTAATAAGATTGTTAATGGGGACAGGAATCCGCAAATAATTTGTGTAATTTGTGTTGCGTAATCACATTTATAAAAGTGTAAAATAATCTGTAAATGCGTAATAAGACTGTTATGGTAGGGAATCTGCAAATGTGTCATTTATATGCACGTAATTGATTTCTTCAAAGCGTTATAAGATTGTTGATGGGTACAGGAATGTAAATGTGTATTCTGGACATGCGTAATCAGATTTGTAAATGGCTGCCTGAGTTGGAAATGATGACTTGTCTGTATTTTCATTAACAGATTTGTCTACACATTTACATATTTCCATGCACATTTACAAATTTGTCTACACATCAAGGCCAAAATGCAGCATTTCATTAAAGGACGACGTAACAGTGGCTACAAGGTCCAAACCTAGAGGACCTTACTTTCTGTATCTTTATTTTTGCTGTTGTTTGTCCATGTGTCTGGTGCCTGTCACTCTGAGGATTCACCACGTCGTGCTTTGTTTTAGGTCTGCTGGGTCCTGCTAAAAGAGACGCCTGGCTGCAGCTCAGAGCAGAGGTGGAGGCTCTGACCGACTCCTGGCTCACCCATGCACTCAAGTCCCTGTCCATCATCAGCTCCAGGTGCCACGAATTAATGAGATCAAGATTGAGAGCGTGGGAACTGATTTATATTCAGTATCAAGGAGACATTAAGTCATGATCCAGTCATCCCTCTATCAATCCGTTTGTCTATCCTTTCGTCCACCTTTACATAACAAAGCATGCTCTCTGTCTGTTCCTCAGGAGTAACTGTGTAAACGTGTTGGTGACTACAACGCAGCTCATACCAGCACTGGCTAAAGTTCTCTTGTATAGTCTGGGATCTGTTTTCCCCATCGAGAACATTTACAGTGCAACAAAAATAGGTAAGGCACACACACCTCCCATAAACTCTAAATGATTTAATGTTCTGTCTAATCTACTGTTGATGGAATTAATTTCATGTGGAATGGAAGTAAATGTATAGTAGCTGACTATATATTTAACTTATGGTATTTAAAAAATGTATGGCAGGTTATCCATTATTTTGTTCACATTATTTCAATAGATCACATTGGTTCCACTTTGACCAAATACACACACTTCAACTTTTAACTTTGACCTTTTAAATGACCTCAAGCAAGAGAAAAATCAAGTAGTACTAATAACATTGTGTTCAGCGTAGTTTTAGAAATAATAGTTATTATAATAACTACACAGACAGCATCATAGTGCGTCTTTTCACCATAATCTGTGTTTAATCCTGTATATTGGTCTTTCTTAGTGTAATGTTATACACCGTGCACTATGATAGGCTTTATTTGCATTTGAAATATAAGATTTTGTTTTTTTTTAAACATACATTTCTAAATATAGTGAACATAATTAATCCATGTGAAATTTAACATTTTTAATAATAAAGGTTTTAAAGGTAAAAACTAATGCAAATGTGGGCAAACAACCTCACATGAGGTCCTAATCAGGCCTTGAACAAATCATGGGATCTTCCAGTAGCCTGAACCTCAGCCGGCTACACCAATGTAGAGCAGCTGTAGCCAACAATAAATCAAAAGTCAACTACTCATCAGTCTCAGCTAATGAAAAAACAACAACTGAGCATTATAGACCAAAAAAAAAAAAACAGCAAAGAAAACTCATGTTACATCCTGTCCTCACGATGCCTTGATTCAAATGGACATCGTGACCCATAATTATTTCAGGTCATATGTCATATCCCAGAAGCTCACAGGGACCTCACTTTGGATATGGAATTACTGGAAATGCATTAGCATTGTACACTATATGTTGTTAAGGCTAAGGGTTAACATGACAAATGCACATCTGTTTATTACCTCCGCCGAGGAGGTTATGTTTTCACTGAGGTGAGTTGAGTTGTTCATGGACGGTTTTTGACGAAATATTCAGGGTTTATCCAAAGTGGCCTAACTTAAACCCGATTAATTTTTGGCGGTGATCAGATCCGAATCGACAGCACCACCAAAAATTAATCAGTTTTAAATTAGGCCACTTCGGGCCAATCCTGAAAATTTCGTCAAAAAACGTCCATAACTTTTTGAGTTACTTTGCAAACCAAAATACATACAAATAAACAAGCCCCGGTGAAAACCTCCTTGGTGGTGGCGGTAACTATAAATAAAAAAGTCACCGTTGCCGCGACGAAGGTCTGCGCCCTCTGAGTGCTTTTCTAGATTAGCTGTTGTGTCAATCGTATTTATTCATTTACCTCTCAGAATTCAGTGTTTGTGTGTCAGGATTAATCTTTATGATCTATGGGTTAACGTTATTGTGTGAGCCTTCTCTCCTCCGCCACTTCCTGTGTTTCTATTTCCATCCAAACAACAACAAAGGAAAAAAAAGTGTGAAAGCCATTTGTTTGTCTCCAGGCAAAGAGAGCTGTTTTGAGCGTATAGTCTCCCGCTTTGGCACTAACATTACATATGTTGTGATTGGCGATGGAAAGGATGAAGAGCATGCGGCCAGCCAGGTAAACAAACGACTTCTGACCTTTGACCCCTCTGACCTTGTGACCCTCCTTCCTCCCCCTTGTTTATTTGTTTTTTGCAGGAAAAGAGAGTTGCTTTGAACGCATAATGCAAAGGTTTGGCAGGAAAGTAGTGTATGTTGTAATTGGGGACGGTGTGGAAGAGGAGCAGGCGGCCAAAAAGGTAATGGACCCGCAACCTCACCCGCGACCCCGCCTACTCCACACAGTGTGAGCTCTGATTGGACGACGCCTGCCTTTCTTTGCTGTAGAGGATTTGTGTCATTTACTTTTCCGTTCTACTTGCCGTTGCTTTCCCCCCCTTTTTTTAACAGAAGGACTTTTGATTGCAACAGTCAGGGTGGAAACATGAGATTGTACATTTTGCACCTACTTCAAGTCAGATATGCTAAATTTGTGAGACACTTGCAGCTAAATTTGGAGCATTCACTCTACCTGTGTCACATTTGAATGGCTGTCTAAAATGTACAAAGTGATCGAAACCATCTCATTTGTTGAATGAATTTGCTGTTTTTTCATCTAGTGGTGTGTGACGTTGATAGAAAAGCTTATGAGGGATAAATGTTTTATTCCAACAAAACAAGTAGCGGTATTGTAGGATGTATCCATTTCCTTAAGTGTAAATATAAATCCCATCTCTTCTCCAGCTTTGGGTGTCATTCATAACGCTGGGTGCTGGGATTGTTAAAGGAACAGTTACACATTATGGGAAATATACATATTAACTTCCTCATCGAGATGAGCTACTTCTACCTGCGCTTAGCATAAAGGCTGGAAACACAATTAGCATGTCTAAAAGACAAAACCAGTTTTCTAGCATCTATAAAGCTCTCACCCACAGATTAATTGTTCTTTAATTAAACAAAATGTGCAAAAACAATCTGATGTTAAAAAATTGACTTATGTATCATATATAAGTTACTCTAATTGCCTGACAACCTCATGCAAACAGCATTGTGTAGCTGAAGCTTGTCAGTTCTTGTGAAACCACAAATTGTCATTTTTACACTTTTGTACAGAGTAAGATAAAAACACACTTATAAGTGAGATTCAAGATTCTTTCTTGTCATTATGCACGCATAACATATAGGAGAAATAAAGACATGGTTAAAGATTAAAGAAGATAAGAAACACCCTTATTTTCAGAGATGTAATCTATACAGCAGAAATGTGATCAATAGGTGTATTTTTACATTTAGATGTATTTTTATGGGATGTTTTCCATTGCCAGGCTTTACGCTAAGCTGACGGCTACAGCCCTACTGAACTTGCAGATAAGTGTATTTCCCAAAATGCTGAACTCTTCCTTTAAGCCATAGGGTTGCATGGGTTTTGTTTGCAGTGCTTTTGTAAAGCAAGCAGCTACAAGCTACTGTAGAGTAGCTTGCATGATGTAAGGTGGTGGTGTGCAGCTATGAAAAGAGTACTGCTGCTTCTAATAAGTGTGTGTTCACTCCACAGCACAACATGCCTTTCTGGAGGATATCCAGTCACTCTGACCTGCTGGCACTACACCAAGCACTGGAGTTTGAGTACCTGTAACTATTACAGCAATACGGACTCATGCAATGTTACCTGCGGACATGATCAGCCAGGCAGCCCCCCCCCCACTCTTTTGTATAACTATTTAAGAACAAACTAAATACACTGCAACTGTTTTTTGTGATTTTTTTTGTCTTGTCTTTTTGAACGTCTGGATTTACAAACTCTGAACGGTCTTAAGAAGTAAAAGGAGAGGTGACAGGAGGTAAAGAAAAGCACAGTGGGGTTAAGAGATGACTCTACTGCACTGCTCAGCCCCAGATGTTGGGAACCCCCTCCTGTCCTCACAGCTGTAGCAGACTGAAAGCTGTACAGGATAAAACACTCCCTGGGCCCAGGAGGATGTCTCATGGGCGAATCTTTAGATGTTTGGTTTGTTCTGGGACACCCCAAACTATCGCCCAGCAACGAGGGCTTCTCTGTACAGGCATCATGTGGGGACAACAGCTTTTTTTTTTTTAGGTTTTCTTCCTGGTGGTATAATAATACAATCTGCATCAGAAACTTGTGTAAATTATTTACGATAAACTTAAGGGCAGCAGTGGAAGTTTTTGTCAAGTTTAAGGACATTTTTTGGGGGTATCTTTTTCTCCATTCTGGATTTTTGTAATTGTTTGGGCAGGTGGGAACTGAGGATGTGCGTCATGATGTGTTGTGCCTTAATGTGTTTGAATGTCTTTTCTTTATTCAGAAATGTCTATGTATGTAGATATAAAGGAGAAAACTTATCCAAATGACTGGATGCATCTCGTCTTTCTAACCGATCAAAATTAATTATTTATAAAGGTTCCTTGTTAACTAAAAATAAAGCTTATTGCACATTCAGTAAACCAGATATACCCAGACAGAACCTTCTAATCCAACAGTGACAGTGCAAACTTGCCACAACTTGAATTTTGCTGCTGTTTACCACCATGAACTCACCTTAAGATACTGTGATTTTATAGCCACAGACAGCTTGTAGTTGACTTGATAACCATCGGGTTCATATCAAAAAATGGAACACTTCAGACAACTGCTTCAATTTCCACTTTTTATTGATATTCATTTCTTGCTTTTGAAGTATTCCTCAATCACATCCTTGGCTTGAGACTCCTTGCCATAGTCCTGTAGGCAGGGGAGGAAAAAAAAAAGTTTGAGATGACCATGTTAGAGACGAAGCAGCATCCCATCTGTAGTAAGAACACTGTTAGCACAGATGCCAAAGATGTCTGAGGTCATTTAGAAACTTATTTGAGTGGTTCAGCCACTAGTGATTCATGTTGTAAAACCAAATATTTGAAAAGAAATGCATATGGGTATTGTCAGATTTGAGATTGTACATAACATTAATCACATCACTATTTGTAGCCATTCTTAGGGACCCCACACACCACAGGGAGATGAAGGGGCTCGTACCCTGGCTGTCATATTGCCAGGAGTTAGAAACAACAGGTGCATGGCACAAAGCACAGCATCTGCACTTGACTGGCAGGCCTAGTCGCCAATTTTTAACTTGACTCAATATCAGTTTGTAGGGACATTTATACTAAAATAAAATCAGCATTTACCTTGACCACAACACAGCTGCAGCCAACAACTTTGCGGGGTTTGCCCTCACGGTCGATCTTGCACAGACCCACCCACTCGCCGAGCTTCTTGTTGTCGTCAACCTGAAATACAAATTACACTATCTTTCAACTTGTGTCATGCCTGATAAATAGGGATCATTAGTGTCCACTGTGGAGAAGTCATAATCTCTTCAAGTTTTTAAAAACCACACTTTTCCAGAAAGATAAAATAGATGTGGGTATCCTTCGCTGTATCTCAGACAGAAATTGGGTAACAGTGGCAATCTCCTCACAGTATTCAGTAGAGGGAGCCAAATCTTCATCAGTGATACAGCAGCCCACAACACATTATGCTGACAATGCTTGAAACTAAAGTCAGTGTGGTCATGAGCACACTACCTTAATCAGGTTGATCTGATGCTCAGCGCAGAGGGCCTCCACCAGCTTGACATATGTGGGCTCATCGCAGTTGCTTGCAAGGGCACAGAGATGGGCTTGACGCCTGCAAACAAACAGAATTAACTCACGGCAAGGGCTTTAACACAACTTACACCGTTTGAAATATGAGAGCACATCTCAGACAGAAATTGGGTAACAATGGCAGGTTTCTACATGAGTGTTCGGTAGAGGGAGCCAAGATATCATCAGTGATACGCTAAATTAAATGGACAAAAATTTGGCAGTGATGCAGTGAAATCATTGGACATACTTGTCCAGGGCTTTGGCAGCCTCACGGATACCACGGGCGAGGCCGTCATGGATGAGTGCGGTCTTGAGCACTTCAGGGAGAGCAGTGTTGACATCCATCACACCTCCAGCAGCGATGCTATCAATAACAGGTGGACAACAACAACAAGTTAGGACTTATCCCAAAATAGGCAAAACATTTACTTGTTTACAGTAGAGCTTCCAGCATGTCAGAGGAAGGGTCTCACTCATTGAGGAGTGAAGGGGTATCCGACAAAAGAAAAGTCATCATTCAAGCACCAGAGAGCTCAAGAGAAACGACACACAGATTCTTTCTATGAGACACCTGCTGTCCAACTGAATCTGCATGACTTAAATAGGGCCAATTTTAAAAATCAAGTAAGACGTCAACTGTAATGTCATTTCAGCCAACTATTTCCAATTAACCTAATACATGCTTTTAACTTTGCAAATTCATTGGGCTTTTTCCGATTACCTCGGAAATATAAAATATAAAATATAAAACTTGAAGCTGTGCTACATAAGCAGCGAAACAGTATCCTCGTGCAACCCGGCAGAGCTAGCCTGTTAGCGTTAGCTGACGCAAAACAAGCTACACCTTGCATTAATCACCGCACCGGTAAATTATTATGCGTGAATACTTGCGCATTACAGCAAAGACACGAGCACAGAAAAGTCAGCACCGTTTTGTTAAGTTAGAAATCCCAGTTTCTGTGTGCTAACGTTAGCGGTAACTGAAAGCGTCATGCTCACCCTTCCTCGGCCATTGTTGATTAAAGATGGATGGCGGACGCAAAGTTCTGCAATAAAGAACAAAAACGAAAGGAAAGTCATTATCCATCACAAACGGCCAACTAAAAAGAAAATATACGTTAGGATGTTTGATTAATCCTTCAGATAGTGCCAGTAGTCACAGAAACATACCCTAACCTCCTCTAAGGTAGCGGCAAAAGAGGACGTCATAACCCTGCGACATTGCTTTAATAGCACCAGGCCCCAAATAGAGGTGTCCAATGTGCTGCCTGTTGCAGTTTAATTGTTTTAAATCAGGCTACACAAATTTTGAAATAACCCATAGATAATGAAATTTGCAATATAACTATATAGAGTTAAGTAATACAAAAATAATTTGGAATTGGCAAATGCTATTTATTATTGATTCCTTTTACAATAAGAAAATATAATGTAGGGTAAACGTCACAACTCCATATATATATATATATATATATATATATAGTATTCTGAACAGACATAATGAAATTATGTCAGTGAGTAGGCTAATACACCATGTGTATAAAGTCCTACAACAGTGCTTTTTAAAGATATTTACAATAGGCCGAAGCATGCTATGTATTCTCTTTTATTGTGGCGCCATATGGGTTTGTGAAAGCTCAGTAGTAAACAATGGGTTTCACATATTGTTTATATGAAGCTTATGCATAGCTCTGCAATGTTACTGGTTGACATGTTGTCAGAGTTCTTGTTGTTTCTTTACTTTGTGGTTATTTTAGCCAGTAAGTCATTAGACAAAAGTTGGTTAAGTTATGGTTAAGGTTGTTGTGTGGTTGTGCCTGGAGAGGACACAGTATTGCATCAGTTACATTTCCAAGAATATATTTCACTCTGTGTTTTCAATAAGTATGCCAAGGAGGTCTATTTTCTTAATACATCATACCCCCTATCAAGCACTGGACAAGTTAATGGATGTTCTGTTTATGCATGGCACTGTAATACTATTACAACATTATGCTTGTCTTTTTTTTTCTACTGTTACTGTTCCTATGATTACTTTGTGGTTAATTCAGTCAGTTTTAGGATCAACTATGTATAGACTGTTACACTGTGTGTTTACGTGGCTGTGTAAGAGCAAATATGACCTGGTGCTGTGCTGATGCTGATCTGATTCGTTAAATATAATAAAACCTCCTGTTGACCCGGAAGCCCTTGTTATACTGAGTCAAGTGAAGTGAATTTTATTTGTATAGCCCAATATCATGTAGGAGAAAACCTCATGCAGGCCACAATTTTAATTGTTTCTTTGAGATTATGTTTACATACAGCCAGATTATACAGCGACTGTCTCACCTCACTGATAAATCTGCAAATATAATCCATTCTGTACTGACATTTAAACAGAAAAAATGATGAAAAATTTTACAACAGGTAGCCTTGAATCATAAAAATTTTAATCGTACAAACTGTTCAAAGGTGCAACTCCAAAAGTGTTCCTTTTCCTTAAGCTCTGAGCATAATTCATCAAATATAAATAACCCCTTAGACATCTATTGTTGTCGCAGCTGGTCTCCATTCCTTTTAGAGTTTGAGGAATTTTTCTAGTGAGTCCTCCTCGATTGCATTTTCAAATGCATTGAAGTCCTGAAAGAAAGACAGAGACAAGCCATAGAGTAATATATCTGCCAAATATTACATATTGTAGAGATTATGTACTGTATATGTTATATAAGCATATCTAACTATGACCATGAATATTTATACAACATCAAAATCCATCCATCCCATAGTTAGCAACTGCCTGTACCAAAGTGGCAGACAATGCCATACTTACGTGGGTAAGAATTATCATATTTGAGGGATTAAAATGTAAATCTATGATCATTTGTATCTTTTAAAAGACCTTAAAAGACAACATGTAAGGATCAAACATGCTCTCCAAAGCCATTATTTCACAACATAATCTAAATGAAATGATGAAGAGTTTGCTGCTTTGTGTGTGTTGGGGAAGTGATTAGGGTGTGGAGAGCTCTGAGCACTTAAGCACACATTTCAACTATGTGTGTGCACAAAGTATCTATGAGTGTTATAATATGCTGTAAATATTTATTTAATTCCTGTGTCTCCACTCCAGTATTTTACTCTCTTTCCAAATGCTGCAAGCAGGTAAATTATTTCCAATTCAATTATAATTCCATTACTTTTGTGTGTTATTTTCAATACACCTTGTTATTACTTTTATTGAGTGAGACTTACCCCACAGTAGTCCTCCCCATTGAATATTTGAGGGGGCAGTGCAACTGGGTTCCCTGTCGTTGTCCTCATTAATTCCTTGGCATCAGAATCTGCAGCAATGTCCACAGATTCGTAGTTGATCTTCTTACTATCCAGGATCATCATTATTCTTTGCTGTTGCTTCTTTATCTAGAAAGGACAGTCTTTCTTTCAATTACATTAGCAAGAATATTAAATTTGAACAACACTTTATACAATTATCCCAAGTTCTTTTCTGCAGTAAAACAAAACGTACTATGAAGTAGGTTTTACTGAATACAACATGTCTTTTGTAAAATGTCACCAAGATATGCAGATAAAAGAATGAAGCAAGCATACTGTACCTCGACATTGCTTGACACGGAGGTGTAATACAGCTTGACTGTCATATTTGCTATTTTAACAATAACACCTTGAGCTACAGACAGACAGAGAGAAATGCAGAGAGACTGACTATGTGGAGCTGGTTTTATGCAACAGTAAACACAGTGAGCAGGTTTGGACACGGCCTACCTGCCTGCATGGCCACGCCTACTGGTGTGACTGCCATTCCAGTTCCACACACCACTAAAACTCCCTGTCAGACTGAACGACCTGACTCAGTGAGGACCTCTTAAAGAATCTCAGTTGGTTACAATTTACAAGTTTTAAAAATGTTATGTTTACAATATTGCATTTAAGCCAGATATCACCTCACTGGTAAATCTGCAGATAAACCACTCAGTAGCCTTTAAACAATAATACAAGCAGTATTCAAGATTATTTTTTGGGCTTTTTGCCTCCATTTGACATAGTGATAGTGATTTGGCCGTATCAAAACCCAAACCACTGCAGTAAAGACTCACACTGCAAAAACTCAAAATCTTACTAAGTATATTCTTCTAATTTCTCATCAAAATAGCTCATCACACTAAATACAAGACACAAGGTTTTTAAGCTGCTTTGTTATTTATAAAAGATAAAACATTTGTTTCAAGAGATAGACTTAACTTTAATTAATACAACAAAGCAGCTATGACGCTATTAAGAGAGCATACCGCTTGGATTACATTTTGATTGTCACATTGGCTATTTTAACTCCCTGATAATAACACCCCGATATTGAGACAGGTTGAGTATACCAGGTATGTGGCGCTGGTATTATGCAATGCAGTAAACATGTTGTGCAGGTTTGGACACGGCCTACCTGCCTGCATGGCCACACCTACTGGTGTGACTGCCATTCCAGTTCCACTCAGTACCCAAGCTCCCTGTCGAACAGTCTTACCTTGCAGCATGGAAACATCCAGCTGTGTGACTTCCATTCCAGCTGTAGGACCTGCCCGAAATGTAAAACCACAAACACACCCACATGGTGGAAAGTAACTTACCATATTTACAATTCAGAGGTACTCTGTAAAAGGTATTGTAAGAAATACAAATTTATTGATCAGCATTCATACAACAAATAAAACAAAATGTCATGCAATACAAAGACAATGTAATCAGTATCATCCTATAGGTGGACCTTAGCTTTGTGATTGTCAGAAACTCCCAGAAAAATAAAAATCAAATCATGTTCATCAAGATCACTTTTTCAAATTTCTGCAAATTTATTTTTTTTTCATCTCTTTCAGCAAAAACACAGAATCTATTTGAGGAGATGCAATGTGTGTAGATTTTAAAATAATTTGTTTACTGAAAAAGGTCCCTACTGTCTACCTTTAAGAGTGACTGACCACCAGCTGAAGATCTTACTTTTGGTTTAACTTCTCTCTTGACTGCCACAATGTGTTCTCCAAGGTGTGTTAGCACACCTGGACGTAGGTTGTTGGTGCAACAGAGAGAGCCGTAAAAGCTGCTTTTTCTTCCTGGTGCTGTTGTTGTCATGTTATGTTAAATTCTCCTTAAAATTTTCCTTAAGGCATTTTGTCATCATGAGAGAACAAGTGGTTCAAGCTCATAGCACACTTTCCCAGCCAGGTCTTCAGGGACCCTCTCAGGAGTGTCATTGTTTTCAGCTGGTCTTTGCGTACGCTCATTCACTTGGGAATTGCGGTCTCTGAGGGAGATAAAAAAGGATGATAATTGCAATAACAAGTATGTCTTTCAAGTTTTTTTTTTAATCTAAAATAAAATGTGTAAATCAGCTTTGACAACCTTCCATCGAGTGCTCCATTGCTCTTGTCTTCGATTTCTTGTTTTATTGCTCCTCCAAACCTGTTAGTAAACTGAACCATGGTACCTGAAAAGTTAAAAAAAAAAAAAAAATTCAAATCAAATATAAAGGAAATCCATACAAACTATGTCAACCTCATTTCTGAATCTGTATTAACTGATTTATTTGGTCACTCGGGGGCAGCACAACAAGCTGAATTTACCCCATCTAATGATGCGTTTGAGTACTTAGAAGTCAAAATTTACGAGTTCTGAGTTGTAAATTTCAACTTAAACACCCCTCGAAGTTGGATGTTCGACTCGTAAAGTCGTACAAACCTCATCAATCCCACCTTGACTACAACGTCATGATCCAAGATGGCAGCGCCCTGGATTTGCGGCGTGTAGCGTTATACGTTACAGCCTACAGTAGAGTCAAACATTTTTCCCATACATAATTACGCTGGAGAACAAACACACTACCCCGCTTTCAGTATTCCGACAGAGCAAGCACAACAAACTTTTCATTGGAGGCGTCCATCTTGGTTTTCCAACTTGTTTACTTGAATGCCATCTACTCGGGTGTGACGTCATTCCCATCTCCGACCTCTGACTTCCGATGTAAAATGAATGCAGCATAAAACGACAACTCCGACAAGTAATATCAGCATTCATTTGGTGTACAGGTATTTTCTGTTTTTTTCCACGTTTACCACTAGCATTGTCTGTCTGAAGATTTGTTTGTGAAGATTTGTATGTTCACTGGGTTTACGACAGGTTTTAGAATAAAAAGTCTGAACCAAAATTTAAATTTGCGTTCTGGGCGGCACAGTGGTGTAGTGGTTAGCACTGTCACCTCACACCAAGAAGGTACCGGGTTCGAATCCTGGCCCGGGGCCTTTCTATGTGGAGTTTGCATGTTCTCCCCGTGTCTGCGTGGGTTTTCCTCTGGCTTCCTCCCACCATCCAAAAACATGCATGGGGATTAGGTTAATTGGCTAATTTAAATTGACCGTAGGTGTGAATGTGAGTGTGAGTGGTTGTCTGTCCTGCGATGAGGTGGCAACTTGTCCAGGGTGTACCCTGCCTTCCGCCCTAAGACAGCTGGGATAGGCTCCAGCACCCCCACGACCCTATGTGAGGATAAGCGGTAGATAATGGATGGATGGATGGATTTGCATTCTGTAAAACAAAGACAGCTGAAAGATTCAGAATTCAGAATTGGATGATGACTATCTGTGGCTTGTGGGGTCAGTAAAAGCTCGCTGTAAATCCAACACCAACGCATTACCCCTTAAGTTGTATGCCCTAAAATCAAATCAATGTGCTGGAAAATGCAATAAAGCTCTGTTGGCAAATGCCTAACTTTAAATTACAATTTCATTTATTCCATTGTTGATACCAATATATTTCTTGGTGCAGCTATGAAAAATGTGTGACTGTAAAACAAAGAAACATAAAATGTGTACATGTTTACTACTTACCAGCACCCCGCCTTCTCCTTCTCCAGACCAGGTAACCTACAACCAGGATGAGTAGCAACACCACAAGCCCACCCACAACTCCTGAGACGACTGCAGAGGATGGGGCTGTTTGTATGGGGTTAAAAGATCATGTGGTAGCAGAGTTAGCAATGGAGAAAACTAGCTTTAATAAGACAAACAGACTTTCAAGGGCTCTACAGGTCTTACCCACTACAGTCACTTGGATTGACTTGGAGGGATCCGAAGAGAAGGATATCGAGGAGATGTTAACACCGTAGACACATTTATACTCTCCTTGGTTATTATAATCTATTGCAGAGAATTCAAAGTATGCCAGGTAGAAGATCGAGTGGCCGAATGCTTCCATCACTTTGGAGGTGTTCGTGTTTGACTCTGTTAGATAGAATAAACCCCCAGCATATGTGGAATGAACAGAGCAAGAGATGGTGAAGCTGCTGCCTTTGGTGACCGATATCCTATCAGGGCTGTAGATCACCATGGCTTGAGGGGATGTCAAGGAGATGCTGGGTTTCTCCAGTTTCACTGCAGAATAGAGGACCAAGTTTTCTATCATTATTTGCAATCTTATAGAGCCAAACTACACTATGTTCAACTGAACAAACAGCCCAGAAAATATCTGACCTGTGACAGAGAGCTCAGCAATATTTCCTTGAGGATAATTGATGACTTGATTGGGCAATTTCTTTTGATATTCACAGAAGTATGACCCCTTTTGGTTAAAGTCCACCGAAGGGAAGGTAAAAGTCGTAGCTTCGTTCTCAGCATATCTTTCCATTTTAAATGCGTCTTGGGTCCTTTTCAGGACAAATGTCCCACCCAAGTGTTCGGTTAGGACAGTGCAAGTGATCTCAACTTTGTCACCCCAGTTAACCTCTGGAGCAGGACTCAAAGTGATTTGAGGCTTCTGTAGAGAACCTGTAACAGATAATAATAAGTTTTATCAGCAAACGCAGCTTCATCAAATACCAGCTGGGAGGCAATGACTTCGTACTTGAGCCAGGCTTCTTACCTAAACAGATAACACCAGCGTCTTCACCATGCCCACAGTTATTTTCTCCAAAACCGGGATGTGTGCAGTATGTGAGAGCAGGCTCTTCGCCTCTACACTCCACATTATCCAGCCATATTGGACCAGTGCCTCTACCAAAGTGGGCACTTGTAGGAGCAGACACTGCATGACCGCAGCCTAGCTGTCTACACACCACATCAGCATTACCCATTTCCCATTCATCGTCACACACTGTTCCCCATTGGCTTTTATGGAAGATCTCTACCCTACCGGAACACTGACTTGAGCCGCCGACCAACCGAATAGGTGCTGCAGATGAAAAAGGAGACAAGTGAGTCCAAATGCAAAGGACAGTCCTTGAGACATGCATTTTCATACAGTTCTAAATGGGAACATTGATAAAATAATGATGTGGAATATGACTAGGATGACTGTATGTCACGTTTGCCATGCAAGTGAAAAAACAATTGTTTGACATTTTGAGGAATATTCTAATTTTCTTTCATGCTGAGTGGTACTTATGATAAATGAAGTAGAGCAAGTGACCAGTTAGCTTTGCTTAGCATATAGACTACATACGGGGAACCAGTTTTTATATCATTTGCACATGTGAATTTTGGACACATACAGTAATTAAAAGGCTTTACCTGCACAGAGAACGCTAGCATCATGTTCATGCCCACATCTCGCTCCTCTGAAACCTGTCCGTGAGCATTGCTGAAGAGATGTCACATTGTCAAAACATGAATCACTAGCCTCCACTACTGATCCACTGCCTTGGCCAAAATGAGCACCTCCAAGAGCGTTGAATGCATGTCCACACTCAAGCTGCTCACACACCACCTGAGCTTTACTCAGCGTCCAGTCTGTGTCACACACCGTTTGCCATTCGTCGCCATGACGCACCTCTACTCTGCCAGAGCACACATCCTTACCATTAGCCAACCGGACCTCCAAACTTCCTGTGGAGTCAAGTAAACTAAAATGATTATCCAGTATCAAATTCAATTTAAGTCAAAGATATGGAAGACAAATGGAGAGACACAACTGAACAACAGCAAACAAGGCTGCATTTTATGTTTTCTTACCTGTGCAGACAACACCAGCAACTGAGGTGGTGTTGCAAGTTTTATCAGTAAAGCGTCTTTGATGGCACTGACTCAGTGTCGACTCCATTCCGTTGCATTCAAGTTGATCAATCCAGGTCTGTCCTGAGCCTGAGCCATACTCAGCTATGGTTGTAATCTTATGAGTCCTCCCACAGTCCATCTGTCTGCACACCACATTTGCATCGTTCACATCCCAGAATTCACCACACACAGTTCCCCACTGGCCTTTGTCAAAAAATTCCACTCTTCCAGCACAACGACTGGGCCCATCTGATAACTTCACATTGCCTGGAAATGACAGTTGTAATATGAATGCATGATAAAAGAAATGAGGTTGCAGGACTATTACTGGACTCAATTTTGATGTTTGACAGTCTGATTAATTGGCATGTTGTCACCATATCTTGACATGTGAGAGAGAGTCAGTTCAAGCTAGCTAGGCCCCCTCTTTTCATAACCTGACTCTAGGTGTTAACTGACATGATCAAAATGCCCAGTGCTAACCTTGGAAAGTTAGATTAAACAGTCTAACTTGCTCGCTTCCACTTTCCAAGTACAAACTGAACACCATAATGGGTAGGGAGGGGAATTCCAATTCAACCTCAAGTCTTACCTGAACATTTGACAGATGCTTCTTCGACGCGATCGTGGCTGACCCTGGTATAATCTCTAAGGTTGCACTGTGTGAGGGAGGTCTCTCTACCGCTACAACTGATCTTATATCCTCTCATCTGTCCGCTTTGACCGTATGATCCAGAGAACTTGACAGGATCTCCACAACTCATCTCTCTGCACACCACTGTAGCTTCATTCATTCCCCAATTAATGTCATATGCTGATGACCACTGGCCACCATGTTGGAACTCCACCCTGCCTGAGCACTGGTCGGTCCCATTGATCAATCTGATATTAGCTAGAAAGCAAAGGGAGGAGAATCAGTTGAATGCAATTAAGTAAATAATGTACTAACAACAGGGTAATAACCCAGATGGTACCTGAGCACACCACACCGGCATCTTCACCATGGCCACAGTTATTTTCTCCAAGGGTGGGATGTCGGCAGTGCAAGAGGGACGTCTCATTACCGAAACATTCCACATCATCCAGCCAGATGTCTCCTTGTCCTTCACCGAAGAAGGCCCTGGATTTGCCGGTTAGAGCTGTTCCACAGTCCATGGCTCTGCATACCACCTGAGCATCTTTGATGTCCCACTCATCATCACACACTGTTCCCCACTGGCCGTCATGCAGAACTTCCACTCGACCAGAGCATCGGTCAGTGCCATTAGCAAGCCTTAGCGGTGGATCACCTGAGGACCAATTATTAAGGTAGTTACATCAGACCAAAATATTCATGAGAAGATTTAATGTACATAGGTTGTGTTATGTGTCCTTGCTACAGTGCAGTATAGCCCTTGCAATATCACTGCCATTGATTTATACCATCCTTGCAATATCACTGCCATTGATTTATACCATCCTTGCAATATCACTGCCATTGATTTATACCATCCTTGCAATATCACTGCTATTCATTTATGCCGGTCACTGTGAAATATTTATTTACGATATAATACTATATATATATATATATATATATATATATATATATATATATATATATATATATATATATACACATGTTGGTCCATTGTGTTCACTAATTTTATTCACTAATGTTATCTTATTTGTCTTACCTGCACATGAAAGAGAAACACCATTACATGTTCCTCTGTGGACTTCAAGTGTGCATTGGGAAATGGAGCTCACGTTGCCAGAGCATCTACTTGTATACCCCGTCAGTCCAGTGTCGCCATAATTGATTTCTTGGATTTTTTTTGGAGCACCACAGTTGAGTTCCTTACACACCACTGCAGCCTCTTGATTTCTCCAGTTATTACAAATTTTCCCCCATTGGCCATTGTGGAAGACCTCCACTCTGCCTGAGCAGCGATCAGTCCCGTTGACCAGTCTGACTGAGTCTGGAAACCAGAAGAAGTATTGTATTAAAAAAGTTCAAGAAAAATATGCAATGTTTCAGCATTGCATATTTACATATAATCCTGTATGTTCACATGATAGGATTTATATAAGGAGAACAGTAAGGCTGTACTGATTTTGAGTTTGTGATACTGCACCAAAGAGGAACTACAAAAAGAGGAACTGCAAACGATGATTGTGACAGGCTGCAGGAGGATTTCATAATTTGGTAGTTCCCTGACAGAAATTTGGAAGTAAGACAATTTTCAGTAAATATCAGCAATGGTTTGACTGCCAATACAGAAGGTACAGCTAAAAAACAGCTGCATGCATCACTTTTGCAGACAAACGCACATGTAAGAATGTTGCTTGGATTTCAGATTTAGTATTCATTCAACGTGAAATAAGGTAAGGGCAGTGTTTCCAGCTCCTCTTTTGTGACTGCTACAAGAAACAGTACAGCAGATGTTACCTGAGCATATAACACTTGCATCTTCATTGTGGTCACAGTCATGTTGTCCAAAACCTCGGTGAGGGCAGTCAGCAAGGGACTTCTCGTGACCAGTACACTCCAAGTCGTCCAGCCAAACCTGATCCTTACCTCTGCCGAAGTAGGACTTGTACTTGACCGAAAGAGCACTTCCACAGTTCATCTGTCGACAAACAACAGTCGCTTCCGCCATCCCCCATCTGTCATCACAAATCGTTCCCCACTCTGCTTCATGGTAGACTTCCACACGGCCAGAGCACCGACTGGTCCCGTTCATCAGCCGAATTGGTTTACTGTCTACCAGATGGAAAACAGAAAAAAAACATAGCATTTTAATTCAAAAAGTCCTCCAAAGCAGATCTAGCCATGTAAAATTCAGCACAAAATTAGTGATATAGTTTGAACACATGGATGACTCACTTGTACAGACAACAGTAGCATCAACACAGTTTTCCTTGCTATCCTGAACTCTGCACTGTGATATGGAGCTCTCATTTCCAAAACAGTTGGGTTTGATGCCATTCTGGTAATGTGACTCTCCAAAATGTAGCACTTCAGTTTGAATGACAGGACGGCCACAGTTAATCTCTCGGCACACCACCTCAGCATCCTTCCAAGCCCAGTCACTGCTGCACACTCGTTTCCAGGTGTCTTCGTGGTAGATCTCCACTCTGCCGTTACACCGATTGCTTCCATTGAGCACCCTCACATGGTCTGCACATGATGTAGACAGAAATTTAAATAAAATCAACAAAATGTGCGTAAGAACTTGAATTAGATGAGAACATGGATACACTGCAAAAAAATCGAAATCTTGCCAAGAATATTTGTCTTATTTCTAGTCAAATTATGTCTTCACACTTAATTTCAGACAATATCACTTAGCACAAAATTTGCACTAAGACGGAGGGCCTTCTTTCTCAGAAGTTATGTCTTATTTCAAGAAATCTCATTGAGACATTTTCACTTGGACCCTTGGCAGATTTTTTTTGCTTAATTCAAGCAAAAAATGCTTGGTCCATTTGGCAGATTTTTTTCCGCTGAATTCAAGCATTTATTTTTGCTTGAATTTTTTGCTGGAATTAAGCAAGTGCAAATTTTGTGCTAAGTGATATTGTCTGAAATTAAGTGTGAAGACATAATTTGACTAGAAATAAGACAAACATTCTTGGCAAGATTTCGATTTTTTGCAGTGTAGAACAAAATTGAACAGTCAAAAAGAGTCAGTTATCATTTTACGGGTTGTTTTCTGCTTATGTTTCTTCAGTGTGCAGTTGCCAGGAAAACATAAATTATTTAGAAAGCCAGAAGCCCCTTAGCTTAGTTTAACTTAGCTTAGATTAGTTTAACATGAAACAGCTCTGTCTGTTGGTAGCAAAAATCTTCTTCTTTATCTATACAAGTGAATTTTTTTTAAAACATTTTATGTTCATATAGCTATTGGTGATAAACTGTTGAATAGCACAAATAATTCTTCAAGTTCTGTGGCATTATGAGCTTGCAGGGACTACAATTCAGGATATTGCTTCCTCCGCAGCAATGATTTTGACAGTTGTTGCTGGATCGACCCTTACATGCAGATGTAATGAAAACAATGAGGTCAGGTGGTGCCTGTGAAATTTGGGTTTATCTCCCGTCTATAACTCCTGCCCTTTGCACTTTACATTTGCAGCAACCAGTCACATGCTGATCTTGCTGTTGTGCTTCTGCTGCAACAGAAACCAACCATCTTAATGGAGACAACAATCTGTGATAGACCAATATCTAGGTTTTTGATGCAATAATACAATCAGATGCTGCGAAGATAAATGCTGCGTTAGCTGCTTTATTCCATAGTTTTATTTCCCATTTTCTCTTGACGGTTCCACATTTCTGGTCTTGATAAATTGAGGCCTTGAAATGTAAGGTTTTTGAATTTTATTTCAGGTTATGCCTAATTAATGTATAAACTCACAGGTAGAAAGTTAAATGAAAAGATTGATACTACTGTTGTATTTACTGAAACATCAAATGACCTTTCCAGTGGTTATGCTAAGCTATGCTAAGAGCAGCCTTATACAGAAAAGTGTTATCAACCTTCTCAGATTTCTGCACAGATCCAAATATTTTATTTGTATTTCTTTAATTGTCACACTGCTGAGTCTAATTTAACGAGTGGGTCAGGTAAAGCGACCATAATTGAGATAAGTGAGCGTCTTACCTGAGCAGATAACCCCAGCATCTTCAGAGTGGCCACAGTTATTGTCCCCCATGGCCCTATGAGGACACTTGAGGATGGAAGACTCGCTGCCAGTGCACTGAACATCATCCAACCAGATCATGTTCTGTCCCTCCCCAAAAAAGGCACCTTTTTTGGCCTCAAGAACCGTCCCGCAGTTTAGCTCTCGACACACCACGTCAGCGCTGACAATATTCCAGTGATCATCACACACCGTTCCCCAGCTGTCTCTGTGGTAGACCTCCAGCCTACCAGCGCAACGAGAAGGCCCAACCAGCCGAATTTTCTCACATTCTAGAAATGAAAAATAAAAGCACAACAGCTGTGGGTTGTATCACTGTGAAATCAATAATTATTTTTTTTTTTATTTTGTTTTTATTAGATCAGGCTATAGAAATCTAATTAGCTAATAAATGGATCTAGAACTCACTGACCTGTAAGCAGTGGTAGGCTCAGTAGACCTGTAGTGCAGCAGGAACATATTTTAAAAATGTTCAATCCAGAGATTTGACAATGATATTTAAAACAAGTTGATAAATTATAGCTCCTGTGTATTTTTTAAATGTCTTACATATCAGGATGAGCTATAATAAATAAGTTATAATAATACAAAAATTGTAAGTGTCAAATTGATTGACAAAAGAACATCTTTAAACACTTCTGTTTACTGTAGCTGTCAAATGCGCTCATATGATCTGATTTAAGTCAAGAAAAGAAAAGGTCAGAATGAAGTCAATTTGACAAAGCAGAAACTCACTTATTGACATATAAAAAGCAAGAGGAAGTTTCTCAGCAGAAATGCAGATCATGTTGTGTCTTCCAAACAGATGAAATGCTGTCAAGGAACATTAAAAACAAAGTGTTATTAAAAAAGGTGTTACTTTGCTGTCTTTTGGGAGTCAATCAGTTTTTTTAGATAAAATTCTGCAAATGGATTAAGTAGCCCTCTTACCCTTTAAATCCAACAATTTTGAGCAGCTATTTAAATAAACTTATTATTCAAAATAAAAAGAGCTAATCATGTCAGATCATGGCATGTCAGAAACATCCCAAGAATAGAGGCCCTCTGTACAGATCCAGTAATTGTTGTGAATAAAGGGAACTGCATGGACTTGGACTCCAAACGGGATGCATGTTGACATTTTGATCAATCATTAAAGACAGGCGATGAGATTTGAGGTGAAGATTTCATCTCGTTTTACACTATGTCTATATTACTTTTTGGAAAACATTATATTCCAAAGGAAAATCCACCCACACGTAAAATATCAAGCGACAGTAACAGTGATTTATTGACCGAACAGATGATCAGCTGCAGAAAAATAAAAGGGAAATGGAGATCAAAAGGACAGTTGTTATGAACAAATGTCAAGAGGTGACCACTGACTGTCCCCTCCCCCTGGTTTTCATTCACAGCACTCCTTTTATGTTGAATTTGTAAAAAGCACAGCCATTATTCTCTCTATTTCAAGTATGACCTAGACAAAATACACAGCGCAACGTTCAATTATTTGAGTAAATTCATGTCACTTAATGAAATATATCAAATAAAAATTACACTGTATATTCCGTTGCAAGGGTGGCACGGTGGTGTAGTGATTAGCACTGTCGCCTCACAGCAAGAAGGTACCGGGTTCGATTCCCGGCCCAGGGCCTTTCTGTGTGGTGTTTGCATGTTCTCCCCGTGTCTGTGTCTCTCCGGGCACTCCGGCTTCCCCCCACCATGCAAAAACATGCATGCCCAGACTAATTTAAATTACCCGTAGTTGTGAATGTGAGTGTGAGTGGTTGTCTGTCTCTATGTGTCCTGTGATGAACTGGAGACTTGTCCAGGGTGTACCCTGCCTTTCACCCTAAGACAGCTGGGATAGGCTCCAGCCCCCTGCGACCCTATGAGGATAAGCAGTAGAAAATGGATGGATGGATTCCATTGCAAACATGAGTTTTGCTGTGCAGTGGCATCCTGACACGGCTGGTGTCCTGGTGCTGACTTTTTAAACTCAGACAAGACTGAGATGACTATAGACTTGAGGAAAGGACAACACACCCTTTTCTACATCAATGGGACTCAGGTGGAGAAGGTGAGGACCTTCAAACTCCTCGGCATCCACATCAGCAAGGATCTCACCTGGACCACAGCATGCAGCATCCTGACAAACTCCATCACAGTATGGTATGAGAGCTGCACCATGAAGGGCAGGAAGGCACACTATTCACACTCCTGCCTTCTAGCAGACGCTACAGGAGTGTGAATGCAAGACTAAAAAAACAACTACTTCACTGACTGATTATCTGTTTTATGTATATTATATCAATGCTGCACATATCTATTTACATATCTGTGATACAACCACTAAAACTGCTAATTTGCAACTTTCAGCATTATTGCACAACAACCTTTGACTGCACTCTGCCTTTTGTACATAGTACTCACTTTATTTTTGTATTTCTTTTATTTTATTCACCTAGGGTTAACTTTATTGCCTATTCAGCTTTTGTTAAGTTATTTTAGTTGTGAAGGGAACTCACAAAGTAAGAATTTCATTAACTAGCGTCACTCCTGATTCTACTGTGTAGATGACAATAAATCTGACATTAATTATACATTTTTAGTATTTCAAACAATATGGTATTTTTCAATTTAGAATTTTGCTGTATATCACACATCAAACCTTTAGGTCCTGGTTAGATCTGTGGGATTTTTTTTTACTCAAAATGTGGATTATGCTGCAAAAAAAACAGGTTTTTATTATCACTCCATGTCCACTATGGATAATAAACCTCCTCTGTTATAAGTTAAATGCAGCAAACATAAAGTTAATTAAAAATCATAGAAATTTCTTACCTTACAAAATGAGCTGATGCTGTTTTTTTGCTCATCAGAACGACAGAATAACTAGTCTAAGCCAACAGACCGTCATCCACTGCGATTGTTCTTTCACAAACGCCTGACTTGATAGAACAACTTCTTGTCCATCTTATCATCAACATGACTCATTGGGACTGCAAATGTCAAACACCTCCTCTTGAAACTCTGCTCCTCAGTAATTTTTGTTCTTCAGTTCCTGTTATAGACCTAAAGATAAGAAGATAGAATATCCCCAGTCATTCTCCAAGTGCCCCAAAATAAAATGTGGAACAGTGTAGATCATCTGGTGGTCATAGACATCCCTGTCTATTTATTTGCTTCGGTGAATGTAGTTGTCATTTTTGTCAGTTTATTTTCCTGTCATGTTCTCATACTGTCCAATGCCATGGAGGCAGATATTGCATAACTAACATGTCTGTTCTGCATTTTAGGTTGCCTAAGTTGGAAATCTGCTTACAGACATATTTTCCATAATTTGCCTCCTTTCACCATTTCACAAAACCACACCTCAAACTGCTTAGTATACAATTAATAAATCTTCCTTTGTTTCCCCATATTCTATGTACTATAGGATACACAATTAAGCCCTAGTATTTTTTTGAATATTGATCAATTTCCAGAGGAGACAATGGGAGATGAAATGTGTGGCCACAGGGGGCTCCACTATATATTGAGCCATGGTGTTCGTGGCATAGCAGGATAAGCACGGGTGTTAGTAATAATATTAACATTGACTTCATTGTAAACAGGTTTCCCAGTCCAAGGGCACTGAGGCTGAATCACCTCATGGAAGTCAGCCATCATTAATTGTATCATTTACACCTGTGTGTTCTCCATTAAAAAGGACTTACAGGTAGATGGCATCGCTGCTTGTTTTCTATGTTTAGGAGCCATAATGATTCTTGGTTAGAACAGATACTTCCTGTCCTGTTTATACAGCATATTGATATGTAGTATATATACCTGCAAGTATTTGTTATAAAACTAAGACCTCCTTAATATAGAATATGTTGAATAGGTAACATTGTGAGGACTCATTGTGTCTCTTAAAGTAGGTTCCCTGGGGGGTCGGGGATAATTTGGGGTCCATGGCACTTTGTCAAGGTGTTCGCAAAATTATTTATTTTTCATTTTATTTATTTGAAAAATATAAAATATGAATGTACATAAGGGTGCAGTTGTCTGTCTCCAGGGCGGCACGGTGGTGTAGTCGTTAGCACTGTTGCTTCACAGCAAGAAGGTACCGGGTTCGAATCCCAAGCCCGGAGCCTTTCTGTGTGGAGTTTGCATGTTCTCCCCATGTCTGCGTGGGTTCTCTCCGGGTACTCCGGCTTCCTCCCACCATCCATGCATGCATGGGGATTAGGTTAATTGGCTAATTTAAATTGACCGTAGGTGTGAATGTGAGTGTGAGTGGTTGTCTGTCTCTATGTGCCCTGTGATGAGGTGGTGACTTGTCCAGGGTGTACCCTGCCTTTCACCCTGAGACAGCTGGGATAGGCTCCAGTCCCCCCACGACCCTATGAGGACAAGCGGTAGAAAATGGATGGATACATGATATTAGCATGATTCAAATTGAACTGTGTTTCTGTTTATAATGAAAGGTTTTAGAATATAAATAGCTACAATTGCAGCTGAGAGTACAAAAAGTTCAATCGTGTTACATTTATGTAGGGGCCCTTGGAAGGCTCTGGTGAAGCAGCGACCTCCGTCTTCTGTCAGTATTTTCAAATGACAGGACTGAGGATATTGAGGTTTAGACAGCAGGTTAAGCACATATTGATGTCTGGGTAAATCATTAGAGACAGAGATTTGCATCATTCTCTGATGGGAAATTACAACTCATCTGGGGCAAGGGGGCAGCATGGTGATCTACAGCGTGATCGGAGAGTTTTTTATGGGCAAATCTCCATTCAGTTCATGAAGGGAAAAAAATGGAACCATCAATAATTAATCACTTGGAAGGTTCAGTAATGATTAATGTCAGATTATTAGAGGAAACTGCCACACTCCAATCCTTTCAAGTGTAATTAATTTTCTCAGTCTCATCAGCTATTCATCAATATTTCAGTCCATTTGTCTTATCCTGTAGCAGTCACTGCACAAAGGAGGGTCCAAGAGGTGATGATCTTCATTCAGTTTATGTGCTTTCATAAAGTAAAGTGTCACTGAGTATAATTCTCACAAGCCTGTCACAAACAACAATAGAGTCAAAGATGTGTAACATACATTACATTACAGTACATTGTTTAGTTGGTCCGGCAGGCTTTGCAACAAAGTTTTAAGTGTCAACGTTGACAGAAATATCAGTGTCCCAAAGTAGAACTTACATCCCTTCACATGATGGCACAACATTTAGGGGAGAATATCTAGTGGCAGTACATCTGTGTGTCCTCCATGTGTAAACATTAAGGAATTACTCAACCACCTACCACTGAAAATTTAACAAGCACATACAGAGAAAGAACTTAGTGTTAGTGTTTGGGACAGAGAACATAGAGGACTACAAGTTGTCCATGTTGTGTCAACAGTTCATAATATATAAAACACATGAGGGCAGTTTGCTCATATTTCAGCATGTGGATACTCAAAGAGACACAGCAGGAGAAGCTGAGTCCATGTCGGTCTGTGCAGAGCTTTGCAACTTGATTACGTCTGAGCGGTAACCTATAATTTCTTATCTTCTGTCCTCTGTCTGATAAGATTTAGTGTAATAACCTGTGAAGTGCACTCCTGGGTCATGTGACCCTGACTGTTGCCATGCTTTGTGTACAGAAATATAGCGGTCTAGAGCTGCACTGTTCTTCATGTTGTCAGGAAATCCCATAAAAAGACCAAAACCAACAATAAACTGATAAATATTTTGTGCAGCCAATGCCTATTATTTCTAATAATAATATATTTTACAATTAATCTTTTAAGTCAACCCCACAAACTCCATGCTACTGCGGTGACTACTCATTAGAGCACCAGATGTGAATTAATCCACAGCTTAAAATAGTCCCTCCAGATGTGCTACTGTTGTTTGGTAGTGTTTGCTAAAGCTCTTAACTATATTTACTACATCCTCAGCAGGAATAAATGGGACAGGACATAATGAGAGACAGCATAACACACTGTAGGACATACATATGGAATAACAGCCACCCTGTCCGTTAGTCAAACTCGTTAAGCAGCGGAATGACACAAGAGCAAAGTATTGTTGTATTTGATAGTTACTATAACATGAATGCCAGTGGTAATATCTATCTATCTCTAACAGTATTTTTGGTAAACTGCAGTGACACTGTCCTCACCCCCCATTTCAGGTTGCACCAAGTGCCCCATTGGTCACTTAACACAACCTTCATTAACAGCTGCTGTGTTGTAGATTGACTTTAAGCAACAGGTCTTATTGATGCAAAGGCTGCTACATCATAGTTTTTACAGAATATATGCTACTGCCAGTGTTTGCTGTCACAGTGTCAAACATGAAATGCATCCATAAATCTTCCGCTATTAAGTCTCTCTTGAGAATAAGACACTTCTCGGAGACTGAAGGGATGGTGGAATGGGTGTCAAAGAGTCAGGAGAGGTCATACGAGGTGAAATCCGCGGGGTGTGATGTATGGCAACATGGTGGTTTTGCCGTAGCGGAAGGAACAATGCAGTTTTCATCCTCATTTCAAGGTTCCCTGGATGTCACACACCAGCAGTTTGATCCAGACTATGACTCAGAATCCTATTTGGAGGGAAAAGGGGTAAAGAGTTTGATCAGTTATTATAACATTCTCGTTACAGTTACTAGACCCATTATGCTAGACAGCCAGACATCTCTGCTACACATGAAAGACGCCCACACTGACTGTATAGGCAATATCCTTCTGGTTTATACAGAATCATATCAATTAACCTCTAGAAGAGAGACAAGAAAAGGATGTGACTGGGGGGAAATCAAATAAACACTCTTTAGATGAATGATGAATGGAAATAAGGTATTTTATGATTGGTAAGTGGTCAATGTATGTAATTTTTCATTCTTTAAAAAGCACCAATACCACTATGAAGCTGAGACACTCTATGTTGTATTGCTTTTCCCCATTGAGATTAACTATGATCATAAGAGGATCTGTGGGCAGATAAATCTTGGAAAAAAAACAGATGGAGAGGAGGCGGCAAGGCTGAATGTAGATGTATGGGATATGATGTTTTCAAACAGACTTCTCTTTTCAATACCCCCCAAAAAACTCTGATGAAATGCCAATAAGAAAGTAGAACTGGTATGATTCAGCACTGTGGAGAAACGGTGCAGTGTTTAGTGTTTGAGCACACCGAGGCAGACAGCAAACCTTGTTGATTTCAACCAAAGAGACAACAGTGCGTTTCTGTGTCTTACTTTCACTGAGGGTTGGGAACTGAGCCCAAGGAAGGCAAACACAGTGTTGTCCTCTTTTGACTGGAAGAAGGCTTCATAGTCCTGAGGGGGTATACAAAAAACAGTGGGGATGTTACATAATCACTGCGTGTTTAAAAATGGTCATAAACATCTCTGCCGTCCTCTGCTTTTACTATTATAATAATTCAATGGCCGTGACATTGCAGAGAAATGTGGGATTACCTTGGCCAGTGAGAGTGACAGGCAGGCAGAGCAGATAATCCGCCCCATCCATGAAACCGGATTATGACAGGATTACAAAATGCCGTGCAAGCTCAGTGGAGGACATAAACTAGCGAGCACTAACTGATCAAGCAGTATAAGTAGTGCAATATGATACTGACTTCCACTAATGTGCCATAACCACCTTGAGCATTCATCTGTGTATATAAAAACTCAATCTCATGATTTACACCTTTAAAATAAATTATAATCCTATGTTCTTGTGATAATTTTTGTTTCAAAATCCTTTCTGACTTAATTTGAACTTGGGGAAAACATTAGATCTTTGGGCAGCAGACACTGTCTTCCTCAGAATTCAAGGCTGACATTTGGGTTGCTTCAGGAAAACAGATGCCCGCCTATCTCTGCGTTGACCCGGCAACCAAGGTCAGTTATTGATAACACCCAATGACCTGAAATCATCCAGACAACAGTAGCTCCAGACTGGTAAAACAACATGATGAGCTTGTGATACGACATAATGCGAGGTAAACTCTTGTATCTATATGGACATAATGGTATTATTGACATATTGTGTGATGGTTTAAATGCCTGACTATTGAGAGAGGAGGGAGGAATGTGAGACAGACTCAGGCACCAACTATTCTGTACTTGATTGTTTCTATTTCTTTCTTGCCATACACATATCCAAGTAGATTTTTACCACTAGTATCACTGTTCATCCTTGTTTTAATGGCCGATGTGACAAACATCTCTTTAGACTGCAGAGGGTGTGAACAGTTGTTGGTGCTGTTATATTTCATAATTGGATTAGAAATGCATATTTATGCAACATGTTGTTAATGTATTTTGGTGAGAATGTAAAAAATTTAACATGATATGGAAAAATACTTTTACGACAGAATGTGATCCAAGTGCTTGATCCTAAATACAAACAGAAACAAACTGCTAGGTCATACCCCACAGTAGCGATCCTCATTGAAGATCTGTGGAGGCAGTGGGTTGCCTTTGTCCGGCTGCTTGTCTCTGGGGATATTACGGTACATCCAGAGCCTCTGCTCCTCCAGCATGGTGATGTCTACTTCCTGGAAGCTGATTCGATTGGCCTCCAGGAAACCCACCACTGCCTGCTGATGCTTTTTTACCTGAAACGAGTCAAAAATGGATAAAAGAAAGACAAGGAAAAAAAATACATCAGTAATGAGCTATAGCAAACAGATGTTTGTCTGTTCTGCACAAAGACACTTTGCTTTCATGTATTCAGCATTTAGTGTATTGAGTGCAGCCTTCCCTCTGTCTCTGCGCACTGTTCTTGGCTGTTCAACACACTCACACATGGTGTGCACTGTATATACTCACAGCTTATCGATTCCATTGGTAACAATGATAAGAAGGATTATTGATCAGTAGAGGAGACTATGTTTACCGGATATCCTTTTGCTATACTGTATATTATGCTATGACATTATAGTAGATCGATACAGTTTACTCGACTCCAGAAGAGGATATGGGCTGAAATTAACATTAATATCTACTGATGGGTATATATCAATTTTCTGGAGAGTTCAACCATGATTGCAGCTGTGTGCCTTTTGTTTACTTCCTGAGAACACAATTTAGTGTCCATTTAAGAGGAAACCCACCCTGAAGACTATGCAATGAACTTCTGCGGTCTATGTGATGGACGCAACAGCTCCCCATGGTATTATCCTTGTGTGTGCTCTGGGATCTGTGTGTGTGTGTGTGTGTGTGTGTGCGTGTGTGTGTGTGTGTGTGTGTGAGAAACTGCATGACAGTGTTTGTGAATGCTCAGAGAGGAAACCAAAGTACAAGGATAATTTTAGAAGACAGCAAACTCCCACGGAAAGAAAACTCGGAAACACAGAAGTTGTCTTGAGTTCTACGATTAGAATGATGATCATTCAGTTGGCTTTGATTCAAAAGGAGGACTCATTCATTTGAACAAATTTCAACAATATTTTGCCTTTTGGTCACCAATTAATTTACGTCGCTTGCATTATTTCTAAAAATCCAGATAGTTTAGAGCACTGGCACGATTTCAAACTTAATGTAACAGCGTTACATTAGTCATTCTGTTTGCAGTCCATTTTTGTCACCTCATGCAATTTAGCTTTGTGACTCAAATTCAGTCAGTACAGTATGTATGCCAGTAAGCATTAACATGACAAAAGGATTGATTATTTGATACAATCTGGGGGCGAGACACTAAGAATAAAATATAAACAAGGGCTATAACTGTGTGGGAATATTTTTTAGACATTTTGTCTGAGCTGGAGACAAAAAAAAATAAAAAATACTAATATGAAGATTAAATAATGTCTTGTTGTGTGTGTCCATGATACTAGGGGTCACAATAGAGCTATTGTTTTACCTTACCTTATAAAGACAATGGGGAGATTGTTCTGGACGGTCAGAAATACACACACACACACACGCACACGCACACACACAAAGATAAGATACTGTCTGCTGGACAGACAACAACAGCGTGACTGTAAAACATCTTTATCTGGACCCTCAGAAGAAAGTAAATGAATTGAACACCATCTTTAAAGAGAGTCTGTTTGCAGTGGTTAAAGGTTAAATCTCACTGGTCTGAGGCCATGCTTTATATGCTGCTCTCCAGCATATAGTACAAAAAGATTGGACCTCCTGCTGAGGTGAAAGGCAGGCAGCCTGAGTCTAAATAATGAAAGAGGTTCCCCCAGTGAGGGTGAATGAGAGTGTGTGATGGACGAGTTCACCGCATGTAGGATTAAAAGCATATAAACACATCACATTCCTTAACAAACACTCATTTTATAGAGTGTTTATATATATATGAGTGTGCACAAATGGTTAGACAGCACTTTCTGAAATGTAGGGATTATGATTAGGAGGAGGTATTATGATGCTTTCTAAGCATAAAATCATTTCTTAGAGTGAGGACATGCAGTAGTGACTATTTGTAATTATAAAAACTACATTCATTATAACTACTGGGACATTAGTAATTGGAGAAATAAAAAAGTGAAAGTAAAAATCTCATGAATGTGATATCTGGTGAGTAGGGTGGGAGGGGATAACCTACTTTGCACATGATTCATTCTGTTGCGATGATTTCTGCCCCACTAATCTGCTGTTGTTGTTAAACTGTGAACTGCTCATTTTATGGGTTCACTGCTGTGTTTTCATTACTATTTCCACTTGTGTGTGCTCACTCGTTTCACCTTGTGACTTCACCATCTTTCAGTATTATAATAACTGTCTCTCTCTATCTCACACATCCATTTCACTTTCACTCAGCTGAGGCATTCAGTCTCACCTTCTCTCTCTCTCTCTCTCTCTCTCTCTCTATTCAGTCACTTGTAACACAGTTCAAAATCATTCACAGTAAATTACATTCACATGAGCTCAACACTCACATAACTGACCCAAATGGAGGGTCTATTCAGGCGTGCATGACTGTGCTTCATGTGTGAGAAACAGAGTGAGTGTGTGTTTTGAATGTATGTGTCATAGTGTTAAAAATAACTCCTTTATAAACGCTCACAAATTGTGCTGCCCTCTTCTCGACTTCTAGAGATGGAGCATGAAGACAAAATAAATGTATTACTCGTTTTCCCCATTACCTAAGGCTTGAAGCATTCACACAGGAGTGTTGTTTGATGATTTCCTGCTCAGTGTCATCATATGAGCTGCCTTCTCCGTGCCTGTTGTTTCCCAGGAGGCACTACACGACAATAGTGGTTCAACTTATTATTTTCATTCATCAAAATTTATTTCTATTACTCCTTTAACTGGAAATAATGTGACTTTATCAGTCCAAAACCCAAGCATATACAATATATGACAACGCAAAAAAGACACTCAAATCCCAGAAGCTGGAATGTTCTCTTCATTTCTGCATAACGGATCAGCAGCAACATGCCTTCTAATTACATCTACTGATATAAATTGGTGTTATGTATTTCCAATAAGTATTATGGCCTGCTGCTGCTCAGTTGTAGGAACCCCACCCCAAGATGGCTTGAACAAGCATGAAAACTAACATCACAACACAAATAACAGTGTTGTGATGTTAAAAAAAAAAAAAAAATAGGACAGATGAATTATTTCTGGAGTGTGCCTCTACCTGCTCCTGAAGACGGCTTCATTGCCAAAATTCCTATATATGATACAGTATACAATTTATATATGTGGATCCCCTATCTCACAACACAGATCTGCTGTTTGTGAATCTAAAATGTAATTTCGGGTGTAACTAGGGTGTCAGGAGTGGCAGGCTTTATGCACAGACCAAACAATTACTTTGTTCAACCTATAGGAGGGAGAAGTTTTACAATAATTTGTTATTTATTAAGCTTCTACACAATATCAAGGCTCATTGCAATATCAAATGACAACTAGTTGATATATTTTGCATTCAACAAAAATGCAACAGGCTTAATTAACATGCAACACAAAATAAATATAATTTATAATGTCTTAGTTGGTGAATAACCTGTTTTCCTGTCTGAACGATGCTGATTACTTTCCCTGCTTGCGAACAGGCGCACTCTCAAGCTACAAAATACAGGAATATTTCCAAAATTTGCCTCTGTAACATGACTGCATACCTTTTACACGACTGTCAACAAGCTTTAAAACACATTTTGCATACACTCACCGCGACAGAGCCGGTTGAAGAAGCGATGAAAACCTTGATTACCATTTTAATCCCCGAGTGATGCAAGGCAGTCGACAAACAGTTTGATGGCAGCGAGGAGCGTTTATTCAGCTACCGGTTGTGTTTTAGGAGAGACAAGACGACCGTCTCCAGTATTCAAACTGAGCCATGATAATAAAACAGCGTGCGCTTCTCCGACTGTGACGCCTAACGACTCTCCTGAAGACATGACAGAGGGCATAAAAACACTACACTTCCGGTCTGCTTTCAAAAAAATAATAATTACAAAAAAAACAAAAAAAACCTCACATCGTGTTTTTGCTGCAGGGGACAGTTAAGACCGACCTGTTTTAGTGAACAAAATGCATAACTTATTTATCCATATCCATGTCAAGATTATTAAATCATTGTTCACAAGTCTATTTGGACCAAATCTAAGGTTTAAATAAATAGGTTATAGGTCTAGTTTAATATAATTTTATGGAAACGATTCGGATTTAGTTTCCCCGTATTTCTTAAACAAGCGCACTGCAATAACAATCATTCATATGTTGTTTATTTTGAAGGAGTCCTTTTTACTTGTGTGGTTATAGCCAATCCGGCAACTTGACGTTCATCCGCCAGTTCATAAAAATGTAGTTCTGTAGTTCAGTTTGAAAGTGGCAGTTTTTGTGACTATGGTGTTCCACATATATCAGATAACTGCTCTTGTGGTGGCCTTGTATGAAATATATTGTACAACGGAAAATGCATTGCACAACATGAGAAACCATATCCAGTCACATTGCCTGATAACAGAAGACACAAACACCTGATCACATATGGTGTCTGTTGATATAGAGGTATCCCATATATTTTCTTTTATCAACATAATGCTGGTATACGGAGCACCTCTATACCCCTAGGAGATTTTTTTTATCTAGAGCACTGGTACTGGTATATATCACAGACAGTATTAGATCATACAGGTGTTTTCACTCATGCACTACAGCGTCACTCTGGCGCAAAAGTGGTACTGCATGGACGGCTGTGGTTGCCATGGTACGGCGTCAGTGGTAGGATTTGAGCAAATCTCAAGGCGTGGACAAAAATAGTATCTCAACGCCCCTGGAAATGACTAACGTTACTCAGTCTTTTTGGTTTTACTCTGGATAATAACAGGACGGAGCATTTTAAGAAAAGAGAACGAGGAGTGGGCGGACTTCTATTCTTTCCTATAGATAACGGTAACGTTCGCTAAATTAGCTTAAGCGCATGCTAGCTTTCTAGTAGTTGAAGCTAGGTAGGTTAGCTAACAGTAGCAGAACGAGTCTAAACAGTAAAGTTAATCATGTTGTAAACCAGTAAAAGCAAGTAGGATTTAAAAGAGGAAACGCGGAAAACGTAGAGGTACCAGCAGACACTGAGTGGTGACGTTTACACACCACTTGTTGATGGTCGTTTTGTTGTTGCTATGCTAGCATAGTAAGTCAACAAGTCAGCCATCCATCACCGTTAGCTTTCTACAACCCCTATTAGCTAACGTTTGCTAGTGCCAGTACGTTTCAGTGTTATTTGAAAGCTCATATATTGTTTTCTCTTATTTATTATTATCTATTTATTAATGTTGCATATAGTCTTTAGCCCACCGAGATGTGTTGTCGGCTTCAGGTAACTTACAAGTAACACTGTGACGTTAGCTTTTACCTGACAGGCAGTCTCAACAATGTTCCTGTCAACAGCAGACGGCCTCCTTTAATCCCATCTGTCCGTGTCACAGACAGCAGGCCGGGGAAGCTAGTAGTACCACTATAGTAAACCTTCTACGCTTCTGTTTGTGTTTTTGTATTCATTACAGAGCTTGTGACCCGGCTGCATATATTTCTGCTGATGCTGATGTCAACAGGGACGATGGGAGTAATGTAACCTGTGTTGTGAGTATTATAAACTACTCTGGTGATAATTCATATCATTACATCTGACGCAAATGCCACTGAAATTGTGAAGTAAATCAGGTTTTTCTAATGATCGGTGAGGAGTCTGTTTTTTCAATCAACAAAGCCATTTAACAGCTGATAGGTGTAGGACCTTTCTGTCCTGCTTCACTGACACTTCTGCTCTTTTCTACTTATGGTGATGCTGCTGTGTGTTCTGTTGTTGCCATAGATACTTGCCCATCAAGTGATTCTTTTATTGTCAGGGCTGATGAAAGGGGCAGTTAACTGCATGACCTTTACATGACATTAATACAAATATTAAAGAGTGTACTCGCTAGTGGATTGTATGTATTATTTTTTTCTCTAAATTACTCAAGGTTTTTGATCTCTTACAGACAACAACAAAAAATCTGGACTGCTGTGCTTTTTATTTTTGTGTTGTTTTAAACAGCTTTCAATGTTTCTAATAGTGTAAATGTTTGAGAAGGGAATTGCGTGATATAGAAAAACTAAATAACACTGATCCATTAGTCTGGCAACATAAGAAACCAACATAGAAGACATACTGCATATACAGTATACAATATACTGTATGTATTTTAATATACAGCACTATCTCTATAATCATCAGAAAAAAATCAACTGAAAACACCTAACACTTATTAATATTCCTCCTTTTCCCTTTGAATGTGTGTGTGTGTGCATACATGCATTTTAATGCAGGCAGAAATACTAATCTGGCTATTTAATAAGTCAACAGGGCAGATGGGGGCAGGCCAGTATTTTGTATGTAGCAGCAGCAGTGTGAAGTAGTGATATCATACATCATTCAGCCTCATGGAAAATTCCACCTCATGTGCACTGTCGCTTAGTGACCAAGACATACAATACGGAATGACCTGAGAGGAACCAGTTGGCCTTACTTCTTATTACTGTTTTGGATTAATTTTGATCATTTTCATCTGAGTTGCACAGCGCAAATATTGAGGTCACTTTTCCAGGAGACTTTTGATGTACATTTGTAAAATCAGGTAAGGTAAATCCTGTATGAGTAAGCCTTTGCTATTGTTAGATTGTAACTATAGCAGTCTAATGTCATTAAAATTCTGTGTTTTTTGTGTTTAAATTCAACACAGCATTTCTTAAAGTGGCAACATGGAATTTGAAAACACATCTGATCCGTATGAAGACAATAGGGATGTTGTTCAAAGTCGCCAGTCCCACCGGAGCAGAAAGAAAGATTCCAGAGCATCATCCTCCCAAAAGCACAAAACGAACTTGTGGGACAAGATCCAGGATGAAGGCGAAAAAGACAGCTGTGTTGAGAGTAGATCGAAAACCCGAATCTTTCCTTCAGATCCAGATCAGGACCAGATATCTGATGGAGAGGGACGGAGAAGTAGTGGGTCGTTTTACTCAGAGGACTATGAGAATGATTCTCCTTCAGACCGTACAATCTCACCATACTCACAGTCCCGAACGCCATCCCCAATGCGTCAAAGAGGTGTGCGGGCAAAGAGGATTTCTATCAGCCCCCCCCACAAGACTGGTATGTAAAGCAAAGAAATGATCAAGAGTGGGCAGATGAATGAATGAATGAAACTTAATCCTCAGTGGTCAAATTTAATATACTGTTTAGGTGATAGCTGATCACTGGAAGACAGATTTTAAAATCATGATTTCTATAGAGGACAAAAATCCTCTTTGCCTCTTATTGACTCTTTTGAGTCAAAAACTTCACTACAGAAGTTGAATATTATATTTTTTAACAGCACAATGTTTCTGACTGAAGCTGTGTTTCAGAATCGGCCTGTAATCATGCTAATTGTCATTCCCTTTGAATAGTTTCTACATTATATGCATTTTTCCACCTTGCAGGAGGTGTGTTGCGCCGGGGTATGTCTCGTCCTCAGCGCCCAGGCGGCCTGCCACTGACCCAGCAGCATCGCAGAGGAGTGCGTTCACAGAGTAAGGAGTCCACACCCCCCAAAGACCTAGACCTGGTGACCAAGAGGATGCTTTCAGCTCGTGTGCTGAAGATCAATGAATTGCGAAACGCTCTTACTGAGCTGCAACAGCGAACTGATGAGCTACAGAAGGAAAACCGAGTTCTCAGACAGGTAGAGCTACCCCTCTAGCTAAGTTTGGGTTTAAATATATGAGCCTTAATTAGACAATATTAGATTTTAGTGGCCATTGCTGACGCTTTATAGTCAAAGGAACATAAACAATCACAATTTTTTTCTCCTTTAACTGACTTTTCTACCTCATCATCTTGAACACCTGTGGCTTCCTAAAATTGAATTTCTTCTTTTCTATGCTGCAGCTTCAGGTGCGTCAAGAGAAAGCCCTGCAGCGCTATGATGCCACAGAGAGTGAGATTTCCCAGCTACTGTCAAGGCACAACAATGAGACCCATGTGCTGCGTGAACGGCTCAGGCGTACTCAGGAACGGGAACGGGCAGCTGAGCGGCGGCTGAAGGACAGTGAGGAGCAGTTGCAAAGGAGTCAGGCGACCGTCGCACGGCTGAAGAAGCTGGTGGATCAGCGAGAGTTGGGTGCCAGAGACGAGCTAAGCCGCAGCCTAGAGGAAGAAAAGACACGGGCCCAAGAGGTGGAACACAAGCTCAAGGTAGCTTCAGTTCAGATTTAATTTATTAATAAAGAAGAGCTTTGTAAATATTTAGCAAAGCTAAATAATTAATTACCTGCAAATACTGAAAATAACACGTTTATTTGCACCAAAAGCATATATTATCCTTTGTTTATTGTTATGTGGTAGTTAGAAAGTGTATTTGTTCATCTGTGTGTGTTTGAAGGAGCTGGAGCGTAGCATGGAGCTTAGCAACAGCAGTTACCAGAGGCAGCTGGCTGCAGAGAGGAGGAAGACGATCAGTGCCCAGGAAGAAATCAAGATTCTACAGGAGGAGATAGAACGACTGACCAATAAACTCAAGGTCCATACATAGAAAAATATACTTTTACATTCTTTAAAATGCAGCATTGTATACTATTTTAATTTTGTTGATTTCTGTCCTTATCAGGAGAAGGAGAGAGAACTAGATGCTAAGAACATCTATGCGAACCGCATGATGAAACCCACACTAAGAAAAGATGTTGACAGTAGCACAAAGCGGAAAGGTAAACTCAGAGCTGAGCAACACTGTCTGAGACTCCCGCTTAGTTAGTTGAATGTATTTGTATCATAAATTTCAGAAATCATCTGGAAAAAAATATCATAGAAACCAGTGTATGAAAGAATGCATAAAAAGTACAAAGAAGAAGGTAATGTATTATTGGCCAAAACAAAAATTCAAAAGTGACTAAAAAGATTTCAGGAGGCAAGTTCAGGTTGGTAACTGGCCAACATTTGTATTCAAAAAATACAAAAAGTAGTTGCATATGGTAAGGTATGGTATTTAATTTATGCTTGTTTAGTATTGATCTTGTTATTTCCAGTTCTTTTTTCCATAGAGCCATGCTGTGTCCTCAGTGTGAGAGTATCCAACAGGTTCATTCAGCTCTGATTGGGCCATCTATTGAATAGATTGGTTGACAATCGTGCAGATCACAATCACCTTAAGGATGAATGTGTGTTGCTTGTTATGCATTTTGACAGTGATTTAATGAGTGTTAAAGATCTCTTTTGGCTCAAAACATTACACATTTGAAATTGCTGCAAGCTTTTATTAGTGTGTGGATCTTTTGTTTGATTTATGGCTTGGAATATGTAGAGCTTAAATTAAATTAGCTTAAATTAATGCTTCACACAGTCCCTAGCAGGAGCAGCACCAAGGCAGTGCAGACTGAAGACAAGGCATCCAGTCTTGATTTCCCCACACCTCCCCCTGACATCACTGATGCCAATGGATACAGTGAACAGGCTCCTGATGAATACCTGTCACTCAAGGTAAAAGTCACTCTGCTTCACTCCACTTCAACGTCCACACTTACGTTACTGTTATTCACCTGTCATTCAACTCTTTTCTATCAATCCATTTACATCAGCAGGAGCTTGACCGAGTAGAAGGACAGGCAGAGACAGAAGATGAAGAACAAAAGTTGGAGCAGCAGAAGATGAGAGAGAGAGAAAAAGAAAGACACAAGGAGAAGGAGCTGGTGAAGGAGAAAGAGGAGAAGCGACTCAACCAGCAGCCTAATGTGCTGGAGGAGAAGGAAAGACTAAAAGATGGTAAGATAACCAAATAGAATCAGAATCAGACAACTTTATTTAGTCCTAAGGGGCAATTCAGGTTAGCAGCAGATACCCAGGTTAAAATAATACCAAAGGCAGTCAGTATAAAATAAAGTAGTACCAAATACTGTCAGTATGACTCTCAGATTCTCACAATAGTGATGTACCATAAGTATGTGAACATTAATTAGATAAAAGTAGATAAATAAATGGATGATATACTACAAATAACATCAGTAAAAACAGCAAAGATTGGACCTCATTCACGAAACCCTTCTTAAGAGCAAATTTGTTCTTAAGTCCTACTTACAAAGTAGTTTAAGAACACATTGATGAATGCCACGTGGAGTTTTCTTAAGATCCCGCTTAAGAACAGCTTAAGAAGGAATCTAAGAAGATTCTTAAGAAGGTATTGGTGAATGAGGCCCATTGATGTTAAAGGCCACCACACAAAACTGCAAGAGCACATTATTTATTCACAACCTACCATCCAGATGTAACAGCCTGATAGAAGAAGGAATAAAAGATTGTAAAAGACGATTCGTCTTAGTACTGTATCTGCTGTTGATGTCAGTATAGTACAGTAATGTACAACGAAGCAACTGTATTAGATTTGTCTTTTATCCACAGACTCAGAGAAAAAAGAAGAGGAGGAAGAGAGAAACAGGAAAAGTTCCCTGTCAAACCAGGAGGAAGAGAACAACAGGAAGCACAGCCATGTACAGGAAGAGGTGGAGAGGTGGAACCAGGAGGCCCTGGCCAATCAGCAAGCAGCAGAGAAAGCATGTCGCAAAAAGGAACAGCTGCTGGCTAAGATGCGTGAAATAGATCGTCAAGGTCACACAGACCAGGACACCATGTTTGCAGAGTCTAGTCCTTCTGAGTCCAATAAGGCCACCAGTAACCATTGTTCTTCTCGCCTTCCTGAGCAGAGGAACAACTCGACAATATTTAGCCACATAGAACCAGAGGAGTCGGCCAGTTTGCGTACTGGTGCCGGAAGTGGGGATGATGGGAAGAAAAGATCAGGCATGAAGGGTGGAGATTGTACAATAGGAACAGGGCGGAGAGCGACTCGGCCCCAAATGTCCAGGGACGACTTGGCATTCGGAAGCTACGCGCCATCTTTTGGACACTCAGCTTCTCGAGGTTCTTCAGGCTTCCCTCCATCTCAGTCCAAAGAGGACAGGGACTCTGCGTTAGAAGCAATAGGTGTTTTTAGTGTCAGAGGGGTGGAGACAGAGAAAGAGAAGGAGATGGAAGGAGGAGCTGGGAAGGACAAGAAGTCTAGCCTCATGCAGCAGCTATTCGGTGCCCTGGCAACACCTGTGGATGTGAGCACCTCTAATAAAATGGAGGTCCTCAGCAGCCCCGCGACGAACAATGGAGTGCGTTCAAGAAGGGACCTGGTCAGCTTCAACTCAGGGTCTTCCACTCCTCCAGCATCCTCCTTGAACACTCTACATGTCACAGCTAGCAGGCCAACCATCCGTGCCATCCCCTCATTCGATGACGACGTAGAGGAACTTACTTTATGACATTAGTTCAGACTTGAGGCTGTCAGTCTCATAGCAGGACCTCACTGATGTCTGTCAGTCACAAAATGAGATAAAATACAACAAATTCAGTGACAAACACAGTCTCTAAGAAGAGTTTCTGAAATAGTAAATATATAAATTATAAATGTGTGTGTGTGTGTAGACAGAGAGATAGAGAGATAACAGTGTTGCTGAAATTGGTAATATAATTTTTAATCCTTACTGCACTTGTAAATGCAGTGGAGACAGTGGATTTTATTGGTTTCAGATTATTAAATTTGAAGCAATATCTCCATTTACATTCCAGGTAGAATATGACTATTAGTTTATCTGAGAAGAGCTCTTATAATATTTGTTCAATAAACAGATGCAAATGGAAAGACAAGCAGGACAGTCACAGTGAAACAGACTTTGCCTGAAAATCACTGTTATTCACATTTTAGCACTTTGTATTAATAATAGTTGCTGTTATTGTTGGTTAGTTTGGGAACCTACAAGTCTTTCTGCAACTTTTATTTAGACAAATTGTTTTCCACAAAGTGTGGGCGCAGTAATTTCTGAGTTATTTTAGAGCCCATGCCCTTAAGAAGCTACCACTAAGCCACTAAGCAATATGACAATCACAGTATTTTTACACTGCTTCCCGAATGTCTGACTACAAAAAAAACGGGTTATTTTTACAACTTAAAGAGTTTATAACTACCAATACTACACTGATACTAATAAATGTACCATTGTTGCAGGGAAATTGTCATTGACATTATGGAAACATGATAATGCTCTGTCATCAAATGATCATTGAAAGTCAGCATAGTTGAGCGTAAAAATGAATCACTTAAATGTTGTGTTGTTGAACATTTGGTTCACTTGATGTGAAGACAGTGTAAAACAGTAAATATCAATATTCCCAGGGGCTCTTGTCTGGTGCTCTGCTGCAAGTTATATTAAAGTGAACTGACAAAATTCTCTATTCAAAATTTTTTTTCTGTATTTATTTATGTTAACTTAATTTCAGGATGTTGCCACCTTTTGTTAGTTAGTTGTTAATATATTTGTTCAAGGGACGTTTTAAAAAAATCTCAGATGTCCATTCTGACACGTTTTTTAAGAGCTCTTTGTATTCATTCTGGCACTGTTTATTCTACCAACCTTCGTAATTGATGAAAAGTGCAACAAAACCCAGTCTGTATGTATGTGTCGGTTTGTTTTTCACATTTTGTACCCATTGTTCAGTGGTATTGTTATACAAATCTCATTGTTTAAAGACAATAAATGATAGTAAGAGTGGGGCTGAGCTGTCAGACTGTGGCGCACTCTGTCTGTGTGACGGGGATTCCTGAGACGTCTCCAGGCAACCAGAACCTGACGCAAATTCCCCGCCCCTCCTCCGGTAGCTGCCCTGCTCAAAAACAAGTGGACCGTGGCGCCTCTTGGTTGTCACTGATGCCGCTGCTTGAACTACAAGTTGGACTGCAGCAGCAGCAGAGGGACTGTCACAGGTAAAGAGCCGCAGTTTGAATTTAAACAGTATTTCAGGTGATGTCGGTGGTGCCAGAAAACCTAAATGAGGTTGAAATGAATATCTGCTCGCCTGTACGAAATGTGGACGCAGTGTCGCTCGTTTTAGCCGTTAAACTTTAGCATTAACATGGTAATATGTTGAAATGATGCTAGGCTATATCCTCAGGGAAGCCAGTGAGAGCTAGCTACATGATGCCTTTTGTTGAGAGAAACTTACTTGGATATAATGAAAAATAAAATAGTAAACTTCACCCCAACTTTATAGAATATTTTTAAATTCATAACTCTAAAGAGAGAAATTAGGCTTTAAGTTGTGTATTTGTTTTTACATACTGAAGCAGTGTTTTGTTGTTTTTGTGGGTTTTTTTTTTTTTTTTTAAAAAAGGAGGGAAATATTTGGGTGTTCATGACAGTAACACATTAGTTATACACACATGCAAAGTTTAAGGTTTCATTAAAGTCATTAAAGTCTGTTTACATTAAGGTCATTTTCATGTGATTAAAGATAGAGGGAATCGTGTTTCATAGACATACACAGATACTGTAACACATCTTTTTTATTTAATCTGAACATATGCAATTGGGAAAGAACACCTGTTGATACTTATATCCAGCATGGTTTTATTTATCGATTTTTGTGGTTGGTTTTAGGCTGTGGGCACATTTTCAACATTTTAATAAATGCATGTTGCCATAATAGAGGAATCCAATATGCTACAGTAATGGGGTGTTTACGAATAGCGGAGTGGAAAAATTAAACTTCAAGGGCCACCGAGGCACTGTGGTTATGTGAGTTACCCAGACAAAATAATTAACTGTCCATGTGAAAGTTTCTCTTCATTATTCCTCCACAAACAAGCATGCAAACAAATTAAATTAAAAAAAAACATGATGTATGCTGGTCCCATACCTGCCTATCTAAGCACAGGTACCCAAAGGGTTATCCAGTAGGCATTTTTCACAGCAGCCAGTCAGCCATGTCATAGCAGGTGTAATTAATACCAGTAATTATGGAGGCTCTGGTGTTGTGCATGTTGGTTCACTGGAATGATTGTGACGCACTAAATGGAACAGGAAGGACAATGATTAATTTCATCTGTTACACCTGTGTTAAAACTGTGTCCGCCCTGCATTTACAGACAAAGAGGCAGCTGTGAAAAGGGCCTGTTCAGTTACAAAATAAGATACCATCAAAACTCTATTTTAAACTAGAAAGCACTCAGAGAGCGCAGACCCTCCGCCAAGGCGGCGGTGACTTTTTGTTTAAAGTTACCCCCGCCACCAAGAAGGTTATGTTTTTTGGGCTTTGTTTGTTTGTTGGTTTGCAAAGTAACTCAAAAAGTTATGGATGGTTTTTGACAAAATTTTCAGGATTGGCCCTAAGTGGCCTAAAAGTTGATTACTTTCTGGTGGTGCCGTTGAATCGGATCCGATCACCACCAAAAATTAATCAGTTTTAAGTTAGGCCATTTCTGACCAACCCTGAAAATTTTCGTCAAAATCTGTCCTCAACTTTTTGAGTTATTTTGCAAACCAACAAACAAACAAACCCCGGTGAAAACATAACCTCCTTGGTGGAGGTAATAAGGCAAACTAAAGGAATCAGTCAAACAGTATTACTTAATGAAGCCTCTAGTTTGAACTTAAACACCTTTGAATGGAAACAAGGAGACACATGCTGCTCAAGCCTGATTAGTTACCCTGAGGTTATGTTTGTTATGTAGACATGCATGTGCCAGATAGCAGAGACAGATTTCTTAAGCTTTCACAGAAAAATGTATTTCATTGGTGTGGTAATGCTGCAACTGGATGTTGCAGAGCAGTCAAATTCTGCTGCCTGGAAACCAGAGGAATGTACGGGGATGCCAGTTAAGACATTTGGAAAATGGCGATAAATGGTCTTTTTGCCCACCAACATTTGTCAGTTTTTGTATTTGCACCAGACTGCATTTGATATTCAGCATGTAAATGTTGGCTTCCTTAACAAACAGATTTCCTGTTAGTCTATTGGAAAGTGACTGGGTTCACCAAAAGTGCCTCCTAAAAGACCAAGCAGCCAACAAGAGGCTGTTTTGGGGTTATTTGCAGTTATGATTCTAAACCCTTCTTTGTAATTGTGATCACAGCATGCATGCTTTTCCCCATCTTTCCAAACATCTTCACTGTGCAGTTCCTATTCACAGTTTAAATCAATTCCCCAGTCCCTACTATACAAGCAGGATCTTTTACAAACTCTTTAAAAATGCTTGTGCCATGGATTTTCCTTCTCCTCCTTTCTTGGTCAGCGGTCCTGTAACAATGTGGTCTCCAGAGACGCGGCGATTCCTTGAGGGAGTAAGGAGAGGATCCATTCCTGGGCATTCATACAGTAATTCAGCTCTATGTTGCAGAACAGCCAAGCCTATCATTAGATACAAGGGCAGTGAATGACTTCACTCACTGCTGGTCTGCTGTGCCCATTATGGAATAACTGAGCACTAACCACTTAGTGAGTGCTTGAAGACTTTGTAAGAGGACACAGGGCAGAAAGTTGGCTTTTGCAGCTCCTGTTATGAGTGTGTTTGCTATATAAGTTAAGAGGCTGCATTAAAGATTTAGCCAGCTTTCTATCCTCTAAGTCTTTCCTGTGGGCCTCCCGACTTGCCCCAGTGTTTCTAAACTGGCCAGATAGAATAAAAAATCAAAAGACTTAGATGATATGTTATGTATAGAATGTTAAAAATGTGATTTGGTATAATATTTTTAGCCATGGCATTATGGATAGCTAGTCTGTAGGTTGGTCCGCCGCTTTAGTCTAGGCTAAAATATGTCAACAACTATCGGATGGATTGCTGTGAAATTTTCTGTGCACATTCGTGATTACCAAAGGTAGAAGCTTATTAACTTTAATAATCTCCTGAATTTCCTTTTGTAGGCTCAGACACAATGGTCAGTTAGACCCAAATCACACACACACACACACAGAGAGAAAGAGCACAGTCATTCAGTCTTTCTAAGATACAAGCTATCCAGTCACGTAACTGAGCCGTGAGTCATTCCACAGTCCAGGTGTAGTTTTGCTTCTCAGATGTTGTGTTAATTTTTGCCAGCAAATGTTTCATAAATTGCTTCCTGTCTCCTCTGCAGATTTGAAGGCACTCTGTTTCCAAAACACTAATGGAGGCTTCCAGGAATCTTTAAATATTGACTTTCCTGACAAAGAAAGTGCACACAGAGGAAGGGCAAAATCCTGCAACTGTGGTTTATTTGTAACAACCAAGGAGACCACAAATGAAGAGCAAATATCTTGATATATTTTTATTTTGACATATTGTTTCAAGGAGCCACTTGTTTTGAGCAGATTAACGATGGACACTCCCTCAGCTCCTCAGATTCTAGTGGACAAGGCTGGAGTCCTGGAGGACACAGAAAGTGGGGAAGAGGTGGATTTGCCTTCAGACGATCTCATGAACTTGAAGGCCTTGACGGAGAAATTAAGACTGGAGACCAGGAGACCTTCTTATCTGGAGTGGAAAGCCCGACTTGAGGCGGAAAGCTTCAGAGGGCCCGGAACTGGAAAAGTCCCGATTCACATAGGGCCTGAGGGGAAAGTAGTGGCCCCGAAAGAGACTGTAGTGAGGTCTGATGTGATTCAGTGCAAGATGCCATCAGGTGTCCTGAAAGGATTTGCCAACATTGATGAAGCTCTCAGTTGGCTGAGGAGAGAACTGGTGAGACATTGCTTATATTTTTTATATCCTTTTTACGATGGAGCAGTTTGCTTAAATATGTTATTTAGTGTTTGCAGCCAGTGATTGGCTCTGTTTCAAAGATCTCATTTAATCACTTGAGATTCAAATACAAACATTCATTTTTGTCTCTCATTTGAAGAGCATCATAATTTTGCAGTTAGAAAATAACTTCCTGCTACTTAGCTAATTAGAATTTAACAATGGACATAATGTCCAATTAGTGGCCAGCAGAGTCTCATTCACATTAGTGAGTGAGATTGATTGGGACTCAGGCAATAACATCAGACATTTGTTGCACAGTTTTCTGCAAGTGTAGTCATTTTCTCTCTGCTCAATTACTCTGCACATTCACCCATGATTCATAGGCTTTGACTGAGCACGCAAAGAGGCACAGTCAGAGGCAGAGTTACACTCACACAGTATGTGGCCACAGACGTTTTGCACAAACAACAGGCAAGAGAGATGATTACCATCTTTGCACCCAGACATTGGGCAATAAAGCGGCAAAACTGAGAGAGCTTATGACGAGAAAGTTGTTTGTGGATGGCCCACTGTGAGTTTTCCTTTTCGATTTTGTCACACAGTAGGGGCTGCAGACATGGACCCCCACTGAATCTAGATCAGTGTGAAAATGTAAAATGTTGTTGGAGTCACACTTTGTTTTTAATAGAATATTTATTTCTTTTACATTTTGGGACATATGCTTTAGGGTAACCACTGAGGCTGATATGATGCGTTAACAATACGATTCGCTCCAGTTCACGATACAATACGATACAAAAATGATTTGATAATGTTATGATTTAATTACAAAGAGATTTGGTTCGATGTGATATGATCCAGTTTGATACAGGTAGTTGCAGTATAAGAGTTCCCACATCAGCCCACATCAGGTTTCTTACCTCTATAGCACAATTCTGCTTTGCTCTCTGAATGAGTTTGAAGGACACATTATATTTGGTTGTTTGTTTATGAGCAAACCATTATTTTAAAAAAGACATAATTCAGTATGTACAGAGCATCCAATTTATTACTCCTAATTATGTTCTCTGTCTCAATAATTGAATAAAATGTGTAAAATGTTAACAGTTTAACAGTTTCAGGAAGCACAGTATTGACGTAGGCAGGCTGTGAAGTCTTTTCATGTGCGTCACGAGGTTCATAGTGCTACTGGCATATTTGATAGCCCATGGCGCAGTTTGCAGATTGCGTGCGTCTCGTCAAGTGTCGGAAACACCAATAGGGCATGGAATTAGAGGTGCAACAACAAATCAACAAAAAAAAAAAACTAAAAATAAATTAAAAGAGTTGGTATCGAATTTCATTGTTGATTCGTTGTTGCGTGATTTATGCTGCGTTCGTGGAAGTCAAGATTCGGAACTGGGAATGACGTCACACCCGAGTTGACGGGGTTCGAGTAAACAAGTTGGAAAACCAAGATGGACGCCTCCAATGAAAAGTTTGTTGTGTTCCTCTGTCGGAATACAGAAAGCCAATGCAGCAATATGAGGTCCTCAAACACAATTGATAGGCACAAAGAAGACGCAGAGGGTGTGTGTTTGTTTTCCAGCATAATTGTGTGTGGGAAACGTTTGACTGTAGTGTAGGCTGTAACGTATAACATTACATGGTGCTAATCTAGGGCGTTGTCATCTTGGATTATGACTTTACGAGTTTATGAGTCGGAAATCCAACTTCGAGGGGCATTTCAATTGATATTTACAACTCGAGCAGAGCCGGTGTTTTTAACACAAGGTGAGGTGGAGAAAATGGGCCGAGCCAAGTCGTCTAAAGTGTGGGAGCATTTCACTCTACATAACGCTAGAAAGTGTGTTCTTGCAAGCTTTGCCAAAGCGAGCTGACACAGGAGCAGCACAGTGATGATACAGCAGCTGAAAGTAAAACATGTTGGAGTCACTGATGAGGAGGAAGAGCTCAGCAGCAGGTAAGTCACTGCAGAATCCTCCGTTTATTCCATTTAGAAGTGAGAAAACGTAAGGTTAGTCTCTCCTGGTGCTGGTGTGTACTCATCATCCAGCTGGACAAGCATGACAAGTTTTTAAACTAATGTTAGCTTTAGCTCGTTAATGACAGTGGGAGAGCAGGGCTGGTATACATTAGTTTACCTAGCAAGACTAAAGACACCTTTTTTATTCACTTGTCTTTTTTTGGCCATGTATATATATTTATTTAAGTTCAATGTTCTTTTTGTATCTCACTTGTTCAGCTTAAACTGTGTTTAAATGTGATGTATGAATAAATTTAACTTGCAATTACTACAGTGATGGTGATAATTTAATGAACAAGCTAAGTACAATTACACTAAAAATGACTTACTAACACTGACTAACACATCTGAGTAGACGTAATAAGTTATTCATCCCTGTCTTAAACATGTCTTGTCTGTAACTGCTCTTTGGGTTACTTACCGTCATATAACTGGTCACTACAACAACAAGGCATGTGCTGAGTTAGTTTAAAGACATGAGTTATTTTATATATATATATATATATATATATATATATATATATACTCATGCTATCTTTCTGATTCCAGAAAAAAACAGCAAACCATGAGAGGCTTGTTGATGAAAAAATGCAGCATGTGCACCAGAGCAAGCTGCAGTCGTGACAGATCATCCTCTACATGCTCGTCACTGACATGAGGCCTCTGCTGATGGTTGAAGATGGCGGCTTCACTACAGTGATCTGCACCTTGAACTCTGGTTACTTTCTTCCCTAAAGGACCTTTTTTTTCAAGCTACTTGACATCAACATTCAGTTTTTCATTGGTGTTAGAGCTCTGGTATGTTCATGCAGCAACCTGTTGTTTGTGCACTTTTCTGCATTGTCAATTTTAATGTCCTGTTCTTGAATAAAGGGATGGAAATTAAAGAAAACACTTTTTTAATCCGATTCATTGATTAATTGAAAAGATAATTGATGGATTAATCGATTATTAAAGTAATGGTTAGTTGAAATCCTACATGATATAATTGATTTAACCAAGGAATTTACAGATGAAGACAGGCTGGAAATGATGGGCCACAAATTCACCTGTGAATTACCTCGGACACACCCTGAATGTACTGATGCAGTCACATCGCAAACATTTTTATCGGATCATCAATATGAATTGGTGAATATCGATTTAATTCATTTTTTAAGGGTTAGTTGAGGATTGATCCCACTTTCATGTCTGAGCAGCAAATATTCAGGTACAGCCAAGAAATTATTAGCTTAGCTTAGCACAAAAACTGGAAACTGGGAAACAGCTAGCCTGGCTCCATGTAAAGCTAACAAAATCTGCCGTCACAGTCACATCTAATGCTTCCCATACACGAGAGGACTTTGATAAAACTTTTAAAAGACTGTCATCTTACATTTTAAGACTTAAGAAGAGTCTTTAGACACAGACAAAACTCTACAAAGACTGGGAAGCTTACAGGGTCACTAATTACAAGACTACAGCTTCATTCTTGAGATTATTTCCCATCATGCAGCTCTTGGAAATTTCCAATAACTACATTTGAGCAGAGAAAAATGGAGCAGGAAGAGATGCATCTTTTGGCAGTAGCCACCATTGCGTGTGTAGACATTTGTTTTCCTCTTTTTGTACGGTCCAAACAAACCTCCGTGACTTCGGCATCTTCACCATGTTTGCTACTTCCTGTTTGGTGCTGAGAGAGTGCACCCATTGGTTCTCTGTAATGGTGACGTCACATTTCGAATACGACAAGACTTAAGACTTCCGATAATATCAAACATGCTTAATATTGTCGTAACGCCAAGACGTGGAAAAGTCGGGTTAAAATCAGGTTGTTCGCTGTCCTTACACCAAATGACGAGGATTCACAGGAGCACACATCAACTTCAGCACAACGGTAAAGATTTTATTCTGCCTTTGGAATTTTGTGTGTGACTTTGAAATCGTGTGAAAACTCGGTAGGTGTAAGGCTGACATAAAACTACAGTTATTAACAACCACTGTGAAACCACTGCCACTAAAGCATTGTGCTTAGTTTTAGCTGATGAGGTGACGAGTTAATCAGCAGGTTGTTCCAGCATCACTGTTCTCTGTCTCTTTCCATCAGACAGACATGCGCTTGCAGGACCAGCAGCTGGCGAGGCAACTCATGCGGCTCCGCAGCGACATCAACAAGCTGAAAATAGAGCAGACGTGCCAACTGCATCGCCGGATGCTCAACGACGCCACCTTTGGCCTCGAGGAGCGCGACGAGCTGTCGGACCTGCTGTGTGAATGTCCGGTCACCCCAGGACTCGGCCTCTCGGCTCCGCTGAGACTCATCGGCGTCACCAAGATGAACATTAACTCTCGCCGCTTCTCGCTCTGCTAGTAGCGGTGACGGTGCTTCAGGCAGAAAATCCTCTCAACCACTGTGTTGTGAGGATGAACCTCGATGTAACCCCTGTTTATAGCCCCTATAATCAAAGACAGATTTTGGTAATGTATATTATTTAGAAAGAGTGCAGTAGGTACGTATATATACATATAGTTATATGTTTTTGCCACTGGCAGCTGTATAAAGAAACCTCTCCGTCTTAAAACCGCAGCACATTTTAGATCTTTTGGCCATCTTGACTTGAAACAGAATACTTGCCGTTTTTAAACTACAACCTCAATCTTGTTCCTGTCCCATTTTTAAGCCTTATCAGATCTACTATTACCAAACAGCTTATATAGTTTTTTTTGTTGGGTCTTTCATGGTTTCTACAAGCCAATATTTGTCAAGCACAGATAAAATATTTAAATATATTCTCTCTGTATGATGTTTGCAGAGTCAAGAATATTTTTACTTCCATCGTAATGTAAATGTTTGTGCTTTTAAAATGATGCCTTAATGTTGAACAGTATACTCCATGCATATTTCACTTAATGAGTAGTTATGTTGATTTAGCAGACATTGTTTTTTGTAGAATATGATGAAAATGATTTGTTCTGTATGACAACTGTCATATTGAACAAATTGGTGAACTCAAAATGGTTTCAAGTAATTTGCTGGAGTTTCATAAGTAAATATGTATTTATCTCTTGCTTGGAGCTTTTCCCTTTTTTTTGCTCTAATTGTTGGGTTCCAGCCAGGAACTAACCATGCGAGATGTTTAGTTTCATGGATAAACATTGAGTTATAACTCATCTAGAACTCTATGTACCAGATAGCTGGATTATGTGCATCTTGTTACGAGCTCTGTGTTATGATGGCATATATAATTGGAGGTAACCTTCCTTTACTCATTTTCTTTGTGGGGGTTTGCATATGAAATTTGATGAGTATTTTCAAACTAAGCATTCAGTACAAACATTGCGTGTTTTAACAGTGAACTTATCCTTTGGGCGAAGTATCATACTAGGATTTATGTTTAGTTTCATGGATAAACATTGAGTTATAACTCATCTAGAACTATATGTACCAGATAGCTGGATTATGTGCATCTTGTTACGAGCTCTGTGTTATGATGGCATATATAATTGGAGGTAACCTTCCCTTACTCATTTTCTTTGTGGGGGTTTGCATATGAAATTTGATGAGTATAGTTCTGATGCTCAGGCGGGCAAAAAGAGTTTCAGGGTTTAAGATGCCCCTCCTTATGGCCCAGATATGTTACAATCCGATCTGAGCTCTCACACACACCACATCTAATTTACTGATACAGTGGATTACCTCTTAGAACAACCACTAAATGACAGGGTTGATGCTGTCTGCAGTGCTCAGACTGCTCCAATATTACACAACCGGCATTCCAGCCTTAGTTTGCAGCGTCCCCTGAACAGTGAGCAACAATACCACCTGGCATGAAAACAACTTGTACGTCAACTTGAGTGTGTGTTACTGAGCCTATAATAGACTGGAGCACACCTTAAAACTGGTCTGGTAAAACATGATACCGTAAATGGGCTGTTGTTCGTGCTGCTATTACACAAGAAATAATCCACTGAGAAGTCGGAGGCATTTATTTTTCAGACTTTCAATTTGCTATCATCACAACAAAATCTCACCAATGGACCAAATCCTGTTTCCCTGTGTATGTGCTTTTTACATTTGGGTATTGAACTCTGTAGAACTGTAAAAACTTCAATTTGCATTGCAATTTTGTGCTGGACAATATGAAGACACAGTCCCATAAATTTCCCTCTGTTTCCACTCTTTGTGCTCAGCTCCTTATTGCCAGACAATTAACAGACATATGAGAGAGTGGTGTCAATGTTCTTGTTTCAATTAGAACATTAACAAATTCAATTCTTTGCCATCCATCCATCCATCCATTATCTACCACTTATTCTCTCATAGGGTCGCAGGAGGGCTGGAGCCTATCCCAGCTGTCTTAGGGAGAAAGGCAGGGTACACTATGGTCAAGTCTCCAGTTTATCGCTGAGCACCTGGAAAGTTGGAGAGAACCCACGCAGATACGGGGAGAACATGCAGACTACACACAGAAAGGCCTTGGGCCGGGAATCAAACCCGGCACCTTCTTGCTGTGAGGCGACAGTGCTAACTACTACACCTCAATTCTTTGCTATAAGGTTTGGAAAAGGAATGGATTGGATATTCCACCTTCTATCCAGCTCTCTGATGTTGGTTCTACAGTGCTTTTTTCTGCAGATAGTGGCACTGGATCTTGTGTGAATAACTGAGGACAACCAAGCTCCCACAGGTATGAGGGTCATGTGTTTTTGCATGTGACAGTCGATGTAACTCGCTCACTGATCCCTGCGTCCCTCTCCATCTGGAGGGCCTGAGGTGGCATGTCATGAATGACTTTGCTGAGCCTGAGATTTTCATGCATGAGCTCCAGCTTTATTCGAGCTTATCGCTGCTGAAAGCCGCGACTCCTTTTGACCGAAAGGCTTCCAAAGAGGCTCTATCACACACTATTTCTAACAAGCTGCTGGTGATCTACATTTCTTTTGTTCTGCTCTAACAGAATCGTTTTAAATGATATTATAATGAAATTCAACAATGTATTCCTGTTTGTTCCAGAGAAAATGAAAAACAATACTTTGTGCTCAACAGCTGTCCCTGGAGTGTGCTTTTATTTCAATTTCATGCCTAAACCATCTTATTTGCATGACAAAAATGACTTGACAGGCATAAAATCTGAAACCACCTCTGCTGCTGAAGAATGAAGAACAGAAACCAGCAAAAGCCACCCTGAAGCAAAGATTAGGCCTTTAGTTTAGGGTATTAAAAAAAACATGGAAAACACTTAAAAATGGATATTTGTCTACCAAGAGCCTTTTTTTCTGATGTTCACTGCTGGGAATGAAGCTGTCACCCTGTTCCAGGAATATAACAGATGTAACACCACAGAGATGCAGTTCTCACCACGACTGAGCTGCAAACAAGCATGAACGACTGACAGAAACCTCACCAACATGAACTGGCGAGTATCCCAGACTGCATCTTCACGCCGAGCCCTTGCGGGGGAGTGTCTCAGTATGTAACGTTCAAGACCAGACACCCACAGCCCAGAAGAGAACTCAATAACTAGACAGAGTATTTTGATTGACGTGTTTGGGACGATAACCTGGATGATGAGATGACAAATTGTCCTGTTTTCTCATTTGTGACATTTGGAAAGCTGCAACTTTGACCAATTTAACTGTTCTCCTAGAAAACACTCATTTTTTATGGAAACGAGAGCTGAATCAGACATCGCAGAGGCTTAAACCTCACCATACAATTAAAGCCCTGGAGACTCGGAACGCTGATTCTGACTGTGCTGCTTGTTGGAAAATAGATTTATAAGGTCAGGGGAACACTTGGACAAGCTCCTGGACACATATTAAACATGTCCAGGGCCTAAAAATAGCTGTTGAACCATAGCTTTCTATGTGGGATATTAATTTGGTGAAAAGCTCCTTGCTTGCAGATTCCTTTTCATTTTGGGATTGGGCTGTGTGAGATTTGGCTGGTGGGTCTAGAATGTCAGTCAAAGGTTCCTGTTCTTTCATATACATGAAGTGATGTATTATTTGAACGCTGCCTGTCCGGCAATGTCTGGTTTGATGCTGTGCAGCTGCCTGCAGTGGTCAGAGCATACAGTATGTTCATGAGTGTTGAGTGTGAACCAAAATAGTAAAGTTGCTGAATTTCAAACCAAAACAATGAGCTGAAAGATGCTAAAACACACTAATAGAACTGCAATCAGGTGATGCAGGCTGTTTGTTCATATGAAGCTAAAAGTCAAATTATTGAAAATGCACAGCCAAATCACTTTTTCTTTCACATGAAGTTCAGACTTCTACATTTGAAACAAGTAAACAGACACAGCTGATTCTTCAGCTTCTTCACAAGGCCTTCAGGGGCTCCAGTCATTGTCATAAAGATAATTGGCCAACTCTTTCTAAAGCAGCATGGCATCTTTTAATGACTCGATTAAACCAACTGATCTATTTAATAATTACTTGCTTTGAATGAAGCACAACGTTGAGTCATTCTGTTCTAAAGACTGGATTAAGAGGAGAATTTCCAGGAGGCCAATTAAAGCACTGCTAAGCACTGTGAGAAAGATCGAGATGTGAAAAACAATAGTTTACTCTCCTTCTGTACCAAAACAGTGACGCAACATGAGCAAGAATAGTTATGTGTCACGAGAGGGGATCTGTATTTGCTCGGTGAGATCATCCGCTTCTTGATTATCTCATCCTTTTGTTTGAGGCAGACGGTGTCTCAAGCCAAAGTGGCTATTTGAACCCAGGTGTAGCGTTCCAGTCTGGACTCACCAGACTGCACCTCTGTTGCACTCCCACAACAAACACAAGACATATTATTCCGTCTGTATTTTTAACACACTTCAATGCAAAATCACATAAAAACAAATCTATGAAGGAAGTGGTTTAAAAGCCTGGTTAGTGGCTTTACAGACTGGAATGAGCTCAGCTCCAGAAGTCCTCCCAATTACTCCTCCTTCAAGACTCACTAAACTAATTCTAAACTTTGAGAAAACTTTTTTTTTTAAACTTTTGATGAAACTCAACCTGAAGTCCCAAGCAGATTAAGTGCATCCAAGCAAAATGACCAGTCAGAGAGGATCATAATCAGATTAAACCTTCACCTTGTTTCAGTTTTAGTGGATAAAAGTGAAATTTAAAGTCTCATTTAGAACTGCTCCTAAGGCAGCAGACAGTAAGTGTAGTGCAGGCAACAAAAACAGGCAATCAGTGTAAAGTAGCTGTTATTTAATAACCATGATTTGCTCGACAACTGTAGTTACAGTTCATAATTCCCTGTCTGTGTGTGACAGACAGATGGCAGCAGTACTGCAGTGTAAAAAGGCACAATGACAGATAAATGTGATGTCACAATATGATTTGCAGGAGAAAAACAACAACAAAAAAATCACAAATTTTCAGCCATGAAGCTAACTGGCTTTGTCAATAGAGTCTCCACTCACGATGCTTAAAGTGAATGAGAATTTTTGTTTTTACAGCATTTCCTTGGTCAGTTTGAGTAAGACAAAAATATATAAATGAGTAAACACTGATAACAAAGGCTAGTGTGAAACAAAGTGGTACACAAATCTTATTGAAAAACAAAATACAGCAAAATGTTACACTCTCACAGCGACGCACACGACGTGAAATAAATGAGGAAAACCAAAGTTCTCCTTGTGGATGAAGCTGATTGACCTGTGGTAATACAAAAGCACAAACAAGTACAGCCTCAGTCTGAACCTTCTAAAACATGTCATCTTTGAGGGTATTCACAAAACAATACTCTCAAAGACTCTGGAGATATTCGCTACATTGCTGACAGCTGTGGCAGATACTGCCAATAAATGAATACAAAATTAAAGAGACGTTAAAAAACATGTATCAGAGGCTGTGAATCCCTCTGAAATGCAAAAATAGCCAGTTGACTGCACGTCATCTACACTGTCTGCATAAGTGCCTTTGTTGACTTCATGGTTTTGATAGGTTGAGGTTTTCCTTGAGTACATGTGTGAACTATGGAACGTCCTCTTGATAATTAGAGGAAAATACAATTAACCAAACTCTTAGGTCAGTGCTAAGGACCAACTTCATCTGATCTGCTCAGCTCATGCCTACTTTTCATTTGAGGAGTGTCTGCTGTCCTCAGCTTGCAAAAAAGACAACTAAAAACGCCTCCCTTTGTTACACCGTGTCATGGCGTCGCTCCCTCCTGGTCCATGCTGCAGCCGAGGGCTTCGATGTCGTTGCTAATGTCAGTGATCATACGGTCCCACTCGTCGCCCTCTGACGCCTCCTGGCCCTCATCTGAGGTGGCGCTTCCTCCCGCTGCTCCATTGCCATTGGTTGTGGAATCCGAGGCGGAGCTGGCTGTGCGCCGGTAACGGCCAAAGCTGTCTGTGATGATACCTCGTCCGTCTTTCACGCCGATGGTCTCGAGGAAATTCTCAAAGTGCTGGCTGTCCTTCTCTGGTATGAAGGGACGCAGGCCTGAAAGGGCACATTATAATGCATGTGGTCATGACATGATATCTGTCTTTTTAGCATGTTGTTTAAGACAGGATCATCATTAGAGTGGTCGTACCAAGTAGAAGGAACTTCCTGCTGTCCCCATAGAGTTGTCGCAGGTTAATGCAGAACTCATGGATGGAGGCACCGTTGCGGTATTCATGTAACAGGGTGGCAAACTGCTGGATCTCCTGTGATGACAGCTTTGTACGCAGCTAGAAGGGAAAGAACACAGTTTTGACAAATGGAAAAGATTGAATACAGCTGTTCTGAAAAAGAGAGGATGACATTTCTCGTACTGTGGTCATGTAGTCCTGCAGCAGCTCTGCAGCAGTGGTGCTGAGCTCTCCTTCACTAGCTGTCTTCGTCTGAGGGGATGCTGGGGTGGATGCTGACAGAGAGTTTCCTTCTGCCTCCATGGAGACCTGGAAAGGACTGAGAGAAGAAAGCATCACTTGTGCTGAGAGATGACCAAAGAGATGACCAAATGTGAAACAAGCATCAAATCTTTCTTGCTCACTCTTCAACTTTTTACTTACAATGTGTTGGCTTCCCCTTCAAAGGCCTCCTTAACATCCACTTTGCTGGAAGAATCATCTGCAAGATACAAAAAGGTGAAGATTTAATGGCTCATATCTAAGACAAGCTGTGAAACACGAAGCACCAGTAGTTTGAGAGGAGGGTAAAGACCTCAAAGTAGAACACTGACAACTAACAAGATTGGTGAGATTCTTTCCCCCCTCACCACTGTATAGAGAAAGGTGTCTCGTGGGTGTAGTTGCTCCATCAAAAATGGCTCTGTCCAAGAAGTCGATGGTTGATTCTGTGTAAACAATCTGAAACACCTGGCTGAGCAAAAGACATAGCTCCTCCGCCGCTGCCTGCAAGACAACAAACATGTTACTGCTACCTGCAGATCAGTGGAAGAGTGTGACATAATTGGTAGGACCGTGTATTTCAAACTAATACCTTGTTATCAACGGCCAGAACAAGCAGACAGCAGACTTCCACAAGTACAGCTCCACTCTCTGATAAGGAGCTCAGGGTCTGAGACTTGTTCAGGTCAGGACATGAGCTGGGACCAGGAGACCCTCCTGACTCCTGGGCTGAAAAGCAATGAGTCAATATTGATTATTCAAATGTTTAATTGTTGACCTCCTCTCCTCTCTGTAATTTTACAACAATGTGACACTTTTTTAATTTTTTTACCTGTTTTGATCACGACGAGGTGCAAAGAGTCATCCCTGATGTAGGAGACAGCAGCAATGTCATGGATGGGCACTCTCAAGATGATGTCTTCTCCGTCACGCCATACAAGCTTGATGTTGTATGCCGACAAGCTCACCACCGCATCCTGCTCTGAAGTCAGCTGGCCTGCCAACTGATGGGACTTCTGAGAATCACAGAGGCATAAACTGTGGGTTATTATCCCTGTCACCATAGAAATGCTAAACATTGTATGTGACAACTTCAATATTCCAGTTTAATTAGCATGAAAGCTTTACTAAACAGTATTTTGCCATTGCCTGAAGTTAATTATTCAAGACTTTAATTGAAAATTATTATGTCAGCTATGTGGAAAAAAACAAGAGAAATAGAGATGGATCAGGTTCATTCAGATACGCACCCTTGCATTGTCAATGAGCTGCAGCACTTCTGTGCGACTTGATGGATTCAAGTATCCTGGAACTGATGTCAGCTGCCCTAAATACTGGACAAGACAGAACACACACACACTCTTTTTACTTTACAAAAAAAGAAACAAGACATACTGTAGCCTTATGTGCTACAACTTTTTTTAATACACGGGTATCTCTTCTAGTCGCACTCACTTTGACTTCCTTCTCAATATAGTCATTAAGCAGGATGTCAGGGTCGATACGGTGATCAGGCTGAGAGAGCGAGAAGGTGTGGAGCGCCCTGCGCTCAGTGGCCTTCTCCTGCGCCTTCTTGTCTCTCCCCTTCTCTCCTTTCAGGAAGACTCGCTTGAACGGAGACACGATACCAGGCTAGAGGGGAAAAAAAAAAAAAGACAAAGACGGGTTGAGAGAAGTAAATGGTTATCGAGAGTCAATTTGTGAAGGTATGTAACATTTCAAACTGTCTAAAATATAATATTTGGCATCATTGGTTCTATGCAATAGTGTATTATACATAATCACAGGACTATTCATATCCACTGCATGCATATGATGTAGTTAACATCGCACTAGCGATACAGCAACAACTGTAAATGCAGCTCTAAGTTCAATACCCCCATAAAAAAAACAAGCACAAACTATGTGGAGTTTCTGATGACTGTGCCCCTGCTTCCTCTGGTTGTGTTAGTAGCTACAAACTAAGATACAGCAGATCTCAGATGTTACACAATACATGTCGGTCAAATGTCAACAATAGCATGAGCACAAGGAACCCACATTGGGTAATATATGCAGGGGTTTGCATTGTCTTTGCAAAACATGATAGAGAACCACATCTCAACTTCTAAATCCGACATGTCAATAAACAGCTGTCACAGATGTCACAATGCTTTCCTTCTTTACTTTAAAATGTTTCTGTATTTACTTTGGAACTTGTTTAGTTTGCTTGCAAATTGTCTGCTAAGAATCAACGAGATCAAGGCTAATTCTGCTGTTTAAGAGCTCAGTCGAGTGTGCTGGACTAAAATTGTGATCAAGTTTGACTTTCGGCATAATACAAAACACTTCAAAACAAGTTTCTAGAGTCAAAGTATTTAAAAAAAAACAAAAAAAAAAACCTACCTCGTTCTCCATGAACCCTCTTGCTAGAAGCGATGCCTACTCAATGCACAGCGCCTGGCCAACAGATGCTGCTATGCTAAACTACGCTAGTCACCTGTTGCCTCCTCTCACACACAGTGACAGCTGCCAACTAGTGACAGACACACAGGATCGAACACAGCAAAGGGTGTGACCCCCTCATAGAGGAAGGGAAGTGTTCTGTCTGTACTCAGGCACAAGTACAGGAAGAGGACTAGCCACAACTTCCTGTGATGACACACACTTTCATTCTTTGCATACTGAAAGACTTTAAAACAAAACAAAACTGAAATCTCACGTTATGTCGATTTCACAGATGTTGAAGACAGTGATAATAACTGCTCCACACCTTCATATATGACTGTGATGTGCTGCCTTGCATCACCAGGACCCGGCTCTGCAGCTGTACAGTCATACACATCACTGCTAAACCACAGAGATACAACACTATTGTGCTAACCGCAGACGTCACATCTGCAACACTGTTTACACACTGCAGGATCAATAAGGCGACAAGCGCAGACAATTAAGCAGCACTGCTAAATGCAGCAAAGGTGTCAGAAAAGTGAACTCAACTTTTACACTCTGTGACCAGAATTCGGTCCCTGTCTGATGCACAGACGTTTGATCACAGACCTTTGAATCCATACAACTGCTCAACCTAAAACCAGTGCATTATTTAACGGTGCATTAACATTTTATGGCTTGCCCTTGTGAAATATGAGACGACTGTCACTGTAGTTGACCCCTCAAAATGAATAAGTGCCTGTTTTTGGTAGACGCCTGTATATAAAGAAACAGAAGCAAGGATGTATGGCATCCATCCATCCATCCATCCATCCATCGATTTTCTGCCGCTTATCGTAATAGGGTTGTGGTGGGGGGGGGCCGAGTCTATCCCAACTGTCTTAGGGCAAGAGGCAGGGGACACCCTGGACAAGTCGCCAGTTCATTGCAGGGCACACAGAGACAGACAACCACTCACACTCACGTTCATACCTACGGACAATGTAAATTACCCAGTTAACTTAATCCCCATGCATGTTTTTGGATGGTGGGAGGAAGCCGGAGTACCTGCAGAGAACCCACACAGACACAGGGAGAACATGCAAACTCCACACAAAAAGGCCCCGGGCCCGGAATTCAAACCCAGTACCTTCTTGCTGTGAGGCGACGGTGCTAACCACTACACCACCGTGTTGCCTGATGTATGGCATCTTTATGATAAAAGCATCATTTCTGTACAGTTTTCTACATTGCACTGTATTGTTTTTCCATTTCACCTCATGCTCAGAATGTTTAAGCATGTTTATATTTTTTTATTTGTTCTTATTTCATATTCGTATTATCCCTTTTTTCTTCTTTATATGTCATGTAGCAACATGCCAAGTCAAATACGTTGACTGTCAAGCCGACAGATTCCTTAAGTTCTCCAGATACATTTAGCCATTTCCATACTTAATTAATATTAGTTCATACAAATCAATCGACAAAATGTAAGTAACACTAGTATGCCAATATATTAAAGGACCTGAGTTTTCACTTGAACCTGAGAAATAATAAAACAGTGTATAATACAGGCTAATATTTAAAAAAAAAAAAACACATTTGGGCCAAAGGCTGTTCTTTATCACCACCAAGTGGCACAAACAGGAACTGTATGCATTGGTGATGGAGATTTCTATGAGTAAAAAGATCATCATAAAAAATTAAAACATTAATTATGAACAAAAAATTAAAATGTTATTTACCTTTCCAGAAACCTACAATGCTACCAGGCAAGTGATTACATATATTCATTCAGCTCTTATCTGTTCTGTCTGTAGGACAAATAAAGGATAGTCTTTTTTTCTTGATTAACATTGCTGATAAAAACATTTCCTTGCCATAACAAACCCTCTTCACACTGGGATATCACTACATTTCCGTCACTTCAAGAGGAGGTAAAATTAGACGGAAAGCCACGTAAGTGCTTTTGTCATGGAAAAAAAATATTATGGAATGAGCAGCACAGTCATAGTAAAGATGTTAACCTGAAGCGCCTCAAGCCTCAGAATAATGCCCAGGTTGTAACAGCTTGGGAATGCCATGCCCTGCATAGATTTGGTGTGTCCTGCCCTTCAGTTTCCTCCTGTGCCAACCAGAAGAACAGAGGGGAAATGCCCCCTGTGTCTGTTCTAAGACACAAAGATAAAAGACATGTCAGCCATGCATCTGAACACCTATCTGTCTCCTTATCAAACAGGATCATTAGGCAGTGAGGCTGTACAGTGAGAGAGAGAGAGCAGGGGTGGTTGGCACAACTATGGAGTGCTGTTTCCCTTTAGAATGACTGACACTGATAAGCGCTGCCTTTGACAGCTGATGTTCAACACACAGATCCTTCCTGACCCACGCCTGCACATAACAGAGAGCCTTGTTACTTTTAGAGACCCGTTGTGCTTTCATTGCCTTTTCGCGAATAGTGTAACTGTGGATATCAGCATCACTCTCACTGTTCACGATCCATAAACAATTCGTCTAAATAACACAGGTTGCTTATCCGGACACATCTGGATTATAAAACAGACAATGCACAGATTGTTGAAGTTGATATTAAGGGAGGTATAAGCAATAAAAACACCCTGACATTCATGGTAACTCTAAACTAAGAAAGTAACGTTTAACTGGTAACCTTTCACACTCCTTCACTTGGGTTCAATCTGTTGCGCCTTACTTAACGTTACCTTACTTTAATCAATTAAGCATATTGACGTGACACATTTCTCCATTTAAAACCGGTTCGCTGAAAAGTCAGCAAATCTGTCAGTGTGTTATAGTGACTGCTTTGTCCCTTTGTCGCTGGTACTTACTTGATATTTGGCTCAACTTAGCCTGCAAACAGCTAAGCTAGCCTGGTCTGACTAGCGACGCTAGTAAGTTAGCCTGCTAGGTAGTTGACTTGCAGTAAAAAGTAACGTTAGCTCTGCCAATAGCCGACTTTACCGTTACCTTTTTCACTTTTTTCACATCATCCTCCATTTCTATGGAAATGTCCTCTTCTTCATATTCAGTTCAGCGTGGAGATCCAGGTGAGACACGACATAACTCGCTACCGAAGCTTTTAACCAGCACTCATCTGAAAGTAGTTAGCTTGCTAGCCTAGTCTAGCTTAGCCTAGCCTAGCATTGGTAAAGTGATGCCCGAGCCCGAATTTGAGCAGATAGCAAAACGCCATCCTGTTTTTTTGCCTTAATCGACAACAATTTGAAACCAAATGCCGGCGTGCCACCAATGTGAAATGGTATGCTTCAGTGTCGCTAAAACAACTAAATAAATAGTCTGTAAAGAAGAAAAACTCGGATAAAACAGGCAAAACTTTTCAATCGTGCCGCCATTTTGGGCGTTGAACTATGGTCCAGCATGCTTTGCTTTGCTTTACTTTGCAACAGCTGCTCACTGACAACACTACTGAGACTGCTTCACCGAGAGGTACTTCAGTGCCTCTTCAGGTAATATCACAAAACCATAATCAAAACATGTACTGCTTTGTTTTGTAAATATATTAAATGACAGACACTCACTTCACACCAAAGAATTGCGAAGTTAAATGGTGGTGGTTAAGGAACATACTGGGCTGATATATTAGCATATCATATCTGTAAATGCTTAATTTATTTGTTTTGAGCCTTATTACACAGTGTGAACACGTCTGTCTCGTTTCTCATTTAATTTATAAACAGTAGGCCAAAAAGACAGTTGTTTCACTTATGAATTATGAAGAGAGTTGTAAGTGCCTAGCAAAAATAATGCCATGACACACTGTTTACAGTTGCTGTTTGCTATCCCTATTTTATTAGGACATGAATGTTGACTGACAATCAGGACAGCAACTGAGAAAGACAGAAACATGCACAGCAAGGAGATATGGAAGTGAAAAAGAGGCCAGTCACTCATAAGTTTGGCTGCAGGAGTGCCAACAAAAGAAGAGTAAGGTACAATAACTAAAACATCTACAGTATGAAGCAGGTGAAGGGTAGGTGACTTGTCATGTCTTCATTTAAATTGTAAAGAATAAATTTTAAATAATCTGAATTTGTCATATTAATGGTCTGTGTTGAAATATGAAAATACAGCTACTTAACTCAATCACGCTTTAGGCAATGATGTAATGCAGCAAATTCAAATTTTTGTTTCAGTTCGTGGAACCTTATTTGGCCTTTATTTTTCCGTACAGCACACAGATGTATGTAACCCCTCTATATATACTGTATACACATTAAAGTCAATGAAAGTCAATTATATTGCAGTTGCGGAATGTGTCAGAACAATCTAAGGATGACCCAAGACTCAGGCCCAATCCCAAACTCACTCTCCAGCTTTTGAGGCACTTTAACTGAAAGCGGAGGGTGTAAATAAGATGAACAGCTGTGGGACACCCTCATCACGCCACCAGAAAAGGGAAACCACCGTCGCCATGACAACAGAAAGACCCCTCTTGTACAGGGGGAGCTGCATTATACCTCAGATCATTTTAGGTGATTTCAGAGGTCTTTCAACTCCAACACAATTTGACATTTCCAATCAAACAAATGAAGCTTTTTGCCAGTTGTTCTCACATTTTGAGGAGCCAGTGCTGCAAAATCAAAGCAAACATCAGCAGAGAAGATGATTTGCTAGTTTTGTCTTTTTTTATCTTTCCAAATCATGCCTTAGTTTTATTGTCAGTGTGACAAAGGTGTGAGGGACATACTGGACATCAGGCAGACTCATGCGGAACTTAAATTTGTATGTTGTTTCCTCCTTCATTTTTTTGCCATCCCACTTCCTGCTAAAGCCATCCTAAGTGTGCATCGATGCAGACTCGCTATTGAAGGACTCAGCAGTCCACTCACCCTCCACCCTGAGTGGTTTGGGACGGCCCTTAATATGGCGTCCACTGACTCTAGAGCTGATCCTACAAGTTGAATTCACATATGCAGTCTTTATTTTAACTATTGTTCCAATTTGCAAAAGAGCTTCCCCCTGTATTGGTGGTGGTTATTGGAACCACAGTCAAGCCATGCAGGTGTTTTCACTTATACTCCCTGATTAGCCTTTTCTCAGGTTGATTGTGAGCGCATTAGCTTGGTTTCACAACAGCAACCTTGAGCAGTCTAATCAAAGTAAATGAAAACCCCTTTGTGGGTGTGCAGACCTTTAATCAGCTCAATGGTCTAATCAATCTAAACCTTCACCCGTAGAATGTTATGTTAGGACACAGCCTACGTGTGGCTGACTTTTTGCATCTTTGCTAGCCATATATTGCATTTGACTTCATACGTTGAATTGTGAAATGTGCATGTGAATGCAGTACTGATATACTGATATATATTGCACTTTCAAATACTATATTTATTTTTCTCTTCTGGGATGAACAGTCTGATATATGAATCTACAGTAAGGCTTAACATTACATTTTCAGCATAATATTTCTCTTTTCATCTAAAAACCAAAACATACAAAAAGAACTGTAGCACCATATGTTATTAATAATACTCATATTGTTCCCAAAAATAGGACATCAGTTTTGCTTCTCTTTTTTTTAAAGAATGGGGATTCCATGAAACAATTTACTTACATATTATATTTAACAACAACAAAGAAATCATTCCTTATATGGTCTCAGTCACAACATAGGCTGTATGAGTACACTTTCAGAAAGATGCTACAGACTGTAGCGAACTTGCTCACTGACATTGTGCCAACTTTTGGAATACCCCGGGTAAATCATGTAGTCAAGGGAGTATCCTGATAGATTTGTGAAATACACCAACAAGCTAACACAATCTAGAAATTGAGTGGATATAAACAAAGCAATATTTCCCAACACCTTTGATAACAATTTCAAAAATCAGCAGCAATTAATATGACAACCATAGTCGCTTCATTGGAATAGCAAATCCATTTTTAAACAAAATATTACAGCCAATTCTACAATAACAACAAAAATAGATACACACAGATTAAGGACATATAGATGACAGGAATTTACAACACAGCAATCACATTCTATATATATATTTTTTCACCCAAATTCCAGTAGCAGAAGTACAATTGTGCTCCTGCGCGTTTGCCAAAAAGATGCATTTTATCATCTGTCAGTTTAATTCTCTCAGAGAAACAAAATAAAAAAAATCCTAGTGTAAGTTAAATTATAGATTAAAACAAAAGCATACTGTATGCTGAATCCAGTATATTAAACATATGAACAGAGTTGTTTTCTGTGCAGGTTGGAAACTCAAAATGGCACCATTTGAGAGTTGAGTTCTGTTGTAAACGGTGTGGATTTGAGGTGCTAGCTCTCGAGCGTTTTGAGACTGGTTGTGGGACGCTGCCCTCTCAGTCAGCTGGAAGGCTATGCTATCAGAAATCAGAAAGCTAAAGAGTGGACTGCAGTCCAAAGTGGTAGCACCTTTTTAAATGTATTTATTCAGCACCAGGTTTTTAACAGAGATCAAAAGTAAAAGAAGAAAATGCACCGTTTTTATCATCTGAACATACTGTTCCAGTGGTCAAACAGATGGCCATTATACAAAGGTACAGACTTAAACACTACAATGACCTGCTGCTACACGTTAATGCAGACATCAGAGGATTTGTTGTGCAGTCGAGAGCGCACACATGCTAAATGTTCAGGGTCACCTCACAGTGACTTCTAAAGACATGCTGGGAGGTGGTGGGAAAACCAGAAAATTAGGTTATTAAAAAGTGAATCAGTGATCGGGCCTGTTTCATCATTCGTTTGTAAGAAAATGCAACATAGGTGATTTTTTGTTTTTTTTTGCACATTTTGTCATCACTGACTTCTTCCTTGTTTTATTCCAACTGCAGGCATTAATTGTTTTGGCTAGAGGATGTTTTTTCACACGAGACAAACAACAGAAAGTTTACGTCTTGGCACCACAAATCATTCATCATTGCAAGACAGAAGAAGATGTAAAGGCATAGACAAAAGTACAAAACAATCATTGACCAAATCGCTCGGTTTTGTGGCCGGCATCTGTTGAGACTATCCATCAAACAATCCAAAACTGGTGCTTTTGAGCTCATTCCAAACTGCTAATGTTAACTTCTGAATCAGCCGGAGCTGTTGTGATTTAGCTTGCTCAAACGTAACAAAGATGAGGACGCCTACGTTCAAAAACAGATGCTCAGTATTGCCTTTCTTTTTCTCTTATGTCTTTGACAGAACCAATAACTGGGTTTCACACCGTACCCACCACTTGGTTCTGTCACACTGTGAAGTTTAGTTGTAACAAGGAAACCGTGCAGTCCTGTGGACGACAACTCAGATGAAACGGTAAGACTAAATGGCGTCATCGACTGAGGTGTGATCTGACAGAATTGAGAGCTTGGCTTGATCTGGTTTGGCGAGACAGACGGAGAATACTGTTGGAATTGTCTTGGTGAGTGTGCTGGCACGTGAAACAAGTAAAGAAAGACATTGGCATTGTTGTTTGCGGACCTGGCTGCCGTGGCTGGATCGAAGCACCCAAAGGAACAAGGCACAACAAGGACTGAGGAGAACAAGCTTGCTGTTCAAACGCTCTTGCTGTGTGTTGCGGCTATTGAAGGTTTTGGAGTTGGGCAAGTAACTTAACATTTCTTTGTGACCTTGTTTATGGCAGCGGGAATACTACACTCTATAGTAACGGCTTCCACTTGCACTCTTAGCTCTTGAAATTCATGTATTATTCAAAGAAAACAGGGAATACTAAAAAATAATACTCAGTTACAGAATGTGGCAAAACTATGATTGCTCTGTAGAAATATGTAAAATATACTGCATGTTTCATAAAAATCCAGACTTACACATACGGACTCTTTGCAGACTTGATTAAAATATCAGTTTAAGTAACCGCCATTACTACTATTCTAAAGACACAGTTAAGCAAGCATAAATACTCAGTGTTTTACGACATTAAGCACCACTAGATGAAATGCAGCCCGGTTGTACATAATCTTGCTTATGATGCTATAATAAATTTGCCCCCCCACACACACACACGCACAAATGAATGAATCACAGTGTATTTGCACCTGATTTGGACACTTGTCCATGTCTGGAAAAGGTCAGCAGTGTTTAGAAAGGATGCACCATATGCCAGGCAGCCAACCACCACAAAAAACGTCCCCCACCCCACCCAAGGAGTAGTCCAGGATGCAATATGTTAAGGAAAAAAATGGAGACCCTTGAGGACATGCCTGGAAATGAGAACTGCATTGAGACACCCCTGAGTCAGCTGGTTCAGTGGTCTTGATTGTTGGTCCTGAGGAACCCCTGTATTGGCTGTTTTGCTTTTATATATATATATATATATATATATATATATATATATATATATAAAGATCTATTTTTTTCAGTTGAACAATTATTCATTAATTGACTAACTATTAACATGGCTGTTCATTCACTACAACAGAGAGGAAGGACTCTGGCTACTATGATAAACAATGAACAAGTTGGTCGTTTGCATACTTGTGTATATCTATACATACGGCATGTCGGATGTTTGCTCCACCTTAGCTGACCCAACAGTTCTCAATTACTCAGGGCTGAACATCGCCTTTTAGCTGAAGGGTGGCAGACCCTGGATGTTGAAGCTCTTGGTTCTGGCAGTGTACCTCATTGCATGTTCTCATGTCAGGATCTCCAGTTGTTCAGCCTCAACCCCGTTGTTCAGTTACCAGAGAGTGTGAGAGTGTTTCAGGGGAGTGCACCAAGGCCCAACACCGACAAGAGATCGTGAAGAGGGCGGAGCAGCAACCGAGGATGGAGTTGAACAATCGGCACGAAAACAGAACTGTGGGAAAGGGCTGACGCACCACCATGCAAACACACTTACTGTACATCGCCTCGTGCTGAGAGGTAAACACCCATCGGTCTCACACAAGCATACAAGGAATCATACATCATTGTCTGGTCAGGCTCTTTACCACGATCTGTCCTCATGTTCTTTTCCAACCCTGGCAAAAACCCCCTCTCACCTTTGACCTTGGACTTACATGGCATCTGCCTTTTACAGTACGATGTTAGCAGGCACTCGTGGCCACAGCTAAGCAGAAAGCCAGTGAGTCAGGAGAAAGGAGTCTCTGTTTTGTGGAGGGCTCTTGGGCATCCCTTGTTGGGTGCATTTGTACTAATGCCTCATACTAAAGTCATGCCAAACACTGCAATGTAAAAAACACACATTATATTTTCGGATGAATCATTGAGTAAATAGATAAAATTGGAGTATGAAATGCATTCATTTTTCTCATGAATTGTTCAGTAGCCCTCTCTGGAAATTATCATCAAGCTCCTTTGACTTAGAAGGCATGTTTTTTTGTTTTTTTTTATCATGAACGAATACATTGGTCATCCTGTGGGTTTCCGTAGTGGTGATCTCCAGCAGTTTCAGCTGAGAGATGAATATCAGTGTGTAATTGCTGCACAGCAGGCCTGTAGATGGCACACATTTTGCAGGGACTCATTCTACTGGTTCAAGGGGGCAGACAAATTGGAAAAACAGTACTGTAAGATGTGATTTGGCTTTGTTTCAACTGCACTAGCAGGTGCCAGAACAGTATACCCATATAAGAGTATAACCTCTTAGGGCACACTGATGTTGAGGAGTATACCTTCTAACACTGCACTGCACAACATTTTTAGTTATGTAAAAAAGTGTGTTCTGGCAAAATATAGTTATGTCAATGACTATAAATGTGGACACGAATACGCACTGAAGTATAATAGCATAGAAATATCTTTGTCATATTTTTTCCCAAGAACTTATTACAAGTCTTTGCACCCATATTAATCAACCAAAAACATTTGTTGATAAGAAAACAAAAAAGGGAGGTCGTATAAGGGGGTACTTTCTAGGATTCAGAAGGGAATGGTGGAGGATTCCTTGAATGCTGTCTTTGCACTTCAAACAAAAATGTGTGTTAACACATTGTACCCTTCTACCTTTTTATGTGACACTTACAATCTTTAAAAAAAAAGTCTTTGGAATGTTTTTATTGTGATTTTCTACCCACCAATTTAGAAAATGTTGTGCTCATATCAACTACATTCCTTGTTTTTGTGTTTTTCACCTCAGATGGGTATCTTATTGTTTTTTTTTGTGCTGTCGAAATGGTGGGCAAAAATGACCAAGTAAGGCATGCTGTTACAGCTTGCCTCCACTGGAGGGCAGTCTGCACTGTAAAAATGAGTGTATGGGTGGAACTGATTGAAGGTCAATGTGCTTCTTTTTTTCTTCCATACATGATGTGATTACCATTTAGGATTTTGAACAAAAATAGCACAGCCAGGATACACTTGAGTCCTGTGAGCTCACAGAGGGAAAATCCATTCTGCTCCTCTTGGACACGTCTTTTGATTGTGTCCTTTCTGTAATTTACAGGGTCATCATAAGAAATTTCAGTGCTTTTTAGTTCATGGACTAAGGACTTGGTAAACATTATCATACATTTCATTTACATAAAGAATGGCAGTAAATGTCGGGATGTGCAAAGACCTGACCCAGCTGAGACTCTCCTCCATCATTCCCATCAGGCTTTGCGCCAGTCCCATGTCACAGGGACATACAATATGCCCTTCACAAGTATTCACAGGTTGAATCACCAATACAGTATAATGCATTAAACACATTTCATAATGAAACATTCATATGTTATCTACACACTCATACAGAACGCTCCTCTATCGGTGTAGAGGGATTTATATGATACTTCTGTATATATCACATCAGATACTAGAGGTTCATAATTTTCTCTCTTTACTGTATGTTTTTTTTTTCCAAAAATAAATCATAACTGTGTGTTTATACTGTCTTGAGTAACACACATCTCCTGCAGGAAAGTTGAATGATCAGAATGGCGAGAAGGGAGAGCCGAGTGTCATATGGAACGAGATAATATCTGGAGAGGAGGAAGAGCAGAATGAAAGAAAAGGAAATGCGCATGAGCATCGTAGTGTGTAAGAGGAGGTGACAGAGCTGTGGGAGAAGATGCCTTCAGAGGGAGGATTCGTACTGCAGGAGTTCATAAAGTAGCGGACCATCCCTATACCTGATGCCCACCGCGTTAGGGCTAATGTACTGCAGCACGTTTATGGTCCTGCGCAGGCGCCGATCCACAAAGTGTGCGTCCCAGGCTGGGTAGCGTTTTCTGGGCATGTCTATCTTGATGAGAGGACCTTCAGGTTGGATAGGCCTGCCAGCTGCATCCACAGGCTCTGTGGACCTCACCTGGAAAACTGGAAGGCAGGTGTCCGTGGCTGTTTCGTCGGGCTCCTCATGCTCCCCTGCCAGACCCCTTGTGGGGGTGGCCTGAGAGCCACGGGGGCCTGGTGTGGGAGCCATGGGCTCGGCCTCGGGGGGTAATGGAAGACCCCACAGAAGCTCAGCACAGCAGGAGCTGGCCAGCACCCTCAGCCGTGGGCCCATGGGGTGTAGAACCCCGTAATAGAGAACCATACAGGCCACACCTGAGGCAAAGCACAGGAAGACGCCACAGAGGGCAAAAGAGGCATAGGCGTCAGTGGTGGCTGGGTCACGGTACGCATACCAAAGGAGGCTGAGGATGGCGTTCTCGAGCAATACTACTGTGTAATAGGCCACCATTCTGTACCGCGTCCGGCCTGCACGTACATTGAACCAACAGAAGACGTAGACCACGCCCACCACCATGTTGAACAGTACCTCCTCCCACTTAGACATGCAGAAGTCGGTGCCGCCATGGATGACCCAGAAAGCCATGGCGCACCAGTGGAGCACCACAAAAATGCCAAAGTAGATGTGGAAAACAGAGGCAAATAGAGCGAGGGACAGCACCCGTGAGGAGATGGTAAAAAGGCGCCAAAACAGATGCACCAGGGCGCCTCGGTAACTCATGCTCTTCTTGTCGTCACGTGAATCCCGCAGGAGTTTGTGGTAAGAGGCTAGCACCCAGGCCAGGGACAGGAGGGAGGACATGGCAGAAACACCTGGTGAATGTAGACAGAAAGAGAGAGTAAAAGACCGAGAATGGCAAGAATGAGAGATACTGATAAATGCTGCAGTGAGATGACTCTAAAAACATCAGACACTGAAAGAAAAATCCAGCTTCAAGTATAAAGCACAACCAAGATACTGTAACTGTAGTTTTATCTTGACATGGCTGCCATTCCACTTACTGTATACAGTACATTTTACTTCAGCCAAAGCAATCCATCACTTTTTAGAAAGCTGCATTATTACCAAGATCATCACAGGTCATGCAGTCAGCACAGTCTCCATTCAGGGCGCCTGTCCTTAAGTTGTATAATAGTAGAAACAGCAGATATGTCAGAGCAATAACCTGCTGCCTGAAAATGATAGGGGACTATCTGCAGAGCAGCAGCATGGTGCCTCTCAGCAAATGTATTGATGGCATTTCTATAGACACCCAGACAGGGAAGGGTATCACTTGTCATGATTCAATTGCCATCCTCTGGGAACTGTGTTACACAAGCAAACAGGAATTATAAAACAGGTTTCAATAGCAAGAGTGATGAATGTTGGAAACTGGATACAGTGGTGGATAATTTTACTCTGGTTCTATTGAGACTTTAAAATCTAAACTCAAAACTCATCTTTTTTGTCTTAATTTACAATTAGTTACTTATGCCTTTATTATCTGGCTTGTGGGTTGGTCTCAGTTTCATTATGTTATTTAGGCCTACTAGTCCTCTCTCTCTTTTTTCTCTTTCATTTACTCAGGTTTCTTTGCGCCCGACCATTAAAGGGATTTTTTTCCTCATCAGATGCGAGTGTTACAAAGGACAGAATGTCTGGTATGCTGTACAAATTCTTAAATCTCCCGAGGCCAATTTGTGACATTGACTTAACTCGCACACTATACATAAATCAATAGGTGAACGTCACAGCAAATTGATTATCAGGTGTAAAATATGGAAACAGCTCATCACAACAACCATGTTATGAAATGATGCAAAAAGACGTCATGTCTGGATCAAACAAAGTTGTTGTGCTTCTCATACAGAGCCACAGGGAATCCCTTACACTGCAACCACTCAGCCTTGTTGCTCTGGATCATGATGCAGAGCTGCAGCACCAGCTGAGGGGCACTTTCTAAGAAGGTCTCTAGCAGTCGCAGCATGTTGACATCGGCATACTCGTACATCATAGCCCAGTAAAAGCGCCGCTGGTTCTCCTTCTGCCGGTGACTTTGTATACCGAGGTACATGGTGCGGATGTACCTGCAGAGAGAGAGAGGAAGTACAAACAGTTAGACAATCCAAGAATAAATAAATAATAAATTTAAAAAAACGTAAGTTTTGACAATGCTACAGGGCGTACTTACCTACACTTTTTTAAATACACACTTAAAGTAGCAATTTGCATTTATGAGGAGTTTACAGATGAATAAAGTTGACTTTGATGCAATAAACACTTAGAGGATTGTGATTGAAATGTGTGTGAACACAAACGCCTTGCAGGAAGATGTAGTGATAAAAAATAAAAAAACATCAATTTAAGTTAAAAAAAGGAAAAAGCTGGAATACAGTTTTAAAAGAAAATTGTTACTAAAACTTCACCTATTCTCTAATACATCATTCTACACCAAACTGCTTGCAATATGACTTCCTTGTGTCAGAAATGACAAAATTTGGCCTCTGAAGATATTGGATGATGGATATTGTACTTTTTATAGGATGCATGTAGTGAGGACGGAAATGATCATTTTGTTACAGTATTGTCAACTCTTGGCTATCTTCATGCCACATGGGGTTTCATAACAGTGAAGTGACTCTTGTGAAGCAATGCAGCTGAGAAGTGGTGGTGGCTAATTGAATTAAACTCCAGTTGCCATCAAAGCTGTACCACTGCTTTGATGGCATTGTGTACTGCTGGGCAAAACATGTAATATGCCTAGGGCTGTGACATAGCTAATTAAGATCCTTATCATCTTTGGCCATGGATTTTGAAATGTGAGGTGGCAGTCAGAGCCTCCTATTAACGTGTGCTGAAATAGACGATGAATGATAGTGGGGAAAACATTTAGCAGAGCGAAGCTTTGGACAGCGGCATCACACTGCAATCTTGAAAATAAAAGCTAAAAAACATCCAACAATCCAACAAAAGCAAATAAAGGCAACAAAAAAAGAAGAAAAACTCCAATTTGGCAGACTTTTATCCTTTCTAAACTGTGAACAACTTCTGCTCTTCAAACATGTTAACCCAGAGAGAAAATCTCTGAGACCACTTATAGTGGTTTCTATGTATCTTAACAGTGGATTGCATATTGGGTGGTAGCTGCAGGGCCTATCTGCCTGAGCTGGCAGAGTAGCCAAATAAATCCAGCACTTGATGTGAAGGCAGTGAACCGAGGACAATAGTGTAGCAAGGACAGAAATAGACTAGACAGAAGCACTCCCCAAAACAAATTGAGAGGCTATGGATCTAACTTCAGTTCCCTAAAAGTGAGACACAAATGCACTGCAGCATAGCAAACAAAAACAGAAATTGCTTATGAGTGGTTTTCAACATAATTAGCTTCTGCATTAGCTATTGGGGAAGAGATTACTGTTTAATTTGAAATGAGGCTGAGAGCAGTGCAGTGTAAAGAATGCGTCGTCTAGTAGGGCCTGATTGCTTTCGGCAAAGATTTAAGCATTAACCACTTCCTATTCTTCGTACATTCAATACAACTCACTAAAACCTCAGTTGAAAGTGATCGTGGCAATATGAAGTACAGACGTGGCACACGTGGAAGCCCTGAGTTCACACCTCATTGCTCTGATCTTTAGATAACTGAATTGAGGTTGTTTTTTTTTCTTCTTGTGATCACTAATAACTATTTCATGGCCAAGAAAATCAGCATGTTCTGGTGAAAGCTCGCAAATGTATATGCGTGGCACTTATAAAGAAACATGGCACAATGAGCACAAGCTAAGGAACTAAATTGGATTTGTCTTTTTTGGGGGGGGGCTCACATCAAATCTCCCTTTTTTGGCAAACCTCTCCATAGTCTGCTCAGATAGTCAGTCAATTAGCCAACCCGAAAAGACAGCCAGAGTTTCCCCCAAGGTGGGATACAAACTGAAGAAATTAACAAAATCTTGATGACTCAAAGATGTGACTGACAGAGATGCTGTGAATCGTCACCAAAATTCACATATTCTGTCATGTAGAGTAAACATATTGTATAGCCTACAGTTATTATCCACGCTTAGGACGAGCTACTCTGTCTTCAGTACTGTTCTGGCATCCTTTACCCACTGAGCCAAGGCTGCTTATACTTGGAGGAATCAGAAATAGAGAAAGGTCTGGCAAGGGACCACAGGGATGTGGTCTTTCTCGGGACAGTGGACAGGTGGAACAAGAAAGGGGGCAAAATGGACTAAAGTTTTTTTTGGGGGGGATCAATAGCTCTGGGCTGTAAGAGGCACCATTATATCCAGACGTAAAGGCTGGCATTCCGTGACATTTTCAGTTGGACTGGTAAATGTCAGCTGGAGCAAGTCAACCCCTCTCCCTCACTAATGACATGCCACAGAGACCTGCACAGGCCCTTTGTCTCCATCCCGAATTTCTATTAGCCTGTGTTCCACTGATACATCTCACTGGTCTGTGGTGCCTCCATCAGAAACAGTAACCTTCATGGTCTCCACAGCTGTCTCGCTTTGCAAAAACAAGACTCTACAGCCATGTTAGCTGCTCTGTGAGGCTGCACTGCAGGCACGGAGGTGCTATGAGCTAAATGCTAATGGCAGCATGCTAACATGTTGATGCTTAGCAGGTACACAGATGCAACTGATAAGACTGCAATTAGCTTTGCAGGTATTTGGTCAGGTGGTGTAGTGGTTAGCACTGTAGATTCACAGCAAGAAGGTACCAGGTTCGATTCCCAGCTCAGGGCCTTTCTGTGTGGAGTTTACATGTTCTCCCCGTGTCCGCGTGGGTTCTCTCCGGGTACTCCGGCTTCCTCCCACCATCCAAAAACACGCATGAGGATTAGGTTAACTGGATAATTTAAATTGTCCGTAGGTGTGAAGGTGAATGTTAGTGGTTGTCTATCTCTATGTACCATGTGATGAACTGGAGACTTGTCCAGGGTGTACCCTGCCTTTCACCCTAAGACAGCTGGGATAGGCTCCAGCCCCCGTGCAACCCTATGAGGATAAGTGATAGAAAATGGTATTTGGTTTAAAATCTTGACATGATGATGATGATGGTGGTAGATGAACAGTTAATTCATCCTGGAGTTGAATTGTTGAGACATTTAACTTCTAACTACCAATGTTAACGCCATAGTGTCAATAGGATACACCTTGTGGGATCCAAGTGTTTGTGTATACTTTTGCAACAATCCATGTAGTAGATGTTGAGATATTTATTGTGTGACAGTGCTAACATGGCTAGAACAATATAATTGGTTTTAATCGGCCATGGTCGATGTAACAAGATATAGAGATCTGGTTTTAATATATTCTTTCAACACCATGGCCTATCATTCATATTAAACTGACGGTACGCGCAATAATTCACACATCAGCTCTGATATTCAAGCCCAAACTCAGTGAACAATTTGTCACTGTACACATTCACATCCACCCGTTTCCTCTCTGATAGTACACTATTAGTTCACAGTCCCCCGATTTCAGCAAAAAACAAAAAGAACTTGTACAGTCGAACACTTTGGGTGTCAGAGCTGTCAGAAAAATGTGAACTCACTCCATCACGTCTCTAGCACACACTTAGCGCATGCCTTGGCAGGAATATCAAACACATCTCCCTATTGTGATGCACACTGTTAGCACTCCCACTGTGCCTTATTTCAGATGTAGTAACACAAGTGGCTCTCTAAAAATAAGCACAAACACACATGCGAGCACACACATACTTGTCAGTGCTGTAGGTAATAGGGGATTTCCTTTCCAGACACGTCTTCCTCCCCTTGCTTCCCACCCTTGCACCACTTACTCTGCAGTCCACTCCTTGATCCCCCTCACACACACACACACACACACCTTCCCTTTTAGCTTCATAGCTCCTCTACAGGATTCCTCATGAATTATTTGTGGCTAGATCATAGCGATCTTTCATGGCTCGTTAAGCAGCGTATGCATGGCCTAACAGCTCGACGCTGTGCCGGGGTCGTGTTCCAAGTTCAGACGTCTGCCATTGCTGTCGAGACACGGGCAGCCATTAACAATCTCCTTCTGCACAGTGCACACACCGTCCTCAGATAGATTTGCCCGACATTGTTGCATGAGTAGACATTTTGAGATTTGCGGTGGAAACACACACACACACACACACACACACACCATGTGGACGACTTGGCCATGTTGTATCTCCCTCTCCTCCAAAGTCATTGACCGATGAGTCATCCAACCACCGCTACACTAATCTCTTGAGTGGGTGGTTAGAATGATCACACACGCATGCACGCACACACACACACACACACACACACACACACACACACACACAGACCTGGCCAAGTTTAACAGCATCTGTCTTCTAAGTCATGCTCGTGGGAAGGCTCAGCAGCTCAGATTGCATTCATATTGTGTCATAAGCTGATTCATAAGACATCACAAGTAGGGTGGCATGAAGCAGCACTTATGCTCCGTCTGCCAACAGGTGGAAGCTGGTACAACGTTAAGCGCAAGAGACTCATAACATACGCAAAGACCTGAGGGTTCATGAAAAAGTGTGTGTGTGTGATTAAGGTGGAGGCAACGCCAGCTGCAGTGAGTCACTCCAAGGGACCACACATCGACTCTCAATGAGATTTAAACTTTTATTTAAATCTCTCCCTCTCTTTTGTTCTCTATTTTTGCTTCTCTGTGTCTCTCTCCTTTCACAACTCAAACACCAGATCTCGCATCCAAAACAAATGCAATTTCTGTGTGCGGAAATTTCTTTTTCAGATTTTGTGATACCGATTATTTTCCTGGTGGTGTGTGTGTGTGTGTGTGGGAGATACAGTACTGCCTACAGATGGCTGCTCTGTTTTCTCTCTACCTGTGCTGTTCGTCTCTGTCTTCACCTGCTTGGTGCTTCTTCATCTCATCACCCAGTTAGATCATGCTATTATATTCCATTTCCTACCGCTTGTCCTCACATAGGGTCGCGGGGGGGGCTGGAGCCTATCCCAGCTGTCTTGGGGAGAAAGGCAGGGTACACCCTGGACAAGTCTCCAGTTCATCGCAGGGTACATTCACACTCACAATTTAAATTAGCCAATTAACCTAATCCCCATGCCCAAGTATTAGGAGTACCCGGACAGAACCCACGCAGACATGGGGAGAACATGTAAACTCCACACAGAAAGGCCCCCGGGCCGGGACTCAAACCCGGTACCAGTGCTAACCACTACACCACCGTGCCACCCTGCTATTATATTTTCTAAGAATATTGTATCATAATCTGCCCTCATGTTATGTTTTGTTGTTGTGTCACTCATTCATGCTTGTTTCCTGTTTTATTTTCTTTCTCGTCTCTCCTCTATTCCTCACTTCGCTTTTCTTTATCAAATAATTTTAATGCACCAGTCAGCCACCAACTCAATATACCTCTATATTAGAGCTTGCAACAATGAATCAGCAATGCATTAGTTAACTGACCAACCTTCTCTTGGCAACTACTGTAATAACCCATTAATTACCAAACGTTTGCTGTCTCTAGCCTCTTAAATTTGAGGATTTACTGCTTTTCCTTGTTATACATTGTAGTAAATGGAATATGTAGGGTTTTGAATTGATGTTGTGATGTCATCTTAGGCTGTAAGAAATTGTAATACCTTTTAAACTGTTTCTCATGTTTTATTGACCAAACAATTAATTAAAAGAATATTTTACATATTCATCGATATTTGAGCCATTCAGCCCCACTATATATTGATCTGGAAGTTCTGGTCAGAAGATTTCTCACCCATTTTATATGACATTCCTCTGTTTACTCATTTCTAATCCAGTGGTTTCTAAATGTTTTTTAAGCCTACCTGCATTTTTCTAAGATTCTAGTGTGAAGCTGTCAACTCATTGAGCACCAGCCCTTTGATAAAAACAAAAGTGCCTTGTGCCAGCGATTTTGGCAATTTTGAGTCATCTGGCTCGATGCACAGAATTTTTTGTACTGTGACTATGAAAACACAGAATAGCTCAAATGAAAGAAGAGACTCTCTATTTCATCATGAAAAAAAATCATGCTCCCAGAAGTCCCAGTATTACTCACAGGCTGTTTGAGAGCGCCCTCTTGTGTTTGCTGCCGAAAAAACACTTTGACATACTGTATATACGTATATGGCACTCAAGTGTTGTATTTTAAAAGACGTACAAATCTGTCTTTGGGACTCAAAGAGTTAATGTATAAGTGTGGGAGATCATGACATGATGAAGATCAATTTATTTCTCAACTCTTTCTTGTAGGTCTGCACAGCCCTCTGCCTTCCTGGAGGAGTCAGTAGGCTTCACAGTTTGCAGGAGCTTCAGCTGCTGAAAGTTTAAGGTCTCCTTCTTTTAGTCCTAATCACCAGAATCATGAATCATACTCAATACAGAAACCACACACAGTATTGTCAGCATATGAAGCCTTTATGAAAGGCATGCATGGAAAGCAAAGATTGTTGTGGCTGACTATGAAAGTATGTAAGTGACAGATTATCCTTGTTTGTCTTGGAAACCACAAATCTCTACATATTAATAGTGTTTTCTATATATATCTGTATGCATATACTATATTATAATATCTTTTCATTCAAAAAATGTCGGTTTTCAATGTATTGCTCAAGGACTGCCATGCACAGTGAAGGAAACCACTCCAGCAGGAGCTCTCCAAGTCAGTGTTGTGTTATTCATAATTTGCAAAGCGGCAAAGAAAACCTTATTGAAAATGTCTCTTCAGCTCAGCATTTTAGCTTCTATGGGAAAGGAAAAAGAAATAAAAGTACAACATAGGTGGTGTTTTCTAAAACGCTGATGCAGGTCGAGACGAGAGATTTTTTGCACCTTCCAGAAACACTTTGCGTTTCAGGGTGTTTCCCTTTTAACAGTGCTCCACTGATCCTACGTCAGATATGACTTTATCCTTCTTATGGTGGAGAAGAGGCTTGGATGAAAGGCTGGCTGAGTTGAGATCTGAGTCCCACAGGCGAGTCAGACACACACACACACGGCGGTCTGTGATAAGTGCCTTTGGGCGATCGCTACACCGAGAGTTGTTGGAATGTTGAATGGAGATGGGGTTGACATGATGCAAGGTGAAAGCATTGGGGAGCAGCAAGCTGAGAGGAGAGACGCTGTGTCAGGTCTGCTCCACCCTGTCAGTTCTTAGAGTGTGGGCTGGTTAACCACCTCTGACGTCTTCACTAAATATTATCACTGTAATTATAATATGTCATACACATAAATCACTTCATGTGGTCTGTTATTTATTTACTTTATGACTTCATTGGAAAGTTTCGAGGAATAATGGACCGTATCCACGGAAAACAGTCAGAAAAATATGCTAACAAAATAATTTTTGCTGGCTGAATTCTATGTTGCTGCTTCACTTTCAGGGTCCTGGTTTTTACAATGTCTAGCAAATTCATTAGACCACCTGCCATTTGTCTCAAAGAGACATCATACCTGTGTATCATGGCAAAATGTGTTCCTGGAGAGAACTACAGAGGTAGTTAATTACTTAATACTTATATGATTATATTTCTGTGGACAGATCATTTTATGCGTGACGCAGTCATGAAACTTGTGTGTGTTGAGTTTGAAGATGGCCGTGGACAAAAGAAACACTCTAGTTTTTATGTTAAGCTAACAGCCTATGGGCTGTTGAGCTTCTCTATCTAACGCTTAGTGTCAAAAATCTTTCTTGACAAACACTGACCCCCAACATGTATAGTAGCTCCCATCTCCTCTCTGATGTACTCTTTCTCTTTTCCTCTCTGCACAGCCAGTCATTTGTCACCATTAGCAACGGTCCTCAGGTACCCCAACTCATTGCACTGTGAACACGTGACATTGTGCAATCTCTAAGATGAGTAGGAAAGCAGAGAGAAGACGGTGAAAGAAGAGACAGGAAAAAAGGATATAAGATGATAAGGAATGGAAATACGAAGTAAAGGCAATGTAAAAGCGAGAGGGGTAGAGGTGTACGCAAGTCATGTGATCAAGCCTTCTCTGCCTTCAGGTGGACAACAGCCAGAGATTCAGCCAAGATAATTCGGGGTCATTCTCCATTAATGGACCAAAGCATGATGCGGATAAGGAGGTGCAGATCCTGTATCAGTGCTAAAGAGAAGGGATGCCGCCTTGCCTTTCAGATACAGAATGCTATTGATCACTTCATGAGCATTAGCAGCTATCAACAAAGATGGGGCTTCACTATCCAATATCTAGACAGTGTAATCAAATGAAGGGCAAGTTTCATTAAATGACTGATCTGATTCAACAGTTTAAATTAAAACTACATAATGTGCCTCTAACCAACACATTACACAGAGATTGGAAGTATGGGTGACGTCTTCACACAGCTCGATATTCAAAGCAAAGCAGCAAACCACACAAAAAACAAGCTGTAATTATGACATTTTATAGTATTTTGCCTGGAAATGGCTGAATTGATTATCACAACATCTGCAGCATAATTGACTAATAAAATTCAACAAAAACACAGCAAAATGAACAATTTAATCTCCTCCACATAACCCCCACTTTCATATTTATTCCTTGAAATTTGAGTTTTTCCCAGACATAGCTGGCCATAGCTTTTTGATTTGTTGTTATTGTTGTTTTTGTGAAGGCTAACCTGTCACTGATATTCTCAAACACACGACATGTATTACAGCAGCTTTCCGAGCTCCTTGTATCAAATGAAAAACCTGAGGCCCACATGAAACATGCTGCTATGACTTCATTTACCACTGAGATAAATTTCACAGAATGAGCTTAAATATTATGATTGGCGGTATTACAGTAACAGCAATGTATTACTCTGCTCCCTTAACATGCTTTTCTTTGAAGAGAGAAGCACACTGATAGCCTGAAGTGAGATCCTCCTTCCTTGCTGTCTATCACCCTCCGTCTGCCCACCCCTCCTGCACTGTTTTTGTGGCTGCTCTTCAACTAGACTGGAGGAAGGGCCAGATTATGCACAGATTAAGAAAAAAAAGACTTGACCCAGTTGCTTTTCAAAGAGCACCAAACCAAAAAGGGCTGCGTGGAGGCTGGCTTTCACTCAGTGTCAGCACTTCTGTTGCACCATGCGAGACACTTGAAGCTCATGTTTATTGCTTTTAAGACTATAATTAGCAGGACTGGCTTATGGTGTTAAAATGCCTCCCTGACTTACCGACTGATTGAAAGTTCTCAGTGTAAATCTCCTTTGAGCCTCTGAGTTTTTACCACCACTATCACATAACCAAAAATGCATAATCACCTCAATGCATTTTCTTTTTTTTCCATCCCCAAGGTTTGATGGGCTTGCTTGCAGGTTAGGTGGCATTATGCATTTTCAAGCCCTGCAGATAGTACAAGAATGGAGGCGAGAGCCAAGTCAGCACACAGGGAGGAATGAACGGGTGGAGAGACAGAGATAGAGAAGAGAGGCAGTGGAGATAACCGCCGAGAAAGTGGAGGAGAGGAGGAGAGAATAGAGAGAAGTGACAGTGTGATGTAGTGACAGACGATATGGAAGGTGGTGAGAGGCAGCGAAAGTAGCAAGACAAAGACACAAGGAAAAACTACTAGAGGTAGAAAAGAACCTGGGGAGTGAGAGGAGAGTGAGAGGAGGGGAGTGAGAGAGAATGAGACCCAGGAGGTAAACTAATCACCGAGCACGCAATGCAATTTTCTGGCTCTGTGCCTCCACTCCACCACACTCCTCCCTCCTTTCACTCGTGCTCCATCCTCCCTTCCACCCTCCCCTCCTCATCTCAGGGGCTCTTTTTACTATTCCGCTCACACACACCACATCTCTCGCTCCTCTATCTATCAGGCCGTACCATTTCAGCGCTCCCCCTCTCCTCTCTAATACTGCCCAGTAATCCCCTCTGGCTCGCCAAAAGTGGATTGAGCAACTCTGTATATGCTGTAGATGGCGGCACGATGGTGTTGTGGTTAGCACTGTCGCCTCACAGCAAGAAGGTACCGAGTTCGAATCCCGGTCCCGGGGCCTTTCTGTGTGGAGTTTGCATGTTCTCCTCGTGTCAGCGTAGGTTCTCTCTGGGTACTTCGGCTTCAAAAACATGCATGGGGTTAATTGGCTAATTTAAATTGCCCATAGGTGTGAGTGGTCTACCCTGCGATGAACTGGCGACTTGTCCAGGGTGTACCCTGCCTTTCACCCTAAGACAGCTGGGATAGGCTCCAGCTCCTCCGCGACCCAATGTGAGGATAAGCGGTAGAAAATAGATGGATGGATGCTGTAGATGAGGGAAAAGAGCATTTTAATGAGGAGGCTTCCTACTAATTGGCCGATTTTAGTGCTTGCTGTTTCTTCAGGTGTATCTTTATGATGGGTTTTGTGTGTGAAAAGATGCATTATGGGAAAGTACAGTCAAACAAGAATCTGCCTGTTTGCATCTGTGTGTGTGCATGTGTGTGTGTGGTGTGTCTTTCCCCTGAGGTGAAGGCATTTAGGAAACGTTTGATAACGCTGCAGTAAAGGTTTGAAAGTGTGTTCAGTTTCTCTCCCGAGAGCGTCGGCGTCGCCTGCCTGCCTCACTGTTTTGCAGCGCCTTGATGATGATGATAGATGTTCGCTCCAGACATGCAAATAAAGAAGGCGGCGCCGTAGAACTGCGCTCATCCTCTCACTCACAAACGCATGCACGCACATCAGCATGCGTATGTTTGAGTATGATCAAGTCATCCATTGATATATTAATCTTCCTCTTTAGGGAATATACCCACCAGGAAAATGCGGAAAGCTCCCACACACAGCAGCTTCAAAACTGCCCTATTTTCACACTGTGCACTGACTGGAGGGGAAGATCTGTCACACAGCGCACTAATTTGAAAGACAGCCACTCTTCTCCCTTAAGAGGAAGCTGTGTACGTATGAGAGGAAAGCAAGCTAGCTCATTATTGACATGCGGCATATGTCACATCATCCATCATGAGAGTCACTGCTGTCGTTTGTGAAGCTTATAGAGACACATACACTTAGTTAAAGACACAGGGACACATTACAGGATCAATTTTGTCCTCTTACACAACAGTATCTGTCTGCACATTCTCTCTGTCATACACATATGCATGTATACATCTATATGTAAAAATGTGCAAAGAAGTATCCATGTTAGGCTGTAGTACAGACCTACATCAGTTCCCAAAGCATGTCATGAATACAACTGAAGCATTACATATAAAACACCTAACACAGACTTGTTAGTATATGTCTCTTTGCCAAGAACAAAAAAATGACATACACACACATGTGCATCAGATTTTTACACTAGGCTTCACACTGTCAGACAGTGTCACTATGGGAAAGTCTCGAGTTTCATGGTAACCTGAGGGGATCCTGTGACACAAAGCATATGTGTGAACCCCAGACTGCTCGTCACTGACAGGCCCGCTGAGCAAAACCTGTTGTGACAGATCAAAATGTCAGCCTTGCAGACATAGGGAACACAAGCTAGAGACAGAGAAAGCACATTAAGTGGCCACCATAACAACAAATCCAGAGATATTTTAACAATGCAGGGTACTCTAAGGTCACAGAGACACACTAGCGCAGCAGGGCTGCACGGCAGACTGAGAGAGATATAGTTACTGACAATGAGAAAAAAAATTAATAGTCATCATAGTTTCCTTGAGGAACACACACACACACACAAAGCTGCGGTGGAAAAAATCTCTCCTGCCCATTCCAGCATTTTCAGCCCCATAAACAGCTTCCTCCCATCACCCAAACACCAGCTAACACAATATAATATAAATCCTCTGAGACAGCAGCCTGGATTCATGGTGTCAGCTTTTCCAGCTATTAAAAACGCACACACATGCAGAGCAGCAGACACAACACACATGCACACACTCAGCTATAGGTTGAGAACAGGTATGCTCTACCTTCTGAGGGATGGTGAGGTGCAGAACACAAAGAAACAGATGTGGGGGGATGGGGCCAGATCGATAGAGGTATCCAGGGATCCTTTCCTTTCTACTATGAATCTATGCACAGAGGATCGGATGCTGAAAGGGCAAAGCCCCCCTCCAGACACTGGATCTTGGCCTCTGGCCCAACTGACGGGACTTCATCAGTGCAAGGAATAAAGGATTGCCTGTTAGACAAAATCATCCCTCATGGAGTAATACCTGTCATATCAATAAAAGAAACGTGTATGATAGCAGCTACAGCATATCTCCTTGTCTGTGCCTCAGGGCGAGAGGGAAAGGGCTGTGATGTGTGATAAGATAGGTACTGTGTGTTGGAGTGTAGTATGTATGATATATTGACAACATGACAAGATGTGTGTGTTTTTTATAGAATAGTTTACAGGTAGCGGTGTAATCTTGACGATATATGCTGAGGCTTTTTATTGTCTTTTTCCAGGATATATACTAACAAAAATGCCCATTCATAACTGAGAATTGTTTTTGCAGGATGACAGAGACCACTTGCCATGGCCTGGACACACCTCTGCATGACTCACCTTGTTTTCTATCTGCAGTCCAGTTACAGTAAGTGGAAAGCTTTGAATAGAATTTCCTTTGTTACAGTAATACTATAGTGTCACTCACTCCAATCATGCATACCATACTACCTGAAAGATCTAGTACCCTTGTAAACTGAATGTGGCCATGTTTCCCTCCATTAAGGCTTGTTCAGCATGTCATGTGGAATGGAGAAACACAGACTGGCTATTACTGCTGCAGGGCACTTTAAGTTCAGTGGGTGGACAGAGAGTGATAAGAAGAAAGAAGACAGAGTCTGTGGTTGTTTGGATGAGATGAAATGAAGCTGTGTGTGAGAGAGAGTGTTTGCCTGTAAATGTGGGCTGAGTAAGTGAATGAGAAGCAGTGAGTAATGGTCAGGTGGAAAAGATAGATTTGAGCTGGATCTATAGACACAAATACGTACCACACATTTGAAAAGTTAATATGAATATTATGCACTGATGATTAATCACAGAACACAACAACACCGTCATTTATGTAGTACAGCTTTAATACGAACTACTTACAAAATTATCTTTGCCTCTAGAAACCTTTTACAGTATAAAATGTGCAAACACATGTCCAAACAACATGCAGATACTTCTTCAGCAATAATTTGAAGCTTATTTGAATTTAACAGAGACAGAACGAGAGAGCATCCGAGAGAGCCGGTGACTCTTGGGAGTTGCTAAGTGATGGTAACTGGACTCCAACATGTTGCAGACTGGGAAGTCTCCTGATGAATAGGAGCAGAGGAAGACAGGAGAAAACCTAGCTGCGTAATGTACGGGCAGGGAGCCAAGGCATCCATTTCATTCACAAAACCCCTGAACATGTCCAACCTGAGGCTGAACAATCTGCTGCTACTCAGCCCGGGGGAAAAAGGACAGGAAGCCACTCTCACTCCTCCTTCTCCTCGCTTGCTTTCATCCTACTAACTTTCTCCATTGTTTTTCTATTTTCGTTTTCTTCTTTAGACTTTCCCCTGCCTTTTATTTTCTGCTTAACATGGTACATTTTACTAATGCAGCATCGCTTTTGATGTGCCAAGACCAACCGGTCAAACCAATGTTGCTTGGGGACACACTGAGTTTATTAAAAATTCTTTTCCAAGTGTGAAATGACTCATTTGGCATGAGGCATATTACATTTTTTTATTCCATTTTTGGAATGGAATGAAATGAAATGAAATATTAATTGTACCTAAAGACTGACCATCAGCTGTTCTGGGCTTCGTTAATTGCTGTAATTAACTGCACCGAACTGAAAGCCATTGTGACAGCAGATTCTCCAAAATGGAAAAAAATATGGTTTTAAAGGTTTTCTTAAGAATGTCCCATCCAACATATAGCAACTAAACCTGGGGTGGGCAATTTTTTTTAATTTTTTTTTTGACTCACGGGCTACAATGGATTCTAAAATATGACAGAGGGACCGGTACATAAGCTGCTGAAATCAGCTGCGTTTATCAAAAGAGCGTCTCTTTCGCTTTTCCTTTTGGTCCATTTCACATTACAAATTACAACGATGCTCTTTGGAGGATTATTTGTTTGCTGAATTACAGGAGAAGCTTGGACAGATTCAGAAAAGATGGCTAATCTTAATGTTATCAGCATGTTTGATCATTAGTTATGACTGCCTTGTTAGTTTCCTTGATTCTTTCAGTGGAGTTCTGCTCCATGACCTGCTTTAGTATTGTTTAGTTGTTACGCATTACGGGTAGTTTTCCAATTACACTTAGATCGTGTTAACGCGGTGGCAGCCCTAAATATAATATAACTGAATGTAATATTATAATTTGGATAAGTTAGGCGGGCCGGATTAAAAAGCCCATCGGGCCGTATATAGCCCGCAGACCGTAGTTTGTCCATGTCTGAGCTAAAGTCACCTTGGCCCTATGGAAATTTGAGTTAGAAGAGTTGTTTCAGCCTGTCTGGTCATCATTTTGACAAAAAACAGCTCACACAGAAATGTATACCTGTAAAAAATATATCTGAGGGTGTTTTCACACCTATGGTTCATTTGCTCTGGTCTGAATCAGGGACCAACTTGTTACAATGTTGCAAATTGCCTTGAGTGTGGTTTGTGTTCGCACGGCAGCAGACCATAATGTGTGATGTGTGAGGAAACTGCTCTCTAATTGGTTGGAATTTCCTCGTGGGAAAACTTCTGGAAGTAAACAAAGAAGAGCAGACTCCAGAGGGCTACTTTTCAATTTTATGGAGGTACAGCTACGTGGGTTGCTCTTGGCCCTGGTCATCGTGTCTTACGTCGGTTTCACTAATCACTGTGGGTGTAGTACAGTTTGAAAATGAGGTGAGGCTGAGGCTGGAAAATAATGTCATGATTCACTGGAGTCGCCGATGATGCCTATCAAGACAGTTCAGGTGGAGGCACGCATTAATCCTCCTGAACATGCTCATCATCTGAAAATATTATAATGCTTTACATGATACATCACATTAACCCATTCACACACACATTCACACACTGATGGTGGAAGCTGCCGTGCAAGACCCATCAGGAGCAGTTAGGGGTTTGGTGTCTTGCTCAGGGACACCTCGACATGAACACTCCAGGCCGGGATCAAACCGGTAACCCTCCAGTTACAAAACGGCCACTCTACCCACTGAGCCATGCTGCTGTGGTTGACATTCATAAATATAGCTCGCAACAAACCTCAAGGCAGAGCGCAAACTCCTCTAAACTCCTTAAATTAAGGTAGCTACAAAAAACAAACCATAAAAACAGCTGAGCGTTAATATAGATATAGAAAATGCTCCAATGCAGAGATGCAGGAACTGTTGTATGCTTATGTACATGTCGGTGTGTGTGCGTAGGTGTTTCGTAAAAACGAAAGAAAGAAATCAAATTTCTGTGGGCATGTGGATGCATATGTATTTGTGGATGTTTCACACAAGCTAAAAATGCAGCAGATCTTCTCGTAGGATAAAAAATGATGGGTGGGTGGACGACCAACAGCGGATCAACAAGAAAAAAAATGGTGTGTAGCGTGATTTTGTGATACTTAAGCAGCAGGTAGGAGCATGGCTTTATAGCAGGGTGGGGAGAGAGGATGAGAAAGTAGGACAGAGATGTGTGGGCCTGCCTCTGGAAGGACGGTGGCTCTAATCAGGACTGAGCAGCTGCTATTACTCCAACACTCTCTCAGGGACGGGAGGCGAAACCATACTCAAGCTTTAACATCAAGGAGGGAAATCTGAATCACACAGGCTCCTGTTGGAGGCAATGGAAACCCAGTGTCCTCCTGTCTCTCTATATTATGACACAACTGTGAATTATTTGGTGGAATTGCTCTACAGATGAAAGGAATCAAGAAGGAATGGATGAGAAATAGCCTAGAAATCTAGACTCACCGTAGCGGCAAAAAATATTTTTGCCTAGCAGGATGGTCTATTGGGGCACCATAGGAGCTAATCCTGGCTCCGACAAGGAATGTGCCGGACCAATCACAACGCTCTATCTGCATAGTGAGTCGCTGGGGAGGGCGTAGCACGATGATGACAGGGCTGCGTGACGCTGGAGATGGCAAAACAACCAAGATGGCTGTGGCTAATGAACAGCGATCGTTTGAATGGGCTCTGACATCGATTTTGGAAGAGTTAGACTTGGGCTTTTCTTTGAAAGTTGAGCAGAAAGAAGCACTCAAGTCATACGTTATAAAGAAGGATGTATTTGCTGTTTTGCCAACCGGCTACGGCAAAAGTCTAATATACCAGCTGGCTCCGCTGGTAGCTTCACATTGTCCGTTGCTCTGATTTGTCATAGCGCTGGCCTATGACATGCAGAGGCAGTTTGATCAACAACGGTTGGCCCCACCCACAGGCTTCAACTCTACCTATTGACTGCCCCATTTCATGTCATAGTCTGGCTTGTCAGGCTAGATGAGAAAGCTTCTATGAAGTTTATTCATTTGTCTGTTTCACTCAAGTAGCAGTGAAGACCTGAGTGCATGTCACTGACAGTTTTCAAATCATTTGTCAGGTGGTCTTTGATTTATTTTATAGATATGAGTCAGACTTTCATAGCCCAACACGGCTCAAAAAAAAATCAGGGAAGAGTTGGGTAACAAGGCGGAGCTCCTGTTTCTAGAATTAATAAGATTGTTGTTGTTGTTTTTGTAATGGATATGAGGTATGTGAGGTCCAGTAATCTCATCCTCCTACTTATGGCCAATCATTTTTCAGGAGTTGTATGGCTCTTCAGCTCTGCAAACCCTCTTTGCATTTCTGCAGCAGCTCTGCACAAGCTTTTCCTCAGAAGCATAAATTCAGCATCACAGCAATGTCTGGGCTAACAGGTGAAGTTCCTAGACCATCCATTTAGTAGCATTTACACACTGTGTGGAAGCTGTTGTGGATGAGTATCAAAGTTTAGGCTAATGGTAGTCTGTATGACTGACGTCGGTCCTCCTCATACTGGAACTGGTGAAGTTTGAACTTCAACAATTGCAACCAGCGAACCAGTTACCTTTGCAAACACAGTGGATAGCCCTCACCCCAGAAGCCTTTTTTCACATATTTATTTCACATATTTAAAATACAAACAAGTCTTTAAACTATATATCATGAAATAACAAAGTGTTAGTGTAGTAATACTATTTTTTTCTATAATAAATCTACCAAAATGCAGTCTGGTGATCTGACAGGGGATTCAAAGCCAATCAAGGTCAGTCTTCAAATGATCATCTTGGTTACTCCTCTTTTTTCATCAGCTAGAAATGAGAAGGTTTTGAGGTTTTAAACTTACTAGGCTTGACAGGCATAGTAGCAGCAGGCTGCAAACAGTCAATTAGCTGTCAAACCTAGAGCTGCGACATGAATTCCCCACAGTAGGCTAGTTTAAATAAAGATACAATTCTTCATAAAAACACATTTTGTCCCAACTGACATCAAAAACATTTTTCATTCAAACTCTTTTTTTCCCCATCAGTCCCTGTACAGCACACAAATTGTTTTTCATGCAATGCCCAAAGCCCCAATAGCAACAACACCCAGAAACTCCTCACGCTGAAATATTAAATAGCAAATGGGAAGCGACAGTCTCTGGAATACTCAGCACTTTGTGGAGAAGAAAACAAGCTGTCGATATCAGTGGCCTGGAAGCACATGAAACCTGAAGAAGACAGACAGTTACAGAGATGGAGAAAAGTGAAAGAGACAGAGGACACATTGACATCTTTGTCTCCCTGGCTAAGGTGCTCGTCTCTGACAAGAGGATGTCGATCTATACAGTGAGTGGACAGCTGAACCAGAAGAGCTACAGTGTGTTGTACTTGAGTTCGCCCAGGAGGTCATGCAGGGTGAGATATCTTACAAAACAATTTCCTCTTTGCCCTTTACTACACTGAAAACATTGAGAGAGTGAAACTGGTTGACCGTGAAGTTTTAAAAAAGGCCAGTTCAAGAGATTTTCTTCCCACCAAGAGGAAAACACACCATACAACCAAAGGATACATCGAGCGAATCCACATCTACACGTTTGACGTTGTGTGATCTACATATGATTGTTTGTCGTCATTTGCTATTGCAACGGAGCCATCTGTTTTGTCCCTGACAACTGTTTGCATGTCTCAGAATTATATGCTCTGATTCACAAGGTTTTTGTTTTGCAAAAATGATAACAAGAAAATTCAGTGAATAATAATTCTGGCTTTTCAGATTCTGCATCCAAAAAGCCAGTTTTCGATGTCAGGAGTCAATGTGAGTGATATGGCAAGACTCCTCGCTGGAGATGGGCCCACATGGCAAGATGGAGCATGACTGAGGCAGATTCAGATATGAATAGGCATAACTATGACTACATTTCAGATGTTATTTACGCTGATGACACCAAACGACTCATGCGCTTTTCTTATTCTGGTGAGGGCAACAAATGTGGTTGCTATCTGTGATATGTTGCATATTCGTACATTTTTAGATAAAATTACCAAACAGCAGGCCAGGTTATGTTTTCAACTGTTCACAAAGCACAGACAGGAGGTTAAGATTGGCTCAGTTATTAAGAAAGCTTATTCTCGTAATCTTATTTCCTTGTTTGTGTCTTGTTATATGGATTCCCACTGTGCCAGGGTTGCAATGCATTTCCAAAACTAAACATCTCGGGGTGGATAATTAGCTAGTGCGTTGCGGGCATGCTTATCTGAGTTTGCACCCAGGTCACCTCCCCAATTCACATCAGACCACATCAAACGGCTGCATCTTAAGTCTGTGACACACTTCCATCAAAGGCAGCACACAAGAGAGAGAAATGTCTTCAGAAAGGCTCAATATGTTACGGTCGGGCTGCGTTCCTAAAGCTGGTAGGGATATAAGCAGCACTGTAAGGCACACAAACACTCACACACACACACACAAAATGCACTGCTCTAAATGGAACCAAGTCTGAAAGAAAAGACACACACAAGTTGTATTCAGTAAACATACACAAAAAGAACTGTGCACATAGTGTACAGTCTAAGGCTAAATATATATTTGGCTGAAAATAAATAGCTTTTTTCAAAGGACAATATTCTCCCTGTACATCAGCTATATGACAGAACATTCAGCTGGAAGATTTCTATACTACTTCAGAGGCTTCGTCTTGGTGTTTCCTATCTGTGCTGTATCCTGCTCTGTCTGCCTGGGCCTGAGTGCTACACAAGGCAGAGTTGACTTCAAACAGTCTTGTCCCATCGAACAACACATCACAGCCCTGCCAGCTCTACCTTTGAAGCACCCTGGGTAGAGCATGCTCAGTGGCGCCCGGTCAATAAGTCATTAGTGGAGGCTTTAATGGCGGTTGCTCACCTTGTGAGGTTGTGCACTGACCCACAATCAGACCAGGGACCACCAGCGTACCACCTTTACTGATCCAAAGGACAAACAGGAATGAGAAATGTTTGGAGAGGTATTAGTTTCTAGATTGTCTTCTATGTGTGTTTGTGTTTGTAAAGTGGAGATCAATTTAATTTCTAAGCAACATTATTACTGCCTTCATTTTTGCCATACAGACATGATAATTCAAATGTGAGAAGCTCAAGCTATTAAAATCTTTCTAAATCTTTGAAAAGCAGTGACTTGTCCTTAACCAGCATAGTTAGACTATATTATGTAACCTTACAATATTAAATTTGCACTTTTAAGTGCAATTCATACTACAACCAAGACAGGAATAGCTTTAACTGGGTCAGGTCACACTGTGTAGACATTGTAAAAAGATGTGATGGAAGGATTTAAAAGCAAAAACTCACAGCAAGATCAGTAGGCATTCACGAGGCTTGGAGACTGAGATCAAACCTCTATGCATAGTGCATGGGCAGAGACGCTTTAGAAAGTCTCTTTCATGGCTGCTCTCGTTGTGACTTACTCTGAACCCGTCTGTGTTTTTACTGTCAATTCCTTTCACCATTACTCAAATGTTTTATGGGTATAATAAATGGTAAACATCATGTACTTCATACATCTTGTGTAAAGATGTCCTGTGTTAAATCCGTACAATACAATCATTGTGCGAGTGGAGAAGAATGTGAAGCTTTCGTACACTTTTCTTTTCAGTTCCTGCAGACAATAAGACTCTCCCACAGCTGAGTACTATTAATTAGCACTTCAAACATAAGAAGGTCTGTTAAAAGGCACATCCCGCCTTTAGTAAATTTGTGTTAAATGGAGCAACGATGGCACACATACTGAGGTATTTTTTTCTTACAATAATGGGATGCATTGGCTTATATCCCTGCTTACTTTGGCAGACAGATGAGACATTACTGTGCTGACAGCCAGTGTGTCCGTAGGTTTAGCCAAGAAGCATTTGCTTTATTCTCAATTTGTATCAATGACTTTTTTTAAAAGAGGTTAAATACTTCAAATTAACACGTTTGTCATAAAACCTTCTAATGCTGGAGAAGTGTAGTTACTATTATTAGTAAAATCTGGGGTCCGCAGCAAAGCAGAGCCTCTTTCTATTGTGATTAGTGTATAATAATGATAATGATCACAATTTCAGGTTTTCCCCTAATGGCTATCTCAGCTTTTAACTTAAAATATACATATATAAATTATATAAATATGTATAATATATATCGTATCAAGACCCATTTTTGGCTGTTTTATTTGTGCTGTAGTAATGACAAGGAGAGTTAACAACAAATGTAAGGCTCAATGGGATTACAGGAAGACTAAGAGGTGACAGTCATGTTATGGGCTCCAGTTACAATGATAACTAAAGTTTTAACAATTCATCCTGAGGGGAGTATGAAAGTCTGCACTAAATTGTGTGGCAATTGATCCAAAAATTGTCCAGTTATTCACCACAAATATCACCCTCATGGTGATGTCATTACAGTGGCTAAAAAGCAACATACTGTACTGTAGAACTACATGTGACTCTTTAGTTTCCCACTGCCTATTTTACATTTATATCATTATAAAGTACTGCATCAGTGTAATAACAGGAATGCAATTTCATAATAATTTGGCAAAACTGAGTTAGCTGTATTTACTCTCAGATGAAGCATGTAGAAGTACTAAAGCTTCTGTCTTGAGTCCAGCATTATCTCTAACCTCAGATCTCTCTGTTTCTTTTCATTTCCCTCTGTCTCCACCAAGATGTGTAAGTTAGTGACTGGGAGAGAAACTGTAATTTCCAGGCAGAAGCAGAGAACTGGCTCAGTGACGGCACAGCCTCGGGCCTTACACACATCTCCTTTACCCAATCCTCAGAGGAGCTGCCTGCAACCAGAACGATACCTGACAGGCGAAAAGAAAGAGAGGGGCCACGAAAAGGTGGGAGGAGCCCGGTCACAACATATTCACATGAGCCCTGGTTGCAGTGTACTCTAGGAAATAAAACTAAAATAAGACGGAGCTGCTGGGATGTGTTATATAGGTCATTATGCAGCTCGTCATCCTCTGTGCATTGATCCAGAGGAGGCACATTATTAAGAGGCCATCGTCGACACTTAAAATGTCAAAAAATACACCTAACACAGTTTGCATTGTGACTCTTTAATTGCTGTTTTTGCTGCCAACTCTCTCACTTTTTCACCATTCAGTGGAGCTGAAAGAGGGAACTTTAGAATTTTCCCTTAAAGGGTAACCTCTAGGGCTGACCCAAAAAATTTGAGGCCTCGATCGATGGCATGGGATTTGAATTAAAAAAATAAAATTCAAAGCTTCAGCCTTTTTTGTGGCTAATTAGCTAGCATGGCTCGTGCTGGCTGTTCAGTCACCGTTGATCTCTCGCAAATTCCGACGGCAATCCAATCAAGGGAAGTCAACGGCCGTTAAAATATGCCACGTTACTGTTACTCTGTGTGTTGATTGTATGTGGCGTTGCGATCAGGGATTTAATATGTAGCCGCAAGCTAACGGCAACTTTGCTCTGACAGCACGGATGCGCAAGCCCTTTCAGAATAAAAGCGCCGTGCCGGCACGGTTACTGGTGGTGTTGACTATTGTGTTTCCGAAGAGCGCCGAAGAGCTCCGAAGCTTTGAATGTCAAAAAGGAGGTCGAAGGTAAGTCCTAGTAACCTCTGTATTTTTCAACCTAGACCCTATTTCTTTGTGTTTTTATGTCTAACTGACTAAGAGGGCCAGTATAGAGAGCAATGTAATCCTATTGGGGCAACCTGGCACTGTTATTTATGTCCACCAAAAGCGTTTGTTTTAGCCATGACAGACTCTGATTGTTAATGTAAGTGTCTGACATTATGGAAAGAGAGGAATTAGTCGATGAGATGGTTGTACTGTACAGGACAGAATCTCTTCAACCTTTTTGGTCTCCCTTGAAAAAACAGCATTGCCAATTTTTGAGCCTCCTCATCAGTCATACTCATATGTTTAAGAGCTGTGATCAGTTCAACTAGAGTGAATTATCTTGTTTAATTTCAATAATGTTCAGATGCCTAAATGGCTACAAATAGACTAAACTTAGGTGTTTTGACTAACTAGTGTGTAATGAATGAGGTAGAGTCCATAAGAACTGCATGATGTTGCTTTCCAGAGCACATGTGTTCCCTCGAGAAGAGGACAGTGCAGCTCTGTGGGAGGCTCTTGCCCTGCAGAATAAGCACACAAAGACAAAAACATCTTGTGCAAAATACCGACCCAGGAATCCACCCACCCTGACTCCAATAAGTTGAATGGCCCCCCACTAGGCAGCACGTTGGAATGACACCATCTGCACCGGGCTCCAAACGCCTCCACACTTGGACCTCAGCGGGGGGGGGGGTTTGTACTCACAAGTGGATGCTATGGTAACTAGATGTGCCTGTGTGAGTTACTGAACACCCATATCCATTGATACCTGCAGAGGAAATTGTACTGGATAGTGTGGGTGAGAGATGCTGGTCTGCACACAGCAGAGGCAGAAAACAAACAGTGCATTACAGTTGAGATTCTTTGGGATTCCCCGTCCTCCCACCCACCCGTCTTTCTCTCCTATTCAGGATTCCATCCACAAACGTGAGCGTGACTGCTCATGTCGCTGTTTGCTCAACAGTTCACACTGATTCCACACTTTATGCAAAGCTTGGAGGGGGATAACAGATACTGTGGCACAACAGGACGGCAGAAAGGTGCAATGGGACATGGCGGGGTGAGTCAATACTGTAAAACACTAAGAAAAACACCATCTGGAGGCCAGAGAATTACTGCATGCACATGGACGAGCTTAATCGTATAATAAGGGCATGGAAAACGTATCAAATTCATGTGCATAGGCTAAGAATCGTATAGGGACTGCATTCGCGAATACGATAGGCTCCCCTGGCTTAAGGCGTTGTCTGCTTTGTGCCTCTTGTGTACAATATTGTATATTGATATTGTGTCCTGCGCATGCTTGAGAATTTCTTGTTGTTGCCGGAAAAGTCAATCGATACCATGGCTTCGAAGAAATCAACAACTTACTTTGAGACGGACAAGGAGACAGAGTTTATTATTTATTGTTGTTGTTAAGTAGCCGTCAACCGGCAGTAGTTCCAACACCACTTTAGGGGGCTACAGCGCTGCCTAACGTAGTGGAGTCAGCCAGTTCCCTGACCATTATCTGAATTAAACAAACTCCATGTGTACTTGGATTTTGGGACAGACCACCCGCCGAGTTGCAACATCGAATCTGGCAAAATCCAGTACAATCCTACCATGTGACCGCAGAGAGTGTCGCTGTCATCGTCTTGTTTCTCTGAACCACAGAACCTTGCAATCAATATAATGCTGCTGAAAGTCAAACTCCAGCTGTGAAATGGAGCTTAGCACCTAAAAAGCTGCAACAGCCAGCATTGTCTTGCGCTTAATCATGACTCGCTGCTGCATTTGAATAGCGAGTGACATCTGGATGGGGGTGGGTGGGGGGGGAAGGGAGTGAACATCTGCACAGTGGTGGGTTTAGAGGGTGTAAGGGGTTTGTTTTGGTACAGTTCAACAAAAAAAAAAACAATGTGGAAACCGTCAGTGGTGAGACTCAATTAGAAAGTCCTCAGTCTCCTTCCGTCTCGCAACCTGTAGACTAAAAGCTCTCAGCCCACTCGTTGCCATGGCGATTAAATGTCAATCAAGAGATGGCAGGGCTCTCTATATTAGATTTTACACCCACATGTGCCGGCACTCAGTCTCACACTTTCCTTATTGAAACTGAAAGGACTAAGGCAAATAAACATAAACATATGTAGGCGGAGTTCATCGAGTGTTATGAAAATCATCCCAGTCCGATTTTAGAAGCGATTCAGTTTTCTATTTAGCTTTACACAGCAGGAAATAACACATTCAGTGTACTTGAACATGATGTATCCAACTTGTTTCTACATTTTTTTCCTGATGTACAATATGTACTGTATGTCTCTCATAGGAAGGAATATCTATATATTGCCTCCTATGTCTGTTCTTCAATATTCTCCACTTACTACCCCCTCATCTGCCTCTCCCTTTGTTTCTGTGGCTCAGACAGTATTGTTGAGTCTCAGTGGGGCTCAGCGAAAGTGACCTCGCTATCGACTGCTAATACAACTGTCAGCGCCTGCTGCCCGCTGAGGCACACCGGGGTAGGTCTGGGAAAAGAAACAGAGGAATGGGAGATGGAGAGAGAAATAAAGAGGTGACTGTATGAGCAGAAATATATGTGTGTGTGTGTGTGTGAGAGAGAGAGAGAGAGAGAGAGAGAGAGAAAAGGAGGCCCGAGGGGAGAGAAAGCAGTAAAAAAAAAAAGACTGAGTGTGGTGAGCAAACAGAAGGATGGCAGATGAGCACAGTGAGGCAAAACTTATGTCAGTGGGTGAGCAGGAGCAGAATGGGCTGCAGACTGCTCAGACTGCTCCAGTCACCAAGGTCAGCCTGTGACAAGGCTGCACACTGTAGCATCAGCGGGTCAGACAGGTGGACGGCTGTGAGTAGACAATGTTTTCTACCTCACATAGGGTTCCCCTGCCACAGTGCATTGTAACAAATATGTGCACGCCACAAAAACGCAATCGCCGATGGGCCTTCAGTTTCTTTCACAAAAAAAAAATCAGACTCAGAACATGGGAAGTACTAACTAAATTGTATTGAATTATATCATCTGTTACGAATTGTTCATTTGATCTAGCTCGGAGACAGTCACTGTCAGTACCGCACACCTCTCTTTCTCCTTTTAAAACCCTCCTGTCCATCAGCGACAAGTCTATTTTTCATACCGAAAAGAAAAACAAAGCATGGCCAATAACATGGTGAAGAAAGAAGAGAAAAACTAAGCATAGCCAATAACATGGTGAAGAAAGAAGAGAAAAACTAAGCATAGCCAATAACATGGTGAAGGAAGAAGAGAAAATATTTTCATGTCAGTTTAAAAGTGGTCTTAGGGTGGAAAACAAAGTTAGGCAGACAGCAGTGAAACTCAAATGACAATATGGATGCATTTTTATATAAAATATAAATAACATATTCAGACATTATGACAGGAGACACCACTTTGTTTAATTATCTTATTTTGGTATTGTAAAATCTGTAATCTGTAAAATGAACTAGATGATTGAATTGTACACAGTTTAACTGATCTATAGATGTCCATATTGACAAAAATTAAAAACCTGTGTAGCCACACCTGGTGAGTAAAGGTGCGTTTAATTCGGCTTTTAACTGAAGTTGAGGTAGTCATGTGTGCTATTTGGGCTCATCGTCATCATCAGTAGGCCTATATCACCTGTCAGTTAAAGTCTGTGCTGGGATGTGTAGCCTTAACTGTTGTTTCTACTGAAATAAATTTTGGTAAAAATTAAACACGGGCAGAACGAGAAGGAGACAGAGAGGGGTTGTGTTTTTGGTTGTTTATTTTATCTGTGCATGGCTGGAGCTGAGCAGAGTGCTGCCACTGTATTGGTCTGACTGGTCAGTGCTGGCCTCCTCTGTAAATCTAGGTCACAGTTTGAAGCAAGGCATTACGTCATTAACAGTTCCCCATACACACAGCTCTCTGACCACAGTAGAGTATGTATATACCCCAAATGAAGGGAGGGAAACTTTGATCTGGCTTAACAACAAATATAACACACAGCTGTTAATATGACTAGACAGCTGCAGATACGTAAAGAACAGTAGTCTTATTGTTCACACTATTAAATGTTTCACCCTTGCCTGCTTCCAAATCAGTCAGCTGATGTTTAAAATTTCCAACTAAACCAATCAGATTTTGCCAAGACCCTTGCTGTCAGCTGTTATTTCAGTGACCGATTGATGCGATCCACCTCCACCTCCAGGTTTCATCAGAACCAGCTGTGTCTGAATGGATTCTGAGGAATCCTGCCCCAGATCACATCTACTCTTACTTTCAAAAAGGCTTGATGTTCAGTCTTTCACCACCACCACCAGACTTCCTAGGTAAAATAATGGCCCTGCCAAAAAATCCTCACATTAGCATATTTTTTTCTGACAGTTTTTTTTTCTCTCAAGCCTCAACCTGCTTTAGCCTGTAAGGTCTTTTTTTTAAACCCACAAAAGCCTATTAAAAAGTTCAGTAAAATGTCTGCAACACTTTATCGGAACATTATTTACAGATCATAAAATGTTCTCCACCAACACTGCTTAAAAATTAAAAATGAAGTGTCAGATTGTTTTTGTTAGAATTCTGATGGGCAGATGCTGTGCAAAGAGCTAATTAAAACTGTACAGGGCGTTCAGCTGCAAATAATTAATTGCAATATTACTGTAGTGTCAGATGATCTATTTAATAATTCTCACCATAGAACAAATGCATTCAGAGTCTCTCGGAAAAAAAAAGCAGCAGACGGAGCATTTTCACAACCTCTTAATCAACTTCCACTGCAGTGTTTTCCTATTATGTTTTCATCCTTTCTCCGTCTTTGTCTTCCTCTCCTTCAGTCACACACACACACACACACAAAACTGCTCTAGTATTTCCTCTCTATTGCACAAGGATTTTAAAAAAAAGAAGCTTTGATGTGAGGCATGACTAGTCTGACGCTTTGAGCAACTTTAAGCAAATTAATGTTTTGGCTCAATTAATTTTAGAGTGTCTCTGGCAAGGACAGGTGTAAATGAAAGCTGACACATCAAATGATCTTCATCAGTCCAAATCCAGGAGGGGAATGCACAAACACACAGTCAGCTGAAGCGTTAAAATGACTGTACAGCATTTTCTTTGGTGTATTAATGTAACAGGTATGTACAAATTAATATGCAGATGGCGGAGTCACGATGGACAAAACAAGACTTATTTATAGATGTTATTCAGGGAATCATTAGGAGCCATGATATGCAATGTAATGTAATATAATGACATGATTGCAATAGTTTAAATGGCACACAGTTAAATTGATAGACTTTGTAAGTGAGCTGCTCTAAATGTCCAAAATGCTCATTTCAGCTGTTCAACCCCACCATTCATTTGATGTGTGCTTTAATAAGTCAAAGTGAAAAATATAAAAAAAAGACACATGATCAGAGGTGAGTCTGTCCTCTACACACACAAAAGCTTCTCCGATACAAATCACAGCTGAGAAATGTTTTCCGTTCAGATAACAGAGAAGTATAGTTCTGTGTAGTTAAATATTTAAAAAGATTGATATTGCACATGAAATTGAACATAATAATATAAATGAATTATTGTCATTAATGGTTAATATCAAGATTTTTCTTTCTTCAAGACTTCAAACTGTCTCGTGGCTTTGAATCAGAATGTTTTTTCAGGTACATGCAGGCTGTTGTCGTCATTAACTCACTGAGAGCCAGCCCTTTTATAAAACCGAAAGTGCCTTGTGCCAGCGTTTTTTTGGCCATTTTGAGTTGTCTTTCATGATGAACAGAATATTTTGTACTATGTGTCTGAAAACACTGAATAGCTCAAATGAAAGAAGAGACTCTCTATTTCATCATGAAAAAAAATGTTTGTTTTTATCTTGTTCCATTCTTGTTTTATCAGAGGTAGAGTAGAGGCCACTTTCACCAAAATCACCACTTTTTATCCCAGATTCAGATTCTGTTTGTTTTGCTCTCTAATCGCAATCGTCTCCACTTCCTGCTTTGATCTCTGTGGCGTATACCATCTCTTTATGTCCCGACTACAAATCCCAGAAGCCCCAAAATTACTCACAAGCTGCGGGAGACAGCGATCGGCGACCCGCTGCCAGAAAAAGGAAAAAATATATGCGTTTATAGTACTCAAGCATTCTATTTTAAAGGATGTAAATATACATTCTTGGCACTCAAAGAGTTAAGGTCACTAATTTTGGAGGATGGTGGAGCCCTTCCACTCCAGAAAGCTGTCACATATCTGATTAATAAAGTAAAATTATATATAATGTCACAAAGGGCACAACTTTCTCATCCATGTTGGCTTTATTAAATTTTGTTAAGTTAATTCTGGACCTTGGAAACCACACGATACCAGCTTTTAAAGCCAACATGGATAGAGAAAATTGAAATCAACATAGGCCTGCTTTCTATGCTTGTACTTGTTTCTGTGAATGATCAAACTGTATAAACTCATAACTCTTAGATTAGGTAAAAAGCAATTAAAGTCACCTTCAGCAGCTAGAAATTAGTCTAAAAGTACTTGTGCTGAAGCAGAGAGAGGTTTACTGTGCTGGGACATACCTGTTCCAGTCGGTGCTAGATGATCCTCTGAACAGAAGCTGCCTAAAGGTCTCAAATACTCCAGGTGCACACTGCACATCACTGTGCAGATTGCAGGTCTGCTGTGAGTCTGTGGTGCATGACAGTGCTGCATATTGCTCCATGTTTTGTTACATTCACTTGTCTTCAGAGAGCAGAGATTTATGCCCAGTGGGGAGGTGAGAGAAAAGAGAGCTGAACCATGCCAAAAAAGACAAAGACCAGTCTGGAATCTCTTGTGGCAGAGAGGGAAAAAGGCCAAAGAGGACAAAAATAATAAATAAACAACCTTCTCTCTCTTGGACATAAATGGTTTGGGAAAAGCCTCAAAGTCCTGCACAGAAAATACGATATCAAAAAACGTCCTAAATAAATCAATGAACAGACACCCAAACATTTTACAGTGCTGCTTGATTTTGTATCCCCAAGGACCTCACTCGTCGGTACAGACCAAAAGAGCTCCCGTACTTGTTTGTTTTTTTTCTGCCTAGCACTTGAATAAATGTTAAGCTTATTTCAAAAGGCTCCATGATTAAACATCCTGCTAATCTTGGCGCGTTCTTCATAAAACTCCACAGAGCATAAATTCATTTAATGCAAAATGTGAGAGGAGGCAAACAGAAAGACGGGTTGCCATAAAGTTTTTTTGGTTGAAGATGGCAGTTACAAAGATGGGAAGTGTGTGGAGATGTGTTCACCTGTCACAACTCACTGAGCTTACAAACATGTAGATTAGCCATATGGCTAATCAGGAGTGCTGCATGTGTGGGTGAGAGGAAAAAAATCAGCATGTAAGTGAGGTTGTTTGGTTTGTGTGACCTTGAGTATGAGAAGTCTAAGAAATACTGTCACTGTATTGCAGCAAATCGACTTAGTCAAAGACTAGATGCAAACCATCTGCTCTGTGTTCCTTAATTTAGCTAAAGGCAATAGCAGTTTCTTAACCGTTATGTCCCTTCAAAGAATACTGGACTAATCCACCCAGACACGGTGGCTGAAAATATCTCACTGACTCCATTTCATCTTGAAATCACTGCAGACAGTGTTACGTAGAACGATGTTCAACCACATCTTGTCTGGCATCAAAATAGGCAAATTCATATAGTTGTTATGTATGTAAGTGTACAATGTACATTTATTACGTTATCATTGAGGAAAGCAGTACTCAGGCTATGCATGTGTTTATGCATGTATATGTACAGCACTTTTTATTTATTCATGTATGTTTTACACTTGACATTGGGCAGATTTGGATCCATGTATGAGTAGGTTAAGGTGCCGTCCACATGACAACGGAATTCTGTGACTCCGACAAACTTTAATACCAATTCCACCTTGCGTACAGAGGACTCTGGCGTTGTCGGAGACCCATAACGGTATTTTCTGACAACGGGTTCCAGAGTGAGAAGATCTGACAACGCCGTTTCAGAGTTGCAGTGTGTAGCTGGCATTGTTGCTAACAATGATGTCATATCATCACGAGCCCAGAAGTAGTTGTAAACAAGGACTTCATGTGCATGCTCATTGCATTCTTTCATTCTTTTTCGTGGGTCTCTCTGTGTTTCTTTGCAGCGCCACCTATCGGCGTGGCATATGTATTACATCCTTGTCACTCGTTGTCACTCATCATCGTGTAGCCATGTAGACGGAAGTACTTCCGGCAACGTTGCGGCAAGCGTTATCGCGCCGTTGTCGTGTGGAGAGAGCCTAAATCAGACTGTTGCACTTATGGCGTGCCACAAGGCGTTAAATTTTGGTCCAACCCCGTTCTCTATGTTCTCACATTATTATCATTTTATGCTGACGACACACAGCTGTATTTCTACAGCTGACAAAACGGATGTTTTATTGGCCACAGTATGCACAGTTACTTAACATATCATGGAAAAACAGTTTTATTGTTGGTGAATATGCATCAGGAGTGCCTGCCAACCCACTAACTGAAAAAAAGACAACCCCGGCTTTTTTGTGTAGTTCAGAAAATGTGCTTCAGATTTGGCTACCCTTCTTATGTCATATGCAGGCTTGTTAGACTATACCCCGCTACCCTCCATCTGAGTATCTTCACCTATGGATCCAGAACTACTTTTGCCATATTTTTTGATCACAAGCCAATCACATCAGACTTTGCTTTTTCAGGAAGGGGTCTTAAAGAGACAGGCACTAAAAGAGGGTGAATACAGATATAGTCAGACAGATGAAAAAAGAGAATGTTTTTCGACATTAAAACATGTAAACTCTTTAGTAGAAAACCAAAATACAAATATGAATCCACACATCCTCCACTAATGAGGATCTGAATCTGTACTAACCCGATTAACAGTATTACACCATTTCTACTTACAGAGCCGAACTTTGCGTCAAAGCATCAGATGTTTGCCACTTTACCATACGAGATGAGTCAAGTGCTTCTCAACACTGTAGCATATGGCACATGGAACATTCACACCTCGTATGCATGCATTCACGCTCACACATTTGCATACATGCAGGCATACATACACATTTACACGTGTACAGCGTGAGTTAGAGGCAGGTGACTGAAATTTAAATGACACTCTCTCTCTCTCTCGCTCTCTCTCTCTCTCTATCTATCTATCTATCTATCTATCCATCTTGCAGTTAGGAAACAGAAAAGCGAAAGAGAAGCGAAGAAAGAGTGATGAGGCGAAGAGGGAGGAGACGCTTGAAATAAAAGATAGAAAAAGAGCAAATATAAATAGAAACAGAGGGACATGATGAGGTACAAAAGTCAGAAAAATAACCAGGAAGCAAAGAATACTGAAGCACACTTGGTGCAGACCCTTGGGGCCTGAAAAGGCGGGGACATATGATATCTAACTGATCTCCCCTGATCTGATGACCTCTTGGACTCCTGATCTGATGACCTCTTGGACTCCTGATCTGATGACCTCTTGGACTCCTGATCTGATGACCTCTCTACCATGATGCTCTCGGTCCCCCCTTAAAATCCCAGTTTAGCTCTCCTGGCGAAAGGAAAAAGCCACCCAGCCACAATCATAAAGGAAAGAGGAAGGACACAGGAAGGACATTGATGGACTGTTGAGCAGGAGTTCTGGCTATGGGCTGTCCTAAATATGAGGAGGCCTGTAAAGATTATGGGGGCCAGATCAGATTTGTCTTGCAGGAAATGAAATGTGTCAAAACCAGCATGAATTCAAAGCACAAGGATGGAAGGTGGTTTGTGAAAGTAATCTTAAAGAAATAGTTCTGGAAATAAGCTTATTTGCTTTGTTGCCAAGGAGTTAGATAAGAAGACGGACACCAATTTCATATCCGTCTGTTAGCTATGAAGCTGGAGCCCTGCTAAACTAAACTAAGTTAACTTGTCTTAGCTTTATTTTGAACTGAGAGACATGGAGAGTGGTATCAGTAGTTTTATCTAGTTAGCAAATATCTAAAATGTTACATCATCCCTTTAAAGAATGACTTTCTGCATGTAAAATACAATTCAACACATAAAATGAAAATATCCATATTAAATTACATGGCATACTCTTTCAAAGGATTGAATATCCATCATGTGAAACCCGTTGATAATCTCTTCATTATGCTAGAACTTCTTCTGCCCTTGTAATTAACTGTGTGTTTATGTTTGCATGTTAACAAACGTCTGGAAAAAATTCACAGCGGTGTAACTGACTCGGTTCTCTTGCTGTCACAGTGTTTGCATGGTTTTGCCATCATTTCTCCTCATTCTCATATTAGCACGGTGACACCCTGCTTAGTGAGCTGAGACAGCATGCACGCTCTGCACAGCGCTGATTTTCGTGGAAGGAGTGTGCTCTTTTTGGCTTTGCATGCAGCATATCCTCATATTGCTCATTTCTCAGCGAGTGTAACAGCTCACTAAGCAGGGTATCACCATGCAAACACAAGACTGAGAAGAGACGACTGTTATACCCTGCGAGTGTGACACCGCGAGAGCGAGAGAACTAACGGGTCTGCTCAATTATTTATAAGCAGAGATTGTCTGTTTATCAAACTGACGCCTGGAGCGTCGGCCATGATTAGACTCAAACAATGGTGGTCTTCTCTGAGCACTGCTGATGCAGCTTCTACGATACAGATATGAATAAAACACAGGCAGCATCAAAAAGCACTGGGTAGTGACTGTGTGTGTGTGGATACTCATCAGATCCAGATTCTGAGAAGAATATAGTTACAGTGCTTGTCACATTTATTAGACCGCCTGTCCTGTTCCAGCATCATGAAGAGCTTTAATTCAGACTCTTTGTTTCTCAGTAACAGGAGTGACGAATTTCAAACTGAATTAACATTTTTAATATCCAAAACTGAGCCAGAATAATATAATTCTCAAATCAAATCAAATCAAAAGCTTTTATTGTCATTGTGTGATGATGCATGCAACGAAATTAGGAAGAGAAGAATTGATAACAATTACATTTTGGCATTAAAGGTATCTAAAGATTTCTGCTCTGTGCCCATTGCAAAGGTGCAGATGATCATGTGACTCTAATAAACATTATGTATTAAAGTCAGCTGCTTCTTTTCACCTGACAACAAGTCTATTATTTTGCATTTCACAGCCAGTTTTTATTAAGATTAGCGTTCTTCTCCGTGACGACCGTAGGAAACAAGAAGTTGCAAGTTAGGGTGCAATGAAGCAACAACTTTTATCACAATATTATTAATGGTTTAATATTGTTATTATTTAAATGCAGTATTTCTTTGTCTTTGGTTTGGGAGTAACTGGGTCTTTTTCACTTTGTAAACATTTGACTTTCTCCACCTTCCACTTCACGCAGGGCAGGTGAACAAGCAGCCAGTTTATGAGATCTCCTGGGTCGAGTGCAGCTTCCCTCAGTTGTATGTGAACCAACATCATTTTGACTTGAGCTGAAAAGAGGCTGACAGGTGCGCAGCACTGCATCATGGAGCTGATTCTCAGTGGGATCTGCAGCATGAGCAACCCTTTCACAATAAAGGAGTAATTTGATTCAGCGGTCATATCAAAATCTTATTTAATGCACCTTTAAAGACCCTTCGAATGCTCTTTATAATCTCTCCTTTGTGAAGCATTCTGTATTGATTCCCTCTATTGTGTGTCCTTTCAACAGACCATAAATATATGCCTGTGAAAAGCTGCAAATCCAAACGAATGGCCATTAAGCCACAGGTTGACTCCTGAGCCGAGGTGTTACAGTTTCCTGCAGGACTGAAACGTTTTGCCTGAAAGAGGGAGCCGAAGCGAAGAAGTAAAAAAGAACGACAACATGTAAGAGATCTGGAAATGGACTCTGTGGGGAGTAAAAGATGGGTGGTAAGGGAGGATAAGGGAGGAGGCTGAGTTGTGATGGGGCAGGAGGCAGATGCTCCAGTTTCCTTGACAGAAATGGAGGTCAAGTGCAGCTTGGCAACACAGGGAGAGAGGCATAGATGTAAAGAGAAAGATGGAGGGCAGGGAGGCAGCATGATGACTTTAACTAGTGGTGAGGGACACAGCATTTGAGCTCACAGTGTAGAAAGCCCGATCCCTCTAACTACAGCAAACAAGGAGAGGATAAGACAGCACAGAGGAACACAAATCGTGGTGTCTCCTTCCAGGATGGATGAGGAGGATAAAAGGCTTTATGAGGAGCTTAAGAACATTAATAGGTGTAAGTGATAGAGAGGGCTAAAAATAAAAACATATGTTAACTTCCCAGGGAGAGCAGATGGTAATGTGGTGGCCTGAGTTTACAGAGAGCGCTAATGGATAGAGGGAGTGTACGGGGAGAACACATGATGATCTCAAATGGTACATCTGGGAGTGCAGGACTCACCTATTTCAGGGGAAAGGGAAGGATGACTATATATTAGGAAGACAACTATTAGGCTGGGGTTTCCAGATGAAAGATAGACTTTTTGTGCGAGCATTTCAGCTCACACTGGCTATCCTCTGGGTAATGATTTTCTATGCAGCAGGCTAATGTGAAAAAATATATATCACAGTGTGTTTGTTGAGTGAGGAAAGGAGAAGTTGCAACGCTGCAGATTTAGATATTTGTTTAGGAGGATGGAAATAACAGACAGCTGTCAGGAAAACCAAGAACTGAACCGATGAATCCAACATAATTACCAAACAGGAGTGGTCACACACCACAATGAACAAACAACAGACTTCAAAATCAATAAACCCCATGCTGTTGTGAGCCAAGTTCCACAAGCATGTAAGCTACAACTGTAGCAAGCTGGAAAGAGTGTAAACAATTCTCTGAATCTAGAAAGATCTCCAGTCAGATTTAAAGGATTTGAATGACAAGAAAAAAAACTCAGCTCTAAGCACGTTGGTTCCTACTGAAGACAAACATAAATACACTTTAATATATTAATGTTTAGTCATTTTATTTCAGTGGAACAACTAGGCTCTGTAGTTTTCTAGCAAACATTACTCAAACAGGACTAAATAGTGTGTTTACTGGGGACTACTTTCTGCTGTGGATTAATACATATTTACTGTGAATAATGAATGCTCTTGTGAGTATTTCTGGCACTGAGACATTGTTTTTGGGATTGAATCAAAATAAACTCCTAGTGCCCGTGTTTATTAAAATAAGCAAACATGTCACGCGGTGCACTGGTTTGGCTCATGTTTTTAATAGTTTTAATCTGTGCGCTCTCAGGGAAAATGTGCAGGAGATGATTTTTCGTCAAAAGGAGAGAGAGAGAGAGAGAGAGCCAGGGGACAGTGGGAGGAGCTCATTGTCCACAGGCTGCACCACCTCTCTCTGATCTAAACGCCTGAAGAAACAGGACATGGAAATTTCTAATTCTGCCAAGGTGCATGTGTTTGTGTCCATGAGCAAGAGGGAGGCCGCGATGTGAGACTGCATATAAGGAGGTTTATAAAAAAAAAAAAGAGCTCAGCTCCTCTGAGGTGTGGTTCGTGTGTGTGCGCATACACACATATGTATGTGACCTGTATACAAATCTCTGTCTGGTAACCCATCTGGCCGTGTGTTTAATATTCCTTCATGAACGCCAGCCTGGTCTGTTGACCAATGCTGAGAGGCAGCAAGGATGTAACATCGCGGCCTTCAGGCTTCTACTACAAAACAGTGTTTTGCTCAGGAGGCAGGCCTGAGGCGGTTAAATCAAGCATCATCATCGGCTCTTTATCCCCATTCATTCTGTCTGCACTGGACTTAAGAGCCCTCCGCAGGAACAGCCGGCGTCAACGCTTGTGGATTGCAATCAAGCAACGTGTTAGCTACTCGTTTATTTAAGATTTTACCCTTAAGGTCACCAACAACACTGTCATGATATCTTAATAGCGCATCTGTCTGTTTATTAAGAGGTGGAACTTTTGGATTCAGACAAATACAGCATGCTGAATCGACCAGTACGCTCTAATTCAGTAACTCAGCTTGAACTCAAATCCTGATGACTGAACCAAAACAGCAGCTGAATCCCCTTTTTCAGATCCCTTTCTTTTCTTCTGCTGCTTGAAAAACTGAAGTACATATTTCTGTATCTTTTATGTCTTTCTTCATGTCTCTTTACCCCCAGCTGTGATACGTTCCCGGGAAAGCCAGCTATTCTTGCATTTTGATTTGCTCCTCTGTCACATAATTGGGGGTTTTCTTGGAGCGCTGACTTTAAAGGGTTTGTCCCCTGTTATCAGAGCTAATGAGAAAATGAGCAGTGCTACACTGATATGTTCCAAAGCTGCAATGGAAGTTTAATGTACTGTCTGTAAATAACACACAACAGAAATGAGTACCTTAATACAGATAAGTGTTTTCTGTCGGTGCTCCTCTCTCTGTAGAACAAAATTCATTTAAGGGTCTGGTATTCTAAGTATTTTAAGACGTTTCTTACAAAATGAATTGTGCAAACACAAAGACACTCATGTTTTTTCATATGCCTTTACAACAATGGGAATTGGAAACTTTTGGGAAGAGGTTCCCTGAATATTTACTCTGCCAGCAAACTGAATCAGCAGTAAGACCCAGCCCTCTATCAGTTATTTCCTTCTCTCCAAAAACACTCCGACGCTTTGACTGTAGAGGGAACAAGATGTTCCCGTCTTTTGCCATTTTAAACTCTCAATACATAATTATATGGATTGTTAACAGTTTATCCAAGCCTTCATCTTTTCCCTCTTTCACCCCGTCAGCTGTTTTTTTCCTTGACAGGGCAGCTGGTTGCATTGTATCATCTCAATGTCTTGCCTCACTGCGTGTACAAACCTTTTTTGGCAACTACAAGCAGCCCAGCCAGCCAAGAGAGGCTTTTGTCGACTCCTTCCCAGTCTGTATTAATATTTACCAGGCCGGGAAACAGAGGCAGATGTCAACCATGAGGCGATTTCTTCATGTTGCTCGGTGGTGCGCCCGCTCTTGTTCAGGATTAAAGCGTAATCCAAGCATCAGATGTGTGGTGTTAAAACATTTTGTATGAGGGGGGGCTTCTTGGTTTCTTGGCTGTTACAGAACTGGAGGATTCCTCGATAGCCAAGATGAATGTACAGTTTCAGTAATCCAATAATAAGAAGATATTCACCAGAATATATATCATTCTCATTGTGGTCTCATTTGACCCCTACAAATATGGAAGCTATGGCAATTTATCAGTCTTTACATTGCATTTTGCCACTTAACTGGAATATTTTCAGGGTTTTTTTTGTGAAACAGGCAATAGCACGACCCACACACTCAACATCCTGAGAAACAACAAAAATACACACATCTTTCTCCGTAACTACTGTAATCCGACTCATCTTAATGGACATTGTAACTGAAATGATTCAAACATAATAAAGTATAATACATAATAAAGCCAATTTCAGCGCTGTTTAACAATAATAATAATAATCATTTAAAAACTGTCAGTTCCACCCGTCTCCATACACAGCAAGTCTGCAAATGTGCACTGAATACAATATTAAGCCTTTAATTTCAGAATGACAAAACATGACCCACATCTTCTAGATATCATCTCCAGTGTGGTTGGGATGCTGTGCAACAGTGTTGTATTTATCTGGGGAACTGAATAACACCTAGTGAATCAATACACACTTTCGCACACACTACAATGCTTAGTGTGTTTCATTTTCAAGGCTGCGTGAAGTTAAGAATGCCAATAAAATGCATTAAAACCTATCCCTGTGACTGAGTCTGAATTTCAGCACTGGACAGCTCCTGATTCATAGAGTCTGTTAAACCTGGTAAACCCAGGAAGACAGTTTCACCCTCATCTCCCAAAAGTGGTCTATAATCCTGTTCTCATGAGACGCTTTCCGACTCACTGCTAGGTATTCAAAAAACATCTGAATGGCTCTAGATACTCAGGCTGTAATGAGGCAACAGGGTTTAAAATGTTATGTGTACACGGATGTCCCCTATTTTACTCTCTGATGCATATTTTCAGGAGTGTAAATGGGGTACAGACATTCAACATTGTGCTTCCATATCAATGGGGGATTCATAACTGTGCATCTTTTGTGCTCCTGGATCAAACTGACTTGCTCTGGCTGGACCGTTTTATGAGGCATTAAATACAAAATATGACTCAACTCTGTAATAGACCTTTTTAACCAACTTCATTCCAACCCAATACCACAAATATTTTTTTTTGTAATTTGCAGCCAATATATCTAAAATTCACCTCATTTTCAACCAAAAAAACTTGATATATGTTGGTGAATTATCTGACTGATCTCATGTAAAAGCAGAGTCATGATGCTGTGTTGATAACATTTCAGATTTTGTATCAGCAGGAAAACGCCAACACCTTTTGTCCTTCTGGATCAATACAAACCTTTAGTCGCTGATCCTACACCCATTTCCATTAGTCTTTGTTAGACCTTACTGCCTCCTGAATGTCCACTTCTTTGACATGATCATGATTATCTATACTTTAATGGCATTTCGCTGGTTGTATTGAGAGAACCTGCACTGAAATTGGTATCCCTTTTTTAATTCTGTGAGATAAAAGAGTAGAAGAGATGTCATATTGAAATGTGCAAGGCTCAGTGGTTAATAACTGCCACTGGAGTCTTGAAATATTGCTCAGAAAGCTTCTGAAAATGGCCTATTATATAATATTGTCACCCCCAACTGTAACTAATTAAAAGGGAAGAAGAGAAAGAAGACACCCAGCTCAATTCTGCTGGGATTTCCTAACAACAACGAGCTTCCAAAACTTTCTACACAGGTTTCCCCAGGGGTCAGAGGAGGTCCAAGACAGATGCAGTTCTTTTTCAGACAGATGCTAATTTGGGTTTACACTGATTAAGCTGTCCATCACATCACCAGGAGACCTTTGTGCATGTGCGATGAGCGTATGTGAGGGGAATCTCTAAAGCTTAAGGGGACACCCATCAGCAGCGGGATTCACAGGGAGGACGACATGAGAGAGCTGACAGAGTGGGATTACAGATGGGAGAGGGATCGTCCCTGATCTGTCAACAATTAACAAGGAGATAAGTGCAAAACAATCTTGGCGATTCTGTCATCAGCTCGGTCCTCAGGTGCACAGAGGGAAGGCAGCAAATTGAAGGTAGAAATGTAAACAGCACTGGGTAATGAGACATGATGAGGAAGCATTTTTGACTCCTGTCAGCACTTCATCTTTTTTTTCCATTAATGAAGGCAAAACATTTCGCAAACTGATACTGCAGCATCTTCTTACTGGAGAATGGCAGTTTCTTTTTCCATCCTGTCATGGAAAATTATCAGACAATGTCAGACAATGAATTGCACCATACGATGGAACTAACACTTAATATAAGCAGTGATGTTCAACTTATGTTCACGCCTCATAATAAAAATGGAACATGATAACATATGCTACCTATTTGGCCTCTCTCAGTGGATTAAAAATGTCAATATCAAGTGTTAGCCCTGTGAACTCTCACTAAGCTGACAAGAGCAGCTTTTGACCCTCAACCCCAAACGAGCAACCAGGCGGCTCATGTCCGAAGGGAGACAGCGGCCTGACAATGATCCTTCTCCCCGGGCTTTGTGCTTTCACAACATACACACCAACACTCACTCACAAGTTCCAATGTCCTTTTTTACTGCTGTAACTGTAAGTATACGAGCCAATATAATTTAGAAAGTGGATTTATATACACAAGAATATCTAAGAACACAACCAAGTGTTTGGTTAACAGCTTGCTTAAATAGAATAATGACATTTCTCTGCCAGGAGGAGAAGAGGCATATTTTCCAAAATGTTGACGCGCAATATGCAACATCCATGTTTGCATGTATAGAAAGGTAGTTTTCAAGCCTGGATGCATGCAGAGTTGGAAAGCTGTCTCTTATTTGTGCAGTGCTTAGACAACCTGATAATGTTCTCACTTTACCTTCTCATGCTCAAACACAACCAGTAAATATGTGCAAATATTCCCCAACACTCCCCACATCTTCTTCATTCCACTACAGAATATGAGCAAAAAGCATCAACTGAACCACAGTAGAGTAAATAAACATGAGCCAATATAACTGCAGCTAATCAATATAATCACCTTCAGGTGCAGCTCACAATGAGTCTGATGAGGAATGCAGAGCGGACTGTTTGATTCTTGGAAAACCCATCTTGATAGGGGATGCACCAGCATGTACTAAATTTAAAACAGAGTGGAGTCAGATGCTCTTTTCAGCCACATTGAAAGGAAATGAGGCTTATTTTTAGACTAAATTGTGAAGGGAGGATAGGTAAAACAGAATGAAAAGGTTTCCCATTTAAAGCTTGTGGCATTCTTTTTTTTTTCTCAACAACAAAAAAGGTCAGTGAGTTTCAGTTCAGATTTGACTCTTAGTCATGTGAGTAAATTCGCCTGAAGCACAAATGCTCTCTTGCATTATAGCCTCCAAACCAGTCATGGCACAGAAAATCCACTCGCGTGACGAGAAGCAGAGGCAGCTGTCAAACACAAAGTGGTCAGTCTCAGTGTGTGATGCACAGAAACACCACAATTTGACTCATGGGTTTAAAGTTAAGATGAAATGATGTGACCTGTTCCTCTGGGTCCCACAGTTTGCTGCTTTTTTACTTTTTTTTTTCTTAACCCAGTCGCTGGCAGTCCTCTCAGAGCAGCCGTCATGCGTTACTCCCCCCCACCCCCCACCTCCCCCATTAAATGCCAGCCACTGCGTCTGTCTGCACCAAAAACAACTCGCTGCTCAGACCAAACAGCCCCAAATGGAGCAGATTAAGCAGCGCGCACCAGCGTCACGTTTTACTACTACTGTAGCCGCTTACATGGCGAACATTACGCGCAGACACGTACACCTCCAGCATCCCTCGCGGTCCCCCAGCGCATCGATTCGTGCGGTCAAAAAAACAAGAAAAACAGATTTTGGGGACCAAAGATGTCGAGCGTCGCAGAGGAATCGATGACATCATGTCTGTGGGGGGAAGATGTAGTTTTGTGAGCCGTGAAAACAGATGCTCGTCTGGCCTCTAGTTGCAGAGTTGGAGTATTAGACGCGGGGGAGGGAGAGCGGTTGAACCGAGGCGACCAGTGCCTGACACACACACACACACACACACACACACACACACACACACACACGCACACACACTACTACCTGTCCATCTTTGAAAAAGCGTCCCTCTTCCCTCCCCACACAAGCGCAATGGCGCACTGTTATGAAATAATCACAGGTGCACACATCTGTTTGCAGCTGTGGCAGTTTGGTTTGCGCACATCTGGCATCAGTGTATTGCCACTGTTGCAAGATTCTTAAAATGTTTTCAATATAATTGCGAATCAGGGTATGTGTGACACCACGCATGCAGTGGAGACTGTGAGGCGAGCGTAATGGCATCACCACGGTACTGATTTTCACCCCAGTCATGTACACAACAACGGGTTATACCAGGTGACAGTCAAGAAGAGGTTAGGAGGCTGAGAGGATGGATGGAGTGAGAAGAGCTCTGGAAGCTGCGCTTTCTGAGGCTTCAGCTGATTATTTCAAAGGCACAACTTGAAGTTGGTCTTACCTCCACACCTGTCCCAACTGAAAGATGTGTATGACGGTCTGCCAGACCCAGACAGAGAGGCGGCAGCACCTGTCTCTTTGCAGACTGGCTGTAGCTCTGCGACTACTCAGCCCCTCCACGGAGCCCAGTCCGCCCCCAGTGTAATCCTGCACAAACCACCTGAAGCTCAGGATCTGGACCAGGACCGAGGGCACCAGCACGAAGAACAGGGTCAGGCCCGACCACAGGAAGTCCTGCTTGTGGTAATAGTCGATGGCCAGCCACAAATCGGTCCCCACGTCCCAGAAAAAGACCAGCAGCGCCAGGATGATCCACAGGCAGTCCAGCCAGAGGCGCTCCTCCTGCGGTGGCCGCGCCGCATCTCTCCCTTTCCCCTTCCCCTTCCCCCGGAGGTAATGCAGGCAGGCGCTCCGGCAGCCCCAGTAGCACGACGAGGTGTTGCAGCAGTGGCAGATGTGGAATGAGCTGCTGTTCCGAGTGTCGTCCTCTCCCGTCCCCACCACCTCGTCCAGGTTGTGCAACTGGGCGAAACCGGTGACGACCCCGCGACCATCGGACTTCGCTGCCATCTTTCCCTCTGATGTTCCCACCTCCTCCGGCTTCCGGGGTTCGTGACGACACTTCCCTGACACCTGTTTTGCACCCCAAATGTTGGAGCCATCTAAAAGCGGGGTGTCACCGCGTCGCCGTCGCTCACTGTGTCCCCGGATAGCGCACCGGTGGCTCCACGGACGTGGCACATCTTGTCTCGCTTCCCCTCTGTAGCAGATCTATCCCCTCCTAAAAACAGAGATCTAATCTACAAGTTCAAACAATTTCATCTGGAACTCATGCATCCAGCTGTGGCCGACCAATTTCTACCTGTGCGTTAATCTCATTCCCCGCTGCGCAGTTGTTTCCTCTCTCCGCTGCTCTCGTCCAGCTGCAAGCTGTGCCATGCAGACCATCCCTCCACTGTCCCACCCGACGCTATTCATCCCCCACCTCTCCTCTCTCCCTCTCTCCCTCTCTCTCTACCCCTCACACACACACACACACACACACACACACACACACACAATATCTCCCATTCAACGTGGTTGCCATCTAGTGACGCGTTTGAAGCCCCCCCAAATATGCGGGAGAGGGATGCATGATGTAATGCAATAATGCAACGTGCCTCATCACCAGCAAAGGACGCCTTTCTTGTTGTGTGAACATTTGAATTAATCACAGTGACTCAGTGTGGGGTCACCTTTTGTATGAAGAAGACTGGGCAAAAAAAAGAGAAAAAAATACTGAAAAATAACAAATGTAAACAAATTTATTTCCCTATTATTTTCTCAGTGACCTTACAATGTTTTTTTTAGTAATTACAGCTTCCATTATCAGTGTAATTTTCCTTTATTGTATTATCAGGATTTTTTTCCAGAAGAGAACACATGTCAATCAACAGACTAATGGAGATTATACTTATGGAAATGCCATCTACACACATGTCCTCCGGGGAAAAGACGTAATTGATCTATAGGTGAATCTATACTAGAATGGTTGCTAAGAGACGTGTTGGGTTTTCTCTCCTTTCTGCAGGTTTTTTTTCCTCACAGCACTCTTTTCCCTCCGGAAACACGTGTGCGTTAAGGGCTGGTGAGACTGGTGCAGGTTCAACAACAGCACCATGATTAGACTGAGGACACAGAGCTGCTGCCAGGCAGGGTCACATCCAGGGTGATTGGATCATGTCGCTTTGGATCTGAAAGAGAGCTGTCCAGATCTGACTGAATCTCTCTCTCTCTCTGTGGATCATTTTCCCCTAAACCTATACCTATTCTTAACCCTATTAATAGAGAGACTTAACTGTCAAACAGCCCTTGAGGAAGTAAAGACAAGCCATGTCAACACTTGTGTCAACTTCAAGGTCCAAAACTCATTCCACTTAAATTCAGAAATACTTAATTTGATGCAATGTGGTTGACAAACATACATACATCATACTCAACTCATACTAAAAAATACAAAATAAGAGCGAAAAGGATTAAAAGAGAATAGACAAAGTAATTTATAAATCCATGTAACACCTGCTGATTAAACCAAACGTTTCTATTTATTTCTTATTTGAATTTGTCCTTACTGAATCACTCCAGTGTTAAAATGCACTTCTGACCTTCAGCATAATAATGTTGTATATATAGGCTGCTGATCACATTCAAAGCCATTTTGCAGTGGTTGTCAGTGGAGTGCAGCTTCATCAGAACAGTTCCATGAATTCTTATCAGCTGGAGACAACAATTAAAACATCTAATTAAAATAACAGTCATCATATGACATGAAGACATCAATTGATATTCAGACATTTTAATACATGTTTATGTTGTACATGTTTATTTGCACTTGTTCTTGAAAGATCCCCTCCAGACATGCTTTAATACATTTAAAAATACTCCACAGAAAGTACAGTATGATTACCTGGTTAAAAATTGTAAAATTACATCTCAACCTTACCCCTCATTGAAAAATCAATAAATATGTAAATCATTTCTGTCGCAAAAGTCAGCAGTTGAATGTGAAAACATCCTTCTGGTGTCAAACTGCATCATTCTGCACAGCCAAGCTCAAATGAAGTAACATTAAGAAAACACATTTTTGCGTGGAAGGAGATTTTAATATGATCATCATGTTCACCTCTGCTGGTCTCGTGACTAATGACAACTCACACAGGAGCAAAATGTCAGCACATGGAAAAGGAAAAGCATGGCTGGTTTGCAGGCTTTACTCTCCCCCATCGCTCTCTTTCTGTACTGCCAGGATGAAAGACACCAGTGGACCAGTGAGGAGAAGCCCAGAGCTACATTAACTCACTTAATTATCTTTGATTAGGTTCATCAGACTAGGTCTTCACTGGTTTCACTCCAAAACACCCGTATGTTTTCTTCCAGTCATGATGATACATCTCACAATACATCAAATGCTCTTTGTGTGTGCTTTATATGCTCACTGTCACTATAAATCAGTTTTCATCTGAGTTAAAGCTATAAGAAACAATTACAATTGACAAAAATGTGTTATGACCCAGCATGGTACAAATGAGTCATGTAAGGTTGAATACTTTTTATTGCTTGTTGTTGTGGCGAATTGTTTCTTCTTCATCAATCTGAGATGGTAAGCAGTAGGAAGGGGGAAGCTTTTATTTTGGAGGTGATGCTGCATGAATTGAAGAGGTTTATAGCCCTTCCTATCCAAGAGAGTGGCATCACACGAGCAGCTTTCATTTGCCCTTCTTCCTCAGGTCTGCCTTTCTGAGCAGCCAGCTCTAATATCCACAGGAGATGGTAGGCAGTTTAATGCTGCAAAGGCCTCACAGCAATAAAAAATAATCAAATCAGATGACATCAATTTGAATTATATAGCACTTTCTAACCAATTTGTCCCAAACCGCATTACAGGGCAACAAACAGACATCAGTCATTTCAAACAAAAAGCCCCAACATGAGTGTGAGACAGAGAATGGGTGAATGTGAAAGTATACCAGGCAGGAGTAGAACTAAAAACCCAGAGGTCTGGAGATCAGGATGAAGGACACATGGACAAGGGGCCTGCAGAGGGAGTGGTTACCTTCTAGCCAGCTGTACTTCCATCCGTCCATTATCTACCGCTTATCCTCATAGGGGGGCGGCACGGTGGTGTAGGGTTAGCACTGTCGCCTCACAGCAAGAAGGTACCGGGGTCGAATCCCGGGCCCGGGACCTTTCTGTGTGGAGTTTGCATGTTCTCCCTGTGTCTGCGTGTCTCTCCGGGTACTCCACCTTCCTCCCACCATCCAAAAACATGCATGGGGATTAGGTTAACTGGCTAATTTAAATTGACCGTAGGTGTGAGTGGTTGTCTGTTTCTATGTGCCCTGCAATGAGGTGCCTTCCGCCCTAAGACTCCATAGGCTCCAGCCCCCCCGCGACCCTATGATGATAAGCGGTAGATAATGGATGGATGGATCCTCATAGGGGTGGCTGGCTGGAGCCTATCCCAGCTGTCTTAGGGTGGAAGGGGTGTGTATCCTACACCCTGGACAAGTCGCCACCTCTGCAGGACACAGAGACAGACAACCACTCACACTCTTACCTACGGTCAATTTAAATTAACCAATTAACCTAATCCCCATGCATGTTTTGGTGGGAAGAAGCCGGAGTACCGGAGAGAATCCACATAGAGAGGCCCCGGGTCCGGGATTCGAACCCGGTACCTTCTTGCTGTGAGGCAACAATGCTAACCACTACACCACCGTGCCGCCCCCAGCTGTATTTGAAATGGAAATCCTGCATGTGAGTGAAGTGTTCAGGTGAAGCAAATAAATGATACATTGTGGACAAGGCTAGTTAATGTTTTGTACTTTGGAGGTGAGCAATGAGAGGCTGTGTGAATGTTCCTGCTGCTGATGCTGTTTTGGTTACTGTGCCATGCGAAGATTTACCATCACACAACAAAAGTAACGTGTAAAAAAAAAGCAGTGTAAAGAAATTGGGGATGGAGAAACAGACTTGAGATCACTCTGAGGTTTGAAAAGCATACAGAAACTGCAGCAATGATGCACTAAATAACACTCATCAGATCAGCGCTCTTGTCAAAGCTTAAGGTGCTCAAATTTACAGTTAGGCATTTAAAGATGAAGCAGCATATGCAATAAAACTGATAAAATAATGATATATTGTATGATTTTAAACTAAAGATGACTAGCACCTAATCTGCTGTAAACCTTCATAATGCACTTATCAACTTAGTGCAACATATTCACAGTGATAATTCACAAATTACCATTCAGAGGCAGAAGGGTAATTGTTTTTTAACACTGAGCAAAGAAATCAAGAAGTATTTCACAGAGCAGCTTACATGACTAATTTTGGTATTAGACTGTACACCTACGTTTTAGTCATCATTATTCACAGTGACAGACGGCTCTGATTCACTGGACATTCCCAAAATAACATCTCGTAGCAGAACAAACATCAAGCAAACTGTTCAGAACAGAAGGTTAGATGAAACATTGTCTTTATAAGAAACTGAATGAAAAGATTGGGTGAGTAATGGTGTACGTGTGGGCACAAACTGTCAATCCAAAATGCTCAAAGCACGTCAAGAAAAATGTCAAAATCTGGATGTGAACTCGCATTAAGATGTGGACACTACGTAATAACAGCTTTATCACTTATAATTAGATACTTATTAAATGTATTCTGTAAGTTTATCAGTTTATTTAAAATCTCTTCAAACATTGAGCTGCTGATATAAAAGTTTCATCGCTGAACCTTTTATAGTAGATGCTAAAGTAAATCATCACACATTTGTCTCAGCATCCTGTTAAATAAACCATAGAGGTGAGGAAACTCCTGTATCCTGAGTAGGGCTGTGAAGTGAATATCTGCTTTGAAAGCTATTTTTTCTTCATATTTTTATTAAAAAAAAAAAAGCCATAGCAAAGCATCTTTTCCTTAGAGAGAGTGCAGCTATTTGGTTTGTAAAGCAACAGCAGGATTCACATTCAATTGAGCCGGGGCGTTCTCTATGATGTGAGCTGGAAAGGCCAAGAGCAAACCATCTATTGTGAAGCCCAGACAGGCTGCAACTGAAGCAAATACTGTGCTGATTTGCAATACATCACACACACACACACACACACACACACACACACACACACACACACACACACTTCTCTGCAGTCTTCACCTCTTTAGGGAGTAGCCTATCCTATTCAAGGTTGGTGTGTGCTTCTCAGCAGGCAGGCCTCCTCACTGTCCTCAGAACTACTGACAAAATCCTTAGGCAACAGCTTTTTCCTCCTGAATAAACTTCCAGCTGCTATTAGGGAAGCCGACTCTCTACTCATTCCACCAAAATGCTCCACAGAGTGCAACAGGAGGTTGTTTCAACCTGTGGCCATCAGACTTTTCATTTCTCTGACAGTCAGTTGACTCAGCCTGGACTTATTTCCCCCATCAGCAGTTATACCCCACAAATTCTGCTTATTCTGATCTGCAATACAGACTTCACTGTAAATAAATTGTAAAGCATCCCAATACAATGCACGATATCTAACACACTCGTAACACTTTATATTTAGTTATTTACAGACTAGCTGTATATCACATGTGTTTGATACATATTCATACATCTCTTATATTTCTCATTCTATTTTTTATTCCTCTACATATTTTGTTTACTGTTGTAGCATCATGTATATAATTTACACACTACTCCTTTATTGTTATTTTCTCACATTTCTTGAGGAGATCTCTCATGATCATGCACAACATATGTTTCTGGTATTTAAAATCAAGATGTTATTGAATTATGGGTTCATGCGGTTTTGTCCTTCAACACAACGAGTCTCTCAAAAAACCTGTCAATGTCTCCACCTAGTGTCCTTTGTTGATATTGCTAGGCGTTTCATGTGGCAAGGCAGGAATAGATGTTACGTAAATTAGTCTGTAAAAAAATAAAAACGGCTTCACATGTATCAATAATATGAAGATATACATCAGAACAAATTTTCTGTCCAAATGTTCCCGTAAGAGCTTACATCATTACACATTCATATTTCAAATCATGTTTTGTCCCACTGAGTCTAAACAATTAACATTTGTAACGTTGATTTTATTATACCACAATTACAATATTTTACTCAATTTATCTTTAAAAAAGAAGAAGAAGAAGAAGAAGAATTTGGTAATGCAAATTGTCCTGGGCCACATTTCTCACGTCAACTGTTTCCAGTCGGCATGTTTATGTGGACGGACCAGTCTCGCCCAACATACGGAAAGATAATATTCAGGTAATTGTCTGATAAATCATTTTAGCGTCAATGAAAACCGTACATTTTGGTTTTGTACATTTACATTTTGTATTGTGTTCGTATTTTGGCGCAAATATAAAATGAGGGACAGTTTATACGATCTGTCACGGTTAGCTAGCTAGCTAACGTTAGCCACTTCATTTCCTGAATCAAGCTAACCGTCGCTAGCTGACAGATGGTTGTAGCATTTATTAGTTTAAGGTGAATTGAAGTCAACTTGCGTGATACATTTTTTATAAAAGCAAAAAGAGCAGAGCTTGAATTAGTCCGTCTTTGCTTTAGTAACTTAAAGTAATCAGTAGCGTTGTCCATATACTTAAAAAAACCCACACCCTCATTATATTTTCCCCTTTTGTCTGCTGTCTCTTCTTCAGGTCGGAACATGGAGTTTGCAGAGTTGATAAAGACACCCAGGGTGGATGGGGTTGTTCTACATCGGCCTTTCATGCCCACTGTGGAGGGGACTCTGTGTTTGACTGGTCATCACCTGATTCTCTCCTCCAGACAGGACAACACAGAGGAACTGTGGCTGCTTCACTCAAACATTGACTCTATAGAGAAAAGGTGAGCAGCTTCTCATTGTTGTGTGGATTTTACAAAGTTTTTCAGGCAAAGTCACTGTCACACTTCAATTTTATTAGTTATTTTAAAAAGATAACCCATATGAAAACGAGACGTTGTGGAGTGTCTTTTTGTGTATGTATTTGGTGAAATAATTTGAGTAACAAGAGGGAAACACAACAATATATTTTTTTTTGATTGAGTTTGCACCTTTCTTTCTGATGCATCTGCAAAGTTATTGCATGCACCAGAACATTAGTGTCCTTACAGTTGACTTTGACAGTGGAGAGAGGATCTGAAACTGCTGTGTCAGGAAGTCTGTGGGCTGTGTTACTGCAGTGGTTCCCACAAGTTGATAATTTAGTGTATGTGGTTGAGAAATGTAAATGTAAATGGACTGTACTTATAAAACACACTCAAAGCACTTTACTATGTTTTTTCCATTCGTACTGGTGGTTGGAGACAGTCATCAAGTTTGTCATATTCACACACCAATGCACAACATTGAGACAAATTTGGAGTTAGCTATCTTGCTCAAGGACACCATGGCACAAGACTGCTGGAGGCTGGAACCACTGAACTGTATGATCGGTGGACGACCTGCTCTACCACTGAGCCACAGTCCTCTCTGAGAAAGGTGCAGTTTACATGCATTGAAGATTATATCTTGGCTAAAAATAGCGAACAAACAAACAAACTAATAATTGCCCATGAATGTATCATCCTCCCACCCTAGTCTGATTAATTATCAGGCTTGCACCTGCACCACTTGTTCTCAGTATGTGTCTACAACTGTTGAAACAGCTATTGATGTCCAAATCTGTGACTTGGTGAAATACAGACAGGAGTACTCCTAATAGTTAACATATACATCTTTTAATTTGAGAAAATCCAGGACTGTTAGGAGGAAACCCAACAAGTTCTCACAAAAAAAATCCACAGAAGAAGAAGAATTCCTTTATTAATCCCTCAATGAGGGAAATTACATTTTTTCACTCTGTTAGTATATAGTATATTTTTCAATTGCACATTACACACACAAGTCATGAAACAAACACATGCATTAGAGGAGAGGTGTCAGAGTGAGGGGGCTGCCCCTTATCCAGGCGCCCCGAGCAGTTGGGGGTTCGGTGCCTTGCTCAAGGGCAACTCGGCAGTGGAACTGGCACCTCTCCAGCTACCAGTCCACTCTCCACATTTTGGCCCGACCTGGACTTGAACTGGCGACCCTCCGATTCCCAGCCCAAGTCACTACAGACTGAGCTACTGCCGCCCCAAAGATACTAGCAGAGGATGGTTATGGTCGACCCTGTTATGGAATTTTTCTAAATTTCGGTGTTCCTGAGGTTAGCTAGTGTCTTTTTTTTTTTTTTTTTACAGCACCGAATCTTTAAACTGTTCCTCCAGAATGCAGGGTTGAAGCATAGTGTGTCAAGGAAAACAGACCGCTAGTTATCTCTAAGTTGACTAGGTAACCAAGGTCAGAGGAGTCTGCCAGCGTTGGCCCTTTAATAAGGCCAATGTCTGAGCGTCAGCAGGACAACAGGGGCCACTGTTAGTTCAGAGCTTAGAATGAGCATGCCCTGACTGTAATGCTACTCGAGAGTAATGTAAGGTAATACACTTGTACTTAACTGGGGGTTAGTTTATAAGGCTGAGCACCAAAGGGGAAGGTAGTAATATGTGGCGGACTCGGGACTGATTGCTTGTACTCTACAAAGGTCGTGTTCCTCCTGATATCAGAATCTACAACAAATGTTACATCTTTAATTAACTTCAAAGGCTCCTCCTGGGTGCATCCAGTCTCCACCCATTGACCGATCAAGATTCTTCCACATCAGACCCCACAGTGTTTCATACAAGGAGAAAGCAGTGGCAGCTTTGAGCCTTGTTTTCATTGTGTTTTTTTCATGTGCTTTCCTTTTGAACGTAATCTATCTTCCGCTTCTCTTTCAGATTTGTGGGTTCTCTAGGAAGCATCATAGTCAAATGCAAACACCTGAGAGTGATCCAGCTCGACATCCCTGGCATGGAGGAGTGTCTCAACATTGCCAGCTCAATTGAGGTAAAACAAAAGGGTCTAAAATTATAACTATAAAATAATAACTATTTTAACAGCTACATGTGACTAACAAATGTCTACTTTTTACTCCTCTCTAGGCTCTGTCCACACTTGATTCAATCTCCCTGATGTACCCTTTCTTCTACCGGCCCATGTTTGAAGTCATAGAAGATGGCTGGAATTCATTTCTTCCAAAGGATGCTTTTAAAGATTTGGAGTCCATGGTATGGACATAATTAAACCCTTTTCACACTCAGTATTCTCCCAACCATCTGTTGTACATGCTGAACACCTTTCTTTTAATTTGTCACCATCTCTTTTATCAGACAGATGAGTGGAGACTTAGTGAAGTCAACAAGGACTTCAGTGTGTGTCCTTCATACCCCCCTCTAGTGGCAGTGCCCAAAGACGTTGATGATGACACACTGAGGAAAGTAGCTACTTTCCGTCACAGTGGCAGATTTCCGGTACTTAGCTACTACCACAAAAAGAACGGCATGGTGAGTAACTTGGAGAGCAGCTGTTTCTGCTGCAGAAGACATGTTTAAGTTTTATTTGTAAAGGATGTTTACTAATAGAAAATTGCCTTAAATCACTTCCACTTTCAGGTGATGATGAGAGCAGGGCAGCCTCTGACAGGCACCAACGGGCGACGGTGTAAAGAGGATGAGAAGCTGATCAATGCCACGCTGCGGCCAGGCAAACGTGGCTACATCATTGACACACGCACCATGAATGTTGCCCAGCAGGCCAAAGCTCGAGGTGGAGGATTTGAGTCTGAAGCTAACTACCCTCAGTGGAGGAGGATCCACAAGGCAATCGAAAGGTAAGTGATCAGCAAGGCCTACAATGAAACCATGAAGCTCATCATTGTGTATTTTGATAGAATGTGACATTGACACTATATGCATTTGTAAGACTGAAATCTATGTTTGGTATATATGATCTATTAGACATTTTTAGTGTTGTGATGAATCTGTCATGTCAAGGTCTAACATCCTCCAGGAGAGCTTGATAAAGCTGGTAGAGGCATGTAACGACCAGTCGCACAGTATGGACCGCTGGCTGAGCAAGCTCGAGGCTTCCAACTGGCAGACGCACGTCAAGGAGATCCTCACCACCGCCTGTCTGGCTGCCCAGTGTATCGACAGGTCAGTGACCAATGTCTGCTTTGCTTGTTTTACTAATCCTGGGCTAGTAGATATGAAGCAACACAAGCATTACCTTCATGATTCATCTACTCTGCACAACTGTGTTAAAAACACACAGTGTTCAGTGTTGAGTGATTGCAGTAGAGTAGCAGGTGACGATGATAATGTGTAATGTATGTTTGTCTCAGGGAGGGAGCGTCAGTGCTCGTTCACGGTACAGAGGGGACAGACTCCACCCTGCAGGTGACCTCCTTGGCTCAGATCATCCTTGATCCGGCTTGCAGGACCATCAGAGGCTTCCAGGGCCTGGTGGAGCGAGAGTGGCTCCAGGTAAGCTAATCTGACCTCTGAAGCACCGCCAAGCAAACACCTCCTAATGAGCTAGATTACTGAGAATTAGAAAGAATGTCTAATTTTCTTGAAATAACACACACTTTATTTTTTACATACAGTCTAGCACTGTCAGTGTTTTAATATTGTGACAGACATGATGTTTGGCTTCTTCCTCATGACCCCTCTCAACTCTTTGACCGTCTGTCTCAGGCGGGTCACCCATTCCAGCAGCGCTGTGCCCAGTCAGCCTACTCCAACAGTAAGCCCCGTCAAGAGGCTCCTGTCTTCCTGCTCTTCTTGGACTGCGTGTGGCAGATCCTTCGCCAGTTTCCATGCTCCTTTGAATTCAGCGAGAGCTTTCTGGTGCTGGTCTTCGAACATGCTTACGCTTCTCAGTTTGGCACTTTCCTGGGCAACAGTACAGCTGAGAGGTGAGTCTGAAGTCTGCTGAGGTTGGTCTGTCAGCTTTTATCAGCCATATGCTTTGTGTTGGTCTGTAATGCTCACTGCCATGTAGGCTTATTAATTTAATGCAATCAGATATAATATCCACACTATTTATTCACATTTTACAGTCCATTAGGTTTGGTAATGTCTCATTAATGACATTAATGCAAGAATTTCCACCAAAACAGCTTTATATACACCAGCTTTTGACCCTTTTCATAGAGCCAAACTGTCTCTGCCTGAGAAGACTGTGTCTCTTTGGTCGTGGGTGAACCGGCCCCAAGAACTGGAGCGTCTGAGTAACCCACTCTACGAGGCCAACAGTCTTGTGATCTGGCCCTCTGTGGCCCCTCAGAGTTTGCTGCTGTGGGAAGGTAAGAAACACAGCAGCAACAAGAACACTGAATATGTTTTATACTGGACAAGAGATGTAAGCACTGTTAGCAGTTTATTGGAAACAGACTAAAGGAAAGCAAACACAACTTGAAAATGTAGAGTACTGATCACAATATATCCCAGATATTCTGAAGTGAAAACACTCCCAAAGGTTTAAGACAGGTTGTGTATTTGTTGTCACCTTTGCACGGAAATTCCTCCTGCAGGGGAATGTCATCATTATGTCCTTGTGTACTTTGCTGGTTTAAATGGTTAATTTGTGCCAAGAATGAGAGTTGGCTGGACTGCCAAATGTAATTCTAATATTGACTCATGTTATTTTTGGATTTTGGTTGTGGCATTAATGCTGTTGGTTTAAGCTTGAGCTGAAAAAAGGCCCAGTCTGACTTAGTCAACAGCTGAAACTCATGACTAATGCCTGAACCAGTTGGATGGATAACCGCTGTGATAGCCTGCAGGTGTGCTGGTCATAGTCTACAGTTTTGCTCTGACAGACATTATGCAGTTCCACCACAAGGGGTTGCCATTGATTTCACCGTTTGTACTGCATACTTGACATATTTTGAGCTCCATTTACTTTTATCCCCACGTTCAAGTAAACATAGATACAGGAATGCAGGTGTGCATTTTTAAGAGAAAAGTGTCAGAGCATACCATGCTAGATCAGCATGACAGGTCATCATTCTCCTTTTATCTATCTTATAACAGTTTATCCACAGTTTCTGAAGTACTTTATATTAAAGTAATGATAAGATTCTGTATTTAGTCTGAAATACTGTGTAGATAAACCTTAAGGTTTTTCTGGCCTCTCTCCACGTCCACCCTGCATCATGAGCCATGGTACATAATGAGGTCTGAATTACTTTTTAAACAACAACAACTGCTCTTTTCTCCCTCAGTGCCCTTGAGCATGGAACTTCCATCAAATCTCTATTTGCTGGGACACTCTGCTTGTTGTAATTTATGGTCATTGTGAATCAAGAATTACATGTAATTAATCAGAAGCCCACATAAAGGGGAAATACACCCTTTTTCAAAATTCATAAGGCAGCCCAAAAATACTAATAAAAACAAGTGCCCTAGTAGACCTGGTTTGTCTCTGATCAGCTCAAAGCAAAGGCCATTCATAAAGAAAAGTGGGGGAGGGGGGGGGTCTAGACAGATGAGGGGTCATGGGGTTCAGGCGAACCTATTTGAGGCCCCTTCCTGCTCTTAAGCCTCAGAGAGCCTGCCTCATTCTATATGAGCTGTGAGAACTACTGAAGCACGTGAAATGCAACAGGCATCCTGCTTATGCAACCCTTTCACAGAGTGACGCACACCCCTGAGCCAACTTAAAAGACCCCACTGAGGTCCAGATCTGTCGCTCTTCATGTTGACACAAACACGAGCTGATGGTGAACAACAATTGCAAAGCATTGACGGCACACTTGCCGTGCTTCCGTTTGAGTTGTGTTGTTTAAATTTGGAATGAAGTTTGCACCACTAAATCCACTAAATATGCAATTAGAATAAAGTTGACTGGAGTTTACTGTGTAATCCAGAGACAAAGATGTCTAAATCTTCCCAGTAATGTCTGTTTCATAAACCATCCTCATTTTATAATAAAATATAATATAGTGACAACAGTTTTATTTCTAGGTTTGTTAATTCCAACATAAATTAAAGGAACTTTCACATTAATGTTTTAAAGTGCAATGAAACTATGAACGATCTAAATATAGATAAATAGCTAAGTGATAAGTGATATGGATCCAGAGGGAGTCTATTTTTAGTAAGGGAGTTGTAACGTCCTGTCACATGGAAAAGTAACTCCCTCTCATTTTGACTGATGAATCGTTTCCCTGCCGTGTTGTACAATCCACTCACATAACACATATCTGTGTCAGCCCCACAAGTTCCTCTATCAAAATCCCCCACCCACCTGTGTAGACTAACAGGTGAGGAGGGTTATGCAGGCAGTTCACACAGTCAACACTGAGTCTTTTATGTGTGTTTATTCCTACATGTTACACCTGCTGAAAATCATTTAAGCATTAAGATGGAAAGCAGAGACAGTGGCAGGGCATAAAGTTAGAGCGTAAACGGTAGAAGAGAAACCACTTCCTTGTAGTAGTCTTTGTTCTTCTATTCCAGGAGTGTTTCTACGCTGGAACCGCTCCTCTAAGTGTTTGGAAGAGGCCCATGAGGAAATGGTACATATAATTGAATACAACAAGGAGCTTCAGAACAAAGTGAACAGCCTGCGCAGACAGCTGGCCCAACTGGAAACTGAAGATCCTCTGCTGCAGACGCCATAGAGATAGAGAGAAAAAGAAAGCTGCGGAAGGAAGTGAGAAGGAAGAAAGAGGTAGAAAAATGTGAAAACATAACTAAATACAGAAGCAGATCATTGTCAGCCCGCTTTTAGGCTTCAGAAAATTCTTTTCAGATGTTTTAAAATATGTAATTCAAACCGTTAAAATGTTGGATCGTGTACATGATAAAAATGAAAGGGAGATCAAAATGATCAATTTACTCCTCATGCAGTTATCTTTCACACTACTTTTACACGACTGAATGAACACCACATTCATAAAATCATACATTTTTCGCCAGTTTTACTATGTTGTGTCACTGAAACTGAGCAGAAGTGAGAAGAAAAGACACAAACAAACCAAACACAGACAGTTTTTTTTTCTCAGTGCTAGTCTTCTAATATAGAGCTGAATCGATTAATCCATTCCAAAAATAATTGGCACCTATTTAGATAATAAATTAATACATTTTCCAAAGAAATATGCAAACCATTTTTCCTAAAACCAGTGTAAATTCTATATATTTGTGTTGGAGGACTGTTGGTCAGACAAAAGGATCTATTTGAAAATGTCACCTTAATCACTGGGACATTTGGGCATTTTTTTCCTTACTTTTTTGTTATATTTCATGACCTCAAAGTAATAATAAGATTAAATGCTAATGAAAATAATTGTTAATTTCATCCTTATTCTATTATTATTGTGCACAACAAACAGTTCCTCATCAAACCCCCATGTCTCACACGCACTGACTCTGGTTTACACACATTGAAACGTTCAGTAAGTGAGTCTATGTGTTTTAATAGATTCACACACATTTTGGGCATTGGTCTTGTTCAGGAGGGTATATACTATACTATACTACAGGTACACATTTTCACCAAACATCCTGCTGAATGTAAAGCACTGCAGAGTAACTATGGCAACATATAGGTTGCTATAAGGCAGCATGTGACTTTGCTGCACTATGAGATGATATAATAAGCGTAGGTAGAGTCATCACCTACTGTACTATACAATGATTAATAAGGATCTGACCGAATTATCTTTTATGTTTATCTGATCATTACTTGACATTCCAGTAGGGAGCACGGCTGGAGATATTGTTAAATACTTATTTATCACAACCTTATATAATGTTTGCATGCCTGGTTATGTTTTTTTTTTCTCCCCACATCTCATCATGCATAACAGTAAAATAGTCAAACATTGAGCGCATGAAGGTCTTGATGTAATATTACAGGCCATGTTGGTCGTATTATTAGCAAGACTTTCCAGAGTTTATGGGATAATTTGATATATTAAGACCAATGTGTATTACTTCTTGTGTGTTCCAGTACATTATAAGACAGAATACATATCTACCATGTTGTTTAAGATCCAAAACGAATGCACTTTTTGTTACAGGCATGTTTGTGTCAGTACTCACCAGCTGTCACCATATTTTGCAATGAATATGTCAATATTAAATTTGAAAAGATGTCAACAGGCTATTAGAATGACGTCTGTAGAGGTTCTTCGATACATTTTAATTGCGCTCATCAAAGACACGGCTAAACATGTTTAATTCAACATGAAAATTCTGTTGGCATTGAAGCTGATGATATTAAAGCTCATCTTTCACTGCTGTTAGTGACGGTAGCTTCCATTAGCTTGAAAGCTATTTGCTGCACTTTAGATACAAAAAAAATGGCTGTTGTTGGGTTAAATTAAATCCACAGTAGTTGCCCTTGGCCATAGTTTATTTTGCCAGTAAGTCTTCATGTATTTAATCTATTTTGCTTCAAAAATGATGTAATACTCACACTAAACTAGACTGGTTCCAGCCACTACGTTAAACTTTATAAAGGGAAAGTTGTCTGTAGCTGCTCCATGTAAATGTTTTCTTTTTGCCAAAATAAGACACCTTACCCTCCGGTGCTTTGTGTGTGTGTGTTTGCATGAATGGAGCAATGCATTCAGTCATGGTAATAGTGCGATTTACAGTTGTGCAACTTTTTATGCTTGCATCATGCGTAATGTTATCCTGAAATGGATGTTGTCAAAGTCAACAACACTCTACTGTTTGTGCAATGCCTTACTGCAAAATAAAATAAACATTTCATGACTTTTATCACTGCTGATCAGATGTTTGTAAAAATTACTTTTTGTTTAAAGATTTACCTTTTTTTTAAGTTCCGAGTCATTAAAATTATATCACAAAAGATGTTTGATTTTGTAATCATTTCATTAGTTTTTCCTTCTCACAAGATTTGTCATTCCCATTTTAGATACAGTCTGCCAGCAGCAAACGCAAGAGAAAGTTAGCGACTTAGTGAGCACAGTGGAGTTTAAGCAGCTAATGAGCTAAGAAATGCTAAAAGCAGTGAGCAACTCTGGAGTCTTAAAGGTGAAGACACTGCAAAGTGTCTTAAAGTCGCATTTCATCAATCAGGCAGCAGGATTTTATAGAAGTTTATAAGAAATTGATGCTAATCATCATTTGATTTATTACATATCTTATAAATCACAAATTATTACATCGTCTTATGACTTTAACCCACTTGGTGTGTTTTCAGGTCATGAAAGTTGATTGCAATGTTTTTGGTCACCTACAAATGAAGTCAACATTTGGTTCTAGCTAGTCCACGTGTCTAAGTCGTCACAAAGGAGGAGGTCATGGTGTCCACTTCTTACCGTAATAGGCTTTATGCCCAGCTCCACTATTTCCTGAACTCCAGCCAGCTCCGTTATTTCCTGTCTGCCATTATTGGAAAAACTGATTAATGCTGGTGTGTCACAGCAACAATAATAAGACACACCTGGATTAATCAGTTTGTCCAATAATGTAGGAAACAATGGAGCTGGCTGAAGTTCAGGAAGTAGTGGAGCTCTGGGCATAAAGCCTATTGGTTAAAAAAAATCATCATAACAACCTCCAAGTGGCTCTAATGGATTCCTGTTTGAACAATTTCAGTATTGATTATTATTTTTCATCAGGGTCCTGGTCATGTCGGTCACTGCCCGGTGACGAAGGTGCATGTTTCTACTGTAATGGCAGGTGACCGTGGAATTCAATTCTCCCATACCATCCTCTTATTGCTCAGCCAGGAATTAGTAAACAGCAACGCAGCCACCTCGCTATTTAGGTTGCCATCACTGTGACGAAAGCATCATCTGCTGAGGTGACTGGGGAATAAATAGCCAGGGATCAGCTGCTCCATGGAGACATGCAGTTAGCAGCCAGTGTTTACAGTGCCACCAGTGTCCATCTATTACTCTTCTCTGCACGTTAATGTGGCCTTCAGACTGTCACTGCTCTGATTTCATGGCGGAAAGCCTTGACAGCCTCTTGGAACAATGGAGGCCTGTGTGTGCACACACAAAAATGTTAAGTGGAAGTCATGGGTCTTTGCTGCCGGGGTTTCGCCTTGCTTCACGATTACAATAATACAAAAAAAACTGTCACCTTCCTGTCATCAGGCATCATTTTCCTCTCATGTTCTCTGGAAATAAATAGAGGAGGACTTGATAAGGATGCTGTCTATATTTGCCTTGAAGATAACCTAGCTTTGTTTTTCATCATAACTGTGTCAGTTTATACATTAACTTGTTTTCCCACACCGTGTTGAGTGATGACGGGTTTGGGGTGTGCAGCCAGCCACCACTCACATGCCAGCACAGAAAGTGAGACCACCCATTACTCGCTCCAATCTGAGACGTCGCCAACCTCTTTGTTCCTCCTCTATCTACTACAAACAAACCTCAATGTCAAACAGACTGCGTGTGCACATCAAACCCTTCCCTTGCTAAACACGCATGGATTGTGTTACATTCAAATCAAAGAGACACTCCCTTTTTTGCTAAAACCCTGGAATGCAGTCACAATGATTCACTACTACTTCCCTTTACAAACAACATACTATTTACTATAGTTTTTAAAAGTGGTTGATTGTGAGGATGGATCATGTGTATCATTTGTTTTGCTCCATGTGTAATCCAATTACTTATTGTGTTTTCTTCTATGGTATAGACACATGAGGTCATTTGGGGATACTTTTTGTGACTGTCCACCTCTCAGTGGTGGAAAAAAGTACTGAGATACCTTAAAAACGAGTAAAAATGTCCACTGTCACTGTTTTACTATTACATTGTTTACATTAGTGTGTATGCTGTATTTTTATAAGAATTCTGTAAACATACCCTGTTATCTGTGGGAACATTATTTTATTCACATTTACAAAAATGTTGACATAATGCAGAGTACAATATTTGTCAATTATTGGCAATAATTTAATACTTGACTTATCGTTTAATGGTTGAAGCAAAATGCAATCCATATCTATTTATAATAGATAATAGAGTTAGGGTTTTATTCTGATAAAACAGGGCTTTTTAAACAGGTAGAGGTGCATGATCAACCATTATAATTTAATAAAAGATAGATATAGAGATAGATAGATATTTTTGTAAGAACCGTACTCGTGGCTTCACAGTTGCTGAGGCACTCTCAATAGGAGTGGTCTATGAGGGAGGACCGCACCTCCGAGGCTCCACCAATCCGAGAGAAAGCCGGCTTCCTCTGAAACCAGATGGCTGCTGATATATAGCCTGAAGACCAAGCTGATGCAACACTGGCCGAAGATAACACACACATCACGTCAGAGCCGCAGCTCAAAGGGGGAACTGCATCTCATTTCCTTAAAGCGAATCACACAGGAGTTTCTGCCTCTTATAGCCCTTAAGATTACCTGGTGAGTAAATAGATCTCGTTACATTTCATCTATTTGCTCAGATTTAGAAACTGAAATTGTTTTTTCAATTATGATACACTGATTTTAATTAAATTCAAGGCAATAATGCAATCATGGTTAATTTGTCTACCGCAACGCTTCTTTTATATACGTATCCTTCTTTGTAAGCCAAAACAAAGAGCCCTCACTAATATCTATCAGCTATCTGGCTGCTGGTGTTACAGAGATGTGTTGAGTTCAGGCCGTGTGCCAGCAGACAGCTTCACCCCGGCGCACTGGCCTGGTTTCATTTGTCTGGATGGCTGACTGTCTCGCAGATCTCCATTTTTAAAGAGCTTATATCTAGAAGCTGTTTGTCTTCGTCAAGCTCTTCAGACTGATCATCAGAACAATAGTCCACGTGGAAAAGCAGCGACTCCAAATGGAGACCAGGAACCCTTTCAATCAAGAAACTAAATTACAGGCGTCTCTTAAAATAGGCACGACGACGCGCGCATCAGGTGCCACAGCAGAGCAGCATAGAGACGCCTATTACACAAGAGGCTCACATGCACGTTTGGCACAACAGTGAATTGCACATGTTGTGAGGAGGGAGAAGGGTCGGTGCCACATGCAGGCGCGCAAGAGCGCACGGCTTTTTTGCGCAAAAAATCTAAAAAATGGTGTAAATTAAGTTTTACTGTTGATGCGTAATCTATGCTCTTCCTTCTGATATAAAAGTCATTTTATATATGACATGATATAGAATTTTACTACCAATGTGTGGTAGCCGAGATAAAACCTCCCTAAAACGTTCCCAAAATATTTCCAAATCCTGTGAGTGATTGTGGACTTGTTCTTGGCAGTGTTTTTGTCTGCCGCTGAACGCCCTCTCTCCCTGATTGGCTCTCCCTGAAGGCAGGGCAGTATAAATGCTCTCAAGTTAGTCTCTTCCTTCCTCTTTTTGGAAGCTCGCAGCTCTCCCTCTCTCGGTAAGTACACTTCTTAAATGATGCGTTACGCGAAAACCTGAGTGTCTTAAATGATGGAAGGTTGCCGTTCATTCATTTAAATCCACGCAATCGAGATCTTTAAATGTCAGGAGTTCGGATTTTGAGGGCTGCTTTAAATTTGCTGATTCAGGATTTCACCTTTTTTTGTAGTCGTGTCGTGTGCGAACAGAGGAAAAAATAAATGCATGGTGAACTGTATATCTAGAGCAATATCCCATAACAAGTTAACAGGCTGTGAGTGAAAAGCACCAGATAACATGTTTGGAGTTGGGGGTTGCTATGCGCTCGAGTGCGTCGTTGCGCCTTTTTGGAAACAATGACCTGTCATTTGCATTTAGCTGAAGCCTACGTGTTCCCCGCTGGCACTTTTTCTCGCCTCTCCGGCCGTTTTCATTGTGTTTTTTTTATTCTGTAGATTTGTCTCCGTTGTGATTTTCACCAATTTCCCACAAATTCACCCATAAAAGAGTAAATGAAATGGTCTCCCCTCAGTACCAGTCTTCTGACTGTCTGTCTCTTGGCGCCTGAGGTCTGGAGAGAAGCCTAAAAGCTCTTAAAACAGAACTTCATGTCTTGGCCAAAAACTGTACTAAAAAAGGCCACCAGATGATGGCAGTGAAACATTAAGTCCAAAGTGTTTTTAATGGGTAAATGAGACATTTTCCTGCTTCTTGAAGAAAACACCTCACAGTTTCACTCATGCCTGTGGAATTCGACAGATTTCACCCTAACACTTGAACACACGCCTCTCCTCTGCAGGTACCAGCATGCCTGTCATCAGAACCCTCAGCAAGGTGGCCCAGCAGGCCCTGCTCAGCAGCTCAGGGTGCAGCTGCCAGCCCCTAACGGTGGCTGTTCGCAACATCAGCTTCTCACCTCGGCAGGTGACTTCTGATGCCAGCTTCCACTCTGTGTCCTTCTCCGAAACAGACCACCCAAAGGTGCTCATTACAGGTATGCAGCATCTGTTTTTGATAGTTATCTGCACCTGTTAATGACAGGAAAGCACAGATTCTGTTAACGAGGCAGCAGCAGCAGCATTTTTCATCATGCATTAAGATATGAAGATAAGTGTGATCTGCTGGGATTCCAGACCAGCAGGATTTTTAACAAGAAAGGCATGACAGTGCAAACAAAGTGGAGACGTCAAATGCACTGACCTTTTTTCTCTTAAGGCCCACTCTTCTTAGTTACTTTGGTCTCTATGGAAACCGATGATGATGATTATTAGCTCCTGCTGATTTGCTGATATGTGCATGACACTGATGTTTCTGTTTCTACGTCTAATGCAGGTGGCCTGGGACAGCTCGGGGTAGGGCTTGCCAAACTGCTGAGGTGAGATTTCTAAATTAACATAACATTTGCTCACAGTTGCCCAACAGCTAATTGACACGTGAACACATTTTACTGGTGCATTTTCAAGTTGTATAACAGTGACTTCCTGCTTCACAGAAAGCGGTTTGGAAAGAACAACGTCATTCTGTCCGACATCAGGAAACCTCCAAGCAACGTTTTCCACAGCGGTGAGTCCTCTCATACACTGAACCGTATTAGGATCTGCAGTTTTGTGCTGAAATAAATCAGATTGGAGAGTTTTTGTACACCTGATTACATTGCATGTAAGTGCATTCAACTTTTTTGAGTTCCTCTGATGAGTGTAGCTATCACTAACATCACAAGCCTTTAAAACATCCAGGTAGTTGGCAACGAAGGTTGTTAATGTGTTACAAATGTTCCATAGCTTTATTGCCAAATTACAGAACAACAGTGTTGGGGAAATAACGCCTTATTGATTTTCTGTCATTCATGCGTAAGAGGAAGTCCCGTTTTCCTGAAAAATGTTGTTTGTTAATTCCTCCAAATCAATATGTGATGCATGCTTGACTCCAGTAATGAGCTGTCCAGAGACATAGTAAATGGAACAGCATTGAACTGAAATACATGTTAGCAGGAAATAATTATGAATCAGCACATTAGGAACTGGTTAATTGCATCTTGGGAGGAGGAAGGACAGATGAGCGATCTGAGCCAGTGTTCTTCAAGTATTTCATGCCAGATGGATTAAACAATTGATCTATCAAATCTTCTGTCACTGTCAGGCCCCTTCATCTACTCTGACATCCTGGACTACAAGAACCTGCGGGAAATTGTGGTGAACAACCGCATCACTTGGCTGGTTCACTACAGCGCCCTGCTCAGTGCTGTTGGAGAGGCTAACGTAGCCCTGGCGCGCTCTGTAAACATCACAGGTAAACACTTTACTACTTATTGGGTCTCAAAATTTTGACCTTTACAATCATGACGGTATTTCCTTCCATGTATGTGATGTCCTAATGGTATAGTACTGTCTGTTCTCTAGGGCTTCATAACATCTTGGACATTGCAGCAGAGCACGGCTTGCGCCTGTTTGTCCCCAGCACCATCGGCGCCTTTGGTCCCACTTCACCCCGCAACCCTACGCCAGATCTCTGTGTGCAGAGACCTCGCACCATCTATGGTGTCTCCAAAGTCCACGCTGAGCTGATGGGAGAGGTTAGATTTCTAATTCCTTTCACATAAACAACACATTCCTCTTGATGTGTTGGTGTTTTCACAACATTGTTCTTCCAGTCATTAAAGGATTGTTGAGATGTTAAATGTAGCTGAATGAGGATTTCTTTGTTCTCCAACAGTACTACCACCACCGCTACGGCCTGGACTTCCGCTGTCTGCGCTACCCAGGAATCATCTCTGCCGACTCCATGCCAGGGGGCGGGACGACAGGTGAGAGGAATAAAGTTCAGACCTGCAAGGTTTCAATTAGAATCTAATTTTATGCACTTCATGTTATATAACTCACTTATTCCAGGGAGTTGTTGTGGCTTGTTGTATTTTTAGGCTAGCAAATACCTAGATATGATGTGCACCATATTTTCACTTGTCTGAACAGCTACCACACCGTCCTTCACACTCAAACACAGTTTCATTAAATTTTTTTTTTTTTTTTTTTTTTGGAGCTCATCAGAACGGTTTATTTCAGAGTAATCCTAATGTTTGTACAACTGCCTCTATCCAGACTATGCCGTCCAGATTTTCCACGATGCAATCAAAAGTGGCAAGTTTGAGTGCAACTTGAGACCCGACACACGGCTGCCCATGATGTACATTGACGACTGCTTGCGTGCCACGCTGGAGGTGATGGAGGCGCCAGTTGACACGCTGAGCATGAGGACCTACAACATCAACGCCATGAGTTTCACCCCTGAGGAACTGGCCCAGGAGCTCCAGAAGCAGATGCCCGAGCTGGAGGTCACGTATGACGTTGACCACGTGCGGCAGGCCATTGGTAAGTTGCTTTTAGACTACAGTCTTTTCCTTTGCAAGAGGAAGATGAGGTTTTTTTTTTTGTTGTTTTTTTTTTTCCTCTTCTCATTGCTTACAAGCTACATGCAAATCTGAAGTTAGTTAAGTTTAATCAGAAACTGATGCAAGCTGTAAATCAAAACCAACATGTTTTAAATTCAGTGTCACTTATGTTTGTTCCAGCTGACAGTTGGCCGATGAACTTCGATGACTCCAACGCACGGAAGGACTGGGGCTGGAAGCACGACTACGACCTTCCAGAGCTCGTCCAGACGATGCTCAACTACTTCGGCGCAGAAACACGCATGGCTCATGCTAACTGAGGATGCACAACGTTGGTCCGAGTATTCTTTGTACATAATGTAAAGACTGACCAAAGAGAATAGAGAAACTTGGCCTGTACATAGTCGTTCTCTCACTTCTCTCTGTAAAATCAGAAGGGCTGTGCTTGCCTTGCACAAGACTACCGTGTCTCCAGAATGTAAAGGTCAGTGCGGGCTTGACAATCCTCCCAGCTCTGCTCTATCTACACCTGCTTTTTCCTTTTCCTTGGTTTCTCTTCTCAGAAATTTTGGGGGGGGGGGGGTTGGGCACAGCAAGTCTGTCAGTGGATGGCTGTCAGCATTATCAGGGATAACAACGTGGCCTGTGAGAACTTGTTTGGATGAAAGCGAACATGACTTGCATGTTGATGTGTTGCATTTAACAAAAACAAAAAAAAAAAACCTACAATGTTGCAAAACCAATTTGACAAACTGAGAACGTTGCGTTGTGTATTTGTAAGAGTTTCCGCCATTTTTTTTTTTTTTTTTTTTTTTCCTCTGGAGATCCAAAAGGTTTAAAGAGGGATGTCAAAATTCAGGTATTCTGGGCTTAAAGCCCCTGAGGCTAAAATAAAGTCACTTTGTATTAAGGGGGTGTACAAATACACAAGCACTTTAGACAGATTTTCAAAATTGCTGACAAGTAAATGAGTCTAATCACCTTTCTGATACGGTGCCTCTGTATTTCCAGTAGTTCAGAGTGATATCTCTTAAATGTTTATTCTATTTCACCTTATTTATTCTGTTTGTTGGTGTTAAATGTGGGAGCTTTGAATGAAAGCTTTTCTTAACACTCTTATTTCTCAATATCCCCTTTGTTTATTTTTATTTTTTATTTTTTATCAACTCTGTGGGATTAGTTTGACACAAACAGGAAATGATGCCACATTTTTGTTGCTGAATGCTGAAATTGTTTTCTGTGACAGTCTGTTCTTTCAACCACACAACACAATTTGACAATAAAATCTTTTCCACATGATCATTGCCTTTTTCTGCTGTCATAGTCACATCTGCAAAAGAACTTTATCCAACAAATTCACAGAGACTGCTTTGCATGAATTCACTGCAAGCTGTGTCACCTCTGAGAACATACCAGGGTTAACATTTGAGTACAAAATGTTCTCAAAGTAATTACTTAGCTGTGAGAACAGGATCTGTTGGTCTTCACTAAAAGTTTTGTTTGCATTTTACAGCAATATAGCCTTGTCAGTTTTACTGGGTTGCCATTTATGCAAGGAGTATTAAATGGATATTACTTAGACATTAATGGCAGTGTACAGACCACAATAGCTGAGGAGCTTTGGCGCATGCTTTTACTCACCATGATGGGCAAGATTCACCTCACATTTGATCATTTTTTATTTATTAGAAATATCAGCAAAATCAAAAAGGCGGATTGCAGTACCAGCGCCCAGACGAACCGATACTGTGTGACTGCATAAATGAGAGAACGTGCAGAGAGATGCTGTTTTTGTGCATCGTGAGAGGATTTGGTGTTGAGCTGTTGGCAACTAAGACCCATAATTATGATCTGGAAGAATGTCAAGCATTGGGATGTGCGTATGTAGAAATTATAGCACCTTCATTCAACTGTCAAAAGCAACATGAACCTGTTCTACTTGTCTTTCTCTCATTTAACTCCAGTTAAACCAATGCTTAGTTAGTGTTTTTCAGAATGAGGTGCAGTTGTAATTGTCTGTGTTGTTGAGTCATACTAAATGACACTGCAGATTTAAACAATATAAGTGACCACAATAACATGATTATTGTTAATAATTGTTTATGCATGAAATATAAAAAGGCAAATTAATTACATATGTTAATACAGGACAAAGCGCATGCTTACCAGTGTTTAAAGCACTTTATATTATAATAGGTTTCACCAAACTGGTTCTGTTGTTCATATTCATCTCCAGGTTGATACAAATTTGTAAAATTATTCCCTCCAAATTATTTAGTACAGAGGCAGTAGGATTAATATTACATGCATTTATGCTGACATTTCAGAGTCAAGTCAGAAGGCGCTATAACCCCAATAAGAAAAGTGTTTCCTCAGCACATCAATAAATGCACCAAACCAAAGCTGCTGTGTTTTCCTCACCGTATGGGATCATAAACTGTAACCCTGAGGACAGCAGCGTCCTTCACTGCACGCTTGATCGCCTTTCTTCAATTTCTCTGTGTCAGTTAATGGAGCTGTTCTGAGTGACCTTGTTTGGTTATGTTTTGCAGCGGTGCTGCAGAGAGAAAAAGAGCACAGAGTGTAGACAGACTGCCTGCGTGCATCGAGAGACTGGCTTCATTACGCTGAATTAAATGTTAAGTATGGCGAGGTGCATTTTCAATCATGAGCCACTCAGGCTGAAGAGCATGCTGGCTTTCATTTTAACCAAACACTGTGCTAAATCTCATCGCTAATTAGAACCTCTCCTCTGTGCATCTGAGTCAATAAACCTGCAGGTGTGCTCCAAATGATGATTTTTTTTTCATTACAAATTTCAGCAAACCTTCTGAAAGTGTTTGCTTGCTTTCTCACACATCCTTGTGAGAAAGAATGAGCCACAGGCTGTTCTCACATCCAACAGACGGTCTGTAAATAATATTATCTTGGTTTTTGCAGCTTTTGCAGCGCGTAACGAGGACGACAAAGCAAATTTAATCCAGAAAAGTACTTTCATGCATGACCATAGAAGTACAGCAGTGTTTTTTTTATGATCTTTTGTAAATCAACAACTTAACAAACTGAGAGTAGCCAAAAATATAATGTAAATGTAACGTTTCTATACATAATCTTGTTTTCATGCCAGTGAATGTGACTGAACATGTGAAGCTCTCCATTGGAGGGTGGTGGAAGGACGGGGTTTTGAAACACAAACAAAGAGGCATGTGACAGGGTCTTCGCTTACTTCTTACAGTCTTTCTAGTAAGGGAAACCATGACTCTTATGTAAGACATCTTCCTGGGTGTGCCCACACACTCGCAGGCCCGTCTCCAACCGGCCAATCAGAAGGCCTTCTTGGTCTCCTTGGCCCCCAGTGTTTTGTTCGTCATCGTGTAATAAGATTCCGGCTTACGTTGGAAAGTGGAGGACGAGACATAAAGAAGGACTGGGGGAGGGAGCTACTGGGCAGTGGACCAGAAACGCCATAACACTCTGCGCCACAGCTGTTATTCCACATGGAGACCTGTTGCCATGGCGATAGAGCCCAAGACCCCACCACCTTCCTCTCACCCAACAGGACAAATGTAAAGACGTATTGTATACCTCTCTCTACAGGCTTTTAGTCAGAGTCCAAACTGGACAGTCTTGACGTTTATTTCTTATTTGTGAGAATGTGTCAGCAGACAAATCTGTCAGCAGTGATTGCCATGATTTTAATATCTTCTATTGCCATGTGTTTTCTTGCTTTTGCAAACCATTTTAATGGTGTTTCCACTGCTCCAGTAGTCTGGAACAGGACTGATACAATGATGGTCAGAAAATCTATTTTGACTTTGGGATCATGGTCATATTTATGAGCTTTACGGTTCAATTATCCCTGAGCTGTACGTTTTGAATGACCTGATCTGACCTTTACATTGAGAGTGCTTACTGAAGCACTTTTACATTATTTAAAACCAGGAAATGGCTATGAGGTACAGAGGCTGAATGAAGTAGAAGAAAAGCAAGAATGGCCAGGTGGGATGCAGTGATACTGCACAGTACCAGGATTCCTATTGTCAGCTTCTTTGTAGTACATGAACACCCCGACAGCTTTCACTGTCACTGATCCCTATCAGGTTTCTGACACTGTTACACAACCTTACCTTAATCCCACGCCTGAGGCGACAGATTTGGGTCAGATTTGAGTTTCACACGAGTCAGCCTTGACCAATAAAGAAACAAACTGATGTTTGATTGAGCAGCAGATTAGATGTAAACATGTAAAGATGTGCAATTAGGATAAGATGACGTGGCAAGAATTAGGCTGAAAATAAATGCTCAAGAAAATGCAGAAAAAATGTAGAAAATGAAGATAAGGATGGATAGTTTTTGCATTTATCTGATCACAGTGTTTCCCTGTGTCTTATTTATGTGACATGAAGAATTTCCTTGAAAGTTTACCGAGTGAAAAAAACTTCCTGAGGCAAATAAATCCTGAAGGTGACTCAAATCAGCCTTCTTCAGAAACCCTCCTGGGACTTTTTTGCATAAGTAAATATGTTTTCCTAGTGTACCTAGGCACACGAGAAATATAAACACTGGCTGTTTCATATCAAAACTTAGGTGTTTCCTTTTGATTTGCTCTCATAACCCCTAAGTAGTTCAAGGACACTCACTTTTACAGTGTTTAATTGTAATCAGTTAATAAACTGAAGATGCAAACGCTCATGCCTCCACTATACAGTACTACGTCTTGGCTAGATCTTGATTCTACTGAGATGTGCATAATAACATACACTGTTGTCAGTAAGAAGGAGCTTAAACCAAAAACTTTTGGCTTTGTGCATCACACATGATGACACTGTTCACAAATCGTTGTTTAGTTTTGGGTGATGCTTGATGAATAGCCAACATTAGTGGGCTTCTATCAGCTCATACTGGCCAACATTAGGCATTAGGCTTTGTTTTGATACATAGAATTGTAATTGTTACATTTTGCAGTAAATATAAACAAATCTACAACACAACATACTGTATATTATACTGTATACTAGATATATACTGTATAGATAGTACATGCAGGCTGTGCATGATGCAGCTGTGAGCTGTGTGGCTCTGGCGCCCTCTGCTGGCGAAGATAACCATTTGTAGTGATATGAATAATAATAATAATAATAATAACGATTATATAAATTGTCAGATAATAGAATAATTAATATACTTTAATACGCATGGAGAATGACCAGTTTGACTGCATTCAAATCATGAATAAAAACTTTTATAAATATACATCATCAGAGAGCAACACAATTACCACTGACCTCTGGTCATGTTAGAAAAGGCTTTGACCGAAACGCACATTAACAATACATTAACAAATTTTGGGACTGTATTCCGGCAAAGCACCTGCAAAGCACCGGTGCCAGACGCAAAGACAGCACCTGAAAACCCCCAACTTCAGGCAATAAATAGAGTGACGTGCACGGAGTTGTTGTTAATTTGAATTGTCATTTGTAGTCCTTGTGAATGTAGGTCACGAGAAGTAATAGGAAAAAAAATTGAGTTATTTGGAATCACTTTTGCAGCAATGTGATAGCTGGCAACTCTACATTTCAGCGCCTATGCAAAGCTACGCTAACGGCAGTGTTGCCAGTTTAGGACAATGGTTGAGCCGGCTAAAAAATGCTTTTGCTCACTTATTTAACTCTGGGGACTGTGAAGAATGACCAAATCTCACATAGGGGTGGATATATTCCTTTAAAGCCTACAGAAGGGGGATTCCCACTATTCATATGCAGGACTCCCATACAGTATCTGCCAGAGTTTTTTCATATTATTTAATTTTGTGTTAGTGTCTGGAGGTCATAATAGAGCTCAGCCACGGTGTTCATGGCCTCAATGGAAACTGCTGAGCATAGGTTATTCACCTGTACAGTTAGAGTGAACCTCATCAGTCAAGACTGTCAGTACATGAGAACAGGGTGAGACACGATGATGGAAACACAGACACAAAGAGGAAAGTGTGCAGAATACCTCATCAATGAGAACCACACACACACTTTATGAAGCTTGGTCTGAGTGATGCTGAGCCAGAGCTTGAATTGTTTTCAAAGCACTGATTTCTTTCATCCTGTAATTTTCATGACAAGAATTATAACTACACTGTACACATCACAAATAACCCCAACACACACATTCTGTTTAAACGCCAAATGCTAGGTAATTAAATGCAATTTCAAACTACTGTATATTATACTAAGATGATATACTTATACTCTTCACTACAGCTCAACAGCTTTTGGCAAAGTGTACTGATGATGAAAGTAGGTTTAATGTCAAACTAACTGATGCAATTATTCATCTGGTACAAGACTGCTCTTTAGTGTCTTATCAGTCTCCTGAGGAGAGCAACTCCAAGCAGAAAGACAGACTCTCCTCAGGGTTGGCAAATGGCTGCAGTGCAGTCTTGTTGATTTGCTGTATAACTGTGGTTTCCCCAAGTAAAACAGAGCAATGACACAATGTATATAAACAAAACATACACCTTAAATGAAATAGGAATTTCTGCACATTTATAATATTAATAAATTTACAGAATTGGACAATGAAAACTAAACATTGTACATCGAAATACATTAATCTATTTCAAAATAACATCTGTAAATTTGGGACAACCATTTTAGTAATTTGAACAAATATTTAAAAAAAACAACTTTAATTTGGCAGAAAAACATGGATATCAACATTATATTTTTACAAATAAAACATGTCAATCTCACAGCCTGATAACGTCTTCTTAAAACGAAACACTGTATTTTTTTAAACAGGACATGTTTACGGTAAAAACCGTGATCATCATAGTATTTTGTCGTCAGGCATATTCTTAGGAGCCTATGTGATACGTCAGGGTGTTGAAGGACCCCAGGATGTCCATGCTTGCTGAGCGTATGTACATTTCTTCTGGACTTTGAATGATTATTTGTCCTTTTCTTTCAATGTAAAAGTCTACGTTTTGTGTTATGTGTTCGCTAAAAAAACTCTGCTGCCAGCTGCAAAGAGATTTTCACACTAAACTATTTAGTATTTCGTAATTGTTGACCTGTTCAGTTAGCTAACGTTAGCATTAGCATTGCCACATTAGTGTAAACACGTGTCTCTTGTAACTCTACATCTTAACTGCAGTGACTCATTAGCTCATTTTAGCAAACTGTGTTGCACTTAATGGACAAATATCTTTTAGTTTTTGTCTGCTCTTTCTTAATAACGTCGTTGTAAGTTGTGACGTACTGTCCTCTCAAAGCATGTTCGTAAAGCATTGCTTCTGCTCTGAATCTGATGTTGACAGTTGTTTACCATTGTGGTCACATGATGCATGTGACACCTCATTGTCTTGATTGTTATATAGGCCGAAATCTGGTTTATTGACGAAAAAAGACCGATATAGTAGATATAGTACAGTATCACACTTGACATACAGCTGTCTGTCATACCTGTCTGTTAATAGTAGTTTTAAAGTAAACTGACCACACTGATTATTATCTGTCTTATGTGTGCACAAGCTATATTCTGCGTCTCCTTGCTGCTTGAGTTGCTCATCCTCCTCTTTATATAATATTTGGTGGGTGACTGTTTTGTAATCATGTTGCTGCTCTCCATCCAGCCCGGAGGAAACAGAAGTGGTCTGTTGACCCCAGGAACAGCGCCTGGAGTAAAGATGACTCCAAATTCGGCCAGAAGATGCTGGAGCGAATGGGCTGGTCCAAGGGCAAGGTAAGGAGGGTTTTTTTTGTTTTTTTTTTTGACAGTGGTGATTTTATTGGTATTGAATGGATGATTTGGTGACACATTATTTCCTCTCTTCATATAAAGGGACTGGGCAGAAGTGAGCAAGGCTCCACTGAACATATCAAAGTAAAAGTTAAAAACAACAACTATGGGCTTGGAACCACTGCTAGCTATGAGGTGAGCACTTCTAACACTTTGTGACTTCATACTTGAATGAGATCTTTTTCTTGCATTGTTTGTTTGTTTTTTTTTTTATTTACAGTTTTGGTTCATTTTCACATGCTAAAACAAACATGTCTATGTTGAAGTGAATTTATGTTTTGTAGATTGTAGTGCATTGGAATATTTTAATGTGTTGTTGGGGTGTCTAATCTACTTTAAATTTAAAGATGGTCCCCTAAATGTCTGACTCTAAATTGGCTGGAAAATCTAGTAGAAACACCTGTTAGTATTTTTGCAATAGTATGTAATAGCACTGCTAACATCCTTCAAAATGACCACACACCAGCGTCTCTGTGACACAACAAATACTGAACATTATAACCTACAAAAACTCCATTATTTTTGTGTGCCTAATAAAGTAGCAACTGAGAATACCAATCCAGAATTAACTCCCTTATTGCTTTTGAGGTTAATGCCTGTTATGTTATGTTGACATCTGGTGTGTTTGCAGGATAACTGGATCGCCCACCAGGATGATTTCAACGAACTTCTTGCTCAGCTGAACAACTGCCATGGTCAAAACAGCAGCACTGGTATGTACAAACAGCATCTTTACAATGTTTGATCAGTAGTGAGAAATTTCAGACTGAATTTACCTTGTTATTCCCAAATTTGAGCCAGAACACTGGAATTCTGAGAAATTAATCAAGAATGTGTTTCTATTAAGGAATACAAGTAAATAAATCTGTAATTTGCCATCTCAATCAAGTCATAATTTGCGCTGCCATTTATTTCTACCTTTTTGTAAAACAATAAATTTGAAAACTCATTAGATAAAACAATAATTATATTTCAGTATTATATATTTGATTAAAGAGCTTGCACATGCTGGTGGATTAACTATTACAGAAACATAAAAATTAGAAATAGTGTTAATTTAGTGCAGCAGTGGCAAGCTCCTGACACTGGGTGGTTTTCAAAGAAATTTGTGAGGCACTGTATATATTTATTTATAAATATATTATTTTTTTCATAATCTAATCCATGTTAAGAACATATTTTAATTTAATTTACATTTTTCATTTTTCATTTACTTTTATCTTGGTCCATATTTTATGTCATTTAACCTATGTACTCAGGAATTTCTGATTATATCTGATAATTGTACAGCACTTTAGTCAGCTGTAGTTGTTTTTAAATGTGCTCTATAAATAAACTTTGACTTGATTTTAGTTTGAAGCCAAAAACATTAGGAAATAGGCCACTGACTAAATATGTCTCATATGAGTCATACTGATACTGTGTTATCCAGGTAGATACATGATGAACCTTCTCATTTTGGCTCTGTATCAAACTACACCACATCACAGTGCGGCTCTTACTGTTTGGTCCATCTGTTGGACAGTAGAGGGTGCTGCTCTGCAACATTTAGGAGAGAAAATGTTTTGGATACAGTCCATGTGCACAATGAGCATTTTCCCATGGAATATATTTTTGTGAGTTGGATGTGCATGATACTGAACTGATACTGACACTGTGTCTTGTAATGACACATGATCATATTTGTCTTGTGTTCTTATTTTCTATTATCTATAGAGTCTCCACCACCAGAGGAGCCGAAAGGATTCAGCTTGGAAGAAAAGTCCAAGACCTCAAGAAAGAGGGTCCATTACATGAAGTTTACCAAAGGTGAGTTTATTTTTGGCAGCCGACATCAGAGGGATGAACATAACTCAGGAGGCTGCTGTTTGTGCACACTTTTTTTTTCTTTCCTCATTCTCGACAGTCATTACACTGATGCCTGTAAAACTGCCTGTAGTATCATGTAACAAACTGGATCATCATTGTCATTTCATCATAAAGAAATCTGTCTGTGTTTTAGATACAATAGCTGTGTGCTGAATTAAGATCAGCACTTTTTTTTTTTTGTTTCCCACCGCTCATATAATCCATCCAGACAGACAGAAAGCCTCATCAACCCCTCATTGAGCCTTGTACACTTGGCTCAAAGCGCAGATTCTGATCAGAACTCTGTCAAGCTGTGCTGGGTCAGTTGGTCCGGTCAGTGCTAGGGGAGGTTATTAATAACTCTTCCTTCTACTTTCATTACTCCTTTACACATCAGGAAGTCAAGATTTGCTGGTCAAGGCCAGTACACTGATAGGCACGAAGAGGAATTTGGTGTTCAGGACTGCTGGAGAAATGAATAACTACTGGCCCATATTTTACTGCTGAGCTGCTTCTCTTGAGCATGGTTCATAGTTCAGTGATTGCAAGCTCAATTTCTTAAGATTGTCGGGGTATTCATTAGTAATGGTCTGTTGATGTTGGAATGCATAGCTGATATTAAAGTTGCAGTTAGTCATTTAGAGCAAATATAGTAAAAAGTTATTTTATTATACTGTGACTGTATCCTGACTGTAGAGCCTGAGACATGAAGAAATAATGTCCCTCTGCACGGTGGCGTAGTGGTTAGCACTGTCGCCTCACAGCAAGAAGGTACCAGGTTCGAATCCCGGGCCCTTTCTGTGTGGAGTTTGCATGTTCTCCCCATGTCTGCGTGGGTTCTCTCCGGGTACTCCGGCTTCCTCCCACCATCCAAAAACATGCATGGGATAGGCTCCAGCCCCCCTGCGACCCTATGTGGATAAGCGGTAGATAATGGATGGATGGATGGATGCTCCCCCCTGCACCTAATGGCATCTGCAAGTTTCTACAACTACCACATAAAAAAAAAAACCAAAACAAAACAAAACAGAGCTGGAGCAGAGCCGAAGGTGAACTCGCATCAATCTGTGAAATGATGCAGCACTGATCAATTATCAAGATTCTGTTTGTAACCCGGCCGCCATGAAAAGTCAAGGCAACACCAAGCAGTGCTCGTTGTACAGAGGAAGTGTTCGCATTTTACATCTAAACAGTACACTAAAATGTGATTCTGAAAACATTTGAAGTAAGAAGTAGCCGTTAAAGTAAATGAAGAAGATTTCAGGTTTGATCAGCGCTGCCTAGTTTGAGAGTGGAGAGTGTTGCAGATTTACTGACTGCTCGGCTCTGGTTGTTTTCCTCTGGTCTGTGAAATTGTCAGAAACATCTTTATTGCAGTGGTTAACATTGTCGCCTCACAGCAAGAACGTACTGGGTTCAGTTCCCGCCCCAGGGGCCTTTCTGTGTGGAGTTTGCATGTTCTCCCCGTGCCTGCGTGGGTTCTTTCCATGTACTCTGTCTTTAATTCTGCACGTCCTTTATACAAGTATGTAATGCGAGCTCATCAAATACTATAATCTGTTAAAGTAATTAATCTGTAATTGTGTTTGTTCCTGTGTTCAGATGTATCTCATCATGTCAGCATACATGGGAAAACCAAATATGTCTCAACTTTTGCCTCACCTGGAAGAGGCTTTTATATTTTACGTCATTCAATAGCAACTTCCTGTTTCCTGTTTGGGGCATCTGGCATGTCCATTTGCTGGTCCCCCAAAAACAACACCTCCCAGAGGCTGTGTGACCCATTAGATGACCCCGCTAGATAAAGTGTGGCCTCAGTCTCTTCCCCAGACCCTCTCACCCTGTTTTTGTGATCTTAATTTGGCAGCAGCCAGAAAAAGACCATGTCCCTGGTGGATCAGATGCACCGTCCACGGTGCACTTAAGACGTGAAGCACGAACATTAGGGCTGTGATGATTTTCCTCCGGATGCTCTCTTTTCTGTCATACAACTTACTACAAGAGTGAATTTGTGCTCAAAAGGATTTGGGACCAGCTAAGTCTAGTGTTTTAAATGTTTTCTGTCTTTTCACTTTTGGTGACTCTGCTCAGAGAAATGAGCTGATCTCAAAAACTTAACATTAAAATACTGATGGACTGTTAAAAATAGTTTCATGTTTCTAAATTTATGGATGGTTTGTAGTGCAAAGGATTAATGAGGACATATCATCTAGGTATGATGAGTGTGTGAGGCTATTTGCGATGTAACAGTTTTAAAACTTATTTTCTCTGGACATCAAAATGTTAATCATTTACCTTGAAACCCCCCAAACTATAAGCTTATTGAATAGTGACGCTTCTGTTTGCACCACCTCCTCCCCCTTGAAAACAGCCTCATTGACCCCATTAAAAGCACAGAAACAATACCGTTCTCAAGTGTTTTTGTCATTTTGACACATTTGTCTGTTGTTTATCACTGGTCATTTGTATCGGCTGTGAACTCGGGCCTCTTTTGTCGTCTTTGCAGGATACACTTGTACCTCAACCTGTCATCGATAAAACTAAAAATAAAGTCTGATCCTGCAGGCCTTTGAGTGCTAAGATTTGAGGACAACCCTTTCACATGATAATGATGTTTTGCATGGTTAGCTGAAGAGATGGTAGTTTCTGACTACAAGCTACAGTTTGTGACATTAAGACATCTGACATCACCTTCTGTCACTTTGTTTTCTCAGACTGTCAGAAAGCCGAGCAGATGGCAGCGTAGGGAAAACGCAGGTGGGAATGTTTTCACTGGAATTTAATCTCGTGTCGGTTTGTGGCTTTGTCGGCGTTAAACGCATCTTTGGCAACATAACACCGCTTTAACTTGTTTCTACTCACAAGAGGCGGCAACCGTCGTCGTGCAACAGAAGGGACGCTGGCACTACTTGTTTGTCCATAACGACTCAAAACTTGATCGGAAACTTGAGAGTTGATCGCTCCGCCTGCCTTAAGTGGTCTGACTGGCACGAGCTGTCAGTGAAATGGACGTCTCTACAGTATGTAAGAGATATTTATAGCCCTCTCATAGCGCAGCTGCAGTGTTGTTTCAATAATTGACTTCTCATTTTTGGAATTGCCTCCTCCTGTTGGCATTGCCTTACTGTGTCCAGCTTGTGGTCTAGATCGGCCCGGGCAACCAAGGGGTTACCTGGCAACATATAACCAGCCACGCCTGTTTGCATACTCCCCTCCCTGTGAAGCTGTTGCCAAGTTAAGGCTTGGTAATAGATTTAGTGCCGCTAAGCTTGTTACATGAGGGCTTGGAAATGTCAAGTACTGCTGTAGAGATGTGACAAAGGTCACCCATTGAATCCAAAACCAGATTTTTATATCCAATCTTAAAAAAATTGATATTAGATGCAATTTGTTTAGTCTATAATTGTTTACTAAAGTCATTCCTTCTTAAATATTATTATTGTCTAATACTATTGTAATTATTAGTTAATTTGGTATGACATTTTGTGGCCACAGAGGCATCTGACAACCTTCCAACCATCTCTCTCTGCGTCTGAGCGCAGGCCTCCTCCTTAGTCTCTCCTCTTTTTTTTTATTTATTTGATTATTGATATCCTGTTCGGGCTGCTTCGCTCACTGCCAGCTCTGAGGATTGATGGCCTTTGTTTGTGGGGAAAGGCACCAAAATCTCTGCTGCTTAGGTCCAGGGACCACAGCATAAACCAGTAACCCAGTTTTAATTGCTACCTCCATCTGTCACCTGTCACAACAGCAACGGTGGTTGATGCTGAATTTAACTACAGCTCTCCATCCGTTGCTCTGTGTGGCTGGCTTTATCACAGTCTTGGGGCTTTAACAGAACTTATGTTTGCATTTCAGCAGGGCTGTCCTCGACTAAAGTAATTCTTACACTTATGTCTAATTTTTTTTTTATAGTTAACTATTAACTATAGTTAATAGTTGGTTGATTTACAAAGAATCATGGAAAACCTCCACTATAAATGTTGTGTTTGGCAGAGAAGTGCTCATAAGTTCCTTAGAAATAACTCATTCAACGCGGACAAATCATGCGAAATGATTGACTAAGAGGGTGCAGCCCTTAATTTCAGCCAGAATGATGAGTTGGAAATATTTTAGGAAACATGACAGACTACTCCAACTACATATCGAGCTAAATAGACAGCTAGTATGTGTTATTTGTTCCCCTAGAACTTTATCTACTTAAAGTTCCGTGTTCAATAGAACTTTGATATAACTGGACGCAAAATTTCCATTTGTCAAATTTGTTTTGTATTTCTCGGTAGCGCCCCAATGCTCTGTTGGTCTGGTTTGACTAGTTATCTGACAGTTGTTGCCGTTTCAACTGTATCCTTGGAAACCTGCATGTGATCACTCACACTTTCCACTGCAGGAACACACGGCGCACATGCTTCGCCCTGCGTACTGGCTTTCAGCCACCTTTAACTTTTATCAGAACATTGTTATTTGCACTTTCACCTGAAAGCCTGAAAATTTTGACAGGTACTTCCTCGTCCAAACAGCAGAAAGGTCAGATTGGGCATAATTTTGTATTTGACCTGAGTTCACTAGATGACAAACACCACAGCCCCCCCCTTCATTTATTTTAGTTCTCAACATACTTTCTTGGTTTTACTTCTTCGACCTGCATGTGCAGTGACTTTCAAAGCCAAGAGTAGGAGAGCTGGAGGTTTAAAAGCAATAAATAACCAAATGTTATCAGAGCCCCGCTGAAGGAAGAGGATGCAGCTGTACGAACAGGACCTGGGCTTGAGACAGGCGACTGTGTGCTCCAGGAGTCTTTGAGGCCTGGCTTGAAAATGGGAATCCGGAGGCGTGGCATGGCAGACCTTGTCGTCAGTTTATTTTTCTTTACTGTTTTATCCCTGGAGCAAGGAGCAAACCTCTCTTTTCTTTGCTCAAGAGACCACCTCCTCCTACCTTCTACCCCCAACACACACACATACAGGTACACAAACGTACTCACGCTTTCAACCGCCACTGTTACAGGTTGCCAAGGTGAAACTCTTTCCCTTTAAGTGTCTTACATTTCAATTTATTGATTTTGTGTGTTGGGGAAAAAATGATTTTGGAGTTGTTTCTGGTCACCTCTTGGTATATTTGTTCATTTTTTTGTCATTTTATCCTGTAGTTTGAATTGGTCTTGTTTCCCTCATACCATAGTAGTAGATTCCCACAAAAATAAACTTAGTTTTAAACTGAACTTTAAGTTACTGTATGATTTTGAAACTGTTGTTTTTTTTCCCCTTTGAAGGAAAGGACCTGTCCTCCCGTAGTGAAACGGACCTTAACTGTATCTTTGGGAAGAGAGCAAGATCTGCCAATCAGGTAAGAGGCATCAAGCTTGTTTACAGTGTCCAAAATTATGAGTAAATTAAAAATAATACTCCTCAAATTTGAAATTACATTTCTAAACTGTATTGTTTAGTTTTAATAAAGAAATACAATCAAGAAAATCAAGAAACAAATCTGCAAACAAAGGCAAATATATTTTTTTTTATACAATCCAATCAAAATGACCAAAAACAGAAAAAAACAACAAGAAAAAGACAATCCAACGTGACACAGCAAAACAGTAGTTTTCTAGGCTGACCTGTGATCTTTCTTCACCCAGTCAATGTCAAGTTTGCACTGTGGGAGGAGAGCTCATACCTCTGGCCAGGTAGCTCAAGCTTTTCTGCCTCTGTCCTGGTAATTAATGACCATCGGTGCTGATGCCTCCATCAGTCGTTGTGCCATCATGTGATCCTAGTGCTTCGGCAGGGCCCTGCTCCCGAACAGCCTGTGGCCCCAGATTAGCTACGTCACATGGTGTCGCTTCAACACCGCCAACAGGCTACTGATAGCGGCAAGAGCACCTAAATCCAGTTAAGGGATTTGCACTCTTACCCCTCTCCCCCTCTTCTCTACTTCTGTCTTGAAGCGCTCACACCAGGTAGTTATAATGCCACAGGGCATTATTAAAGGCAAATCAAAATTGGGGTGAGGTTTGCTGAAATCTGAAGTGATGATGCTTGCAAAAAAAAGTTCTCTTTTTGCTGTTGGCATTTGCGGTTTGGTCACTTCAAACGTCGCATGGCTCGTTCTTTTTGAAACGTAGCTTACAGACTTAGATACAAGATGCATTTTAGGCCCGGTGTGTTCCTTTGGCTCACTTAGTGTAACCTAAACCTCACTTATTATTAAATTAACACTATTATTCAAAAAAGAAATCTTCTCTGTAATGAAAATGGAAAAAAGTTGTTATTTTGGGAATAAATTTTACAAAAAGTAAGTATTTGCTAATGAAACTTGCTGTACTTCAAAGGGAATTTATTTTATACATTCACACCACCCATTACCTGCCTTACCACTTGCATGCTGACAAATAAAACCATTGTTAAATAAGTGTTCCAGATGTTTTGGATGCTAACTTTTTTTTAAGCATTTTACCACTATAAAGACATGAGAAGTGACATAAGCAGACACAAAACTTTTATTAATTATATTATGAATTTATAAGTCTTGATTCAATGAACTGACATTTCTGGTGTCACAAGTTCTGCTGACTCGATATAGAGCCAGAACCACAATAACAAGTGTAGCTTTTGGACTCAGAGACACAGAAAAGCCTCTTGTTGGCTTCCTCTGTTTATCTCTAGTGTTTGGCTTGAAGAAATTGGCATCTTAAAATCCATAAATTGCATGAGAAAAAAACCTTTTCTATTCCCCCCTGTAGGTGCCGAGCCATAGCATCACAATGGCCGCTGCTCCCTAGCTGATTAACATTGGAAATGCAAGCAATACACACCGTCATTTTCTCCCTAATCGTTTGGTTATGGGTTGTTATTTTTCAGCCAGAAGGGACACCATTGACCATATCGAAAACACTGAACACAATTACAATGGCATCCCATGAGGCTTTGTGGTCAAGCCCAGCAACATCTGAGGTTGTCGGGAAGAGGTAAAGAGGGTGATGGACCAATCAAGCTTTAGGCATTGTGCAGGATCTCTTGTGAGTGTGTCCTGTGACACTGCCAGTGACCCTCAGTGCACCCCGATCTGTGCTTACAGTAGTCCACCATTACTGTTACAGCACAAAAGACGCTCCATAATACACACACATGCCGTCAGTACCCTGAAGAGTTGCACGTCTAAGCAGCGACTAAATACATTTTAGGTGGTTCTGTTTAGTGGACAAGCAGGGATTTGCACTCGTTGCATTATCACATATCCGCATCCTGACGAGGTGAGACCAGGAGACCTGACCAAATCTGGATCGGCTTCTCCACAACTGCCCTTCTTCCCGCTCATGAATCTCCCAGCACTTCACCCACCACCCGCTGCTGCCTCTCCAGCCTCCCTTCCACCAGTCCCCCACTGCTGGGGTTTTCCTTCCTCCGCAGTGATGTGCTTCCTGCTCGCCTCTTATCGCTGCTCGCAACGCTCCCTGAAACGCAGACAGACAGACGCACACACTCTCAGCTGTCCCACTGTCCCCCGTTAGTCAAAGGCACCACTGGACATGCCGAAAAGACCAAATGAGCACATGGGACGTGTTATTAACCCCTTCGTATTAGTTGGTTCTGTACAGAAAGCCACTGAGTTTTTTAAATTATGTTGGTGTAAAGCTCCTGCCCTGACAGTAGTCAGTCAGTTGTCTTTTAGGCTTAAAATAGTAAAAAATATATATATATATATAATTTTAAGTTAATTTTTTATATAGTTATATTAATATATGATTTATTTTGTGTAAACATCTTTTGGAGTAAAAATATGATTATATCATCAGATGTCTGTGAACAAGCCTAAGCAAACATGTCCATGTAGACTTGGATAATTTAGTCTTTTTAATCATTGATTAAAAAAAAGTATTAAAAGCATACCTACTGTACACTCTGGGTTCACTTATTGGCTATACATGCAATCCAGTACTTTTTTTTTTCTCAACATACAGACCTGTTAAATCATTGATATATTTTCGCACCAGAGGCGGTGTTCTATTGGACTGCGTCATATCGAGGGTGTCCATCGCATGTATGTACTGTAAATAGGGAGGATAAAAACATCAGAATAAACTCAATATAATGCAGTCTGTACAACACCTCCACTAACTCTGTAAATATATTTTAATCTACACATTTCTTACAAATTATTTGTTGAATACAAACAGAGATCCAGAGGATAAATGGATGACCACCGTTTCACCCACACACTCATTCCAGTAGTCACCTGAAAATGTATGCCTGAACCCATTATTTACACTCCCTGACCAGTGAGGGTTATCGAGGTGTGTTGGAGCACCTGTCCATCTACGTGGCTCTCTGTTATCCATCACCCATCCCACGCCTGCGAGCCCCCTCCATCTCCTGCTTCCTCTTGTGCCCCTCAACACAATTACTCACAGCATGACAAACGACAGGCTCTCTCTGCCGAGATATCAAAAAGCCCCGGCCACTTCTAAATGAAGGCACTTTGGCAGCCCTGTGCTCCCCGTGCTTATCGGCGGGCGAGCAGTGCCCCTGGCCGTCCTGAGTCCCTCCTCTCCTTCCTCCTCCTTCTCCACCACCTTGCCCTCCTCAGGGGGTTTAGTTAGGGGAGCCACATGGAGGGGCCAGCCCGGCTTGATTTATCTCCCTTGCCCCTCTGCCCGGCCACTCAGGCAGGCCGAAAGAGCCGACGAGGCTCCAACGGGCCTCAGCTCGAAAGCCCGGCATTAGCTGAAATAAACCATTCTGCCGCCCAGTGAAAAATGTCCTCTGATTGGCTAATTAATCAGTCAAAGGGGAGCGACGCAGCTTGTGACTTGAGGGACCCAAGCGGGCGACCGCAGAGGGCCTGCTGATAAATAGACTCCCCGCCGATTCATATATCAACAAAAGTTAGTCATTTTTTAAAGCCGCCAGCTCAGTTGAAAGGTGGAAACAAGCCATAGTTTTATTTTTCCACCTACATTTGCTCCTGTTTTTCTTTTTTGGGGGGGGCGGTGGTATTTGGATAAAATGGAATTTTATCTTTTTAAATTCCAGGTGTGTTTTTCAGACTTTTAAGGCTGTTTTTATTAAAATAATATTTCTAATGAAAGTGTATATGATGACTTTAAATCGCCTGGCATGCCTTTGAGAATGACATTTAAATTGTTGAAAGAAAATAAGTTTATATTTTTTGTAAAGAAATATGATATTATGAAGAACACTTTTTTTGTCGTTTAATGCAGTCAGTGTAATTTCATTTTCATCTTATTGATTCAGCCGTTTAACAGTTTTACAGACAGCAGACAACAATCTGAGAAACCTCAATATTGTTACATCGACTCGCTCATTAGTTGCGTACTCCTTTAAAAACGTCAGGGAAGAAAAATGGGGGAGTATAATTTGGAGATGGCTTGTTTTGACGTCTGAACCCTCCGGGCAGACGGTCGCTATGGCTCACCCTGCTCTCATGTCAGCATGACCCCTGCGGCCTCTCCCACTCCCACTCCTGCTCAGGCACAAAGGGCCGAGGATCAGGCCTCATCGGGTGGCACCTGTTGCAACTTTTTCCTGCCCACGCGTCGTCCACATGAAGGATCGCACGTCGGTGGGGGGCTCCCCCGGTACCACCGTCTTAAGGAATATAGGGCAGGGGCGGAGCAGGCTGGGGGCTCGAGCGTTTGGCAGATGTGTCGGCGAGGCGCCGGGGAGTCGATGGGCGGAGTCGAGCAGTGAAACTTCGCTGACAGTGCAGAGACAGAGATCTTTTCAGTAAAGAAATCGCCTTCAGCCAGTTACACAGGTTGTGTTCTGTTGTTATATGTGTTTGTATTTTGATGTGGATGAGGCATAACACGGTCCCTTTGACATGCTTAGTTGCTATCAGCGTCAGCACTGACATGTTGGTTTCATTTCAGCTTGACTTCTTGTTAAGTAAACAGACACATTTTACATTTCACATTTTTTATCTTCCATATCTGTTGTTGTTTTATATCTAAATCCTTACCTTTGTAGTAATAATAATAATGATAATAAATTTTATTTGTATTGCACTTTATATTCGAGGAATCTCAACGTGCTACAGAATGGGTAAAATACTTATACTTACTACTACTTAAAAAAAAAAGAAAAAAAAAAAGAAGAACCTATAAAAACACATTTAGCAAAAAAATTTTTTTTAAATAAAAAAAGGTAGTTTTTTAGGTGTTGTTTCGTTTATTAAGCTTACAGTATGTTCTTGGACACTAACAGTAACATTATAAGATTATAAAATGAGAATAAAACAGTAACATTGTTACAACAGCAAAGTGGATAATGTAAAATTACAATAAAAATATATAAAAATAAGAAGCACTGACATCAATAAACAAGAGTATCAAGTACAATAACTAGAAAAGCATGTCACTATAAGTAGATAACAGACCTTTAAAAAACATGCAGGACTAATAGTACTGGAATAAAGAAACCAGAGTTCCCCTACATTGTCCTGTTGATGGTATAAATAGAAAAACTTTTTGGCCCAGTTGTCCATCAGCCTCAGCATTGATCTGTTGAAAGCGGTTGCCAGTGTAAACGTGCGTTGTCGCAGCGTGCTTGGTGCAGTTTGAATGAGCCGGTGCACTCATGTACCTAATTGATTCTCAGATAACATCTAATTGCCTCAAGCTGAAGCTCTCCCTTTCTTCTGCGTGTTTGTTGACAGACCCTTTTTCTTCTACTGCCGAAAATATCAAGACTCGCTAAGCGACCCCCCTCACTCCACCTCCTACTGCAAAGACACACACACACATATTTACCACCTACCTCCCTGGCAGTTCTGTGGACTGCTCCCTCCTGGCCATGCCAGCTCGCTGACACTTACAGATTAGCGCAGGACCAAAAAAAAAAAAAAAAAAAAGAGGGCGTCCGTCTCTTAGTTACAGGCCTAAGCTGGAATACACGGGGCCAGGGTAATTACCGCCTGGTGAAGCTAACCGCCCAAAGATTTCCAGCCCTCTCGGCTGTTTACAGGCGCAGACTACCGTTTAATCACTGACTCTTTAATCTAATAAATCACAGCTGGGGAAAATAATCACTGTATCTTCCCTCTCTGGGGTTGGGGTGGGGGTACCCGTTGCTCTTGAGGGGGCATTGTCGGCAAGCGTTTGCAATGTTGAACAAGCACAGGGCAGTCATGCTGCATGCATAATGTTGTCTTCATTTGTTACTTATGATAAACGTTCTCACACCGGGCACAAAGTGCAATTTTTCAAACCCTATTTTTTTTGTGTTTTGTCTTAACTACACGCAGAAAGTATGCCTTTAGCAAAAGTATGGCTTTGTGGAAGCTTCCATGTGTGGTGCTTAATGGACTCATGAAACATCATTTTATAGTTTTAAACTTTGTTACTTTGTGTAAATTCTGAGGAAAAGGATGTAAAAATATTAGGCTCACATTGGAGGCTGTGACATTACTTAAAAAATGTCGATGGTCAACCGAAGGCTTCGCTTATTTACTGGGGAATGAGGTATCCACCTGTTTTTCTGTCCGCCCACATCAGGCCCATGAAGGATGAGCTGCTGGACTTGTGTGCTCATCAGGGAGAGACAGCTGGCTAATCAGGGCCTGATCCATAGACCTTGAGTATCGCCAAATTTATTATTGTGGCAGGACAATGAGGGCACACTCATGCAATTACAGGCCCAACCAATATTGGCTAGAAATTATTGAAAAAAAAAACAGAACCAAGTAATGCAAACAGGCAGTTTTCAAGAAAATAAATGGGTAACTGCAGCTTTGTCAAATGCTAATTAACGTGAGCCAGACGATGACTTTATACATTTTGAAAAGCCGATTAGTAAGACATATTTATATAGTTACAGGTGGGTTTAAACTTAAATAAACCTATTATGAGTGACTTTGAGATTTTTTTTTTCTAACCCACTGTATATAACCAGTCACCATTTTTCATTATTTCTTTATTTTTAAACCTCATACCCGTATCTCAAGGGACTTGAAGTGCTGGTAGTGCATGGGAAGGCTGACCTTGTTAGAGCTTATTTTGGAGCTACAGTTCTATGAAATGCCCAAAGTATTAAAAAAAATCAACAAAAACAAACACAGCAGTTTAGTCTGGTTTGGCGACTTAACCTTGTTTTATTAAGAAATGTTAACAAAGGAATTGTTGTTTTAGTTTCTTTTCCCTTAAATGGTTAACCAAAAAATTTGATACTTGTGTTCTGTATGAAAACCTACTTACACGCCCCAGTTTTCACCCTTTTTGGAAGCGACCACATTCACTGGTTTTATCGACGCAGCAGGGAACCACCAAAATACCAGTGCTTTGCTTTGCTCCACAGTTTGACAAGGAACAAGGAACAGGACCTCATAATAATAAGTAGAGGGAGTGTGGTAATTAATTGCTAAATTGGTAATGCCTGGAATTGGAGCTGTAGCTCGTCATGACAGATGTCATCGTGGGTAGCATGGCACGCAACGAAAAATAAAGTGAAACAGAGTGATAAGAAATGAATCAACCCTTTCAGAGCCTGTATATGATGTTACCATGGTAGCCTGTAGAAGGGCAATTGAAAAATGATACCAGAGCTCATCCATAGACAGAAAATAAATAAAATTAGAGAGAGCATTTTTTTCAGAATTCAAATTGTATCAATTCTCATGTATCCTTAAGTGTGTCTTCTGAAGCTGAACAAGAGTTTTTGACTAAGGTTCAATTATCACTTGTTAAAAACTTAATTAGGACTTTGATTCTGGAGTTTTATGTAATCTGTAATAAGTAGACCATAAGCAGTTTTACTTCCTCCATACAGGTTTCAGATCTAGTGAGTAGTCTATAAAAAATTTCGCCAGTCTCGTTGTGTCGAAAAAGTTTCACATGCACTCTGATGAACCGTCAGCTGGCTTGATCGACTCTCTTCCTGAATGTGTTGGCTTCCATATCTTGGAGCATTGGCACACGTCTCACCGTTGGCTTTCCGTCGGCTACATTAGCAGGGAGTGATAGAACTGGAGTGTCTTAAAGGAGGCGGCCTGTTGAATGTCTTCCCACCCTCTCCTTTTCTGTGGGACCCTCTGCGGGCCCTCCCTGTGTTGCCTGCCCAGCCCCAGCCCCCGCCAGGGGAGAGAGCGGAGCAGGAAGGGCCCGATAGCCAGCCAGGCCGCTCCTCTGCCGAAGGAGCCTTATCTCAGAGCTGCACACAGTGCACTGAGCGCATCCTTTTCCTGGGGTTCTGGGTCCGGGAGGAGGAGGAGGAGGAGGAGGAGGAGGAGGAGGAGTAGACACGACCGGTTATCTGTCCCTTCTCGAGCAAATAACAATTGAAGTGAATTTACTATTAAAGGAAATTACCTCTTTAAAATTTGATTCAGCATTTGCATAGAAAAATGTTTTCAAAGTTTTATTTTAAGATTAGCTTTACAAGGAAAACAATGTTATTATCTCATTGTTTAATCTTGTTATCAGGGCTTCACCTCTCTGGTTCAATGAGAACAATAGTAACTGTTTGTAAAATAAAGCACAAAACATTGAAATCTATATAGAGAAAATTAACTGCATGAAGTAACCACTCACTACGACTTAGGACTATGCAGTTGCTTTGCACAGTGCTCTCATTGGCCATTAAGAATTTAGGAATTTAAATTGGTACTGCAGTCGTTTAATTTCATATTAGTAATAACTAAGTTAATGTCTTCAAATTAATGACAGCAGTCTTGAAGAAAAATAGTCTCTGTAACAGAAACATCTTCTCAGGTCTCTTTCTGTATTTCGCTGTGCTTGCATATTATTATTATTATTGTTACTATTATTGTTATTATCATTATTATTCTAAACTCATAAAGATTGCTGTATTTAGTGTATTTTTTTGGGGTTTTTTTCTCTTGTAACTTTTATCAGGATGCATTTTTTCTGCTCTGAGGGTTTTGTTTTTTTTTTTTTTCCCCTCACGCCTGCTGCACACCTACCATGGTATGGCACCCACACAGAAAACATGAGAGATAATAACAGGCTTGAGAAAATAACACACACCAGGAAATAAGGAAAGAAGATCTCAAACGTTACTGCCGAGTTGTTTCTTTCGAACACGTCTCCCTCAACACTCCCCAACAAAAATCTCCAGGGCTGGATGTTCAGCTACAGCGTACCTATGTGTGTCCTGTCGGATCAGGGTCTAATGGAGATCCCCAGGCGGTGAGGAAGAACCACGGACCAAGCTCCAGCCTCTTGCCTTGATGAAGGAGATGTTTCTCTCTCAGTCACTCTCCTCTTTCTTTCCCTCGCTCATTCACGCTCTCTTGAGAGTAATTTCACAGGCAGCTCTAAAGTGGCCCCCAGCCATCTTCCCCCAAATCCCAGTAACATGTTGTTTGGCGCTGTCAGCTCTAAGCCCCATCTCCTCTCTCCCAAGCAGAGAGGATGCCATTGTGCAGTAACAGGGAGTATAGATTTTCTCTGGGAAGTTGGAAAGTTTTGTTTAATGGCACCTCACCTGAAGGGCCCCTTGTTAGAAGTCAGGGCTCTTTCTAGTTGAGTTGTGGCTGGTGGAAGACTTTGTAGTCTGTTTGAACACCTGCCTTTCATTGTCATTTAGCCTCAGTCATGTGCTCCGTGACTAAATGTGTCACTTGTAGATGCTCAACAGAATACACAGTAACTCATGTTAATACTGAAGTATGTTATACCTGGTCAAAAAAATAAAATAAAATAAAATACCTGGTCAAATGGGGGTTTTACATGAATAATTTACTGCCTTAAATATTGAACCAGGGATATTTTTTGCAGAGCAATCTTTTTTTTTTTTACCATTTTAATCAATATATTAGTCCATGTTGTTTCCCTTATGGGAATATGAAATGCCTTTCAGTGGGGTAAAACTAATAGCTTGTTAGGTTTTACTGAAGTCCCTGGTGGTGAGTTTAGCACTTTGGTACTACAATCCAAATACAGATACAGTACATCGGGCATCCCATATGTAACTAGAAATGCACTCAGAGAGCGCAGATCTCAGCCAAGGCTGCATTCTGAGAGAGCGTATACTCCTGCAAGCCCAGAACGCTTAACACTTTTATTTATTTTCTCTCTATTTCATATTTTGTCACATTTGAATTTGAGTTTAAAAAAAAGACCAAAATACCAGTAAAATTTAGCAAATGCAATTTCAGAATTCTTTTCCGGATATTTTGAGACCAGTTGTATTGCTCTAGCTCCTTCCGATATGAAGTTATGGTTAAAAATGCATGTTTGACCTTGGTGACCTTGACCTTTTGCTGATCTTGACCAAATTAGTTGACGATTGGCTGAAAATTGTACACCCTGCAGCATTCAGAAATATCTGAAATCTCCCATACATTACTATGGTGTGACCTTTCATTTGACCTTGATGACCTTGAATCAGATTTGATCACCACCAAAAATTAATGAGTTTTAAGTTAGGCCACTTCTGACCAATCCTGAAAACTTCGTCAAAATCCGTCCATAACTTTTTGAGTTATTACTATGGCGTGACCTTTCATTTGACCTTGATGACCTTGAATTGGCTGTGATCGCCACCAAAAATTAATCAGTTTTAAGTTAGGCCACTTCTGACCAATCCTGAAAATTTCATCAAAATACATCAGTAACTTTTTGCATTATTTTGCAAACCAACAAATAAACAAACCCTGGTGAAAACATAACCTCCTTGATGGAGGTAATGATGTCACTCCACATTTCAGTCTGATTAGTTCCCACATGACCTGTTAAGATCTACATCCACATTGTTTTTCCAGTCCATTAGTTATCTTGTCTATCTCGATCAGTATCCAGAGTCTAATCTGAATGTAACAGCTTTAAGGCCGAGCCTGAGGTGACTCAACACAACACAGTGTTTTCAGTTCAGTTCTAATCTGTGGGGTTTGAAAAATGCCGTCCACTTCACCGTCTCTGAGGCCATGCGCAGAGCGGCAGCATTGTTTAGCGCGATCCTCAGGAGGAGCTCCTGTATTCTTCTGGACAAATCATTATGCATTGAGTAGGCCATTAGGAAAATGAAGACGAATGGGTCGCAGGGGTGAGGTGACAAATTGTTCCTGCTGTAAAGTTAAAATCTAGAGACCGTGTTGTGCCTCACAGTTGAGAAGTGTGTTTAATAATGTAGCCTAAAGGCTGGAGAGAAGAGTCTGTGACCAGCTTAGTAAAAGCATGTTGCAGCTTTAATTTCACACATTGAATTTATAATGAACAGAATATGCATGTAAATATTGCCAAAACCTGAAAGTGATAGCTTTAAATATAAAGTCTGTTCTGTACAGTTCAGATGTGGTCCCTTATGGTTTCATGTATTAAATAAGGGATGTTTTTGGTCAGAGATGACCATCAAGGAGCTGACAGTGCAAGGACCCACAGCTGGATGTGTGGAGCTACATTGTGTTGTAAGAAGATGATGATAAATGTGTGACAGTTAGGTCATATGATGCTTATTTTAAGATGATTCTTTAACACCTATTGTTACCTCAACATCCTATTTTGGGCTCTTTTTAGTCGCTGAAATCTGCTTAATCTCTGCATGATGATTGACGATCACTTAAGCGCCTCGGTCCACTATTGTCTGTTTCTGTGTAGAGTCTCTGAACGCTGCATTAAGTCCTAACTGTGTCTTCTTGTGTGTGTGTCTTTGGTCTAGGAGGACAACAGCAGCGATTCTCAGGGTGACTCGGAGGAGACTGCTGCTGCCTTTGAACTGGACACAGAATCCATCGTCAATACTGTGAAAAGTACTCTCTCTATGCAGGAGTACTTTGCACAGCGAATGGCTCAGCTGAAGGCGGCTCGTGGACAAGCCTCAACGGAGACCAACGAGACACCAGGTCCATCTGAAGAACCCAGTCCCATCCTCGTCAGCAACAGTGACTCAGAAGAGCCCAAGAAGAAGAAGAAGAAAAAGAAGAAGAGCAAAAAGTCAGCAGATGATCTAGAGGTGGGAGGAGAAAACATCACCGCCACTCCTGTTGTCATAGTGGAGGACAACAAGGACCAACAGCAGGAGAGTTCAGGGAAAAAGAAGAAGAGAAAGACAGCAGAAAGCGAAGGAGCCACTAATGAGAACAGTAGCTCCACCTCTGGTGTGGAGCAGGACTGCGATGAGCTGCCTCCGTCCAAGAAGAAGAAGAAGAAGAAGCTCAAAAAACAGCAGGAAGAAGCTGAGCTGCTGAATGGACACGAGCCAACCGAAGATCGAACTGTAGAATCTGAGAAAAAGAAGAAAAAACACAGAGAGGAGTTGGACGATGGAACCAAAGAGGACAAGGAGGAGCGGGTAGAGAAGAAATCCAAAAAGGACAAGAAAAAGAAAAAGAAACATCAAGAATAGGACCGATTTAATAGAAGTGACCTCCAGCGGCAGCAGTCCATGAGGCCTCGGGGACGTTGCGCTCATGTTGTCCTGTTATCATCAACATGATGGTGGAGACGCGTCGTACGGACTGATCGCCTTTATGGGAAAATCAAAAGGCTTGTATAGATAAACTGTTCATACATAACACTTAACGACAGTGAGAAGAAAGAGGTTCGACATTTGTCGACGTCAACAAACTTGAAGCTGCCCAGTTAAACCTCAGACTGTACTGTTGAACTCTGAGATACACAAAATGCCTCGACTTACACAGTTTGTCTTTTTAATAAACTGGTTATTTTGTTTCTTGTTTAACAATATCAATTGATCAATCTGCTTTTTTTTTCTAAACACTGTCATGTATGTCTTCCATCTATTTATTTAGCATTTAGAGCAGATTATTAATTTAGTTTTCAGTTCCTCAGACAACCGATATCTCCTTAAACAAAGGTGACAGGTTTTGTCCATTTTGTGAACACAGAAGCACACAGACGTCAAGTCTATGATGTGATGAAAAATATGAACGGGTGCAATTTGATGATATTTTGGTAGAAATCTGGAAAATGTTTGACACATTGATGAGCTGTAAGAAAACAGACAAGCATTAAAGTTTTAACAGGATCAAATCACTTTTTTAAATAAATCCAAATGGCAATGTATTCATGTTTGTTTGGTTTTTTTTCCCGTTCATAGGTGGAGTGAAAAATAGGTGAGTTAATAAGGAAAACAGCAGAGTGGTGATGAGAAACAGGTTTACTTCAGTCGAGCAGTGAGTGCTTAAAGGTAATCTGAAAACAAACAGACATTTATACCTCCAGACCTAGATGCTTTCATGCCATTATTAAGAGGTTAATCCTGCCTTTGACTTGACAGACGAACTCTCAACAAGACAGTCTTGTTCGGCGATGAGAGTGGGTGGTATGAGTCAAAGAAGGAAAAAGGAAACTACAAAACAACACGGCGTTCCTTTCCTTGTCACTGTTTTGGATTTGCAAAACTCTCGACATGAACAGCCTGACTATTACTCTTAGCATCTCAGGTGTTTTTTTTCTCTCTTCATGTCCTCATGTTTTTTTTTTTTATAAATCATTATTGTAGATTCCCAGTTACAATAATTGGCTTCACAATGGTTAAGGCTCTTTAAAGATATAATAAAAGATGTATTTCCTTTTAAAACGTTTCACCAGTCAGTATATTCATGCTTGGAATATACTGAATAAGTGCTGCTCTTTTTTATTTTGAAAATTGCGTTAAAATTATAGATATGAATATTTTATGGAGTGAAATAGCAATAAATAGAAATGATAAATATTTGGCCTAATAGTGGAATTAATTCCTAAACAGATTTGGATTAAGTTATGTTAAATTGCATTACGCGGTGCGTACATGTAGATAATTCTCCCTCCTCGAATCTCCATTAGCCACATGTCTTTTACACTGAAAGGGTGAACAACAGCAGGCTGATATAGTTCCCACCCACACTGTGCTACACATAAAGCTATTAGTCATTTGGCAAACCCCCAACTCAGAGCTTTCATGCACTTCTCTGTCCAAATTCTAGATATGATGTCAAACTTTGTTGTCTGACATCCATCCATCCATCCAGTCAGCTCACTCTGTTGTCATGACTTTTACTGACATACAGACTTCACACTTACTCTTGCTGTCAGAATGGCAAGAATAAGCTCGGCCCTATACATCACTGATGTTCCTGCTCTACTCGTACTATCTGTGGCTTCAGGTGTCGTATCCTGTTCCTGTGCACTGGAGGATAGAGCTGACACTTCAGTTTGATGGTTGGGGGAGCCACAACCGACTAAAGACATGAATTACAACTTAAGAGCCATGTTATCTCAGGGAAGTTTAACTCTGCAGGAAGACAGAAATAAAAGTTAAAATCACAATGTCTGTTTTCTACCTCACATTTATATATATATATATATATATATATATATATATATATATATATAAGAACATGACACTATCTGATCTGTGATCGGTAGCTGTGGTGTGTGTGAGAGTGTGAGCTACTCTATGGCTGCAGGCCAGGAGTATCCTGTCAACAGGAACTCCTGGGTTTGATATGCACCCGCCTCTGGCCACAGAGGGAAACTGATTTGTTTGCAGTGAGTGCATGTCAGTGGTTTTATCTCATGTCGCCCACAGATGTGCTCAGAGGTTCCACATTGATCTTCACCAAAACCCCTAAAAATAAAAGCACCGCTGGTTTTGTAATATAAACTTATATTAACAAGAATGATGCGAATGCAGGTGTTTTAAGTTAGTTTTTATTGTCTACAAATAGGAGCATTTTGTTGCCATTGGCATGGTCGTGACATGGCATTCTTAGGTGTTCAAAGGAAACCTTAAAAAGCCACATAACCTTTGCTGTTTGCTGTGTAATGTCTGAGTACACTGCTGAACAGGTTCGATAAGTTTGTCAGGTGATGGTTTCCTTGTTGGCTGAAGGAAAATGAAAGTCATGTTGCCAAGTCATCAATCATCACATCAGCATTAATTACCATGTGCAGTTTGAAAAGCAGTTTTCACCGAATTATTTCTGCGTTTTTGTTGTCCCCAGTTTGACCAAATTTGATCCCGTGTGAATTTATCTTAACTGTTAATAAAACAAAGTCCTGACCCGCACAGTTCAGTTTATTTCGTTATCTGTCAGTGGAGAGTGTTGTTTTGTTGTGAGGCCAGTTTTAAGTAGTAAGTGGTGTTGAAATGCTTCTCTCTCTCTCTCTCTCTCTCTCTTTCACGGGGCTCAACTTGCAATCAAGGAGGAGCTGAGAGTCCTGCGGGGCTTCTCCTGGAACCTGCTCCTCAAATAAAAAGCGCTCCCTCATCCAGGAGGAACAACTGATTCATAACTCAGAAGGAGGAGCCGCTGTCCCCTTAAAACCTGTACTGACATCTGACTGCAGCCAGTAGCTCTAGTCATCTAGTCACTGTGTGGATTTTCTTTAAATCAAAAAGCATCTTTTTTTTTGAATCAGCAGTGATCACAACTTGTGTCAGAGACACAAAGTGAGAAGCGCGTCTTAAGTTTGGAGAGGACAGAGTGCGCACATGGCAGCCCTCATCAGCGCGTACTCGTCGTGGCCGGAGTCCTTCGAGTGTCCTCCAGGAGACGGGGACGTGTCCGACGGACATGTCTCACACAGGACCGCCGTGGACAAAGCGCCGGAGCCGCGGATCAGACGGCCCATGAACGCGTTCATGGTGTGGGCCAAAGACGAGCGCAAACGTCTGGCGGTTCAAAACCCGGACCTGCACAACGCCGAGCTCAGCAAAATGTTGGGTGAGATGAAGTTATTAAAAGTTTGAATAGTTTTTTTTTTCTCAATCTATGAATTTACATACAGTTCTGTTATTTATCGTATTATTATTATTAGTGTTTTTTAGCAAACCGCACATGGATAATTCCCATCAGGCCTCGGCTCTTTGACGAAAGTTTTGAAGTTGTTTCCGAGACCAAAAATGACAAGTTTCACACATGGAAATCTCAGCGTTTCTTTCAAACTTTTAAGTTTTTTAAAGATGTCAAACCAACGTGTTTAATCCCACTTGGTCATCAGTTGTAAATTGAACGCGTTATTCTCTGTCATTACAGTGAAGCGCGACGCAAAACTCACCCGAATTTAAAAGTGAATGTCTGTAAAAACCATGAAATTCTTTCAGAGCATGGACATAGAAAAGGACAGAAATGTATGATTTTGCGTTGGATTCAGACTGCTTGGATTCGTGTTTAATGTTAAGCTCAAAATCTGGCACTCTCTGGCACATCGGAAATCCTCTTAAAGCCAATTCCTGAACAGCAACACATGAAATATGCTTTCATAAATAAAGCTAAAATTATCACTTTAGTGTATCTTAAAAGAAAGCTTTCGTTACTTGAAAAACAAATTAATTAAGAACTTAAATGCCAGCTGCATATTTAAGTTGTGGCGAAAGTGTGTTTTTTTTTGTTTCACTGTTTGAGAAAATTTATCACATAACTGAGAATAATTTATAGTTATTTCTATTGCTTAAAGCAAACGGAGACTTCTTTTTTTATTCTTGCAATGTCTGTTTTTATCGTGATATTTGTTAGATTTACAAAAACATGGTATTACTGTATTTCACCATTATTCATAGAATTTACTGTTGGAATTATCCAATAAAGGAGCATTTCGTCTTGCTAATAGCCTATATATATATTATTACATATTTATATGCATTTTAAAAGTCTTAGGAATTGTGAGTGTGAGAAAATATATTCTGACATTTTAACAGGCTTTTTATTTTTTTGAAAAAAATGAAAGATTTAAAGCAATAATAAGTCTTTTCTTCCTGCAGGCAAGTCGTGGAAGGCCCTGACTCCCCCTGATAAGAGGCCCTATGTGGAGGAAGCAGAGAGGCTGCGGGTGCAGCACATGCAGGACTACCCCAACTATAAGTATCGGCCTCGCCGGAAGAAACAGCTGAAACGCATCTGCAAGCGAGTGGACCCCGGCTTCCTCCTGAGCGGGCTGGCCCCAGATCAGAACGCCCTGCCCGACCAGCGAGCCCTCTGTCACCCCCTCGGCAAAGACGAGGGCAGCCCTAATGGGATCAGAAGTGGCTTCTCCAGCCCCAGCCCTGCTCTGCCCAGCGTCAGAAGCTTCAGAGACGCAGCAGGTTCCAACAGCAGCTTTGACACCTACCCCTACGGTCTGCCCACTCCCCCTGAAATGTCCCCATTAGATGCCATGGACCATGAGCATGTACCCCCTTCTTATTATTCAACATCTGGGAGCTCCTCCTGCTCTTCCAGCTGCCCTGATGAGCACCACCAGAATCAGACACACATGGGCAGCCCGCCTCCGTACCACACTGACTACACTCAGACCCAAGTCCACTGTGGGGGTCACATCTCTCACATGTCCCAGACTGGTGGTGGACTGATCCCCAGCCCTCCGCTGACTTACTACAGTACCTCATCTTTCCCCCAGATTCACCACGGGCTCCACCATGGCCACCTGGGTCAGCTGTCCCCACCACCAGAGACACAGGGTCACCTGGAGACTCTAGACCAGCTGAGCCAGGCCGAGCTTCTGGGTGAGGTGGACCGCAATGAGTTTGACCAGTACCTGAACTCCACTGGGAACGGGTTCCATCCCGAGCAGGGCAGTAGCATGACTGTTACAGGACACATCCAAGTGGCGTCTGCTGCCGCTGCTTCTGCATGTCCCAGCAGCACCACGGAAACCAGCCTCATTTCGGTGCTCGCGGACGCAACGGCGGCCTACTACAACAACTACGGCATCTCGTAAGCTTGGTTACAGCACCCATTACACTCGTGGCCGATCAGAGACACTGCAGGGTTTAAAATGGGTGAAGATGTTTGGGATGATGTTCCACCTGGGTGCCAGTAAGGGAAATATTTCTGTGCTCTCATCTGTAATTTCAAATTTCATATTAGCATCTATGAGCAACATCACTCCACCATGATCAAAACCTGAACTGATTACTGAGCAATATGATTGTCTGGAGCCGAGGAAAGAACAAAGAGCAATTGGAGGCATGTGAAGAAAAGGAGATGGACACCTCAGGGATGCAGACACAAAATACTATAGTATGCCACCTCCAGCTGTCATGAAATTTCTAAACCAGAAGAACAATCGTGAAGACTTTTCCACTTGTAAATGTCACCAGTTACTGTTGCCACTGCGGCATGTACAGACACTCTTTAGAAGCTAATTTAAGTTCTTTGATGTTACACGTAACTGCTAACTGTAATGCTATTATCAACGCTTTCCATTCGAATGTTTGTATTATGTGTTCCTCTCTCTCATTAGCAGGGGAGTCTTACCTCAGTAGTTGTAAGTAAATGAGGTTTTAGTTGAACATTTCTTATGCAATTTAACAAAAAAAAAACGGTGTATAATGAAGAAAAAGGCGTTTATACTTCTTCTCAAGTACTTAATAATATATAATCATAACCTCTACAATGGAAAATAATAACTATAACTGTATGCTGATTTGAGTTTGTGAAAGACAATAATTTAAAATAAAGTTCAATTTTTATATTAATGCAGTTGATATTTGGATGATGTGCATTAGCAGATATAACACATTTTTACACATAGCCTATATACTACCTAAGCAACGCAAGTACATTCCAGAATTAAAACAATAAAAGAGATTTTTTTTTTTCACACAATAGGTTTTCATACACAAATGTGGTAAAATGGTGAGCGTTATTTGCTCATCTTTGAATTCCACGTGTTCTTCTATTTTCAGCCATACTGCTGTGGCCCATTCTGACACCCACTCCCTTGCCTGCTTTTTCCACCCTCCATCACATCATCCTTCTCCATCCGTCTCCTCTTGCTTTCATTTCGTCCTGGTTCAGAGGATTAGTGTAAAACAGGCACAACTGTCGCCGCCCGCCTCCAGCTCCACCGTCCTTTGTTTTCCTGCAGTCTTATTCTGGGTGCCATTCTTAGGCACTCCGGACCCCACCGACCACCCCCACCCCCTCACCCCTTGTTCTATCTTGCTGATGCAGACCTTTCGTAATCTGTGCAGAATAAATAAAAAATAAATCCCAGGGCTTCGTTGACTGTTTTACACCCTCCTCATTTTTTTATTTTAACACCCCCCCCCTTTCCCTCTCCACTCCTCTCCTCTCACACTCTCTGTTCTCTTGAATTTTTCTTTTTCGATAAAAGGAATTCAGGGGGCTTTTGACAAATCCTGGAGTCTGGCTGGTCTTCCTGCATTTTTTTGGGAATGGTTGAGTCGTGCTTCTTGTAAAGAGGATGTGGCGGAGGAGCGGTGTTTCCTGGCTGATAAGGGAAAAGCCTCTCTCCGTCAGGATGTTTGGGCTTGGCTGGGCCCTGCATTAAAGAGCCAGAGAGAGGGAAGGGAACCCGCTGTTCAGCAAGCGGGAGGAAGCGCTGCCGTGCTGATTAGCATCTTACTTGCCCGTCTTTACTCACCCACCATTTTTCAGGAGAGGCTTTGTCAACCTGGCCTATCTTACCTTGACCACGAACAAACATCCATACAGCAATGAGCAGGTTTCTTACCCTGAAAACAACACATGCGGTGAGCATATGTAGGCTACCTAAAACGACCTCTCTCTCTACCCATATTCAACCATAATTGTGTGCTTTTGACACATGTTGTGATTTAACCAACCAAAGTGACATCATTTATCAAGCACCAGTGTTGCAGCTGGCCCATGTCGTGTTCATTTCTTTGGGGTTAGATCATTACCCCTTGAGCCTGCAGGGGTTCTGCGGAGGGTCCACTTCAGTGCGACCATATTTTGGATGTGGGAGTTAGACGGGTGATGCTCCAGGCATACGGGGTGAGAAGTGGTCTTTGGTGCGCCATCAGCCTCAGCGTTGTCAGGGTCAGCTCAGGGTGCTGCTGCAGACTCCCTTGGTAAAGATGCCCCCGAAAAGTCTCAACAATCACATCCACCACCTCAGGGTAAGACACTGTAACATGCACAAGGACAAAGACTGTTTATAAAGCGTCACATTTGGCTCAGGCCAGTGCACACAAGAACATGGTACTTAAATTGTAGAATAAAGCAATGTTTCTATCATTATATCATATTATCACCATGCACTTTGATATTGTGATACAGTGTTTCATGTCCAAATTACAGAGAATATCCACTAGAGATAGATATTCAGGTAATGAATACAAATACAAGCAAGCTTAACTAAACCATCCCATTTTCAACATGGTGACAATTTGTTTTTTCAGATAATCCAGTGTGTTTCTAACAGTTTATTCAGCCGATGGAGTAGAGGATGAAGTTTTTTTTATGAAACCAAACAGGGTTTTGGATCTGGTGGAGTTTTTTTTTTTTTTTTTTTTAATCAAAAAGGAAAAGTCAAAATTAAAGACAGATTTTGTTAGCTTTTCACTGAACAGAGAGCCGACCAAATACATTTTTACACAGTGGCTACTATTAAAAGCTATAATATATGCATTTCCCGCTAAATTATATATCTTGATAAGCCATAGCTGTTTTTTTTTTTTTTTTTTTTATGTGTTCACCCTTTTTTAACTGTGCCTGATAAGAAATCAACATTTGGTGTCTAAACCACACAGTTTCTAATGTGAAACTCCAGTAAAGCTCTATTGGACATTTTACAGAGATTTTTGAATCCTGTGACTTAAGTTTACAGGAAGTGAGGGCAAAACACTCACACATGTCAGCCTCAATCCTTAATTTCCTCTCTAGAAGTTGACTCATCGTCATTGTAACCTTTATTCAGGGGCTTCTGCTGTTTTGGCGGTAATAAATCAAAGAGGAAAGAGAAAATAGCCTGTCAATAAACAGGCTTGACATTGTTTTGCACTGTATAAAATTTACACTCGCTACACAGGTACTTGCAGGAATTATCTGTAAAGCTTCTTTTGAGAAGGGAGTGCATGGTGCCTTTAATTTGACTAATTGAATCTTCACACATCTGCTGGAAGATTTATAATAATTGCAAATATAAGGATAGAGGCTGAACAAACAAAAGCACCTCCTCTTGTTATTTCTCTCTGATTGCTGACTGGCTCAGTTCCAGTCTCAGGTCAAGCCTGTGGAGTCTGTCAGGTAGTCTGTTATGTTTCCTATTTCCTTTTCTGCCGTCATGTCACTTCCCTGGGCAAACAAACAGCTCGGCGTTCTAACTCAATACCGACTGTCAAGGTAACAACGTAAGGCTCGGTGCAGGGTGCAGAGCTTGCACAGCTGTGTAAAGTATTAGCCATCTGCTGGGGCCAAGGTGAGCAGTGATCACTTTAAATATTTTGTCCTCCGGAGGCATGGAGGAGGCTCACTGTCTGGTTGGTCCAGCGTCTATTGTGTAGCCAGTGAGGTACCGTCCAATCACGTCACATTTGGAAGTCGACCGTTTGTGCTGTATGACGTTATTTGCGTATTAACTGTGAATCAACGGCTGATTTCAACTACGTGACGAAGACATATTGATGCTTGAGACTGAGATGCCCTTAAACCTACAAACCATAGATACTGTATGCATGTCATTATGTGTTTGAGTTTCTTGTGTTGTTGCTCATGAGGATAGTTGGCTTACTTTGTTATTATAAAACCTAATATATGCAGCTGCAAAGTACTTATTTGGCAAGAGATGAGGCACAATTACCATTGCAAGTGATTCTGGGGGAATAATTAGGTCTTTTCTGTTAAGCCTTACAATGAGAAAACAACAAAGCCATTACAATGTCATCCTCACAGTAAATGCAGTGAACTTTACACCAAATTAAACTAGTCTGTGTGACGGATAAAGGCACACTTACATCAGTAAACACTAAGTGTTGTCGGAGTGCATTTCCAGTTGGAGAGTGTTACAGCAGCATAATAACCTGTTTACAATTTGTACTTGGCCCTAAATCTGGCCAAAGGAGGAAAAGAAGGAGGAAAAAAAACACACACACATCTCACAGCAAGGGATTATGGGTGCAGCTATTCTTCATCTCATTGTGGCTCAACAACAGGCAGAGTGTGGGGTGGCAGGCAGGCGTGTACGTCGCCGGACGAAGAATGGACCAGACTCGTCGAGGGACAGGTGCCATGTGGCAGAGGATGTGCGGGGACACAGATGGGGACCCCTGGAAAACTTGGGGGACTGTATGAGCAGCCAAGGGCCTCCCACCCGTACCTGTGCTGTGAAAGCTGCAGATGAACGGGATCCGGCACCTGTTCTAAGCAGATACAGGCGACCAGCAAAAGCGCAGAGGGAGGCCAGCACATGGCTGCCAACCAGAGGAAGGAGAAGGCTAGATTTCCATTTACCCACAAGCACGGCCTGATTACCAAATCAGCACAGGCGGTAAAGCGTGTGCTCTACTGCAGAAAGTATGGGGAAAAAAGGATTGAGAAATGTCTTCCAAAAGTATGCGCATTTGAGTAAACTCCTCACTTTAATAAGTGGGTGTGTTGTAAAGTGGTTTACTGATTCTAGAAACAGCACTGAAAAGTCAAGAAGTATTTCAGATTTATAATTCTTTTAGACAAGAAATGCAAAATTGCAATATTTTTACTACCTGACCTGTATTGGTCCCCCCCTCTCTCTCTCTAATAGCGTGGCTGCACTGGTGTGTGTATGCTGCAGCTCTTTCTGGCTTGTTTTTGACTACTGCAGATTCTCCCAGGGGTGGCACAACTCTTCACCTCAATGTGGAGGAGGATGTTCCTATTGTGCTTCCTAATTGCAATGTGGTTGTTCCATTTAAGAGAGAGAACAACCTCATCTGGTACGTGTGTGATCTGGTATTGTGGGAATGACTGGAAGAAGTATTACATGTTTTTTTTTATTCATGATTAAAGCGAAGTCTAAGATCTTGTCCAGTGTTGTCCTTTTCCAACAAATTTGTTTAATCAAGAGAGGGATTAGAAATGCAGTTAAACTGTAAAAGACATGGCTGATTTCTTCAAGGTTTTAAAACCTTAAAATTGGTTGTATTTTGAGATGTTGCTGACTTCTCTTTCTCTTATCAGTCACTGTTGTGAAAAACGTGAGTTAATGCGATAATCTGACCATTAATTGAATTTGATATCACTATGAAAAAACACAAGTTTTACATGTCTTTGATCTTAAGTCCTTTTCCATCTTTTCCATCTTAGTGGGCCCATATATTGCCATCAGGTCTCTGGACCTGTCGTCCTGCACCAACAGAGTTTACTCCGCAAGCATCCTGAAAAGCAGACACACTAATGATTTAGATGAGTGATGCTGTAAGTTCAGCAGTGTGAGAGAGGCCCTTTTAAAAGTTACTGTGTACGCTGGACAAAGCAAGCATGGCAGGCTGGTGATGGCTTGGGAGAAACTCTAAGAGCTCTTTTTTCTTTTTTTGCCGAAAAAGTAAAAAAAATGTCATGTCATGAAATGTCATAAAAAGTGCTGAAAATGGCTTCTTACAGCATGTTGAATGAATTCATGGTGATGTCTGGCGAAAAAAGTGGTAAAAAAGCCATTTTTTCCGAACGTCCAAAATTTGAAAAAATTGCTCAATACTGCTGTATGCTGAAAAAGTAAAAAAATGCCATGTCAAAAAAATGTCATAAAAAGTGCTGAAAATGGCTTCTTACAGCATCTTGAATGAATTCATGGTGATGTCTGGCGAAAAAAGTGGTGAAAAAGCCATTTTTTTCCAAACGTCCAACATCTGAAAAAATTGCTCATACCGCGGTATGCCGAAAAAGTCAAAAGATGTCATGTCATGAAATGTCATAAAAAGTGTTGAAAAGGCCTTCCTACAGCATGTTGAATGAATTCATGGTGATGTCTGGCAAAAAAAGTGGTGAAAGAGCCATTTTTTTCGAAAGTCAAAAATTTGAAAAAATTGCTCATGCCGCGGTATGCCAAAAAAGTCAAAAAATGTCATGTCAAAAAAATGTCATAAAAAGTGCTGCAAATGGCTTCTTACACCATGTTGAATGAATTCATGGTGATGTCTGGCAAAAAAAGTGGTGAAAAAGCCATTTTTTTCGAATGACAAAAATTTGAAAAAATTGCTCATACCGCGGTATGCCAAAAAAGTCAAAAAATGTCATGTCATGAAATGTCATAAAAAGTGTTGAAAATGACTTCTTACGGCATGTTGAATGAATTCATGATGTCTGGCGAAAAAAGTGGTGAAAAAGCCATTTTTTTCGAATGACAAAAATTTGAAAAAATTGCTCATACGAAAAAGTCAAAAAATGTCATGTCAAAAAAAAAGTCACAAAAAGTGCTGAAAATGGCTTCTTACAGCATGTTGAATGAATTCATGGTGATGTCTGGCAAAAAAAGTAGTGAAAAAGCAATTTTTCAAAATGTCAAACATTTGAAAAAAATGCTCATGCCGCGGTATGCCAAAAAATTTAAAAAATGTCATGTCAAAAAAATGTCATAAAAAGTGCTGAAAATGGCATCTTACAGCATGTTGAATGAATTACAGCATGTTGAATGAATTCATGGTGATGTCTGGCAAAAAAAGAAGTGAAAAAGCCATTTTTTCGAACATCGAAAATTTAAAAAAATTGTTCACACCGCGGTATGCCGAAAAAGTAAAAAAATGTCATGTCAAAAAAATGTCATAAAACGTGCTGAAAATGGCTTCTTACTGTATGTTGAGTGAATGCATGGTGATGTCTGGCAAAAAAAAGTGGTGAAAGAGCCATTTTTTTCGAAAGTCAAAAATTTGAAAAAATTGCTCATGCCGAAAAAGTCAAAAAATGTCATGTCATGAAATGTCATAAAAAGTGCTGAAAATGACTTCTTACAGCATGTTGAATGAATTCATGATGTCTGGCGAAAAAAGTGGTGAAAAAGCCATTTTTTTCGAATGACAAAAATTTGAAAAAATTGCTCATACCGCGGTATGCCGAAAAAGTCAAAAAATGTCATGTCATGAAATGTCATAAAAAGTGCTAAAAATGACTTCTTACGGCATGTTGAATGAATTCATGATGTCTGGCGAAAAAAGTGGTGAAAAAGCCATTTTTTTCGAACAACAAAAATTTGAAAAAATTGCTCATACCGCGGTATGCCGAAAAAGTCAAAAAATGTCATGTCATGAAATGTCATAAAAAGTGCTAAAAATGACTTCTTACGGCATGTTGAATGAATTCATGATGTCTGGCGAAAAAAGTGGTGAAAAAGCCATTTTTTTCGAATGACAAAAATTTGAAAAAATTGCTCATACCGCGGTATGCCGAAAAAGTCAAAAAATGTCATGTCAAAAAAAAGTCACAAAAAGTGCTGAAAATGGCTTCTTACAGCATGTTGAATGAATTCATGGTGATGTCTTGCAAAAAAAGTGGTGAAAGAGCCATTTTTTTCGAAAGTCAAAAATTTGAAAAAATTGCTCATGCTGAAAAAGTCAAAAAATGTCATGTCATGAAATGTCATAAAAAGTGCTAAAAATGACTTCTTACAGCATGTCGAATGAATTCATGGTGATGTCTGCCGAAAAAAAGAAGGGAAAAAGCCATTTTTTAAAATCTCAAACATTTGAAAAAAATGCTCACACCGCGGTATGCCGAAAAAGTAAAAAAATGTCATGTCAAAAAAATGTCATAAAACATGCTGAAAATGGCTTCTTACAGCATGTTGAATGAATTCATGGTGCTGTCTGGTGAAAAAAGTGGTGAAAAAGCCTTTTTTTTCGAACAACAAAAATTTGAAAAAATTGCTCATGCCGAAAAAGTCAAAAAATGTCATGTCATAAAATGCCATAAAAAGTGCTGAAAATTGCTTCTTACAGCATGTTGAATTAATTCATGGTGATGTCTGGTAAAAAAAAGTGGTGAAAAAGACAATTTTTTCAAATGTCAAACATTTTTAAAAAAAATGCTCATATCGTGGTATGACGAAAAAGTAAAAAAATGTTGTGTCAAAAAAATGTCATAAAACGTGCTGAAAATGGTTTCTTACAGCATGTTGAATGAATTCTTGGTGATGTCTGGCGAAAAAAGTGGTGAAAAAGCCATTTTTTTCCGAACGACAAAAAATTTGAAAAATTGCTCATACCGCGGTATGCCAAAAAAGTCAAAAAATGTCATGTTAAAAAAATGTTTTAAACGTGCTGAAAATGACTTCTTACAGCATGTTGAATGAATTCATGGTGATGTCTGGCGAAAAAAGTGGTGAAAAAGCCATTTTTTCGAACATCAAAAATTTAAAAAAATTGCTCACACCGCGGTATGCCGAAAAAGTAAAAAAATGTCATAAAACGTGCTGAAAATGGCTTCTTACTGTATATTGAATGAATTCATGGTGATGTCTGGCAAAAAAAAGTGGCGAAAGAGCCATTTTTTCGAAAGTCAAAAATTTGAAAAAATTGCTCATGCCGCAGTATGCCGAAAAAGTCAAGAAATATCATGTCAAAAAAATGTCATAAAAAGTGCGGCAAATGGCTTCTTACAGCATGTTGAATGAATTCATGGTGATGTCTGGCGAAAAAAGTGGTGAAAAAGCAATTTTTTCAAATGTCAAACATTTGAAAAAATTGCTCATAGTGCGGTATGCCGAAAAAGTCAAAAAATGTCATGTCCTGTCATAAAAAGTGTTGAAAATGCCTTTTTACAGGATGTTGAATGAATTCATGGTGATGTCTGGCGAAAAAAGTGGTGAAAAAGCCATTTATTAAAATGTCAAAAATTTGAAAAAAATCTAATATCGCGGTATGCCGAAAAAGTCAAAAAATGTCATGTCAAAAAAATGTTATAGAACATGCTGAAAATGACTTCTTACAGCATGTTGAATGAATTCATGGTGATGTCTGGCGAAAAAAGTGGTGAAAAAGCCATTTTTTTCGAACATCAAAAATTTTTAAAAATTGCTCACACCGCGGTATGCCGAAAAAGTCAAAAAATGTCATGTCAAAAAAATGTCATAAAACGTGCTGAAAATGGTTTCTTACAGCATGTTGAATGAATTCATGGTGATGTCTGGCAAAAAAAGTGGTGAAAAAATCAATTTTTTTCGAGAGTCAAAAATTTGAAAAATTGCTCATACCGCGGTATGCCAAAAAAGTCAAAAAATGCCATGTCAAAAAAATGTTTTAAACGTGCTGAAAATGACTTCTTACAGCATGTTGAATGAATTCATGGTGATGTCTGGCGACAAAAGTGGTGAAAAAGCCATTTTTTAAAATGTCAAACATTTGAAAAAAATGCTCATATCGCGGTATGCCGAAAAAGTAAAAAAATGTCATGTCATGGAATGTCATAAAAGGTGTTGAAAAGGCCTTCTTACAGCATGTTGAATGAATTCATGGTGATGTCTGGCAAAAAAAGTGGTGAAAGAGCCATTTTTTTCGAAAGTAAAAAATTTGAAAAAAATTGTTTACGTCGCGGTATGCCGAAAAAGTCAAAAAAATGTCATGTCATGAAATGTCATAAAAAGTGTTGAAAGGCCTTCTTACAGCATGTTGAATGAATTCATGGTGATGTCTGGTAAAAAAAAAGTGGTGAAAAATCCATTTTTTAAAATGTCAAACATTTGAAAAAAATTCTCATGCTGAAAAAGTCAAAAAATGTCATGTCAAAAAAATGTCATAAAAAGTGCTGAAAATGGCTTCTTACAGCATGTTGAATGAATTCATGGTGATGTCTGGCAATAAAGTGGTGAAAAAACAATTTTTTAAAATGTCAAAAATTTGAAAAAATTGCTCATACCGCGGTATGCCGAAAAAGTCAAAAAATGTCATGTCATGAAATGTCATAAAAAGTGCTGAAAAGGCCTTCTTACAGCATGTTGAATGAATTCATGGTGATGTCTGGTGAAAAAAGTGGTGAAAAATCCATTTATTAAAATGTCAAAAATTTGAAAAAAAAATCTCATATCGCGGTATGCTGAAAAAGTCAAAAAATGTCATGTCATAAAATCACATAAAAAGTGCTGAAAATGGCTTCTTATAGTATGTTGAATGAATTCATGGTGATGTCTGGCGAAAAAAGTGGTGAAACAGCCATTTTTTTCGAACGTCAAAAATTTGAAAAAATTGCTCATATCGCGGTATGACGAAAAAGTAAAAAAATGTCATGTCAAAAAAATGTCATAAAAAGTGCTGCAAATGGCTTCTTACAGCATGTTGAATGAATTCATGGTGATGTCTGGCGAAAAAAGTGGTGAAAAAGCCATTTTTTAAAATCTCAAACATTTGTAAAAAATGCTAATACCGCGGTATGCCAAAAAAGTCAAAAAATGTCATGTCAAAAAAAAGTCACAAAAAGTGCTGAAAATGGCTTCTTACAGCATGTTGAATGAATTCATGGTGATGTCTGGTGAAAAAAGTGGTGAAAAATCCATTTATTAAAATGTCAAAAATTTGAAAAAAAATCTCATATCGCGGTATGCTGAAAAAGTCAAAAAATGTCATGTCAAAAAAAATGTCATAAAAAGTGCTGAAAATGGCTTCTTACAGCATGTTGAATGAATTCATGGTGATGTCTGGCAAAAAAAGTGGTGAAAAAGCCATTTTTTCGAACATCAAAAATTTAAAAAAATTGCTCACACCGCGGTATGCCGAAAAAGTAAAAAAATGTCATAAAACGTGCTGAAAATGGCTTCTTACTGTATATTGAATGAATTCATGGTGATGTCTGGCAAAAAAAAGTGGCGAAAGAGCCATTTTTTCGAAAGTCAAAAATTTGAAAAAATTGCTCATGCCGCGGTATGCCGAAAAAGTCAAAAAATATCATGTCAAAAAAATGTCATAAAAAGTGCGGCAAATGGCTTCTTACAGCATGTTGAATGAATTCATGGTGATGTCTGGCGAAAAAAGTGGTGAAAAAGCAATTTTTTCAAATGTCAAACATTTGAAAAAATTGCTCATAGTGCGGTATGCCGAAAAAGTCAAAAAATGTCATGTCCTGTCATAAAAAGTGTTGAAAATGCCTTTTTACAGGATGTTGAATGAATTCATGGTGATGTCTGGTGAAAAAAAGTGGTGAAAAATCCATTTATTAAAATGTCAAAAATTTGAAAAAAATCTAATATCGCGGTATGCCGAAAAAGTCAAAAAATGTCATGTCAAAAAAATGTTATAGAACATGCTGAAAATGACTTCTTACAGCATGTTGAATGAATTCATGGTGATGTCTGGCGAAAAAAGTGGTGAAAAAGCCATTTTTTCGAACATCAAAAATTTAAAAAAATTGCTCACACCGCGGTATGCCGAAAAAGTAAAAAAATGTCATAAAACGTGCTGAAAATGGCTTCTTACTGTATATTGAATGAATTCATGGTGATGTCTGGCAAAAAAAAGTGGCGAAAGAGCCATTTTTTCGAAAGTCAAAAATTTGAAAAAATTGCTCATGCCGCAGTATGCCGAAAAAGTCAAGAAATATCATGTCAAAAAAATGTCATAAAAAGTGCGGCAAATGGCTTCTTACAGCATGTTGAATGAATTCATGGTGATGTCTGGCGAAAAAAGTGGTGAAAAAGCAATTTTTTCAAATGTCAAACATTTGAAAAAATTGCTCATAGCGCGGTATGCCGAAAAAGTCAAAAAATGTCATGTCCTGTCATAAAAAGTGTTGAAAATGCCTTTTTACAGGATGTTGAATGAATTCATGGTGATGTCTGGTGAAAAAAAGTGGTGAAAAATCCATTTATTAAAATGTCAAAAATTTGAAAAAAATCTAATATCGCGGTATGCCGAAAAAGTCAAAAAATGTCATGTCAAAAAAATGTTATAGAACATGCTGAAAATGACTTCTTACAGCATGTTGAATGAATTCATGGTGATGTCTGGCGAAAAAAGTGGTGAAAAAGCCATTTTTTTCGAACATCAAAATTTTTTAAAAATTGCTCACACCACGGTATGCCGAAAAAGTCAAAAAATGTCATGTCAAAAAAATGTCATAAAACGTGCTGAAAATGGTTTCTTACAGCATGTTGAATGAATTCTTGGTGATGTCTGGCAAAAAAAGTGGTGAAAGAGCCATTTTTTTCGAGAGTCAAAAATTTTTAAAAATTGCTCACACCGCGGTATGCCAAAAAAGTCAAAAAATGTCATGTCAAAAAAATTTTATAAAACGTGCTGAAAATGGCTTCTTCCAGCATGTTGAATGAATTCATGGTGATGTCTGGCGCAAAAAGTGGTGAAAAAATCAATTTTTTTCGTAAGTCAAAAATTTGAAAAATTGCTCATACCGCGGTATGCCAAAAAAGTCAAAAAATGCCATGTCAAAAAAATGTTTTAAACGTGCTGAAAATGACTTCTTACAGCATGTTGAATGAATTCATGGTGATGTCTGGCGACAAAAGTGGTGAAAAAGCCATTTTTTAAAATGTCAAAAATTTGAAAAATTGCTCATACCGCGGTATGCCGAAAAAGTAAAAAAATGTCATGTCATGGAATGTCATAAAAGGTGTTGAAAAGGCCTTCTTACAGCATGTTGAATGAATTCATGGTGATGTCTGGCAAAAAAAGTGGTGAAAGAGCCATTTTTTTCGAAAGTCAAAAATTTGAAAAAAATTGTTTATGTCGCGGTATGCCGAAAAAGTCAAAAAAATGTCATGTCATGAAATGTCATAAAAAGTGTTGAAAGGCCTTCTTACAGCATGTTGAATGAATTCATGGTGATGTCTGGCAATAAAGTGGTGAAAAAACAATTTTTTAAAATGTCAAAAATTTGAAAAAATTGCTCATACCGCGGTATGCCGAAAAAGTCAAAAAATGTCATGTCATGAAATGTCATAAAAAGTGCTGAAAAGGCCTTCTTACAGCATGTTGAATGAATTCATGGTGATGTCTGGTGAAAAAAGTGGTGAAAAATCCATTTATTAAAATGTCAAAAATTTGAAAAAAAATCTCATATCGCGGTATGCTGAAAAAGTCAAAAAATGTCATGTCAAAAAAAATGTCATAAAAAGTGCTGAAAATGGCTTCTTACAGCATGTTGAATGAATTCATGGTGATGTCTTGCAAAAAAGTGGTGAAAAAGCAAATTTTCAAAATGTCAAACATTTGAAAAAATTGCTCATGCCATGGTATGCCGAAAAAGTCAAAAAATGTCATGTCATGAAATGTCATAAAAAGTGCTGAAAATGCCTTCTTACAGCATGTTGAATGAATTCATGGTAATGTCTGGCGAAAAAAGTGGTGAAAAAGCCATTTTTTCGAACGTCAAAAATTTGAAAAAATTGCTCACACCGCGGTATGCTGAAAAAGTCAGAAAATGTCATGTCATAAAATCACATAAAAAGTGCTGAAAATGGCTTCTTATAGTATGTTGAATGAATTCATGGTGATGTCTGGCGAAAAAAGTGGTGAAACAGCCATTTTTTTCGAACGTCAAAAATTTGAAAAAATTGCTCATATCGCGGTATGACGAAAAAGTAAAAAAATGTCATGTCAAAAAAATGTCATAAAAAGTGCTGCAAATGGCTTCTTACAGCATGTTGAATGAATTCATGGTGATGTCTGACGAAAAAAGTGGTGAAAAAGCCATTTTTTTCCGAACGACAAAAATTTGAAAAATTGCTCATACCGCGGTATGCCAAAAAAGTAAAAAAATGTCATGTCAAAAAAATGTTTTAAACGTGCTGAAAATGACTTCTTACAGCATGTTGAATGAATTCATGGTGATGTCTGGCGACAAAAGTGGTGAAAGAGCCATTTTTTTAGAAAGTCAAAAATTTGAAAAAAATTGCTAATACCGCGGTATGCCAAAAAAGTCAAAAAATGTCATGTCAAAAAAAAGTCACAAAAAGTGCTGAAAATGGCTTCTTACAGCATGTTGAATGAATTCATGGTGATGTCTGGTGAAAAAAGTGGTGAAAAAGCCATTTTTTCGAACATCAAAATTTAAAAATTGCTCATGCCGCTGCATGTCAAAAGTCAAAAATATCATGTCAAAAAAATGTCATAAAAAGTGCGGCAAATGGCTTCTTACAGCATGTTGAATGAATTCATGGTGATGTCTGGTGAAAAAAGTGGTGAAAAATCCATTTATTAAAATGTCAAAAATTTGAAAAAAAATCTCATATCGCGGTATGCTGAAAAAGTCAAAAAATGTCATGTCAAAAATGTCATAAAAGTGCTGAAAATGGCTTCTTACAGCATGTTGAATGAATTCATGGTGATGTCTTGCAAAAGTGGTGAAAGCAAATTTTCAAAATGTCAAACATTTGAAAAAATTGCTCATGCCATGGTATGCCGAAAAAGTCAAAAATGTCATGTCATGAAATGTCATAAAAGTGCTGAAAATGCCTTCTTACAGCATGTTGAATGAATTCATGGTAATGTCTGGCTAAAAAGTGGTGAAAAAGCCATTTTTTCAACGTCAAAATTTGAAAATTGCTCACACCGCTGGTATGCTGAAAAAGTCAGAAAATGTCATGTCATAAAAATCACATAAAAAGTGCTGAAAATGGCTTCTTATAGTATGTTGAATGAATTCATGGTGATGTCTGGCTTAAAAAGTGGGTGAAACAGCCATTTTTTCGAACGCCAAAATTTGAAAATTGCTCATATCACGTATGACGTAAAAGTAAAAATGTCATGTCAAAAATGTCATAAAAAGTGCTGCAAATGGCTTCTTACAGCATGTTGAATGAATTCATGGTGATGTCTGACGAAAAAGTGGTGAAAAGCCATTTTTTCCGAACGACAAAATTTGAAAAATTGCTCATACCGCGGTATGCCAAAAAAGTAAAAAAATGTCATGTCAAAAAAATGTTTTAAACGTGCTGAAAATGACTTCTTACAGCATGTTGAATGAATTCATGGTGATGTCTGGCGACAAAAGTGGTGAAAGAGCCATTTTTTTAGAAAGTCAAAAATTTGAAAAAAATTGCTAATACCGCGGTATGCCAAAAAAGTCAAAAAATGTCATGTCAAAAAAAAGTCACAAAAAGTGCTGAAAATGGCTTCTTACAGCATGTTGAATGAATTCATGGTGATGTCTGGTGAAAAAAGTGGTGAAAAAGCCATTTTTTCGAACATCAAAAATTTAAAAAAATTGCTCATGCCGCGGTATGCCGAAAAAGTCAAAAAATATCATGTCAAAAAAATGTCATAAAAAGTGCGGCAAATGGCTTCTTACAGCATGTTGAATGAATTCATGGTGATGTCTGGCGAAGTAGGAGGGCAATTTTTTCAAATGTCAAACATTTGAAAAAATTGCTCATAGCTGCATGCCGAAAAGTCAAAATGTCATGTCCTGTCATAAAAAGTGTTGAAAATGCCTTTACAGGATGTTGAATGAATTCATGGTGATGTCTGGTGAAAAAAGTGGTGAAAATCCATTTATTAAAATGTCAAAATTTGAAAAATCTCATATCGCTGGTATGCTGAAAAAGTCAAAAATGTCATGTCAAAAAAAATGTCATAAAAAGTGCTGAAAATGGCTTCTTACAGCATGTTGAATGAATTCATGGTGATGTCTGGCAAAAAAAGTGGTGAAAAAGCCATTTTTTCGAACATCAAAAATTTAAAAAAATTGCTCATGCATTCATGGTGATGTCTGGCGCAAAAAGTGGTGAAAAAATCAATTTTTTTCGTAAGTCAAAAATTTGAAAAATTGCTCATACCGCGCGCGGTATGCCAAAAAAGTAAAAAAATGTCATGTCAAAAAAATGTTTTAAACGTGCTGAAAATGACTTCTTACAGCATGTTGAATGAATTCATGGTGATGTCTGGCGACAAAAGTGGTGAAAAAGCCATTTTTTAAAATGTCAAACATTTGAAAAAAAATGCTCATATCGCGGTATGCCGAAAAAGTAAAAAAATGTCATGTCATGGAATGTCATAAAAGGTGTTGAAAAGGCCTTCTTACAGCATGTTGAATGAATTCATGGTGATGTCTGGCAAAAAAAGTGGTGAAAGAGCCATTTTTTTCGAAAGTCAAAAATTTGAAAAAAATTTTTTACGTCGTGGTATGCCGAAAAAGTCAAAAAAATGTCATGTCATGAAATGTCATAAAAAGTGTTGAAAGGCCTTCTTACAGCATGTTGAATGAATTCATGGTGATGTCTGGTAAAAAAAAAAAGTGGTGAAAAATCCATTTTTTCAAATGTCAAACATTTGAAAAAAATTCTCATGCTGAAAAAGTCAAAAAATGTCATAAAAAGTGCTGAAAATGGCTTCTTACAGCATGTTGAATGAATTCATGGTGATGTCTGGCAATAAAGTGGTGAAAAAACAATTTTTTAAAATGTCAAACATTTGAAAAAATTGCTCATACCGCGGTATGCCGAAAAAGTCAAAAAATGTCATGTCATGAAATGTCATAAAAAGTGCTGAAAAGGCCTTCTTACAGCATGTTGAATGAATTCATGGTGATGTCTGGTGAAAAAAGTGGTGAAAAATCCATTTATTAAAATGTCAAAAATTTGAAAAAAAAATCTCATATCGCGGTATGCTGAAAAAGTCAAAAAATGTCATGTCAAAAAAATGTCATAAAAAGTGCTGAAAATGGCTTCTTACAGCATGTTGAATGAATTCATGGTGATGTCTTGCAAAAAAGTGGTGAAAGAGCAAATTTTCAAAATGTCAAACATTTGAAAAAATTGCTCATGCCATGGTATGCCGAAAAAGTCAAAAAATGTCATGTCATGAAATGTCATAAAAAGTGCTGAAAACGCCTTCTTACAGCATGTTGAATGAATTCATGGTGATGTCTGGCGAAAAAAGTGGTGAAAAAGCCATTTTTTCGAACGTCAAAAATTTGAAAAAATTGCTCACACCGCGGTATGCTGAAAAAGTCAGAAAATGTCATGTCATAAAATCACATAAAAAGTGCTGAAAATGGCTTCTTACAGCATGTTGAATGAATTCATGGTGATGTCTGGTGAAAAAAGTGGTGAAACAGCCATTTTTTTCCGAACAACAAAAATTTGAAAAATTGCTCATACCGCGGTATGCTGAAAAAGTAAAAAAATGTCATGTCAAAAAAACGTCGTAAAAAGTGCTGAAAATGGCTTCTTACAGCATGTTGAATGAATTCATGGTGATGTCTGGCGAAAAAAGTGGTGAAAAAGACAATTTTTAAAATGTCCAAAATTTGAAAAAAAATTCTCATATCGCGGTATGCCAAAAAAGTTGAGGAAAATCTATACTGTAGCATTTCAAAAGTGGTTAAAAAAAAGGTCTAGTATAGTATGTTGAAATTTATATAAATTATATTAATTAATATAATATAATTATCCTTAATATTGTACTAAGAAAGATTTCATTGTATGTTTAGTTGAAAAAAAAGTTGTTAAAAAGTGAAACTATAGCATGTGAAAAAAAGTGGTAGAAAAGTTATTGTACAGTATGTTGAAAGATGTTAAAAAAAAACATCACAATGTAAAATGTCTAAAAAGGTCTTCCTGTAGCTTTAGTATAGTATTGGAAATTGTTTTAAATGAAAAAACTGTCAAAACCCATACTATAGCATGCCAAAAAAGGTGTAAAAAGCCTTTTTTTCTGTGAAGTGTGCTATTTATTGAAACTGTCTTGTAGTTGTAAATGTGTTGGAAGTATCACCTTCAACATCAAATGCCAAGAGGAATCTACGTGATTAAAAAAAATGAAAACAATTGGATTGAAATAAGTTGAGTTGTAAGAGGCAGATCCATATTTCTGACTATCTTTGGGTAAATGTTGGGTAAATTATCTTTGGGAAAACATAATTTCACCTTGGGCTCTTTAACATTGAGATTTTCAATTTTTTTCTGTGATATTACAGAAATTATTCCAAATTAATTAACAGGTCAATTAATGCTGAAAAGGATGGTTGGCACTAATTAATAATCATTAACATTCATCAACTAAAGCAAGTGCACAAAAAATTCCTGCCCACTTCTCTGGAATTATAATCAAGTCTCAGCCAGGGGCCTCCACTAAGTGTAAGATGACTTATCAGCAATGCAAGTTCCTTTATACAGCAACAACAAACCCAATTACAGCTGCTTATTCAGAGATAAAGTACGTCAGTCATGACACACAGCATTTCCGTTGCCTTGATGTGCACTGTTTACACTCAGAACTTCTGGCTAAGAGATCCTGACTGACCTTGGCAACGGGTCACTCTGGCATCATTTCCATGCTCACTCCCATTCCTCCGTTCTTTATGTTATGGGTGTAATATTCGGGATGTTGTTGATGTCTGAGCTCGGAGGAATCCTTTCCTGCCTGAGGCTCGGCCCTGTTTCCTTAAAGACTCAACATCAAAAATGAGACGCACGGAAATGACTCACGCAGTTGTCCCCAGAGTTCAGACACTTCAACTAAAGTACCATGTTGACAGGTTCAAAACAGGATATGAGCTGCATAGGTCTATGTTTATTACAGATGGTGTAATACATAAGAGCAGTGATGGTTGAAAGCTCTGATAAGCAAATAAAACAGCAACAGTCACGTATCCACTGTGACCTACAACAGGGCAAAGCCTAAACTCACAAACCACTTGTCTCAAGAGTGAGTATTATCAATTTTTCAACACAGACAATACCCTATTACGCAAGACTATCAATCAAGCATGTGCCAGTAATACACATAACACTCACTCCATGCTCCTACTCCTTCACTCCAAAAACAACATCACATATAGGTAAATAAACATATATGAATACATTCCCTAAACTCACACTATGCTAACTGTAAGACTTGAGTGGTTAGGTAAAAAATATGAAAGCTACACTATTAAATTATATATATATATATATATTTTTTTGATGAAATTACTCATTAAGTTGGCGCTCGCTGTTTGTAATTAATGATCCAACATCATATAACTACAGGGAACTGAAGCTAAAGGTAATGTAAAACAAAGATTAATAGATATATTGATATACTAACCTTAACCAAATTGGGGCCCTAAGTGAAATTTTATTTGGAGGCAACCTTCCCCTCCCCATCCCAAATGAATCATAGATCCAAAATGATGACCACACAACAACATGCCATTTCAACCTTTGTTATTATAACAAATGTAAGTGTAGTTTTGCTGTATGAGTCAAATAAAATAGTAATAATTAAAAAAAATCAGACTGAAATAAATAGTGTGCATTTTACAGATACATGTCTGCATTTTCTGGATGCAAAGTCAAATAGGTAAATATATTGGCTAAAGTTTACAGCCTATCAATACATACAACCACCAGCAAGTGTTGGGCAGTTACTGTTACAAGTAACGCATTACTGACAGTAATAATATTCCAATGCATTACTTTTAAAATATATAAACTCAGTTACCGTTACAATATGGTGCATTTCTCCGTTACTTGGTAAATGATTTCCCGATTAATTAATTCATACAGTATTGTTTTCATTCATAAACGCAGCACTGCGGACACTAAAGTTTGGGGTTACGTTGATCCGAGCTTCAAGTTTCCGACTTCCAACTGAACACATCATAAGGCAAACTCAACTCTTACGCCGCAGGGCCTAAAGAGTAACCAAAAAGTTACTTTTAACAGTAACGCATTACTTTTGGGTTAAGTCATCAACAAAGTAACAGATGTTTACTTTGTTTATTACTTACGGCAAGTTAATTTTTGAATGAAGTAACTGTAAATGTAATTGTAACTAGTTACTATTCTTTCGTAACTAGCACAACACTGCCATCAAGTGGTCAACATACCGCTCCCTTGGATTAGTAGTGAATGCATAGGCATTCATTAAAACTTAATCAGGGCTGCTGGAAAAAAAAAACTCTGGACAGATCTACTGGGGACAGATATTCCTACTTAACTCTGTGCCACAAAGTTATATTCCAACAACATATCTACTCTGCAAGTGCCTGTTGGCTCAGCCTCTGATTGGTCAGATGTCGAGTGCTGTCGATCACTGCAGCGACGCATGCACTGAACGCCTCACAGTAGCGCACATGCGCAAATGCGTCCTCTCGCGCGGCTTCCCATGGAGGCATAGCGCGTGTCCTGCGCGGGAGAGGCGGCTCTTGTCATGTCTTCAAGCGATGGCGATGGAACAGAAGGACTTGAAAACTGATTACCTGACGTCCTGGCCACAGGTTTGATAGATAAGTTGGATGTTTCTTCCATTGAATTGAAGAAGTTTTCTGGGAGGTAGCGGCCATGAGAGAAGCTACCTTACAGCTCTATTAACATTATATATGCAGTGTTCCAATTAAGGGGACTGAGCTTTGAAAATTACCTATTTTAAACTGTATTCAATCTTCCCCACAATGAGGTTCTGAAAATGAAAAAGTATAAACATGAGTGTGTTTATTTGCTTATTAATGTTAATTTTGTCTAAACATTTGTTTCAATTAATTATCATAAATGCGCGTTTCCTGCTGTGGCCGTGGGGGCGCTGGACTAGAATTGCCAGATTTACGTCGACACCTGAACTGCTCATTAGTGAGCGCGAGCGGCGACTGGGACAGTCTAGACGTACTAATGCGCAGGCGTGTGAGTTGGAAAGTTATAAAACGGAGCTTCCGCAAAAGCCACTGTGTAATTCGAACCCTGGTTACATGATAATATCCTCATAATGCTATGGCAGAGGTGGGTACCATTTATATATAGTCTATCTTACTGGTTTTCCCCTGAGGCAGAAAGTATCTTTCATTCCAACACTGTTATGCCTTTACAAAGGGATTCAGTATAGAGATTCAGGCTGATGTTATCAATGCTCATTCATTATCCAGGTAAGCTCACTTAGTATTCAAAACATTTTGCATTTTTTTGTAATTTGATGGATTTACTTAGCGTTTTTTCCACTTACGAATAGCATTATAATGACACGCCGGCAGGTGGCGTTTATAAGTCAGGATGGCCGAGCGGTCTAAGGCGCTGCGTTCAGGTCGCAGTCTCCTCTGGAGGCGTGGGTTCGAATCCCACTTCTGACAGAAACGTTTTTATTTTGGGGGATCGAGTAACTGTCCAGTGAATGCGAAACAAGGAGAATTTTTAATATATTTTTGCTGCTTTACATTATGAATGTGTTTGTAAGCATGTTCCCCAGCAGTATTTCACAGCACAGCAAAATTAACATTAATAAAATGAGTTTTTGGATTAAAGACAGAAAAGTGTAGATATTTAGTTTGACGAAGAGACCAGATTATGCAGAAGAGCACTGTGAAGAGAGTGCTTATGGATCTCATAAGCCCTCATGTCTTATGTTAGCAGGTTATGAAAATAGAACCTTTTCTTCTGGAAATATAAACGGTGATGGCCTTAAAATTATTGCACATGCACACAAATCTGCAATATCCTCCTGGCATGCAGTGCACACACCTATGCACATATATACACACATTGACACTACAGTATAGTAGTCATTTTTGTATTAATTCATGGTGGTGTGTCTCTCTGTTAACCTTTGATGTAGCTTCAACCTCATTGCAAAAAAAAATGCAAATATGTTAACTCTGCTGATATATATAATGGGATCTTTCTCCAGAGGTTTTCTGTAGGTATAATAGGATTTGTGTAAAGCCAGGCTGCTACTGTAGGATTGTGCAAATGTACTGTGTTTGTGTAAATGTGCGGTGAAGACTCCTCCTCTTGGTTATTTTTGCATTCCCTCACTGTGACTGGCAAAGGTTAAAGAGTACAGAGGTAAAGCCTGTCTTGGTCCTCATTACTGTTGGCACAAGTGCTTAGTCATATAACTTGTCATCTATGTATTCTCTTGGCTTGCTTTAATTCAGTTGTCATCTGTTATTTAACATGCACCAACAGGTGATATTCATATTGGCAAGTAGCATGCTTTTTTCTGTGAAGTATTTTAAAACCACTCTTACTTAACACTTGCATGTCTGAATTTGAAAGGTTATTTAATAATCCTGTTGTGAAAGGTATGTGTAATTACTGTTACTTTTTTAGTCTAATTTAATGCAATTCAGTCTTGAACTTGGGTTTAATCCTGCAAGTCTTACCCATTAACTGGGCCCATTTATCAGTGCGTCAGCTTTCTGGGTGTAGAGATTTAGTTGGACTAACATATGGTAGCAGAAGTCCTGCTGCACACCAGCTTGCACACTGATTAGCCCTGATATTTTAACAACGGCCAGGAGGGGGGAGTGCTAAGCCTGAGCATCAGTGCTCACGTGTAAGCATGACGGATGATAAGCTTCTAGAGCTCCCTGCTGTGACTGTGATCCATACTGCACTAGCATGGTGGAGGTTAGACAGCTGACTGTCTGCCAGTCATATTTAATTAAATGTAATGCAGACTATAGGTTCTGGGAAATCAGTTCACTTTCACTTAAAGCTCTTAGAGGTGTGCGGTGGACAGAGTTGTGTGATTGAATAATGATCACAATAGTGAAAGCCCTTGTATAGGAAAACATTATAGATTTCAACTTTTAATAAATCATCTATACATAATGACTCCATCCAGCTGACTCAAACTGATCGTAAACCTCGTTTACTTGACTCAGAGGAATGAGGGGAGGTACCTTCCTTGCACAGGAAAGCCCACAGAGGACCTAATCATGTTCTCAGCACTTAACTGTCATGACTCAGCAGGAGGTCTTACTGCCATTTTCTTCCCATGAGTCAGGACGCAATAAATCTGCTCTGCTCGAGTCAACTCCACCCCGCCATGACACATCGAGCTCCTTAAGACTGAAGACAGATGGCAGCATGGGGGCTTGCCCTGCTGTGCTTGTGTTTAGGCTTAGTGGGAGTGGGTGCTCCTGTGATGATGATGAAGCACTTCTTGAAACTCCCGGCATCATAGGGAGTGATCGACATACCGTGTGCGAGCCTCTGATAAGAGTAACCCTTCATGTGTTCTGTGGCAGTTCTTTTGTCCTTGAAAAGAGCGAGATGACCCCGAGTGATACTTAGACGAGGAAGGAACAGGAACAGCTTCACACGCTGTACCTGTAACACATGCAGGTGAAGCATGCGTTGGCCTTGTGAGCACATCACCAGCTCTGTCACAACAAACTTACAGAGGAGGCTTCGCCAGCCAGGCAAACGACCAATTATCCAGGGGGCATGTCTCTCATTAGTGTCACGGTGCCATGGAAAATATTCATGGGTGATTTAAACACGGACATCCTTCTCCCATTTATCTTGATACACCCACTCTTTGTTTTCTGTTTGTTTTATGTACATTTGTATCAGCTTTGTTTCCATGATGATAATTACACCACTTAACCAACTTGTTGATCTGATTGCTGTGCTGTTGTTCAAGTTGCTAAATTTAGATATTTTTTTTTTGTTTTATTATTGTTAATATATTCATAATATACTAAGTCTAACATTGTGTGCTTTACATGACAAATTAAATTGAAACTTGTGATATGAAGTGTAAAGTAATGCAGGATTTAAAATCCAAATTCTAAAAAAAGCTTAATTTAATGTTTTATAGATATTTTCTATTTTCCCTGACATATTTTAACTGTACGTCATGAGTGAGTGATTTTAAAGTGAAACTGAAAATTCAGTTTTGGCTTTTGTTTTTTTGTGTGCCACCCCAAGATTTTCAGTGGCCCAATATGGCCAACCCTATGAAATATTTGTGGGGCTCCCACAGTTTAAAATTTAAAAAAATAATAAACCCATCACTGTCAGAACACATTACAATCTGCCTGATGGGATTGTCACGTACAGTTGAAAATGCCACTTAGGGAACTGAAGCGCAAGCTCTGCTTGACACAACGTCAACAGTGCACTTGCAATAACGTGCCGTGGCTAGAACAGCTACCTAAACAAAGCACATATTATAACACACACAGAGGGAGAGCAACTTCATTCTCTACACAGGTATATATATTTATATGGCAAATAGTTGTTTATTGCTATGTTGATGCTCTGACTTTTGCATTAAGCGCCATTAACTGTTGCTATCTTGTCATTATTGTTGCTATAATGCAGTTGAAGTTTGTGAATGTTGTTGAAAATCACTGGGAGTAAAGCAAAAGTTCAAATCTATCCATGTCCTCCTCTGGGGGAAATTACAAACGTTGTACTGTAATTTGCATCAAGGTCAGTTTCATTTGTATATCCCAAAATCAAGATTATGTTGATGTTATGATATGTTTTGCCATTAAATATACCAACTTCTTACTATATATAAACATAACAAGTTATTGTAACTAGGACAATTTCACATATCAAGACAAGCTGGTATGCAATGACAATTTTTCATATTTGGCATGTTCTATCTTGCTCTGGTATAACACATAATCAAGTAGCCGAACCAATGTGTAGTGTTAGAGACAAAACCAAGTAGAAGCTGCAGCCATATAATGCTGACTGAAGGCACAAAAGGTGGCAGATAAAAAAAGGGACATTATGCCTAGTCATAGATTGTCACCGAGCCTTCATCTGCTTTCTAAAAGCGTGTTTAACTCCCTTTATGCAATGGTGAAGTCCAAGTCATGTGTCCAAAGCCTCAGCAGATTTCAGTCCAATCTCAGAGTGATTAGCAGGGCTTTTCATTCTATCCTTAGCTTCCCATGTATGTGATTAGCAGGTAGGCCCGCTTCTGGAGGGAAGCTTTTGAACTGGTTTCTCGCATCTGTGATTGCTACAGCTCTGCTGTTTCTTTGGGAGTTTACATCTTACACTGTGTGGCTTTCGGACTATTTATTTTCAGTCTGGTTCTTTCATGGGTATGGAACATGTGAGTATACACACTCTCTATAGGCTACTGCTTTATCCTGTGTCGATGAAATATTTGCATCACAAAAGAAACATGCACTGATAAAACTAGAAACTGCACTTGTGATTCCCACAAAAAAGCGTGAAATGATCCATGTTAAACTGGATGAACTCAGGCTGGCCTGCAGGATGTGATTTGTATTTTCCTTGTTTCAACTTTTTTGGGAGCCTCAGTTGGCAAACACAACACCTTTGGGATAAACAGCATTATTCTAGGGATCCAAGGCCACATATGTTTCCTGGTCATAGTGAATAAAGAAAAAGAGAAATACTTTTTGCATTTGTACTGTAATCCACTGAGTGTCAGCTAGTTTGAAGAATAAATGTCTGCCAAGTTTTTGAAATAACTCTGCAACTTTGCAAACTGTAATAGACACTACCTTCTCACAGTACGTTAACAGTGTGTTATCTTTATATACAAGTACATTCTCTCTCTGTACCGTTATTTATTATGAGACTGTGGTATCTGTAATGTTGGCTTCCTGCAAAAAGCATCTGTAAAATTATATTTTTTACTGAAAGATCTATCGCCACTTCTGCCAGTAGCTATGCATTTTTTATCATTTCATGTTGGATGTTATGCTTTTCAAACATGATGTCAGCATACAGTCTCATATGTTAAAGTAGAGCTGGTTATGTTTTACTGTAGGACATAGATTATTTGACTTTCAAAACACTGAATTCAGCTAACAGAGGACAAAAGAGTTGACTGACATTGTAAGACAATCTTTGTGGGATATAAATATTGGTATACAGTTGATTCAACCTCAAGATGCAAAGGCCTAGGTAGGCAACATAATAACATATAAGAGTATTTACAGTAATCAATTACTCTTTTCTCTGCCAAAATGTTCTGCCAGAGGAAACACTTCCTGCTTTACTTGTATACAACATCGCTAATACAAGAACAAGGACAGCAGCCAAACCTGTTCTTTATAGTATGCCAGTCAAGCTTAGCCTATTTTATAGGCACAACAATGAATTATCTTTACCTCCTGGTGTTATCACAGTAAGAATGTGTGTGCTTATTGCTTTTTATAGGTAATCCTTGTGTTATTGATCACAGGAAAAGCTGGCTAAGGATGTATTTACTTCAGTGACTGACAGTCACAGAGGTAATGTCCACTTTCACCGCTAGCGCAGACTTAAGCTTGTTATTTAAAGTCACTTGGGGGATTTATTTGTGACTGTATCCTCATTATCCCTGTCTTCATTTACTCTTTGATCTGCTCAGTAGTCTGTACATACAGAATGGCTTACATACATGACATCCCTGTCATGTGTATCCCGCTTATGTTAGTGTACATAAAAAAGTGTATTCTGTATAAAAAGTATATGAAAAAAATGTGTTTGGATTTATTACGATACCCATTAGTTAAACGTAACAAAATATTAGTCTGTGACCTCAAGCTGACCAAATAAGTGTCCACAAGTTAATGTCTAGACAGACTCTCTTAAGATATCTAGAAGTAAATCCTGTTTTGCTTTGACTTAATACCTGATCCAAGATAAATGTAGAACTGTATTGTGCTAATCACACCTACAGCTTCTTCGTAAGGATTTTCTTTTCAGACGAGCCTTAGGTACTAATTTAGACTGGTACTGAGAAGCCAGCCAGCTAAATCTAAAATGGACATTTATTATAAGTTCTCTGTCTGTCCGTAGCAAAAAAGGAAAGGATTCAGGGATTCTGTAATCTGTTTCTCTAGATCTAGTCTTTTTCACCCGACCTGCCTTTTTTACCACTGTTTTAACTTCCCTTTCAGCGGCCTGGGATGAGTGAGAGCCATGCAGATGTGTGGTGTGGAAAAACATGATGACCGCCTGACAACCCTCACCTCTTTTTCTGCTTACTTGAGACCATCCTTCAGCCAGAGCCAGAGAGAAAATGTCCTCTGACAAACGTCACTTCCGTTGCTTCAGTGCTGTAGGCGGTGAAGGCTCCCACAAGTCTTCTACCCTATGTAAGCACCACACCAGCCGGTTCCCCAGGATCCACCACCATGGCATGGTCGCCCATCATGACGCTCCAGAGGAGTGCTACCGTTGCTCCGAGTACAGACATTCCCAGGCCGTGGAAGCATTAGAGACTCAGGTTGCACCTGTGTTTCATTCACCATACCACCACCATCAGCCATGCCAGTATGTTCTCAGGGGGCCGACCAGGCCAGAGGAGCACTCCATGGCACATTCAGGCCACATCCATCATCACAGGTACAGTAAGAGGGTGGTGCTGGTGAAGAACAGTGACCCCTCATCCAGGAAGATCATCATTTTGCACCACAGGAATCTACGCAGTTTTGGTCTTTTCTTGGAGGAAGTTTCTGAGCTCATGCAGTACCACATCAGGAAGTTATGCACTCTGGAGGGCCACAAGGTAAGATCACACACACCTGGGACTAGAAGATCATAAAAAGAGATGTTTTCATGTTCTTTTTTTTTGACTTGATATTCTCGCACATAATCTGAGTTTGGGAGTACAGTGGTTACATGACAGTTTTATTCTATCATAATTATTATTATTCTATCTTCCAAGAGGAAGATCTGTGCTTAGTGAATACATTTCTGCTTTACTGAAATGAATAGGATGGACACTTCTGAAATTAACCATTGACCTACAGTGTTACACATTGCTGTTATTCATGCTTGAGATTGAAAACCACAGTGAAAGGGAGGCCTCTAGTGACAGGACAGACTCCCTGCTAAATCCCAGCTGAGAGCTTGGTCAACTAGCAGCCCTTCTGCAAACACACAATATCAAAAAGTCATTTCATGACAACATTCAATTTTGAATAATTTCTCTGAACTGAATTTCAACATCATGGATGGATTTTTTAATAAACATACCTTATGTATGGATAACATTATTTGCTCTATAATGGAAAAAAAACACAAAAACATGAAATAATATAAGGATTGCTTTTAATAATAGGACGAATTAAAGTGTATACCTTGTGCTCTAAAATTGCAGTGAAATATATAGGCGGCACAGTGGTGCAGTGGTTAGCACTGTTGCCTCACAACAAGAAGGTACCGGGTTCGATTCCTGGCTCGGGGCCTTTCTATGTCTGCGTGGGTTCTCTCTGGGTACTCTGGCTTCCTCCCACCATCCAAAAACATGTTAACTGGCTAATTTTTTTTTTCATCATTTAAAAAAATTACATGGGAAAAAAATCTTACATTAAACCCTTTTATTGTAAACTTAACCTTTCTAAGGTATCAATCTGTACAAACAGGGAAAAGAAATGTCATCACAAACATGAAAAACACTCAAATGTACACTTAAATCTTAATAAAAAATAAAATTACAATGGTGCAAAAATAAACATTAAAGAAATGCTTAACAAAAGGCGCAAGTGTTTTAACATCTGTGAGGCTACGGTGGTCTGCCTAAGAACCTCAGAGCCGTTTCAGTGATCACTGAAAACAGCAATCATTTGAGCTAGGAAACAACGAGCGGCTCATTTATTAACCAAGAATTAAGGAGAGGAGGCTGACTGAAACTGTCACGTGTTCGCTGACAGCGAATCACTGAAGCAAGTGAGTTTGTTCATGCAACCAACCTTGCTTCGTTTGCATGTGATTGGATAAACCTTGCATGTGTTTGGATAAACCTTGTCTTGTCTAAACTTGTCTGTCATCTTTAATGATGTGCTACTTCAACCACTCGCATTAAAACCAACCCGAGACGCTGATGAGAGCAGCGCAGGGAAAACCAAACAGCTGACATCCACGTCACGTCACATTTATGAAAATCCTGCCAGCGATCCTGATTGGCTCAGTCATTTTTTTGCTCCCTTGAAGTCCTTCCCATCGAGTGCGAGTTCAGATGTGTGGAACTAGGCGGAACGACATCCAGCTGGCGAGAGTCAGATTAGTTTCTTGCAGCGAAGTACTGTGAAATTATCGAGCGTTATATCGAGCATATTTTTTATTGATATTGATGATGTGTCTATCGCGATATATATTGCTATCGTTTTATCGCCTTAGAAATGGGAACTGGATGGTGGGAGCTGGGAACTGTGAATTGGGAGCTAGGAACTGGGAGGTGGGAACTGGGAGATAGGACTTTGGAGGTGGGAGCTGGGAGGTGGGAATAGAGTTGTTCTGATTCCGATACCAGCATTGTAAATGCCTCCAATACTACAAGAAAATGCTGGCATCGGTATTGGCGAGTCTCTAGGTGGGACCTGGGAGCTGGGAACTGGGAGATGGGAACTCGGAGGTGGGAGGTGGGAACTGGGAGATAGGACTTTGGAGGTGGGAGTAGAGTTGTTCTGATTCCGATACCAGTATCGTAAATGCCTCCAATACTACAGAAAATGCTCGGTATTGGCGAGTCTCTAGGTGGGACCTGGGAGCTGGGAACTGGGAGATGGGAACTCGGAGGTGGGAGGTGGGAGGTAGGAGATGAGAGGTGGGAACTGGGAACTGGGAGCTAGGAACTGGGAGATGGGAACTGTGAACTAGGAGTGAGGAGCTGGGAACTGGGAGCTGGGAACTGGGAGATGGGAGCTGAGAACTGGGAGCTAGGAACTGGGAGCTGGGACCTAGGAGGTGGGAACTGGGAAATGGGAACTGGGAGATGGGAGGTGGGAACTGGGAGATGGGAGATGGGAACTGGGAGGTGGGAGTTGGGAACTGGGAGGTGGGAGTTGGGAACTGGGAGGTGGGAACTGGGAGATGGGAGATGGGAGCTGGGAGATGGGAGTTGGGAACTGGGAGGTGGGAGTTGGGAACTGGGAGGTGGGAACTGGGAGATAGGAGTTGGGAGCTGGGAACTGGGAGGTGGGAGATGGGAGGTGGGAACTGGGATTTGGGAAATGGGAAATGGGAACTGGGAGGTGGGAGGTGGGAACTGGGAGATGGGAGCTGGGAACTGGAGGTGGGAGGTGGGAACTGGGAGATGGGAGCTGGGAACTGGAGGTGGGAGGTGGGAACTGGGAGATGGGAAATGGAGGTGGGAAATGGGAGCAGGGAACTGGAAGGTGAGAACTGGGAGGTGGAAAGTGGGGGATGGGAACTGGGAGATGGGAAATGGGAGGTGGGAAATGGGAGCAGGGAACTGGAAGGTGAGAACTGGGAGGTGGAAGGTGGGGGATGGGAACTGGGAGATGGGAGTTGGGGTGCTGTTGATCAAACATGAAATAAGAAGAATCAGATTCAGAATCAGCTTTATTGGCCAGCCAGGTATGTTTTCACATATGAGGAATTTGACTCCGGTTTAGAGCACTCACTTTGTCCAAAAACAGAAGAAAAAATTTAAAGTGACAGACAGCAGCACACATTATAAAGAAATAAAACATGTAAAATAAATTAAGGTGGTAGCTAACTGCAGGGGCGGTCCTAGCCTATTTGGTGCCCTGGGCAAACACCTCCTGGGCCCTGCGCAGCCTGCTGTTTTAGAGGGGTGAGGAAGAACTGAGCTAACTAGTAAAACTAATGAAATATTGTGGCTGCACATTAATTTTTCTCATAATTGTTCTTAGGTTTATTTAGTTAAGTTGCTGTTGCACCATGTTGTTATTTATACTTTTTTATTTAAAAATAAATTCAAAATAAATGGATGATGGCTGGTTTGTTGTATTCAGTCATGTTTTTCAAAGGTTTTAACCTGAGCCAGGCCTCACCACAGTGCTCATCATATCACAGTCATACAGGCGTAGTATGATTTTTAAAAAATAATTAAACAATTATAACATACTGCTATCGGTACTCGGTATCGGCCGATACCCACAGCACAAGTATCGGAATCGGTATCGGCAAGGATAAAATGGAACATCTCTATTGTCTGTCTCTGTGCCCTGTGATGAGGCCTTCCGCCTTAAGACAGCTGGGATAGGTTCAAGCCCCCCCCCGCGACCCTATGTGAGGATAAACAGTAGAAAATGGATGGATAAGACTAGACATGGTCACACTTAGCAGTGTGTTATAATCTAAATCTAGCAGGATAAATATTTTTTGTGCATGAGGGAATGAAGCGGGGATATTCCCTCACACATACATGAATCAGATTGTGGATATTTCTCCAAACCCTATTAATCTTGGTCAAATCAGAGCTATTTTTGAGAGAGGAAAAACAGGTCAACGTTGAAACTCCACTCCCCTACGTTGATACCAGAGGTGTCTCAGAAATGTGTCTTCCACAGTGGCAATTAATTATCTTCACCTGGGCTCTGTGTGACCACGGATGAAGCCATTCATCTGCCTTAACCAACAGTGAATTTAAAATTCTAAACTGCACATTCATCAAAAGGAACTGCTTACAAGCAAAGTAAATAATCAAATCTCTCAATATTTTAGACTACATGTTTCACTGAGTCGCAGAGCTGTCAACAGTGAACAGAAGTAGCAGTATTCAATGTGTGTCATGAAAATGCAAAAGCACACTTTAGTCATAGTCTGCCTACTACTTCATCCTCTAATAAATACAAATATGCAATGGATTATATTATAAATTGTGTTGCGTATTATGTATTGTAGTAAATTGATTAAATAAAATACTATTATATCATATATATATTAGTGATATAGTATTATCTGTATGTTTCCTTGTTATTTTAAGATTAATAACAAGTATCAGATTTTTAATAATCCAGTGAAGTATGGAAGTGTTTTAGTCATAATTTACGAGAGATGCATGTTTCAACAATGTGTTTTTAGCAGTGTAGAAGTAAAATAGAGGTGCTACTTTTATTAGGATGGCTGTGCCAGGGAAAGGAGGTCAGTATACACTCACCCCTTAGATTAGCTTTCAGCCATTCAGGCTAATCACCTGTGAGACAGAAGACGTATTCATTTCACCCACTGTGATCATATGGATGATGATGATGATTAGCCAACGCGATATTAGTCATCTACTTTAGATAATCACCTTGCAGTACCAACGGAAATAAAGAGAGAGTTTCTGTTGCATTATTCATTTTAGAAATAAGTGTCCTAAAGCAACGTAAATCAAGTTAATCAAATGCTGCTGATCATTACCCATAGCTCTTAGAATGACAGTGACAGCTCACCATTGTAATAATGCACCGTCACTGTGACATTTCCCTGGGATTATCCGGGATTAGAATATTAATCTGGTTTTCACAGCTTGACTCAGTCACAGCCTTCTTTTGCAGGGATTTATAGCATTCAGGTGCACAAAACAGGGGGGAGAACGCAGTTATTACGCAATTATAATAATACTAGTATCATCATTTCTATACTCTTGGTCAAATAAGAACTATGAATGGACATGTTCTGCAGCTCAGTGGGTAAAATTAAGCACCAAGACTACTATGTTTAATCCCCACTATGACCACTGTCTCATAAATATGCCATCAGCTGTCATGCCCACCCAACGGCACATGCTATACTGTAGAAACACACAGTAAGCATGTTGTCTCTGTTAATGCATAATGCCTCTTTACAGGTGCTAAATGTTGATATTCCTCCTCTACTTCCTTAAATGTTCTTGGCCAGTTGTCTCACACCTACAGTGTCAAAAGAAAAAAAAAACAATCCAAACTATTTCAAATCAAACTCACTTGCAGTCTCTCTGACTACTACCTTTTTGATACAAAGTTGATTCGGTACGCAGACTCATTCTTAGCTAACACTTACTGTTTTATTCTTTCAGATTGACAACATTCAGAGTCTTATGCAGTGCCCCAGTGTGCTTGTCTGTGTGGGACGTGAACCTTCTCACCCGTCCATCGTGGAGAACTTTCAGAAAACATCTGATGACAGACTTCCAAAGCCAAGTGTGAAGTCTTGCCCCAGTGGCTGCAATGAAGTTCTTGATGGTAGGAGAAACAACAAATTTCTAAATTCTGTTTATTTTACTAAATTATATCCTAAACATTGTTTTACTGGTTATATAGTTATATTGCACACAATGAGCTATGTCATCTTTTTTTTTCTTTTTTGGTGTGTGCCTTGATGGTAATCCAAGGACTTTCAACAAAGAAAAGTGTCATCAATCCACAACTGGAACCTGACAACAGATCTACCAGGCAGTCGGTGTCATCTGACAAGTCATTACCAGATGGAACCGAATCTCCGGATAATGTGGTCTCCCGACCACATACTGTTGATGGAATAAGAGATGATGATATAGAGAAACGGGTTCGTGTTTATAAAGATGGTAGTCTGTCTATGGAAATGAAAGTGCGCTTCCGGCTTCAAAATGACGAAACAATACATTGGTCGACACAAGTAAGAAGGACAACAGGCAGGACCTGTGAGTTGCACAGTGACCCCTGTTTTGCACAGGTTAGTCAAAGAAACTACTCAGAATCTGAAAGCATCTCTGCTGGTGAGCAAGATGAGGCTCACATCACAAGGCGCTATCAAAGACATGCAGAGGAGCCCTGCTGTCCTCACAGCTGCAGGCACTGCCAGGATTATGACATCTGGAAAAACATCCCTGGGACGGATGGAGCAACTCGCAACATTCAAACTTCCAGCTCAAGTGCATCCTCACACACAATGGTCTCTAGAAAGACAGTGGTGGAAAGGCAAATTAACGAAGAGCATACAAAAGAGCAAATGGTGAAGCAGACTGTTGAGGCAGCTGAAATTGTAGAGTACTGCACCATCAGGAGTGATACTTGCTCACCAAAGTGCGAGGTGCAGTCCACGCCAGACAACTGTGAGGCGTTTGCTGACAGTTCTGCAAATGATCGGATTAATGTTGCAATTGCTGAAATACCAAAGCAAAAAGAGCAAACAGAATGTGTTTCTAATGTTTCTTCTGAGGTATTACCAAACCATGAGGACGATCAAAATGATGAGGATGATGTCCCGCTGAGTGCTTCAAGAGCGTCTTCTCAGACTATAAGTGCAGTGTTAGACACAGCATCACCTGCCCAACATTTATCCCTGAGCCCTACAGACAGAGCATCCAAAGCTTCAAGACACTCAAGCAAGTCCAGAAAGTCCCGAAAATCATACACTTGTAATTGTGCAATGTCTAAAGATTATGAAGATGGCACAAAAGGACAAATCAAGGCCCAACCTGAAGAGGAAGGTGAGATACAAGGAAACCAATCAAGTGCCATGTCTGTCAAATCAAATACCTCTGGCAGATCAGATACATCTGAAGAAACACAAAATACAGAGTCTGAAGGTGTAGTGGAGAAAAGATTGAAAAGTGCCATGTCAGTTCATTCAGATGCCTCTAAAAAATCCAGATCCAATGTTTTAGATGTAACACCTGAAATGCAAGCACAGAATGAAAAAGAATCACAAGAAAGACCATTAAGCAGTGTGTCCGTTAAATCTGAAAAATCAACCAAGTCACAAATGGCGGCCGAACAACAAAAATCAGAGGAGGATGTTGATGAAGAGCGAGCATTAAGTTCCATGTCATCAAAAGCCGAAGCTTCCATTAAATCAAAGGGGTCAAGAGTCTCTTCTCTCCCAGATAAAGAACAGAATGAGGAGAAAACTGATGAAGATGTTGGGGAGAAGGAGAGAGTTGATGAGTCTGGAGACGATCAAGAGAGAATGTCAAGTGTCATGTCAATCAAATCAAATATCTCTGTAAGATCTGCACATTCAAAAGCATCTAAGATTCACAATGAAGAAAATGCTCAAGGGAATGCATCTACTGCTATGTCAATAAAATCTAAAACCTCTGATGTTGAGAATTCTGAGGAAGGGGAAGACACAGATGCAATAACATCTAGCGCTATGTCATCAAATGGAGGAGTGTCATCAAATAAAGCTGACAGTGACGAGGAGGTAATGGATACTGTGGAAAGAGCTCCAAGTAACATGTCAGTGAAATCCATAATGTCAAATACATCCACAAAGTCCAGAAACTCAGAAAAATCAAATGCATCTGAACATTCAGTAGTGTCTGATCTTTCACCAGAGGAAAAACAGGCTGAAAACATAGAAAGAGTATCGAGTGCAATATCAGCTAGGTCTATCGAATCATGTGGCTCTGCAACATCTGGAAAGTCAAACGGCTGTGAAGAAATGAATAAAAATCAGATGAAGAGAGCAACTAGCACTTTGTCAACTAAGTCTAATGCATCTGCAAGATCTAGTGCATCAAAGAAGGATGACCTTGATGCTAGAGAAAGAGCATCTGATGCGACAGATGGTAGAAATGCCGAAGTGGAAAGTGAAGGGAGACCAAAAAGCACATTGTCGGTATTATCAGTAAAGTCGGTGAAGTCAAATATTTCTGCAAAATCTAGCAAATCTAATTCATCTGAAGTTCGTAATAAAGAGAGTGGTGACAATCATGCAGATGGAAATGATGGAGGACAAACTGAAGATGATGAAGCTGAAGTGAGAGCATCTAGTGCCATGTCAGAAATATCGTTCAAGACAAAATCTTCTGCATTATCCAGTAAGTCAAATGCCTCTAAGACCAACAATGAGGGAGAAATTACAAATAGAGCACCAAGTGCCATGTCGGTGCAATCTGCAAATTCAAATGCCTCTGTGGCATCTACAAAATCAAAAGCTTCTCACGGTCTTACAAAATATAATGATGATATTTCTGATGAAGGAGATGCTGAAGAGGAAACCAGCAAGATATCACCAAGCTGTATGTCAGAAAAATCCACCAAGTCGAACATGTCAGCAAGATCAAGTAATTCTAAATGCACTAATGAAGAGAGAGGACCGAGTGCACTGTCAATGAACTCAACACAGTCAAATATCTCTGCCAAATCTAAAACGTCAGATGACAGGGAAAGGGTTTCAAGCAAAATCTCAACAGCATCTGCCAAATCTGCTAAGTCAAATGCTTCAGCAATATCAAAGAAATCAAGAGGTTCTGCAATTCCCTCTGGAAACTGTGGTGACTCTTCTGAGGAAGTTGTTACTGAAGAAGAGACTGAAGGAAGATCAGTGAGCTCAATGTCACTAATGTCCGTTCAGTCAAGCATTTCTGTAAGATCAAATAAGTCAAAATGTTCTGCTCAAGCTCCAGCTGAAGAAAGTCAAAATGAAGAAAGAGCAGCAAGCAACCTTTCAGGCAAATCAGTCCAGTCACATGTTTCTGAAAAATCTATAAAGTTTTCAAAGAGAGCACCAAGCACCTCATCAGTCAGATCAGCAAAATCAGCTAATTCAAATGTTTCTACGAAATGTAAAGTTTCTGAAGTTCCCTTGGAAGACAATGTTGACAGTCCTGAGGAAAGAGTTGTTGAGGGGGAAAGTGAAGGGAGGGCAATAAGCTCAATGTCTGTCCAGTCAGTTAAATCAAATATTTCTGCAGGATCCAATAAGTTAAAATGTCCTGCTCATGTTTCAGCTGAGGAAAGCTCTGATGGAGAAAATGACGAAGAGCAAACTGCAGAAAGAGCAGCAAGCAGCATGTCAGCTAAATCAGTCCAGTCACATGTTTCTGAAATATCTGTAAAATCTGCAGAGAGAGCACCAAGTACTTTGTCAGCTAAATCTGCAAGGTCAAATGTTTCTGCAAAATCTACCAAATCAAAAGCTTCCGAAGTTTGTTCTGGAAAATCTATTGATGCTCCTGATGAAGGAGATGATGAAGAGGAAGCACGAGAAAGAGCACAGAGTGCCATGTCAGCCAAAACTGCTAAGTCAACTATTTCTGTAAAGTCTACTAATTCAAAAGGAGCAGATGGTCTAGCTGAGGAAAATATGTGTGATCATGAGGAACACTCCGAGAGGGCTGGAAGCAATATATCAGTCAGATCAGCAAAGTCTAATATTTCTGCAACATCTGGAAGATCAAAAGTTTCTGAGGTTCCCTTGGAAGGCAACATTGACAGTCCTGAGGAAAGAATTGTTGAGGGGGAAAGTGAAGGGAGGGCAATAAGCTCAATGTCTGTCCAGTCAGTTAAGTCAAATATTTCTGCAAGATCCAATAAGTCAAAATGTTCAGCTCATGTTCCAGCTCAGGAAAGCTCTGATGGAGAAAATGATGAAGAGCAAACTGCAGAAAGAGCAGCAAGCAGCATGTCAGCTAAATCAGTCCAGTCACATGTTTCTGAAATATCTGTAAAATCTGCAGAGAGAGCACCAAGTGCTTTGTCAGCTAAATCTCTAAAATCAAATGTTTCTTCAAAATCTACCAAATCAAAAGCTTCTGAAGTTCAGTCTGGCAAATCTAATGGTGCTCCTGATGAAGAGGAGGCTCTAGAGAGAGCACAGAGTGCCATGTCAGCCAAAACTGCTACGTCAACTATTTCTATAAAGTCTACTAAATCAAAGGAACTTGATGGTCCAGTTGAGGAAAGTTCTGAGAGTACTGATGAAGAAAATGATGAAGCTCAAACTGCAGAAAGAGCAGCAAGCAGCATGTCAGCCAAATCAGTCCAGTCACATGTTTCTGAAATATCTGTAAAATCTGCAGAGAGAGCACCAAGTGCTTTGTCAGCTAAATCTGCAAGGTCAAATGTTTCTGCAAAATCTACCAAATCAAAAGCTTCTGAAATTTGTTCTGGAAAATCTGTTGGTGCTCCCGATGAAGGACATGATGAAGAGGAGGCTCTAGAAAGAGCACAGAGTGCCATGTCAGCCAAAACTGCTAAGTCAACTATTTCTGTAAAGTCTACTAATTCGAAGGATCTTAATGGTCCAGCTGAGGAAAATATGTGTGATCACGAAGAACATGCAGAGAGGGCTTCAAGTAAAATATCAGTCAAATCAGCAAAGTCAAATGTGTCTTCAACATCTAAGATATCAAAAGCTTCTGAGCACAGTACTGAAATTGCTGATGCAGAGACCGAAGGGAGAGCGAGCTCAATGTCAGGTCTGTCGGTCAAGTCAAATGTCTCTGCCAGAACCAAAAGGTCAAAATGCTCTGACTTTCCAGCTGAGGAAAACTTTGACAGCCCAGATGAAGAGAATGTCAAAGAGCAAACTGAGGAAAGAGCAGTGAGCAGCATGTCAGTCAGATCAGCTCAGTCCTATATTTCTGAAGAATCTATCAAGTCACAAGCCTCTGGTGTTATTTCTGAGGATGTGGTTGAACATGAGATATCTACAAAGAGAACCCCTAGTGCCTTGTCAGTTAAATCAGCAAAGTCACATGCTTCAGCAAAATCTGCAAAATCAAATGCTCCTGGAGTTTGTTCTGTTGAATCTCCTGGCATTTATGGTGAAGATGAAGCCCAGGAGCGAGCACAGAGTGTAATATCAGCCAAATCCACCATGTCTGTAAAATCAAGTAAGTCAAAAGTTCCTTCAGAAGAAAACCCAAATGATGAGGAAACTGTACAAAGACCACCAAGCACCCTGTCGGCTAAATCAGCCAGATCAACACAGTCACATATTTCTGCCAATTCTAGTGCGTCAAAAACATCTATCGCTCAAGAGGAAGAGAATCACGAGCGAGCACCAAGCAGTATCTCCATCAAATCTACGAAATCAAGAAAGTCAAATGCTTCAGCAGTAATCAAGAAATCAGCTGCTGAAGATGGCACCAAGAATACTGATGAAAACACTGAAGAGGACACTGAGACAAGAGTAACGAGCTCCATGTCAGCCAGATCAGTCAAGTCAAATGCAACATCAGTATCTACAAATTCCCAAGCTTTTCAAAATGTGAACAGTGAAGAATATGGTGGAAATAAAGCGGAGAGGAGAGGACGTAGTGCCATGTCAAATATATCAAGTCCTTTAATAATAACCACTGAAATGTCAGCTGGAGAAAATGTGCCTGATTGTGAGGAAACTGAAGAGAGAACTCCAAGTCCCATGTCGGTTACATCATTAAGGTCAGATCAGTCTCTGAGCTTAAGGAAGTCAAAGGTTTCCACGCAGACGGCTGAAACACACACTGAAGAGTTAGATCAAGCAGAGAGGACTCCAAGTGTTTTGTCGGTGAAATCAAATAATTCTATAAAAATCATGAAGTCCAACGTATTACCAGCTATAGAAAGTTCAGAGACACCTTATGAAGTAAATGATCAAGATAAATCTGAGAGGGTACCGAGCACCGTGTCATCAAAGGCCAATATGTCAGTGAGTTCAAAGAAATCCCAAGTATCTGATGTTCCTACTACTGAAAATAATCATGAAAATAAAGAGAGGTCACTTAGCCCTGTGTCTACGAAATCCAATCGATCGGAAATTCCTGCCGTGACAGTTGAAGAAAGTGAAGAGAGAGCGCCTACAGCCATGTCGTCAAAGTCAAAGGTTTCAGTACATTCAAATAAAACAGCATCGGTTAAAGAAAAGAAAAGTGAAGGGCGGCCAAAAAGCTCTTTATCTGTCAAGTCAAATCTATCAGTAAAGTCTCGAAAATCCAAAGTAACTGATATTTCAGTGGATCAATGTGCTGAAGCCAAAGAGGAGTCTGTTCATATTTCTGCTGAGGAAATCAGTGTTTCTCCAATCACTGTAGGGGAAAGTGTGAATCCTGAAGACAAGAGTAAACCCACATGCATTTTACATGAGGAAGAGAAACAAGAAACAGTTGATAAGAAGAGTTGTAATTCTAAGACAAGCAGGCAAGAAAGAAAAAATGATAGTGCTGAGGTTACATCAAAACCAAAGTCTACCAAATCTGCTGTGTCAGAAACCTGTCAGAGAGCACAGCAATCAAAAGGAAGTAAACGTTCTGTGACTGATCACACAGAGTCGACTGAAAGTGATCTGTCACAAACTCTGTCCAGTTCCGATATCGTCAGAGACACTCCAGTCACTGGAGGTTCAAAATCCACCGTGTCTAAGAGGATAGCAAATGGTCTACTGAAAGCTACAGACAGTAGGAGCGTTAAGGATGACAAAAGTGATAAAAGCAGCAAACAAAGAACCAAGACCACAAATGCTGATGACTTTGATCTCGTCCCATCTAGCCTTCCAAATGCATCCCCTACTGAGGTTGTGAACGAGTGGCTGAATTCAATACCAGCAGACGGCGATACATGTATGTATGACATGGAGGAATTTAATGATGGGCAAAAAACTGGCCACAACACAGAGGAAATGAACAGAATGGAGGGTAATGAAAACAACTCTGAGAATACAGATGACACAAAGGATGGAGCTGTGATGAACAGTGACCCTGACGATGGCTGCCAATGTACAGAAGCACCAAATGCAGATAATAACCGCACTCAGACTGATGATGCCTCCAAAATATTCAATTCATCTGTTCAAGTGATGAAAGTACTTTTGAATCCAAAGCTCGACAGATGTAACAGTTTGCCAGAAATTTCTCCAGTGTATGGACGTAAACTAAGCTCTTCAGCCAGAGGTCTCTTAGATTGCCTTGTAAAGTTGCAGTTAATAGACCATAATCCTGAAAATGCAAATGAAAAGGATGAACGATACCAGGAGCTAATGAATATTCTTCAATCTCTTTGGCTTTGTGAGCCCACAGAAAATGAGCATGTGTTAAAGAAAGGTGATCACCATTCCGTAGATGATGAATTCAATCATACGTCATCTTCCGGTGTGGATGTTAATAGTGGCTCCACAGGCTCTGGCAACAGTAGTGATGGTGTGAATGGCAATGTGTCTCAACCACAAAGAAGTGCAGATACGTTAAGGAAAGTGCAAGAAGTCTGTGAAGATGAAGCAGAAGCAGATGTTCAGTGGACATCTAAGAGAGAAGGAGATCCAATGTATGAGGAAAAACCAAAGGAAGATGATCCAGCAACTGATGACACAATCAGAAGCAATGACAGTCCGAGAGAACTACCTGAAACACCGCTCTCCTCAAACAAGAGCTCAGGAAATGACAGCATTTCTCAAAATCCTGATCCTGTTTGGGTCTTATCCCTATTAACTAAAATAGAAAACCAGTTCATGACACATTATATCAATGCAATGAGCGAGTTCAAAGACAGATGGAACTTGGATAATACCGAGCAGCTTGACATGATGATAAATGAACTCAAAACTGAGGTTCACAAAAGAATACAAACCAGTATAAACAGGGAACTGAGGAAAATACAAGGTCAATCAGGCCTACTAAGACCTCCTACAGAAGCAATGTGTCCTACCTCAACCAGACAAATGGAAGTGAGAAGACGGAAATTGAAGATTTTACTCAAACAACCAGTTGATCCCAGAGAAGAAAACAGTGATGATTCAGCAACAGGCACGTCTTACAGTGACCAGCGCAGTGAAAATGATGATGATTACTGTCCATGTGAAACATGCATTAAGAAAAAAATTGCATCTAGGCCGCCGCTTCCTGCAGAAGCTATGAATGTCGCACCTGTTGTCATGGACTTTGATCTGAAGAGGATTCTGATGATGAAGAACGGTAATCTTGGCAATATTCCGGGGATCACCTGTATGTCTCATTCTGATGTTGATATGGATACAAAAGCAGCAGAAACTCTCATAGAACATGTCATTGATAAAGCTGTCAGACAGATGGAAGGGGATGAAGCACACCAGGATGATCAAGATGACTTTACAGAGTCTGAAAAGCATGGAGCAGTAGAAGATACCATTAAAGAAGTGACCGAACAGAATGACGCTGAACAAACAGTAAGACTATCTTCTGTAAATAATAAAGAGGAAATATGTGACGATGAAAGGGCAGAAGATGAAATGAAGGTTGAAGGTGAATCCTTGGTCCAGAATGAAGAAGACATATCAATACAAGAGTCTACTTTGGCAACTAAACCAGACAAACAAGAAGCAAAGAAGGGATGGTTGACAATAAAGACGAGACTGCTGCCAACAATGCAGATGATTCTGCAAAGGAGGATACAGCAGCCGGCGAAGGCAGATGAGAATGATGCCACAACTGAGGAATCATCAAAGGAACCAGTCGAAGAAGCAGAAACTGAAGATAAGACTGATGTAGACAAAGAGGTCGCTGTCATAGATGATGATGAACTTAAGGAAGAGGCCCCTGAAGCCACAGGTGAGGATGAAAATGCAGAAGAGACCACTATGGCAGCCACAAGTGAACATAATTCTGACCGAGGTGAGGTTATGGAAGAAGGAATGAGTGCAGTTGAGTCTGCAGAGGAGAGCATTGCCACAGCTGATGAAGTGTCAGATGAACCATCTGAAGAATTGAATGGAGATGAGATGGCTTTTGAAAAAGAAATCACAAGTGAAGATAAATTGAAGGAACAGACTGCTGAGGATGAAACTGAAGCAGAAGAAGCTGTGGATACAGAGAAGGTTAACGATGGAGCAGAGACTGCTGCCACCAGTGATGATGAAAGAATGGAAGAGGCAGCTACAGCTACCACAGCAGGAGATGAAAATGCAGACGAGACATCTACACGTGAACACGAATCTGACAAAGACTTGGCTGGGGAAGACGAGACGATTGCTGATAAAGAAGGGCTTGCTTCCACAAGTGCAGATGAGAATGATGACACAGCTGATGAATCGTCAAAGGAATCAACTGGAGAAGCAACTGGAGATGAGATTGATGCTGTTACGAGTGAAGATGAACTTAAGGAAGAGGCTGCTGAATCTGTCACAGATGAAGATAATGCAGAAGAGACCACTATCGCAGCCACAAGTGAACACGAATCTGACAAAGATGAGGCTGTGGAAGAAGGGACAGCCGATGACGAAGACAATGACGACTCAGATTCAGCTAATGAATTATCAAAGGACCTAGCTGAAGAAGCAACTGGGGAAGAAGATGAAACAAAAGAACAGACTGCTGAGGATGAAAATGCAGCAGAAGAGACCGATGTGGCAGCAGCAACTGAAAATGAATCCGACAATGAAGAAGATGGGGAAGGAGACATTCCGGCCACCACTGCAGAAGAGTCTGCAGATGACAACATTGAAGCAGCCAGCGACAATGAATCAGCAAAGGAAACAGAAGATGAGATTTCAGATGAAAAGAAGATTGCAGTCTCAAGTGAAGATGAATGGAGTGAAGATGCTGCAGAAGCTACTACAGCTGAAGATGAAAATGCAGCAGAAACAAATGAAGGTGACTCTGAGCATGAAGAGGCTGTGCTTGCAGGGTCAGAGTCTGCTTCAACCAGTGATGGTAATTCTGCAGAGAGTTTAGATGTGGCTATAAATGAAGATGAGACTGCAGAGGAGAATGAGGCCGAGTCAAGGGGACCAGCTGAAGAAGCAACGACTGAAGATGAGCTTGTTGTAGAAAAGGAGATGAAGGAGGATGCTGATGAGGTCACCACAGCTGAAGATGAAAATGCAGAAGAGACCACTATGGAGGCCACAGCTGAGTCTGACAATGAAGAAGCTGAGGAAGAAGCTATTCCTGCCACTACTGCTGAGTCTGCAGATGAGAACAGTGACGCAGCCACAACTGATGAATCAGCAGAAGAACCGACTGAAGGAGATGAAAATGAAGATGAGCTGGCTGAAGAAAAAGTGATTGCAAGTGAAGATGAATCAAAGGAGGAGATCGTTGAAGATGATGCTGATGATGATTCAGAAGAAGATGTTACTGCAAATGATGGTGACACTGCAGAGGAGAATGATGTCACAGGTGATGAACTGTCAGAGAAAGCAGCTGAAGCAGAAACAGCTGAAGGGACTGATGTCACACGTGAAGACGAAGCAAAGGAACAGACTGCTGGAGATGAAAGTGAAGCAGAGGAGACTGCCGTAGCAGCAGCAACTGAAAATGAATCTGACAACGAACGAGAGTCAAATTCTGGAGGACATACTGCAGAAGAGCCTCATGCGGAAGCCTCAAATGAAGGTGAATCTGACAAGGATGAGGCTGCCATGAATGATGAAGATGAAATGACAGACAATGATGAAGGAACAGCTAAAGATGAAAGTGCTGTGGAGGAAGATGTTAATGTTACGAGTGAAGCTGAAGATTGCAACAGCACAGCGGAACAGGCAGACTCTGACGAAGATGCAGCTGTGGATGAGTGTGAGGCAGATGAGAAAGAAACAGCTGATGAAGCAACAAGTGATGAGATTGCTGGAGAAAAGGAGATTGCCATCATCAGTGACGATGAAATGAAGGAAGGAGTTGGTAAAGAAGAAAATGCAGCAGAGGATGTGGCCACCATAAGCGAACATGAATCTAATAAAGAGGAGGCTGTGGAGATTGACAGGCTGTCAAAAGAAGCATCCGAAGCAGAAACAACTGAAGATGAGGCTGCTGTGGAAAAAGAGGCTCATACCACAGATGAGGATGACGCCAAGGAAGAGACTGCTGAAGAAGCCACACAAAACACAGAAAAGAAATATTTGAGTGAAAAGATAATCAGTGAAGCTGATAATGAATCAAATGAGAAGGAGGAGGAAGAAACCACAGAACTTGTGGAAAAGAATGATAAAGCTGAACTTGAATCTGCAAAAAGAAGCTCCAACACTGCGACTGAAAATGAATCAGAGGAAGAGAGTAATGAATCAGCCACCGATGAAAATAAGTCAGTAAAAAACACAACAGATGCAAATGAGACTGGAGCAGATGTCACAAATGATAATGACTCAGGAGGAGAGCATTCGGAGACCAAGTCTGCGAATGAGAGTGCAGATGAAATTGCAGACGAAGATGAAAACGAGACTTTAAGTAAGGCAGAAAATATTGAAGTGGCATCTGTTGAAGAGCTCCATGACACTGAATCATCGGAAAACATCGCAGCAAACAGTGACACAGAAGATTCTGTTCACCAAGAAAAAGGTCAGGAAGAAGAGGATAAATCTCACAATGATGAAATAAAAGAAGGTGAAACAACTGGAGAGGATTCAGACGAGGCTGAAAACGGAGCAGAAGCTGAAGTTTGCATAGAGGCTGCAACCACAGGAGACGAGATTGAAGAAGAAGAATCCAAAGGGTCTGAGATGATGAGGAATGATACTACTGAAAGTGACGCTGGAGAAGAATGTGGTGCAGATGATGCATCTGCAGCAGAGGAGGTTGAAGAAGCCGGAACAGGAAGGGATGAATCCATAGATAATGCAGACGATGACTCTGCAGAAGATAACCAACAGCAACTTACAGAAGAGAATGAGGAAAGTGATGCAACAGTAGGGTCTGATGATGTGGTGAAGCTGAAGCCAGATGAGGATGGAGAGGAAATATCAGAAAACAAACCAGCTGAGGATGTCAATGATGAGGAACAAGGAACAAATGTGAGCCAATGTGACTCTATTAACATCCCAAATGGAAGCCATGATAATGATGACGATGACGATGCCGAAGACGAGGTGCCTGAGGCAGCCAGTGGAGACTGGAGAGGAAACCATGGAGATTCAGCTGATGGAGAAGATGAAGCAGAAGAAGATTCAGATGAAACAGAGAAAGATTCAGACAAACCAGAGGAAGAAAACGATTCTCGAGGGCAAGATTTAGTTCCAAGCAAGTCAGATAATCAAGAAAAAACAACACTAATCACACCTGATACTTTGATCAAAGTGAAGGCAGAATCTGAGGATGGCACTTATGCTGATGTTGAAGATTCGGAGAATGAAATAAACGACCAAGAGGAGGTCTCAATTCAGAACCTCTGAATAATATTTTATCATAGGTTGAATGTGACTCTGCAAAGGCTCAGGAGAGCTGATAGAGAGTGAGAAGCAGGAGAGCTATGGTGAAAAGACAGCTAAAGATACTGATTCAAGCAAGACCAAATAATAAAGTGAAGAAAAGGACTGATATAAAATGTATAATTGAGAAACTTCTGACTTTAAGTTCTTGTTAAACAAGCATTAAAGAAACGAAAGAAGGCACAACAACTACTGACCGTGCAGCTAAATGAAACAGGAATCATAAAAACTTGAATGTACTGTATATATTGTATATATGTAGCATGTTTGCATAGTTTTAATGCAAAACTAAATGGGACTTTATGCAATATGTTTCATATAACCTACTGGAACTCTGAGCCTCAGACACATGGCAGTAATTATGAACTATGCTTGATAGTATTCAATAGACTGCTGAACGGCTTAAAAACGTCATATATGCACAAACTGTTGTTTTTGTTCATTATTACATCACCATTTTTGCTGCTAAGCATTTGTTTATGAAGAAAGTCTGAATGTATTTCACCTAATCAGAAGTATTATTTAAAGGTTAAATATTTAAAGTACATATTTTTCTAGTTATTTCTGGAAAGCCAGAAAATGCTGATAATATTCATTTTGAATGTTTAACCTACTACTGTGAAGAATTTTTTTTTTTGGCTGTATTTCAACACTGAATTTGAAGAGCAAAACTGGATGATGATTAATGTCAGTGTAATCACCGTCAATCCAATTCCATCATGTAGCCCTGGTATAGCATTTATAATGTCTATTGACTTCTGTAGAAGTTAATTAAAATACACTATTCTCAGTTGTACAGAGATTATTTCCCCTGATGAATGTACTGTACTGTCTCTGAAATAAAACGTACTGCTCAGTCATTTTTTGAATTCTTCTGTGAGACACCTTTCAAATTCAAAACTGTTACACTGATGTTTCACATCACAAACCTGAAGCCTCATATTCCTTTGAATTAACATTTGTAAGAAAGGAATAAAATATTTTACAACATCTCTTAACCTTTCCACACGACCTCCAGCCCAAGGTCGACCTGAACATGGCATCAGACACATGGTACCATTAAATATCTTAGTGTATGAAGACATGTGGCTCATGTATGTCACTAAACTGACTTCATATATTGGGACATGATACATGTGCTCATTTTGGGTTATAGTACAACTAAATACTTTTTAGCGTTCTAATTTTACAATAATTTGTGGTGTTGTTTTATTAGGACTATTTTTTGAACAGTGAATTATTTCTAAACACTGTGATAAAACAATGTTGCTTCAAACTTTGAAATGTCAAAAAGAGCATTAATTTCAGTAACTACCCTTAATCTATTTGTCTTTACAGCAAAGCACTTTACAGCACTTTCAAAATGGAATTAATTAACTTTTTTTTTTACTTGTTCATATGGTTGAGAGCATGCACATTAATCCGTTGGAGACAGACTGGAATGCATTTGTTGTTGTAGTGGAAGCTCAACAGATCGTAGTCTTACAGATGCAAATAAAAAGAACATAACTCACCAGAGCTCAAACTTGACCTGATATTTGTCTTCATGACAGAACAGGTCTTTATTGTCTAACAATTGAAATTTCAAATCAGGGAACATTATTAACACATAAACAGTCAATAATGTAACAGTAATTTAGATAAAACACCAGTGGCAGTTTAATCTATACTAAGAGGCATTAAAAACGCAACAAAGTCAATGTAAAATAAAATTGGATACAACTACTTTGTATACAAAAGAATGTTTTGTTTACTACCACTCGTGGCTATTGAAACTATGGAGCCACATTTTTCAGCTCAAACAATAAATTAACGTGGCAGACGGTACCAATCCCTGTTTTTGCATGTGTGATTCATTAGGACATTGTTTGAAAGCTTTCAATGAGTTCTTTTGGTGATTTGAGCTCAACTGGTCAAGGCTTTAAAAACCCAGTGGAAAAATGCAAGCTGTCACAGACGGTCACCATGCCACGCTTAGCAGCAAACATGAGGGAGCAGGCCATTGGTACGCTGAGATCCGGAATGACCGAAGCGATGGTAGCCAGGCATTTTGGCATCCACAGATGCACTATCTCATGTCTGCAGGCACGTTATGCACAGACATAATGTGCAGGTTATGGACTGGCCGCCTTATTCCCCGGATATGAATCCGATTGAACACCTTTGGGACAATCTGGATCGGCGTGTACGGCGTTGTATTTCACTGCCGGTGACGGTTGCTGATCTCCATACTGCACTCTTGGAAGAGTGGGAAGCATCCAGTGGCCGAAATCAACGCGCTCATCATGTCTATGCCACGACGATCACACAAGAGACTGACATTTGTAATCCATGGCGATTAATTTTTCTATTGTTGCTTTTGTTCATTCATGTTCAGTATCATACCAAGTGAAGTCGCCCAATAAATTATGAAAATTTTAAATTAATATCGAAAAAATACAATGTTGCGTTTTTAATGCCTCTTAGTGTAAATAATTTTAGATGCAGGCTGATATAATCTGATACTTGTTTTTTTTTTTTTTGGGTGATATCAGAACGATATCCAATATCAATATCAAATTGAGACATCCCTAAAAAAAATGTCACAATCACTATATTTCTGCGATATTCAGATTGCAGGAGGTGCAATATTTCTTAAAATTGAATATTTTTGTGCTGCAGAGATGCGTTGGCCGATACACGTCATATTCCACAGAACACGTTAAAATATTTCTAATATGATGATTTGCTGATAAGGGTAAGCTGCCTTCATAGGGCTTGTGTTATATTAGCTAGCGAGCTAAGTTAGTCGGCAAGCTAAATGAGCTACGTAGCATTCTGTTAGCATTCATAGCTAACCTGTTGGCTTACAATAGTATTCAGTGCCACGACCATGATAGTCCATCACTATCGCAGCAAGCACCCATGGCTCCAAAAATATTTTTGTTGTATTTTTAATATGTCATTTTTAAAACGATAAATATTTTTGTATGCATCAGAAATACAATTTGTATTAATGGATTTACAAAAATATGTCAGTCGAGAGTGTCTTTTATGTATATATCTTGAAATACATATTTTCCACACACAAGTATAATTAGCTTCTTTAGAAAGGTTGAATGAAATGAGTGCTGGAGAGTGTCTATTGAGACATCATTCATTCACTCTCCTTCTACTGTGAGCGCCATTCGACAAAGCTGATGGATGTGCCTCTCTCAGACTTTCCCTTTGCAGTCTCTTGTGGTCATGTGACATACATAATTGGTGTCACTCTGATTGACTGCATAACACCACAGTGAGGAGAAGGAGAACATGTCCTGCAGTCATGCAAAGTTCCTTTTACTGCATGTGGTGCCTGCATGCAAAAGTATGCTTATTTCTTGTTTTTGTTGAAAAAAAAAAAACACTATATTATTCATTGAAACTATATGATTTCACTTTGCAAGGTGAAATATTTAAAAAAAAAAATAATTGAGTCTCACAAACTCCAGCAAGGAGGCTTTCAAGAAGTGATTATGTTACTGTTCTGTGCACCTGAATAAATACATATTCCTGTTTATTAACACAAAGTGTGCTGAAAATCAGTACATATATTTTATGTATTTATGAATGCAATTTGGGACAAAGCCAGTGCCGATTATACTTACATTCATCGTGTTCTGGAAACAGCTCAAACAGGATGATGATCCTGCACCGCGTCTGCTAGATGTGTCGCTAAGCTAACATGCTAGCTTCATAAACTACTGCATACCAGCTGAGAAGATCCAGGCCTTTTTTGTCTGTTGAGTTTTTCTGCAATGTCCTGGACAAAAAAAAAACAAACAAACAGAACCAACATCACATTTGGTGAACATTTAATTAGCCTGATTTGATGACTAATAGAACAATAATATTAATGTATAACAGACTATTTGTAGAAAATATCTTTTTTGTTCTTTTGGCATTAGGTCTCACTTGTTCTATATTTTAAATGAGCCTCCTATAGTATACCTTCGCTGCATTAATGTTTGAGTTGGTGAGATGAAATCAATCCTCAAATCTTCTGGAAAAGCAGAGGTTTTTTTTTCTTTTGAGGAAGCACCTGCTTGCTGGCACAGAGTTATTTCCACGGTAAACACTGGAAGAGTGAGGAACGCCATCCGGAGGACAATAATAAGGGGCTTTCCCGCAGCCATGTTTACCTCAGAGCAACTTGCCACTGGAACAGCTGCACAGCTCACAACTGTAATGTGTCTTTTAAACAAAGAGTGTGACAGGTAGGGGAGTTTTTCAGCTCAAATATCACAATAATGGGTCATTTTTACCATACATATGAAAGTTAAGGAACACAAATAAGAACACATAAAAGAATACGACCACAAATCAGTGTATACTTGCACTAAAATGCCTTTAAATATGCAGGAAGCATTGTTATTGCAGTAATACCCTCAAATAAAGCTGCGATACAGTTTCACCAGCAGGTTTGATAGGTGCTGACTAACAGAGGAAAAGTGAAGCTCTCTAAAAAGCCTTGAACGTCCCAGCAGAAAGGCAGAAGGCCTGTTGAATACATGGGGGTGTTCAATTGTTCCCTGTTTATTGACAATCACTTTGTCTTTTTAAGGCAAATGCAGCAGCGAGACCTTCTCTCACTCCATGTGTGACAGAGGGTAGAAATGGTTCCCACACAGACAGGAAGTCAAAGAGGGGCCTCTTGTGATGGTGAGGGGGATCAAAAAGTGTTGCTGTGTGTTGATTTGTGTGTGAGTAAATCAAAGCTTTGATAAGCACTGACTGAGTGCCAAAGGTGGAGCCTCAAGTTAATAATTATAATCTGTATTTTGTGTTATGAACGTCCTGTTTGACCCCAAACATTCAAACGCAAAAATCTGAAGCATAACACATCGTTTTCAGCAGCGCACACTCACACTGACGTCAGGAGTTGAAACGTTCGTTGGCAGCATGTATGCTTTTGGACCGGACTGCATTAGTGAAGGAGACCCACGCTCCCTTTCTTTCCCACCGTTGTTCAGGTTATCCTGTGGGGCCACTTATGACCCTTCTGCAGGCAGGATGCAATGTCTGGGGACCCCAGCAGGGCTGTACACAAGCATCCGCCAAGCCCTGGGAAGAAAACAAGGGCTGATGGAAAACCAGAAGAAGGGAGCATAAAGAGAAACAGCGGTTTGTAACCAGGACGCACTCAATAACACTCGCCATGCACCTGCACCCTGTGTGTGTGTATATTTGTGTGTATGTGTGTGCAGCGAAATGGGTTGTTGCCGTCAGAGAACCACAGCACAGCACAGTCCCCACACACAGCACAGGTGGTCCAAACACAAACCTGTGAAGTGTTGCCCAGAGAGTAATATCCCCACTGTGTGTGTTGCATAAAGCCCCCCATAGGAAACAAACACTTCCGGTGGTGTAAGATTTATTGTTCCCACACTTATAAGCTACCACATTCTCTGAATGATATCTTCCTCACAAGCTTCTTTGATTCCCCTTTAATAGTGTTTAATAGCCATTTGGCATGCAAACCAGAAACAAAAGGGTCATAATTACCATTAGATAACTCAAGGACATGTTGTTTTGTGTTTATTGTTTCCATCGCTGAAGAACAGGGGTGAATTCCCTCTTCAGCGCATTGTGTGGTGAGAAAAGGAAAGACCTGGTTAACTGTGCTGTACGGTGTGAAAACCTGAAGCATTGTTATACTGTGATAGACTGACCGCATGTCAGCTTGTGACTTTTTTTTTTCCACCCCAGTGTCAAAGACTTTGCATCTGTATTCACATCCGCACACTGTCTTCTGCAATAGATACAGATAGACGAGCATTACATAATAGTAATCCCAACAGGTCAACAGTGTGTTGAATCATATCTGTATAGGAGGTCAATGTCAGGGTCATCTATTCATAGAAATGGGATGAATTTGGAGAAAATATGGGAAAGTGTGTTGAGACAGACCTACTTTAGGAGAGTTTAAAACATGACCTTCTACGCTCTCTAGTGTCAAGACTGGGGAACGACAAGCAAACAACCCAACTTCAGCTATGGACTGCTTCATGTGTCTGCAGGTGAATACAGAATCAGTGCATGAGAGGTGTTGCAAGGACAGAAGGATGGAGAACAACCTGAGACACTTTCATCTAACAAGACAAACTTTAGAAGATAAATGTAGAAAAAAAAATAAAAGTGGATTGACATTGCAGATCTGGCACAATATATTGAATTAACACTGCAAATATATATCTTGACATGAAAAGTTACACCATTAAACTATTGTACCAAAGTAATTATAGCTCATTTGATCTTTGACCATGCACAGGTTTATATACAGTATATTTCCATTCGTTCCATGTGTGCAGATAGTCCACTGCTGTTGCTCAGGGTTTCAAGGCCAGTTCACCAGTCCATCTTGTGGCAAGAATGTGTTCTGCTTTACAGTAGCACTGTAAACACATGATGCATCACGGTTTACTCGGAATTGTAAAGATAAACAATACAGCGGCTTAAACCATTAGAGGAACTGAGAAATATGTCATGGGAACTGTTATCTTGTAAATACAGTACCCAGTACTGAAGCACACATAAAGATGCAGCACTAATAACCCATACGGACACATTTAGCACAGTACAGCCCACATTCATTTTTGCAGGGAAAGATATCACAGTTACATTATCACACATTTTAAATATAACCGCCAGTTAAAGTGAAGTAATTGAAGTTTAATCAGTAGGTCAGGCGATCTTTGCACTTTTTAGATGATCTGCTGCAGAGGCAGGAGGGTGAATTATGGGATACAAATAAATCTATTTACTTTAAACTCAGTGTAGTGCCCCAGGGGAGGCCGTGGTCTTTACTGAGGGAGAGGGAGAGAAAAAGAAAAAAAAAAAAAGGAGAGAGACTCTCAGACTGAAAAAGAGCGAGTGAGAGTGACACACTGACATGTAGCTGGTTTTCAATAAGGAAACTGAAGACATTTTGCATCTGGAGGACTTTTGAAGACGCGAGCCGGGGGCCAACTTCAAGGTATTTATCTGCTGTATGAGTTTCTAGACTGCTAGCAGAATACAGGTGATGAAATTTCATATTTAATTTAGAATTAAAATAAACTGTTCATTCTATTTTAAATGGAAGAATTGAAAGACTTGAACAGGTGAATGGTGATAGAGGTTGAGTTAGCGTTAACCCATTCTGGTTATTCAACTATTAGTAACAGAGCGTAATTTGGCTCTTAAAACTAATTTTATGGCATTCATGTATAACTTTTTTTCAACGAATCATAACCAAAAGGTTTTGTTATAAATATCTCATATAACTGTCTCTTCAAATAGACTTAGAAACAGCAGTAATAAGTGCACCATAAATGGAAAAAAAAAAATTCACTCCATATTTCTATCAGCTACTATTGGCACTTTCCTCTGTTTTTAAGTATGACATGTCAATATGGCTGCATCATCAAGTGGGCATGCAAATGCTACAGCACCATATGAAGATGAAAACACATTTTCTACTTCCTCTTGTGAGATGAAATACTTTGTTTTAAGTGAACTTGTAACCAACCTAAAAAAGAGACTCTCCATTGATAGATCATTTTGAGAGAGTTTAATTCATTTTTCAGCAGCGGACATGAATTTAGAGAGCGGGCCACCCAGCCGGAGGAGAGGAGAGTGAACACAGCTTAAGTAAAGCTCGTCTGCTTTATCAGGTGAGAACTAGTGGTTTTTGTGTAAAATGAACGTCACAGCATTTTGCTGCATGCATTGATGTCTCTATTACTGAATAACCTTTTTGGGTAACATGCAGTATAACTGAAGAAGTTTGACATTAAACATGCAGGATGGGCTGCACTTGCAGTGGTCAGAAACAAGAAAAAGATGACAAGTTCTACAAAAGAAAACATAACGCTGAGGACTACAACTCGTCAAATGAAATTGTAAGTAAAGAGAAAAGCTTTACCTACTTTCTAAGTACAAAATATAGTACATATAGTAGACTGATCAGGCATAACATTATGACCACTGACAGGTGAAGTGAATTCATCATGGCTCCTGGGATATTTATGGCATCAAATGAACTTCAGAGTTGATGTTAGAAGCAGGAAGTGTCAGGATTTGAGTGAGTTTGACAACAAGAACCAAACAGTGATGTCTAGAGGACTGGGTCAGTGCATCTCCAGAACTGCAGCTCTGGTGGGGTGTTCCTGGTCTGCAGTGGTCAGGATCTATCAAAAGTGGTCCAAGGAAGGACCAGTGGTGAACCAGAGACAGGGTCATGAGAGGACAAGGTCTCATCCAACCAGACCAGAGAGGTTAATGCCATAGCACACCTTCAGGAGTCAGAGGTCAGGGCTGTAGGGCAACAAAAAGGTCGACCAACACAATATTAGGCAGTTGGTTATAATGTCATGCCTGACCGCAGTACATAATACATGAAATGAATTATATTTTTTTTGTTTCTTTTTTTTAGGCACGAAGTGGAAACACCTATTTGAATAATGGTAATCACAGAACACAGCGCATTGAACAAACTAGGCCTTCGTTCTTGCAGTCGACTGCTGTAAAGAGACATTATTTGAGTGAGAGGAGGATACATTTAGTGATTGAAATCTTGGTTGCGTTTCCTCTGTTCTCTTCGGGGAAAAGATGAGATTGTTCACAACAGAAACACATTTTCATGTCACATACAATGTAAAAACTTTGCTGTACTTCTTTTACGTCAAAAATAAAGTGAGTTCTTCTTGAAATAATTTTTGTTTTACTTTAGACAACGTTGTGTTCGTGGCACAACATGACTTCAAAGCGACCAACGACAGTGATCTGCCTTTCAAAAAGGGAGACAAACTAAAGGTTATACAAGAGTAAGTAGCCTCGTCCCGTCGTCGCTATTACACAGGATTTATCCAGCTGCTTAGAAGCAAATTACTTCTACCCTGAAAAATGTAAATAATCTGCAATGTTTGTGTTTGTAGAAATGGAGAATGGTGGGTGGCTAAATCATTGGAGACTGGAAAGGAGGGCTTCATACCATCGAACTATGTAGCCAGAGCAGATACACTGGAGGTGGAAAAGTAAGAGAGAAATGAATACATTTTATCAAAATCTAAATTGTAAGGACTGTTAAATATGTGCTTTTAGTACACATATTATATTGTTTTGTGGTTTTATCTTCTGCAGATGGTTTTTCAAGGACATTAGTCGGAGGGAGACTGAACGACTGCTCTTAGCCCCTGGAAATAAGCCGGGTGCCTTTCTAGTTCGAGAGAGTGAAACCTGTAAAGGTGACTGCCATCGGCCTCTTCCTGTGATCACCAGGGCTGTCCCCGATCAAACTCTAACTAACAATCACACAATTCATGAACAGCACTACTTTAAATATACCAGAAATGTGCCCATAAGATTCTGAGAAATGAGTCATTCAGCATGAAAAAAAAAAATCATCAAAAAAAACAAAAAATGAAGCAATCTTAATCAACCCGAAACCAAAATGTCAGATTAGGTGACCAGTGTGCCTCAACAATCTGTTTTGCCCTCAGGCTCCTTCTCACTGTCAGTCAGAGATCATGACCCAGAACAAGGAGATGTGGTAAAACACTACAAGATCCGCTGTCTGGACAAAGGTGGCTACTACATCTCCCCCTCCAACTCATTCCCATCTCTACAGGAACTGGTTAAATACTACACCTGTAAGTAATGAACTTTGATCTAATCATTTATAAAATGACATGTTGATTTGGGTTCAGATTCTGCTCAGAATTACAAGACTTCTGCATGGACTTTGAATCGCAATGGGAAGCTCGACCCGCGTGATGCGTTGTGCATTTCCTGTGTGATATTTCAGTTTTTCCACTCCTGCGATTAAACCACAAGATAAGAAGACCAAATCTCTAGAATGGCTGTCAACCCTATGAGAAAGAAGTACACCCAAACAAGCTTTCAAGATTATTTAAGGAAACAAGGCCTCATCAGATGGTTTAACCAACTAAATTTAGCATAACAGCAAAAAACAAATGTTAATTATGTTAATAATTTTTTCTCGTATGGGTGAAGGTACAGCAGACGGTTTGTGTTTGCGGCTGTATGCTCCTTGTAAGGCCAAACCACCCGAGCAGCCCTGGGCACATGACGAATGGGAGATTCCCAGAGAGACCCTGAAAATGGTGAAGAAACTGGGTGCCGGGCAGTTTGGAGAAGTGTGGATGGGTGAGAGAGAGCTAACAATTCTCCCTGTCATAGGCAACAATTTCTAAGCCAAGACATTAGAGTAACAGTAAAGTGAGTAGCAAAGCTCCCATGTTATAATTCCCACTGCAGGTTACTACAAGAACACCCAGAAGGTTGCTATTAAGACCTTAAAAGAGGGAACGATGGAGCCAGAGGCCTTCCTGCAGGAGGCCAACCTGATGAAACAGCTGCAGCATGAACGACTGGTGCGCCTCCATGCTGTGGTCACTAAGGAGCCCATTCTCATTGTCACTGAGTTCATGATCAACGGTAAGACGACGAGCGTGAGGAAGGGAGTTTTTTTGATTTTTGATGATACACTATGTTACAAATATATTTTAAAGTTATGGAAAATCTAGGGCGGCATGGTGGAGTTTGCATGTTCTCCCCGTGTCTGCGTGGGTTCTCTCTGGTACTCCGGCTTCCTCCCACCATCCAAAAACACGCATGGGGATTAGGTTAATTGGCTAATTTAAATTGTCCGTAGGAGTGAATGTGAGTGGTTGTTTGTCTCTGTGTGTCCTGCGAACTGGAGACTTGTCCAGGATGTACCCTGCCTTTCACCCTAAGACAGCTGGGATAGGCTCCAGCCCCCTGCAGCCCTATGTAGGATAAGAGGTAGATAATGGATGGATAGATGTAGAAAATCAGAACAATCCTTTGAGAAGTTGGAACCATGGGATTGTTTGACATTTTTTTGAGTGAAAAATTACTTAAACTATTAATTGAGCATGAGAATTTGTTGCAGAATGATTTCCTGTCCATCATCCTATTGATTAAATTGATAAACAGCTCCTCCCTTGTGAACAAAACACATATATGGAGTATTTATATTTATTGTTCTATCAGTTTTTTGCATTGAGCAGGTGTTTGCATTATTGTATATAAAAGCAATAATTGTACCCATATGCAACACAAAAATTGCAGTAGTATCACACGCACTTCTTTGTGTGTGTGCTGTTAAACTGCCAGTGTTTGGAGACCTCTTTCTTACCTTTCATTTATGATTTATGAGGATGAAATTATCCTTCTTCTTTTCTCATGTGCAGGATGTCTTCTGGACTTTCTGAAATCAGACGAAGGAAAAAAGCTGAAGCTGAATAAGCTGATAGACATGTCGGCACAGGTGTGAAAGGTCTTGCATGCACTGCGATCATCAGTGTGATCAAAGCTTTTCATCAAATAATGTGAAGAATAGCACTGAAAATGTCATCAGTTTATTTCTAAATATTTCTCTCACTGCTTCTGTTCGTTTATGCCATTCATATCTGCAAAACAAAATCATGACCTCAAAGCCTATTTATACACTCATGCTCCTCTGTAACATTTAAAGTAGCTGACACCAGCTATGATGTAAATACACGTGGAAACTGTCAGCAGTAGCTGTGTGGTTTCTGTGGTGGTGCTCTCTAAGCCTCGCCCTATGTCAATTATTAACATCCGGACAGGAAATCATGCTATTTTTTCCATTTACAGTGAGCTCCCTCAGATCTCTTTTGACTTCCTGAGAGTTGGCACATCCTGTTAAACCCACTTTGCAGCCATTATCATACAGGCAAACACAAGTATTCATGCATGCTGTACACATAAAGCTGCTCTGCACTGTACTTACTGACCAAAGGCACACACATACAATATATATAAAAGTCTCCATTTACTCTATGGGGTTAGTGTTGTAAAGCACATAGCTTTCTACTGTAGTTGTTTTATTTCTTGGGATAAATTAATAGCATACAGTTTCATTTTATCTCATCATTCCCTTTAGAGGCCTTCTTCAAAAATTCCTATCTTTCTCTCTATATGACAGGTAGCTGAAGGCATGGCGTACATCGAGAGGAAGAACTACATCCACAGAGACGTGCGTGCAGCCAACATTCTGGTCAGCGACACCCTGCACTGTAAGATAGCAGACTTTGGCCTGGCCAGGATCATCGAGTCAGAATACACCGCTCAAGAAGGTGCAGTATGTGCACTGTGTCAATACAATTCAACAAAAAATGCACCCAGGGCCATAGCCAGGATTTTCGGAAACACTGATGCAATGAGTTCAAATCCCCCGATGCACCCTCATCCATTCCCCTGAAATTCCACCAAACATCAGAAAGAAGGTTTCCAGTGTTAAATTATTTGGATTTTTTTTTTTGTTTTTTTTTTTAATGCTAAACTGTGCTTCTCTGCTTCTCAGCCGGTCTAAATTATATTAAATTACATTAATTTGCAGACCAAAGCAACTTAAGCTAAGCGCATTCAAATGAGAGATACATGCTGGAAGCGCAGCTCTCCCAAATAAACAGCAAAAAAGCAGGATGGAAAAGCTAGCATGGGGTATTGACATGCAGTATTTCTTTTAATATTTTCTCTTAACTGCCTGAAATAAAGTCTGGAGTCTAAAGATATTATGATCAGCCTGTGACCAATATGTGCATTTTTTATATTGTATCATATTAACTCAGGCTTAGCTAACTCTAAATTCCTAGATAACAAAGAAAAACGCTGAGGGATCCTGTAGTCCTGAATGTATCATTCAATCTCTTACATTACATTCTTTAGTGTAGAGGAGTGAACAGGAACCTCCATGACAGTTTTATATTGTGTTTGCAATGTATATTGTGTATATATTTTTGTATGTTAATGTATGATGTTCAGGAATATTTGATAACTTTAATTTAGAAACCCTTTCAGACGTGATGATCAGGGGAGAAGTCATTTTTTTTTCACTAATCCAGTCAATTAAACATCTGACAAATTTATCAAATTGATGCAAACATGCCGCGATAGAAAAAGACAAACACAACCAGTGATATTAAATAGATTGCCACATTCATATAAATGGTATTTCCCTGCATTATTCACCCTTTTTCTGACAACCATAGGTGCTAAATTTCCCATCAAATGGACAGCTCCAGAGGCCATCAATTTTGGCACATTCAGCATCAAATCAGACGTGTGGTCCTTTGGGATCCTGCTCACAGAGATAGTCACCTATGGAAGAATACCCTACCCAGGTATGACAAGTGAGAATCCAACAATAGAAATAAATTGTATTTAACTACATAAGAAATTACATTTTATAAGGTTAAGGTTAAAAACAAATCTCCCACTGGCTTCATTTTCTATGTCTTATTCAGGAATGACCAACCCAGAGGTGATCAGGAGCCTGGATAAGTTGTACAGGATGCCCTGTCCAGACGGCTGCCCCAAGGAACTTTATGAAATTATGAGTATGTGCTGGAGACAGAGCCCTGAGGACCGGCCAACTTTTGAATTTCTGCAGAACACTCTTTATGACTTCTTTATCGCCACGGAGGGACAATATGAGATGCAGTCCTGATTAAAGAAAAGTCTTCCTGCTGATAACCCAAAGACAGCAAGATGTCCTTAAGAGAGGATGATGACCCACCAAACATCTTTTTTAATAACTGATATTTTTATTAAACATTTCAAAGGGGCACATTTTTACAGCCACCCTCTGAGTGATTGTAAAAGCTTTTCTGTCTCTAGCAGCTAAGAGCATCTGAAACATGATAAAGACAGAAAGGAAAGGTCACATTAAACTGACTGTTCTCATGTTATTGGTGGCTCACATTCATATTCTTGCCATGAGACGTATAAAAACTGTATAATGATTAAAAGAAGGACGATGGAAATACAAGTACAGTACATGCATGATGTAAAAAGACATTTGGACCTGAGGAAGGCAGCACAGGTAAAGCCAGAAGTGAAGCATTTGCATGGTACAGAAAGGAGCAGCCTGAGATTAAATGCACTATATTTTGCACTTTTACAGAAATTTCTTTGGTCATTCAGCCTTTAAATAAAACAGAAAGAGGCTTTCTAATGAGAATTTATATTTTATACACTTTTTTTTAATTATACATAAAAATATTTACAATTGTTTTTGCTCTTGAATTTCATTCCACTTGGTTTAAACTAAAATTGCCATAAAAGATGGTACAATTCCAATCAATGTTTTAGTAGCTACAGTCACTTTTTACTGTATTACTCTATCAAGCATTGAGTAACATAAAACTTTATGTGTGTTGTGTGAGAGACAAGAATTTGCATGCAGGAAGCCTTAAAAAGCAACTGACTCCACTAAGTAACGGTGGTTTTGATCCTGCGGCTAAACCTTCCCTTGGGGGCCCAGACAGTATCTTGAAGATAAGAAAGTGGAATAGCCGCTGCAGCCAGGGGTTAAACCCTGCCACTTCCTGAATGGACAGGAAACAGGAAGTGTGAGTCAGCATTCCTCAAATGCCACACAGCTAGAACGCCCTCACAAGTCAGGTCTTCACATTTTTTCTGTGTTTAAATGAGGTCAGTATAGTGCCTTTGGACAGGAGAGGAGAGAGATGCTTTTATATTTCATCAAGTATATTATGCTCTGTAAATAAGATGAGGAAAAAAATATCTTTATCTGCCATAAATCTAAAGTGATTATTATTACAGAGTGGCATCATGTTTATGTACCACAGGCCAGCTTTCCTGTTGGATCATCAGGAAGGATTTCAGGAGGATTTCCAACAGACACAACAATATGAGAGCATCATCTGACATCAGCATCAGTGAGCTGCATCACTGGCAGCCTGTTTACTGTTATATCAGTCTGTCTTACAAAATGCAGTGGTGTCATATTTACCTCAATCGATTATGAAAAAGAACTTTCCACACAGTTATTACTACTCTTATCAACCTGCAGAGGTCAGTGTTGCACAGTCTAACATGATGTTCTACTAATGATGTGAGGACAGAACAGTAGTGTTTCTAGAGAGGAGCAAATTATATATCAGACATTATACTCCTTAAATGCATTTTAATGTCAGGAAATGAGGAAGGAGAGAGGGAGATGGGAATGACAGGTACCAGACTCCCCAGCTGGATGCAAACTAATTTAGCCTCTCCTAAAATGTAAACAGTTTTCAACGACTACTGAGCAAGGACGCATTCACCTTGACAGCAGGCAAATACAACCTCCAACTGGCATTATGTTCACAAATTCATCATAAATTTTGGTTGACCATCAAACCTTCTGCTATAAACTGTGTACAAACTCACATTTTTTTTAATTTAGTCTTTATCCATCTGGAAGACAGTTAAGACAAACCGATGAATTTCGCTTAGTGCAGAACAATGGCTTTTCCCTGCTTTGCCATATTTTTATTTATTACAGCATTTTTTACTTTCGCAAATCCTGCTTTTTGTCATTTGACAGAGGTGGGTTAGCTATCCATCTGTTGAGCATAAGGTGAAGTGTTTCCAGTCAGTGCAGGATGCTGCAGATGTTATGGGATGTAGCTGATATTTGATCAGTTTTTACCCCACAGATGCAGATCATAATAACGCCAGTCTGTCAGCTGATGAACCAAGGAAACCACCATTAATCACGTCTCGCTCTGCCTTATGATTGATAAGCAGCCTCAACTTGAAATGAGCCATGGAGTTAACTCAAGATGACAAGACATGTGGGGTAAAGGTTGGTAGGCCTAGTCCCCCTCTCCCCCTTCTGCTCATCACTGCTGCCTTAGAGGAATAATGACAGGAATCTGCAGCTCACACACAGATTGATGAGTGATCCCTGCAGAAGGCAACACATCATTAGCATCTTCTGAGGTTACCCCAGCTCTGTCCTCTGGGATCGAGAAGAGCACATCGTCACAGATGAAAAGAGACACGCTTTCATCTTCCAATAATGTTGCTGTTCTCAATGGCGTGCAATTGGGATTGTGATTTTCATAAACATGTTTTCTCTCCCAGGCTTTGATGTCATTATATTAATGGAGGCCATCAATCTAGAGTGTTTGGCTGAAACAATGATACAAGATGTCTATGAAACATTTTACAAAATTAGCATTTACAGGACACAAAGAGAACTAGGGCTTGTCAACTCACATAACTTCTAAGTTTGACACATTTCACAGACTTTTAAATTCTTGTAGATACACAATTAATCTCTTCTGTTTGTTAGAATTAACAAAAAAGGAGCTATGCTAATTTATGTCATCACTCTTACTGCCAAAAATACAAAACTCACTCTCTCTATTGTCAGCCAGTCGTGAGCACTCAGCACAAAGCATAAAACAAGAGAAAATGATGAGGAACCAAAAAGAGAAGAGAGCACTCCTTACTTGGTTTGTCTTGTATAGATATTTTGTAACCAAAATGAAATGTCATACGAAGGCCATTTGTGCTAATGGGATTTTCTTTGGTGAAGCCAAAACAAAAACACACAGGGACACAATTTATATCAAGGCCTGCATCCTTTCATTGGTCTGATTGGGAAGGATTTAGGCTACCATCTGCTGGATCGACATTTTCTGTTGATATACGAGTATATGTCAATTCATTTACAGTAGGAAGCCTTAAAGCCATGAGCAGGAACGCCACCGCCCCCTCAAATGTATCTAGTAATTGACCACCATGGTTGAGCTCAATGATGAGTCAAGGGCACCGGTAACTACGGGGGAAATTTAATTATACGTGCGCTGGTGCAGTAAAAAAAAAAAAGTACTGCTGGCCTACGCAATGTGGGCTGAAATGTGCCCGTTTAATGCTCTCTTAGACCTCCTGCCTCCACTGTTAAGACTCAAAGGACAAAATGAGAGGATTAGTTTCAAGAGAACAATGAAGAATAAGAGCACTTAATTCTCACAAGCATCCATCTCTCAGCTAAATCAACTCCATAGCATATAAACCTTTCACTGGACAGCAAAACACTGTCCTCACACAACTGCATACTTATGTAACATCTGGTACCTTGTGTCACAGAGTCTTTTGTTGGCTCACCAACTAGCAGCTCTTCATCCCTGATCAGTATGCAGCACTGTGCCCATTTTAAAGATCCCTGCTGTCACCATCTCCTTTCTGCTGGTGGTTCGTTTACCAAATGTCTACGTAAATATTCATGTATGTGTCTTTGACCTTGGAAGACCGTCTCTTCCACTATGCGTTCCCTCTGCCCGTTTTTACATTCCACGTCAAGAAGATAAAATCAAGAATGTACTGGAGAAATTGGAGCTGTTTTTTTTAAGCATGATCTGGAAATTTATTATCAGAATAATTTGCATTTTTTTAAATTTATTATATTCTTGCGTTTGACTTTTGCATTTACACTTTATTTAAAGGTGCTCAATACAAAACTCGGAGCATGTGTGCAGCCTCCAAATGGTTTTCAACATCAACTGAGCCTGCAGCTCACAGCAATACAGCATGAACAGAGCTAACAACAGTAACAGTGTTAACCTGGATGAGAAACAGAGAGTGGCTGCTACTATGGATGGAAAAAATATGTTGATATGGAAATGTTTTCTTCTTATATAATATTGATTTTTAACTTCTTACATACTGTGTACATGTAGATAGATAGATAGATAGATAGATAGATAGATAGATTACCTCTAACATACTACTGTGTCGGCTGGATATTAGAGAGCACATTACCATGAAGAATAATTGATGCATAATTTACAGTCTGGGCTATACACAGTGATTTTATCCAGTCATGTCATTTTCACTTAACAGTGACAAATACATAACTACTTTACCTCCAAACCTGAAAACTCTTAAGAATTTCAAAGGTGTCATCCAGCATAATGTTTCCAATTTTACACTGTAAGTGCACGAGAGTCATCAGGACCATGGACAAAATGAAGTGTAAACACCTAAAAGTCTACAATCACTCATTAAAGTCCTGCCATCTTTCTGCCTTTCTCATTACTCATAAAGTTTTTTTTTTGTTTGTTTTTTTTTCTGGGCACTCCACACCAAGCAATTAACATTTGCAGTCTCTCCCTGTGCCAGGTGAAGTTACTTTTGCTGTTTTCAACTCTGCTCTCATCTTATTTGAAAGTTTTTTTTTTAATTAACTGATGACTCAGGAATACAGAAAATGTGATGAGTGGGGATAATTGGGGTTCAAGACCCCGGAAGAGGTCTAAGGGTGACGTGGTCTTCTGCACTTTTACTTGCTTAATTTATTCATTAAAGACAAGCCTTTTAAGACTCCAGCTGCATGAAATCATTCCCATGGTATAGTGTTAAATTAACATTAATCCAACAGTCCAGTGGTATGTCACAGACATATTATACACAGGAAGGATTAAACATGTTTAACACACAGGATCACTACATCTTCTATGTAAGAATAACTGACGCAATAGCTCTATTTATATGACAACCACTGGTAAATAACATATTTTAAATTAAATAGAATCAACACATTTGGAAATAGGTTTGGAACTACTGACTTCAAAGAAATATTGTATTGTATAATAAATGTCCCTGATGCTGAGGTAAACTGACACAGAGAGAAAATGTCTACTTTTAAAAAACTATATATACTTTGACAAACTGCTGGCATTTCTGTATGCACTCTGTAAAATACAAGATGTACTGCAAACACAGGAAGTCAACATTTGAATGGAAAGATGTCAAATCAACTCAAAGGAAAACAGAACAAGTCGAACCTGAAGCGCTTCCATCCCTTTGCCTGTGGACACAGTGTCCATAATGTTTTCTAATCATAGAAAACCAGTCTGTTTCAATATTCCAAAACCTGCAGGGCTGTATGCTTTTTTTTTCCAGGAGTGTAACTGATATACAGTATCACACAAATCATCAGTCACAAATTGTGTTCAAGTGTAAATCCATCTATTGCGGCGTGTTTTTGCATAAAGCATAAATTCATCCAGCAATGCTCCGAAATTACCCACAACGTGAAGGAACACGATCCCTTATTCAGCTAACAGCTGAGCAACCAGGGGCTAATGCTGCAGACTAGCAATTATACTGAAAACCAAACAACTCAATCCAAAATTAGAATGAAGTTGAAGAGTAGGATGTGTTGAGTGCTGCTGTGCAAAATTAAAAGGCCATAAACCTGAGTGCTGCTTATATAGAACATTTCCGCTCCACATTTTAAGCCGTTCACTGCATTCCTCATAGCACACTTTTGTCTCTCCGGCATTCTCCTGTTTCTTTTTAATGCTGCTCGAAATCATTCACGGTGTACCTAACACTTCTGAGCAATCATAAAATATGTTTTATTTACAGTATTATGAGATATGTGTGTGACCTTTAAGTGGACAGTCTTCACTGGTTGTCTTTTGATTACAGTAGACTCTGAAGTAAGTGCAGAAAGAATGAAAGCCGTCTAACAACTGATAGATTCACTTTGAATGAGAAAAATGTGGAAAAAAAAACACAAAGATGCTCCCTTTCCTCTTGCTCTTGTTGGCGCTCACTCTTGATTCATGTGAAACAATATTTTTCCCCCCTCAGTGATATAGTAAACAGCCTATACTGCAGTGTTTTATGACTTGATAAAATCTTTTCATAAGCCGTAACTTGTCAGCAGCTTACTATTATGACACATTTACATCCTTTAAAGTTTTTAACTTGGCACACGTCAACTAGTGATTAAAGTAGCTTAGAAAAAAGTAATAATGCCAAAACTTTGCACACAATTTGGTTCATATCACTGCTAAAGATTGCAGGGTTAGTACGCATAATGCTGTGGTATCTTAATACAGGATTTAAGAACTTCTTAAAGTACTTAAAAAAAGTCTGCAAACAGATTTTTTTTTTTGGGGGGGGTGTGAAGAATATATAAATCCCCCGCAGGACTCTGTATTAAACACAAATCCAACGGCAAAATCATATTTAGTTATTGGGTTATTTTGCAGTTGTTATTTAGCTGAAAAGAGCTAAACTGTAAGATGACTTTAAGCACACAACAGATTTAGACAGAGAAAATTCAATCAATCTTGTTTTACAGATGAACTCAATAAATAAGTGGAGGGAGGTTAAATGTTGCTTAATACAAAAGGTGAAAAGAAACACAACAGTCAGTTCATTGGAGCCTCATTCACAAGCCTGAACCTTCATAATAACTACGATGAACTCTTGAAGAAAAAAACACAACAGTCAACACAGTGAGTGCTAACCACAGAAACACTCATATTGAGTTAAATAGCAAAGAAATGTCAGCTCTAAATAGACAGCTGTCATGGTAACTCCAATATCTAATATCTGGCTTAAACGCTTTTACAAAAGCTGTCTGCTCCGACTCACAGAGGACTGTTGAGCACAGAGAAACCATGGCAACGCCTCAGAGAGAGGGTGGAAACGATCTTTTCTTGACCACTGAAAGGTTTTGAGTGGTTAATCCAACACAGAGATGTGGAAATACAGCTTTGAAATGGTGGCACAATCTTAGTCTAAAGCGATATTTTCCTCCTTTAAATTGCATGTATACAGTTATATTTGCATGAGTTGGTCGTTGTATCCACCCATCTTCTGATTCATAAATCTCTCCCATAAGTCCGCCACACTTTTGATGACTTCTTCCCAGTGTTCATGAATAACAACTGTGTGTGCTGTCAGATGAGCAATCTGATGTGCAACGCTTGTCCCATGAGGCCATGCCAAGCTTATCAACATGATTCATCTTCCTGATAACACGGTGTGTCTGCACACTGCGTGATGGCTGAAGGACCTGCTGCTGCTGCTGCTGTGTGTTTACACCACACAGAGGGATGGCTGGATATGAAACACTTCATACTTATTACATTTCTTTCCACAAGTTCAGTGAATGAAGTAGATATTTTATGTTTAATTGTTATATCGTTAGCCTCATGGCTTGATTGTCCTTTTCAGGAAACGCATAAGAACTTTTTACTATTATACTGTAATAATAAGTCTGACCACGTGTGAACAAGTTTAAAAAAACAACAATTGCATAACAAATAAAATGAAAATCTTGCAGAGAAAATGCCGTGACTTACATACATATGTAGAAACATAACCAAAGTTGTTTTACTTGCCCAACCACCAGGTTGTTTGAAGCTTCCAGTAATATAAGCGGTCTACACATCTTTATTTCAGCAGCTTGTATTTGTAAGAACCACTTCTGCATTATTCACTCATTCATTTTTTAAAACGTGACGTACAGCCATTGCAGGTATAGTAAGGAATTTAAAAGGTTTTAAATGGGTTTAACCCATTCGTAGCTCTATTAAAAGCCCTGTCTAACCTGAACCACTCAGTCCCACTCAGGTGATGTGTGAACTCATTTTCATACTGTCTATTAACGAAGGAGGCTGTCCCAGTAAGTTTAGGGTTGGGATAAGGGGTTAGGTTTAGGACATGAGCAGTTATGCCCAATGAATCAGCGTTGGGTGAGTAGCGTTAGGAAAATATCACAACTTGGCTAAAATATGAATCAGACAATTATGCTATGAGGCTACCAATAGCGCAGCCAAAAAAAATCAGTAATTGTAATCCAACACAGCATGAAAACAGTCTGCAGTGCAAATCCTACAGAAGCCTCTGGTGTTATAATGAGCACACACTAATCATAGGCAATGTAGTTCTTAGGCACTTTTTTTTAACTTTTACTGTTTTAGATTTGTTTTCATATTGTTGTATATGTTTCGTTCATTTTTTTATGCATCCTGCGTAGAGCACTTTGATCGACTGTTGTGGGCTTAAAGGTGCTCTATAAATAAACTTGACTTGACTAAAATGAAATGAAATATTAAAGCAGCCAGGTGTTCACATGCTGCACACGTGGGGTATTAATCACGGCATGCTGCGCGTGCAAACCCGGGTATCTCATAGGCTACTTTTAGAAAGGGGGAGGGGGGTGTATACCAGGAAAGGGACTGCAGGAATTAAACCACCACACCACTAAACAGCCGTAAACACTGAGCTGCGGAAACTTAGGCGCTGTCCACGGTGCTGAGCAGCTTCATTCATCCCTGAGCCTGAGCCGTGCAGGGATGATGGACGGCTTCAGCAGTGTAACACAGCACATGTGAGCAGCGAGGACACCATTATGAAGGACTTGTGGATTTAAAACCCTCAATGAAGAATCCGCCTCGGCTCGGCAAAATGTTTGCGAAGACATCATCCATCACGTACTTTCACTGGTTATCTATTTACTGACCAGCTCGACACCGATTCAGAACAGCGACCATTCATTCATCCATTCATCAACATGTTATAAAAAAAAACAAAAAACATGAACTGTTGTAATTTAGTTGCATTTATGGGACATTTTATGACACATCTGCGTTTTAATCTCTAAGAAGAGCAACGACACCCACCGAGGCATGGCTCGCCTGCTTGTTCTGCTCAACTCCGTGGTCCTGTTGCTTTTTGGCAGCGACATGTTCTTGGTTGGAGCAAGTAAGTATCAGACGTAGCAATTACTGTGCACTTTGTAGCCTTGTAAAATGCGCCATTAACCTGTGTTTGTTAGAGTCTAATGAGGATATTTTTTTTAATCTTAATCTGCGCCTGGAGATGCACTTAATTCCACCCTTCACTCAGACAAATCAAACCTGTTATAGATTAGATTGCAAGCATTTAATATTTTGACTTTCATAAATCACTCATACATGGAGTCTGTTTGAAATTATCCTTTGTTATTTAAATTCATAAATTAAGAATAACCTCAGTAGGTTGCCAGGTTGTTTACAGCAAGAATAATAGGCAGTAATTTAATTTAGCAATAGTATCTGCACCACAGCCATGTCCAGATTTCTCTCATTGCTTCAGGGGCACTTTCTCTTGATCTTATCTTAATATAGAAACACTGATTCTTAAATTATGGCACTACTGAACAATGTAAATATGTAAAAAAAAAAATGATAGGTGATCAAAATATCTAGATATAAAATGTGACAGAAACACCAGTTGCAGAGGCAACATTGTCTGTTTGACATCAGAGAGATTGCTTCTACTATATAATAATTTATGCATTATTTTCATTGCAAGGTCAGCTTCAGACCTGATGACATGTTTATGAATCTTTTCTATCTCTGTAGCAGCAGTCTTCTCTATCTGCGTATGCATGCATCTACAGTATCTCTGTCTCTTCATCTACCTGTCTACCTCTATCACTTCCTCCCTCGCCTCTCAAGGGAACTGAGTCTTACATGTGAGAGCGCCTTGAAAAATCAGATTGGCACGTCACTGTATCTGTGGGTGTGCACACTTTTGTCATGTCCTGCGCTGACATGTGAAACACAAAAGCATCTCTGAGCTCAGTGCACAGGGCTGTCAAGAGCAGGAAAAGCCAACAAACATGACAATCATAAATATAAATTTAGTCGTTGGAGTGAGCTTCAAAGTAAATGGAAATAATTCATTACTGCCAGCTTCATGCATGCTATGAGACTATGGGATTCACAGTGACATTCAGAGGCAGCGCTCAATTAATTGGAAGCTTCTTTGGCTCATGGTGAGGCTGTCCATAAAAATGTCATCCAGGAAAAGGCAGCACTGATTTCAGTGCTTAAGTGTCTCTTAATACAATAAATAGAATGTGGTTCAATACAATCATTCATCCATTAAGTATGCTTTTCAACATGACAATTAGTCCAGATAATTAGACGTCACTTCCAGCATGAAGTGATTTTCCTAAGCCAAACACAAAGTGGGTAAACAATATTTACATTGACACAATCTGAATGCTCGAAAATGAATCCCACCAACCAGAGCTTTAGGCATTCTGCAAACATGAATTAGAATATATTAGATTTATTTGGATAGCCAGGCTGTTTTTTTCATTTTTGAAATTGGCAATCTGCTGCTCATAAACCTGTTGACACATTCTTGACAAATAGACGTTCTGTGTTAGAGAGAAATCTGTCAGAGTGAAGGCCAATGTTTGCTCGTGTTGTCATACTTTTATCTGCTGTTAAATGGCAGATAGACAATATAATAAATCATGCAAACAAGTTGTTCATAAATCTGCTTCTGTGCACAAGCTAGACTTTACATTTCGGGACGATGAAGTAATGTAAGTTTGCGGCTGCAAAGCCTTGGGGTTTGTCCAGTGATTACATTAACCTTAGACTGGCACCTGGTCCCATCTGGTCCTACTGCTGTTTCACAGCCTCTGAGTTGGTGAGAAGGAGGACAGAATGCACCTAAAGGAGGGGTTTGTGAGTGCCTCTACTGTAGAGAGGCTCTAAATATAAAAGAAAAAGCACAGGGCTTCATGCCTGGCTGGACATCTCCTTCCAGCTGTGTCCATCTTCATATCTACTTCATGCTGTTGTTGCTGCACTAGATAGCAAAGAAGAGTTTTAATCAGAAATTACAGAAGCCACATGGCATGAAATGTGAAAGAAAGACAGGATCCCAGAAGGAAAAGGAGTTAAGAGATGAAACAAGAAAAAAAAAAGGTCTTCAAAGGTAATAAGAGGGCAGACGGTGCTGCGGCTGTGATAAAACCAGCACCATGTTGGTTAAAAGCTTCACTACCAGGCGATTTGTAACACTGGAGCCTGCGAGCATCTGTGCAACAACCTCCTGCTGTGCATTAACACTTCCCACGACTGGGTTGGAAACACAGCCAGATGAAGCCATTTTGAAGATTGAGTGGGCAGCACATCAAAATATACGGCACTTGTTATTACCTTTATTCACAAGATGTTAGAGAATAAATTATCACTCCAGGGACTAAGGCATTAGACCAATTAGAGAGGATTACATTACAAGCAGCCCCTCAAACTGTCATCAGCTTAGATGTAACTGAGACTGAAATATGATCAATGATTCAGTCCACAATGTTGGTAAACTAGTGGTTCCTATTAAAAGTGTTTGAAGAAATATGACTTATAGACCTTTGGGAGTTTTACTGTGTGATCAGTCAGTTGGAACCTTTACTGTAGAATAATGAGCTGAGAACTCATTCATGTCTGACCTGACATTGTTTGTCAAATTAAGAAGCCGCAGCTTCTGTCTCTATCTGGAATATTTACCAAACAAATTTAACTGTAGATGAGCGCATGGGTTGATTAGAGGTTCATTCACAAGAAAGAACTGTATTCAAATTCAGAAATAAAAGTTAAAACAAATCAATCTGCAGAGAGATTTCTGAATAGATTGCTGACTCTGCTATCACACCTTCGAAAAGAAATGCATTGAATTACAACGTCTGCTTGGCATCCAGATACAGTATCAATTCACAAAGAGTGATGAGATTTAAGGGCCTTTATACAGCACGCTGGGCTCATTCAATAATGCACATCAGATGCAAACAGCAAAAACAAAATGGCAGATATATTGCTTTTTGCATTGGCTACGCATTTCAACCTTCCTGCCTTTCCTCAGGCTTCATTAAACTATGCGTAAAATGGATATGACATGTTATCTGTCAGATTATGTTCCTGCTAAATCAGACAGGCCATTTTCCAATTTTCTGCTCACATTTGATTTTTTTTTTATGTGCAATCGATGAGTCACAGTTATCCAAGGTGGACTACGATCAAAAATGTTACTGTTTGACCATAAAAAAAAAATCAACATCCTCTCACGTGGTGAATACACAATATATGCATCCAATAAACTAACTAGATCAGAATATATTGCTCTACCGTGCTTCGCAAGCAAATATAGAGGGCAAAATATGAGATACCTCTCTCTGACTAATCAAACTGGGCTTCTTTCCACGTGGCTCGTCAGCCATTCAGAGACCCACCGGCACTTTTCGCTATCTCTCTGTGCACTCTGGGTAGATGGGGAGTAGCTAATGCACTGGGCTTTGGCTGTATATGCTATGATTCATCCTGGCAGTGCGCCCACATCCCAAGAGGGTCTTACCATTTTGTTTGCACTGACGATCTTACATAACGCAGTGTGTGGAGTGGGGCTTACTCAACAAATATTATATATTTGTAGTAATATTTGTTATACATATATTAACAAATATTGAAGTATTCACAGTGACCCTTACCACTAGGATATCAAACAAGCTAGAGGAGAAGATGGGGAATTGGACTATCTAGGACATCACAGTCCTATAGTCCTCTCATGAGACAACAGTAGGTACATTTTGGACACTATTTGTTTCTTATTACTATTAGCTTCTAAAATGTGAAATGAATGAAAACAGTGATGCTGATTTTAATTGGTTTCATCTAAACTTTTATGTTCCACTGTCCAATTAGTCTCCTTACTCAGTGGAAAATACACTACCACTGCTATACTGCCTATAATGGCAACAACATTGTACATGGACATACATTGTATATGCTAGTGATGATTCATGGTTTGCTTCAACTCAACCGTCACTTGCTCCATCACCAGCAAATGAGCTGCAGACGATGCATCATAGTTAGTGGCCACTTTTGTTTTGGTCGCCTATTACCTAAAGGACAACGAGCTTCGGAGAACTGCACGTGTCCCTTCTTAGATAAATGTCGCACCTGATTCTGAAACACATGCCAAAGGCAATCTAAGCTTTACGGTGTTTACCTGTCAACTAGTCCCATTTTATCCAAAGCGAATGCCTGTCCTTGTTATTTTTGCTCAGGTTATTATTGGGGACGATGCAGTTGGAATCATTAAATCATCTGTATGTTTAGAAATGGAAGGCACTTTATTGTGACCATTTTAAAATGAGATATGAAGATAAAATTCCTGTCACTCTGTTGATTAGCTTTGTTAAACTGCAGCCAATTAGTTTCTCTGCATGTTAAGTTTACTGATTCAGTAGGGGTGAAGCATGAGCATCAAATGTTGAAGACAGAAAATTTGCACTGAATTAGACACAAGGACACAGTAGTCACCCATACAGAAAAGAAACAGAAAAAAATATTTAAAAAATGTACTGAAATTCATGAATAATATATTATTTCATACAAGATAATAAAAAGAAGTATAAGGATATTGTATGTAGCATTCACTGTTGTATGCTTTACGTACAAGTTTGATAGGAAGGAGATCTCCTTTATAAGATCCTTAGTAAATTTAAACAAAATGAAACTTGTATAATTTGGGTATATACAATCATTTTAACCCACAAGTACCCACTGCCATGAATAATTGTCCCCTTAAATGGACAAATGGAGACAGTCGTGACCTCTTAACCCCTTTCTACCAGTGTTACCAATAACCAGGACCTCTTTTCTCTGCATGCTCTCCACACTTGGAACATTAATCTCCTCTTGTGCTCTAGTTCATCTCATTCGTTCCCCTCCACAAACCAATCTCTGAGCTTGTCATGAGCCCAAGAAACCGAGCGCCGTGCTTGTGATTGACCTTGACCCCGCCCCCCCCTCCGTGGCTCACAACACCACAAGGGCTGAGGCAGGGAAATTGATAGCATCGCCTGACCCGGGGGTCTTGAAATCTGTCTCAATGTCACCTTTTGCACCGAACACAGAGGCCATCATTGATTGTCTCTGCGATAAAAACAGACAGAAGTGCAAGAAGCGAAACGGAGGGAGAGATAAAAGGGGAGACACTGGGAGATAAGAGAAGGACCCAGCTAGAAAACAACAAATCATTTGAAATGACTCCCAGTTTCATCATTTCCTATTTCATCTCTCTCTCTAAAGTGTACTTTTTGAATGAATATTCTCCTTGAGTAGCACATGCCTTTGGCTGTTATCTCAAGATGACTGTGTTATGGGTTCTTACGCTCACGCTCCACGAGTCCATAAAAGTGTTTGAAATACAAATCGACTGTACAGCTGTCAATTAAGACTCTCTTTGTAATGAACTGCTACGGAAAGTGGTCACTAAAGATCTTAAGGAGCAGCTGTGATACTGTAGTTACATCTCATTATGGGATAAAAAAAATATGTAGTGCTGTCTTCTCTAATGCCATCCTCATTAGAAATTATTCTGGTTGTCATTCTTTTTCACATACATGACAGCTCAAGACATTCAACTCACTTAATTCTCTGAACACTCCTTTGGTTACTTTCTGCAGCAACATACAAAGTCCATTAGAGCCACGTTAACAACACAAGCCCTGAGGATGTCCTCAAGGCCCATCTGCCCAACCAGTCCCATCTGACCCGAAAGACTGCTTGGAGACTGTGAAGCCATAAGGGGCCCTCTACTGAATGTGTCGTACTCTGTCTCTCCTGCCTTTGGCTTTTCAGGCTTTTGTCCCATTTTGTAATCAGCGCTTCCACCAGCCAACCAAATCATGATAGATGGCTGCAAAGTGATAGGATGAGTAAACGTCACTCTGTCTGAGGGAAACGGACATGAAATAGACACTGTGATTACTTTAGTCAAGGTGACAGACGGGGCTGTTTAGAGGGGGAAAAAAAGGTGAAAAATGATACATATAATGTAGATAACAATAACAAATAACTAATTTGTATTTGTATTTGTAAATGGCGTCTCATAGTGATGCTGTATTTCCTGATTCCTCATTCATTGACAACCTTGACTACATACGTTTTGAGAGTAAGACTAAAACAAAACACCTGTAGTGAGTTCAGACTGCTGACAAAACACTTGAGACTTTCCAGGTACAGCGTGGTCACATATTGCATGTAAAATTTAATTTCTAGGGAAGCGGGCATATTAACAGACACCCCTGTTTTGGTTTAATTTCCCTCAGATCGGCCGCCAGCTCCTGTCAATGTGTCCGTCATGCACCTGCGGTCCGACTCGGCGACGGTATCCTGGGAGGTTCCAGAAGGAGACATAATAATTGGCTTCTCAATCTCGCAACAAGTAAGAATTAAACATGTATTTTCAGCAGGGAGGCTATAGACATTTATTTATTTATTTATTTTTGGCTTTCGACATTTGTGGTTTGGCATTGTGCCTTCATTACGTCCTGTTGACATTTATTTGGCACACCTCAGCCAGTGTGAAGAAGTGCACCTGGAATCCATTTTCTGCCCTGTCACAGTTCATGACAGCCTGTGGAACATGTTAGGATAAAAATGGGTACGAGCAACTGAAAACCTATTTTTTTGTTCAATGAAATGATAATATATTCAATGACTGAAGTCCATAGAGTAGATTATGTATGCTCAGCAAACACCTCACTATGTATCACGAGTTTGTCCAGCATACTGAGTAAGTAGTAGCACATATGTGTGAGATTGCCGGTGAATAAAGATGTGTTTTCCTCTCGATGTGTATTCTTAGGAACCCCTTAAAGCTTTGCTTAGCATGCAGAAAGGCTGGCTAAATCTTACCTTCAAGCCTAGAGTCAGAATAAAACTTGGCATGGCCGATTTGTCAAGAGAAAACAAGGGGGGGCAGCGGGACTATGTGACGCTGCCAAACTGCATTTTTTAAGGCATGAAAGATTTCAAAGGCTTAAAGGAAAACCAATGAATGCTAACACTGAATTACTAAATTCAGTGAAAAATTATTTACATATATATATATATATATATATATATATATATATATATATATATGCTGTAATCTTGTTTATGCTTCATGCAACTCAAGACATCATACATTTAACTTTAACCCTGTTAGCCATGTTAAGCAGCTAAATGTGAATACTAATTGCCTTGGTTTAATAATGATATTATTCATTGTTTACAAAGATCAATAAGCTATTTTATCAGATCTTTCAAGCACATCAGGGCCATAAACAAACATCTGGCTCAAAGCCACTTCTAAGCACAGTGAGAGCAGAGAGCTCTGCATGCAGGCAGCAGCAGGAATAATTCTCACAGCTTTGGGTCTCAATTGCTCAAATAAAGGTCAAAGACAAAGTCTGACTTGCTGAAAACTTGTGATTCAAGGCACTCACAGGTTGCGTCCGATATTCCATACTATACACTACATAATCAATGTGTGTACTATCATTCAATATACTTTTGAGTGAATAAATGTAGTATGCATCTTTTTGGACGCACTGCTTAGCGCGGAAGTGACACACTTCCTGAAATCCTCTTGCCAGTTGGATTGGAGACGCGTAACCGTGGTAACCCGTACCTACCTCACCTCTACTGGCAATCAGCAATATTAATACATATAACAATAATAATAATCTAATAACACACCCTTGATATGTTGTTATTATATATGTTAATAACCACGATTGTCCCTGGTGTGGGACATGTATACCAACATAGTGTCCTGTGCTTGCACACCGTAATATTTACCGGAAATAGTATGCACCACACGTACTATTGGGTTCATACTAAGGTTTCAGACATACTTAAAAAATCTCACATACTGTTTTAGCATACTCAAACATTGACTCCACAGTCAAGACTCCATATGCCGAAACTAAACTGCCAACTGTTAATATAACAAAGTACTCAGTATGTTGTTCTGCAGCACTTTGAATCGTCTCTCTCTCATACTATCATGGTCCATAAATAGGTCAGCTACATGATTTTTATGATGTTGTAGAGGTGAAAGTCAGTGGAGAGAGTCTTCCTCAGGGACACATTTGCAGGACTGGTCGCCTTGATCACCTCATTGACCACTGTATTTATTACAGTATCCCTTCTCCAATCTTTAGAGGCAGGACGGACACATGCAGCGATTCATTCGGGAAGTAAACACCACCAGCCGCTCATGTGTCCTATGGGACCTGGAGGAGGAGACGGACTACATCATCCAAGTCCAGTCAATCGGTCTCTACGGGGAGAGCCAAGCCAGCAAGAAGGTTCATTTCCGTACCCTCAAAAAGACAGACCGCTTCCCCTCGAATAGCTCCAATCAAGGTACAGTAAGCTGCTCTGAGTTACAGCTATCAATCTGTATAATAAGCCATGGCAAAGTTCATTTGAAAGACCTTTGTGTGATGGAGCGTGAGGCAGAGAAGGGCATCATTATTGCTATAACAAAACTACAGCAATGCTATCATTCTGACAAAGACAATGCAAACATGCACATGCTTAGTAATATTTGAAAGTACAGCTGCTTTCTCAAACACATTTCGAAGGAGGCGTACAATAATCCCCTAGTTTAGAAAAAGAAAAAGCTGGGCAGCACGGTGGTGTAGTGGTTAGCACTGTCGCCTCACAGCAAGAAGGTACTGGGTTCGAATCCGGAGCCCGGAGCCTTTCTGTGTGGAGTTTGCATGTTCTCCCCGTTTCTGCGTGGGTTCTCTCTGGGTACTCCGGCTTCCTCCCACCGTCCAAAAACATGCACGGGGATTAGGTTAACTGGCTAATTTATATTGACCGTAGGTGTGAGTGGTTGTCCGTCTCTATGTACCCTGTGATGAATTGGAGACTTGTCCAGGGTGTACCCTGCCTTTCACCCTAAGACAGCTGGGATAGGCTCCAGCCCCCCGTGACCCTATGAGGCTAAGTGGTAGAAAATGGATGGATGGATGGGCAAAATCTCTATCTGTGATTGTTTTACTCATCCACCATCCTGACCTCCTCTGTACACAGAGAAAATATCGGGCAAACTTTAAAATGAAATGTTCGTTGTCATAAAGAAATAAGCATTGAACCCAGTGCAGTGCATGGCTCTGTTGTGAGTTTTAATAGCTTTTAAATGCTAACAGTATGGATAAATGTATTGTGTGTTTTGGTTTCTTTGTGGAATTTGTTCCAAAATGATCGCTTAACTGCGAAGTATTGTGTTGTTCAGAGTCTCTCCTAAAATAAGGTTTGCCTAACTGCAGTCTGACTGATAAGGTCACAAGAGGTCACTGCAGGTTCTCAGTGTTTCATCTCACTCTGTGATGTAACATAATGCTTTAGCTACCCGACATGGTATTCAGCCACAGGCATTTTTCCCCGAGGCGCAGACAGGAGCAGGCCATTACAGATGCTTCTCCTGCTGTTGCTCTAAAGCCTCCTCAGGTTTTTGAATACTTTTAGGCATGTGGACATTGAAAATAAGCTTCAGTAAAGGCTGCATGCTGACATAAGTGCAAGTAACCTGAAGCCTCCTCTCACATCGTCTCTCTCTGAGAGGGCTCTATGCAGGTTTATTTTCTCTTAGAGACCAATTCATTATTGACAGACTCTTCAAGCATGGCTGCAGGCAAGCTCCTCTGAATTTATGCAATTCTATCTCACTCTGGGTGCCTAATCAGGATTCTGACACACACTCTGAAGCACTTTAGATTCAGTGTCTGGGCTCATGGGCAGGAGGAAATATGAAGACCATGATAGAGAATAGATTCTCAATTTCTTACAGCACAGATGAGGAGTGAGAAAATGATTTTTATTATAAGCTGTTGGTAAGAGTCTACAGTCCTTTGCAAATCCTCTCTGCATTTGCTCAGCCATGATTATGGGATGAGCCAAGTGTATTGACTCTTAAAATAATGGTAGCTTGCATTTGACATTGCTTTAGAAACAGGCCTGATACTTTTATCTCATAGTGTGGTTGAGGTTGTGAATATAGGAAGTGCTGATGCAAGTGAATCATAGACGTTTCTCTTCAGCTGACTCAGGTTTGGTCCCATTAGTTAAGCTGGCAAGATCTGCGAAAGAGAAGGAAAGTAATCCAGGCTCAAGTTCAACACAAGAGCCTGGGCACTGTCCATTAGGCTAATACAGACACTGACATTACATTATGTTTCTGATGCTTTGCATTAAAAACTCGACCAACTCTCTCTACTAACCATAAATATCAGAATAAAGTGCTGAGCATTAAGACTTATGGTTAGTGCCTTTGGAAATGATTCACAGTGCCACATTAATCAGGAGTCAAGTGGGTCAGAAAAAAAAATCACCCGCTCAGTGGATGAGCTTCATTTGTGGGAGTTTGTTTTTCTAAGTGAAATCAGTGTCAGCTTCCCATAAATCTAACGCCAGCCCTGCTGACTTCTCATGATTTCCACTCACATCAAGTTTCTTTATGCAAGACTGTCAAGTTTATTACTCAGCATCACTGTTCATGTTTGGCTCCATGCAGTCATTTTTTTTGACTCATGTTATCTGCAAATGTATTGTGACCTGCACAGAATGCACACACAGGCGACTAATACTGTGTCGTTTTAGTAAGCCATGTAAGTAAACCACAACAACATGGGCAACATACATTGCAACTAACAGCACTCCAGAAAAAGAGACTACAGTATATATTCTCTTACAGTACATGTCTCGACTCCACTATGTGCTACCTAATTCAGGTGAGTTTAGAAAGAAGGTGAGAATAGGATGAAAACATCTGTATGCTAAATGTCTGCTGCCTTATCTGTGTTTCCAGTTCTACAAAGATAAATTATACTGGTAATCCTGGACATTTGAAACATGTCATCAAGTGCAATTCTGTGGCAACTCTGGCACGTTCTGTTTTAAAAAACAGCTGGTACTCAAAGAGTTAAGCTACAGTATTAATTCACACACCCTGAGAATGAATTATCTTATTTTTAAAAAAAATAAATAAATGAGTCTCCATAACAAGCTTTTGGTTTCTCTGAAGGGTGCTCGCAGTTTTTCCTCCTAAAATAGCAACATATGTATTCATCAGAATTTTGTTCAGGATCTTGTTGCTGAACGTTGTCCTTAAAAAGCCTTTTTAATCTAGTTGGCTGCAGGATCACAGAGTCATTTCAGAGACCCGCTGTCACAGCCAAGTGCCACCTATTGAGAGTAAATTGATTTGTGGTATATTCCAGGCATTCCCCAGAGCCAGAGCTATGATCAATCAATAATACTTTTACATTTCCTCAATGCAATTCCCTTTAATAATGCTATTACATACTAGTGCATACTCCACTGAATGTATACCTGGTCCTAGCCAGATTCAGAATCAATCTATACTCCTACAAAGCAACATATATGCCTCGTGTTGCTGGATAAATTGAATTTAAATAGGCTACTTTGTTTTTTTTTTTATTCCTCAGGATCAATATATCTTTCTGAAGTCTACCTCTATTTCATTAGTTCCATGGAAAGCTTTTATTCAGAGTGCATATTTGTGGGCTTTGCCTGCCCTTCAAGAGTGAGGTATGTTGTGCTGTAGTCAATGGAGCATTACTATTAGCATTCCATTCATTTAAGCAATTATTATGTATGCATATATACAAGGTGAAAATATATATTTTTTTCAATTTCACTGAGGTGTGATTCCAGTGTAATGAAGGGACTTCATTGAAATAAAAGAAACAATATAAGATTCATTATACTGTTGTCGTTTTTCTTTTGTTTACAGATATCTGTCATAAAAGTGAGGAAATTGAACAGTGACGCCGCAGTCAGAGCAAAAATCTGTTATATAAATCATACCCAAATAAAAGCCATAAAGCCGCTAAAATGCTAAAGCTGTCAGTGTTTCACACAGCTGAGCAAAAAATGAATATTTTCAAAGGATGGATGCCTTGAGCAGTCAAATCTAACTAAGCAGGTGTTCCCCTTAGACACAATTACTGTGTGAGACTTCAAAAAGATGCCAAGCTGTCTCTGCTGAGTCAGAAGTTAAACCTATAGGCTGTCCCATCAACTGCACCCAGACAAAAGTACACTGCACACTGTTTGCTCCCTGCGACATATTTTGAATTTAACTGGTGCTCAAAATCTTTTGTTCCTGTTTAAATATACATATTTACTACTGCTCTCAGCTGCGATTTACCTCACGCTGACTGAACTGTGTTTTAAATTGCTCAGTTTCTAAGAGGCACAACACAAGAATAAATCACATGATGCATCATGGTGACACCAGTTCAGCAGCCCTGGTGTGTTGTTACACAGTTTCCCGACACAGTTCAGAGCCACTGGGCCACCGGGATTTGGGTTTGGGTTGAGCAGGAGGAAGGTCGACTAATTATCTCAATGCAAACTCTTGGTGCACCGAAGGCACAAGAAGCCACTCATTCACCGCTCATTCAAGTGAGGTGCCACAACATGAAATATGTATGATATACAGTTGTTATTCAGGTCATCTGGAAATTCAGTGCACTCTCTATGTGGTATGAAACCTATTGCATCAAATACATGTATGCACACACTGTATTTCAGCATGCTACACAGCCTGCATGCACCAAAATAGTTTTCTCAATTAAAGAGGGTCATTAGATCAAAGAGAAAATGGTAAACAAGAAGTTCAGTTCGGAATACAGGCAAAGATTAAAAAAAAAGAAACAGCCTTCTACTCTCCCAGTAGTTTCTCCATGCATAGATACAACCTGTTTTTCATATATGCAGAACTAGTTTCTTATTCAGCAGATAGAGGACATGTGAGATTAATAAAGTGGAGATCAACTTGCAGGAGCACCATTTGACCTAAGCCATGGCCCCTGACCTGCTATTTCAGTGTAATGTGCAGCCTGACATCAGCTCTTAAGCTCATTGTTCAATAGGAAGACATAAAGTACTGGATGAAGTTTTTTTTTTTCCCAAGGTTATCTTGATATAACATTCATGCTTGTCACTGTGTGGCTGTGAAGAAGTGATACTGAGCAATTGTGCTGTGAAAGATTTGTAAAATGGACTCAATCTGTAACAGCTATCATGTGAGGAGAGCTCAGGGCCAGTTTCTTGACAACATGATTCACTAAAAGAGGTAATTGGGAAGAGTGGCGCTCTGGAAGACTTCCATCTGTGCGAGTTAAGAGATAGTTTGGAGAGTCGAAATAGGCCCATAATCAATCCACTTAAAGGAGGATTAATGTTACAGGAAGGATTTGTGGTAATGCCAACCACTTTTTCCTGACTTCTAGTTTTTGTCAAACGGCGTAACATGAGAGATAAAAAGAGCATCCATGTTTGTGAATCTTCCATTATCAGGAAATCCAGAGAAGTAGCTCTGCAACTACTTTTGTGAAGGTTATAATGTTTTTACTCGCATGGTTTTCTCTTCCATATAAATACAGGAAATGTTTGGTGTTCAGTGTTTAGGTGTTGACTGCAGCTGTCCTGTCTGTGCTCTTTCCTAGATGACCCCACTGTTCAGGGCCTGGATAAGTCCCGGCATCTACAAACAGGAGAGATGATTATAATTGTGGTGGTCTTGGTCATGTGGGCAGGTAGGTTTGCACTCTGTCTGGACTTAACAATAATGCCTAAAATGGTCTTAAAGGAATCAAAGTGAAAGAAGAGGAAGAACACTTAGGTGTGACAGTATATTTATATCTGAACATATGATAGAACAATACATATTTGAGGCCTTCATATATATATCTCATCCTTTATGCTTATCTCATTGTGTCTACCTTTAAAGGGTTATTAATGGTCTTATTGGAAATTTAATAGGATCTAATATCTATAAATCCAATGTAAAGCACAGGGTGTTATTGACCAGTTGTTATCAATATTGAAATGGAATAAAAATCCTGCTAAATAAGCTAAAACATAATTGGACCTTTCCACTGGAACGGCAACGTTTTAGCAGTTACAGTCACCCTCAGTGATATAGAATAATGGTGCACATCTGACAGGTTTCACATGATAGATTATCTTGAAGTGACATCAATATACCACCCAATAAGATGCTAATCAATCGCCAGTCATCCAGAGCAGGACCTATAAGATGCCTGTTAAGTGAAAAGTCCAAAACCTTAAAGAATGAATGCGCCACCATTGTCCCTTTTCACCATCTTGGTTTTCTAAGCATCAAGGCTCTCCACCCATGTGTGAGTTTCTACTCCTCTGAAGAATTGTGTTGATTAATGAAGTGTTAAGACACAATGAGAAGTGGTATAACTGACAGGCTGCCAGGAGTGGGACTTCCCACCCCGAGCACCAGAGTGAGATGTTAAATAATACTACTGAGAGAAATCAAAGCAACACGGAGGCTGTGAACAGTGGGAGTGAAAGAATAAAACACATTCATAATGGACCGCTCATTTGCAGCCGGTCCAGTTTAAAGTCACCTTTTTCCCTTTAGCTCATGAAACAACAAGAACCTTCAAACAATTACAATCTACAATCTTTTTTTTCTTCTGCATGTATTTGTTATTTCCAGTCCTTATTTCCAATGTAATTGGTATGTTTTTCCTTTTATCTTTTACCTCTGTTCCTTTGTGCTGCTCGGTCTGAAAAAAGTAAACAGAATTATAAAGCAATTAGCAAATTGCTGCTATCTACCTACTATGTTATATAATGTCTCTGTGCAATGGGGGTCTACTATTTGAAAAAAATGCTTGAAAAAAAAAATACACCAAATTTGCCAAATGTCACAGTAAAAAGTATAACAATAAACTCTAATAAACCATTGAAAAGAAGACGAATCACTTCTCAGATTCTACATAGGAAAACAAACCGGTGGAAACACTCACCATGAACGTCTCTGCTACACAAAAACAATGACATATATCCGCAACATCGCAAAGCGATGTTTAACATGGTGCATGAATAACAATTTGTTCATTAACACGCTTCTATTTCTCATAGGTGCCTAGTCGTCATTACCAGAAATCTGTATCAGTTTCTGAATATTTAATGATATGATTCTCATAGAAATGCAGAACCTCATCCAGTAATCATCCAAACTGGAGGCAGAGCTGCATCTGGCAGATTGCATATTGTAGCAAACTCTAGGGAGAATTACTGTCTTCCAAGCGTTCAGATAAAGGCGCCGCCATGACGCTCCCCTGGGAGCAGAATTCCATTATCCACATGGCCTTTCAGCGTGCTAGGAAGTGGTGACATGCCTGTGAGTGACAGTCGCCACCTCACCACTGAATTTCTGTGTGTGTGTGTGTGTGTGTGTGTTGCACATGTGCCCATCTCTCACATCCCGGCAGCGGTGATTGCCCTGTTCTGCCGGCAGTATGACATCATCAAGGACAACGACTCCAGCAACAACAAGGAGAAGGCCAAGCCGTCGTCAGAGAGGAGCACGCCGGAGCACCACAGTGGAGGTCTGCTGAGGAGCAAGGTGAGCGCCATGTGTCGACTCTTTAATCCAGCTGCATATGAACAGAAACGTGACTATATACAGTATGAACCAGCTCCACCACCACCCTGTAATTGAAGCTGCTTAATGGAACACAGCTGTCATTATAATTATTTACACATTTTCTTTTCCCACTGTCAAAATGTCTTTTTCGTTATTGTTTAGCATGATACTGTTTGCAAAACAAACTTCCTGCAGAAACAGAGAATAACATGAAGTAATCTATTGTTCTCGGATGACTCACACTAACATTAAGCATCATCTCTTTGGCACCTCACCCCGGTATTGACATGATTACTGTAGTTTTGTATGATCCAGACACAGCTGAGCTTCTAATATGCAGTGATTAATGATGGATTTATTGGAAAAGTGGAACAATATGTAGCAGCTGCACATATAAACTCGAACTTTCTCTCTCGAGCTTCTCTTCTGCACATTCTCATGGAAGATAGATTAACAACGAGCGGCTGTTCCTGTGATTAAACTTCAAGACATGAATTGATGAATTTATTTGATTAGCAAATGCAATTTGCTTGTGGAGGCATGTGGAGAATGCGTATGTATGTTTAATTAGAAAATATATTTTCCTGTAAATTTTAATGAATAAATAATTGGTTACTGTTAACTATTTGAGTATTTGTGAAAGCTGGAACACTAAAAAAACAACATGGAAATGATCTAAATGTCAAGCTTCAAATCTAGAGTCCACAACCTAGTGGGTGACATCACAGTAACTACATCCACTTCTTAAATATGGTCTGTTTTTGTAGACCATCCATCCATCCATCCATCTCCTCACGTAGGGTAGGCACATAGAGACAGACAACCAGTCACACATTCATGCCTACGGACAGTTTAAATTAGCCAATTAACCTAATACCCATGCATGTTTTTGGATGGTGGGAGGAAGCCAGAGTACCAGAGAGAACCCACACAGACACAGGCTGGGAAGTTTCTAGACCATCCATCCATCCATTATCTACCGCTTATCCTCATAGGATCGCGGGGGGGCTGGAGCCTATCCCAGCTGTCTTAGGGTGAAAGGCAGGGTACACCCTGGACAAGTCGCCACCTCATCGCAGGACACATAGAAACAGACAACCATTCACACTCACATTCACACCTACGGTCAATTTAAATTAGCCAATTAACCTAATCCCCATGCATGTTTTTGGATGGTGGGAGGAAGCCGGAGTACCCAGAGAGAACCCATGCACACACGGGGAGAACATGCAGTTTCTAGACCATGCTATGTAAATGCTTTCCACTTTCTGGTAACAACTCAAGCAGTAAAGATGACAGTAACCCCAACAGATTTAAGCACAGAAACCTCCAGGGATCCATTCCTTAACCAAAGCCTCCAACAGTGCAAAACACTGATAAAACACAAACAAGCAGCATATACTGTATTTTATGTAAAATATGTTACGTGCACCAGGTTTATGAAACTTCTATTAAACAATAGACCAATTCATGTCTTGAAACATAAAATCAAGACACAGATGAAGGTGAGTGTGTGAAAAAATGCCATTAAAAATGATCAGACAGCAGCAGACGGATGAATGCAGTCACAGCTCAGTAATGAGGCTGTGACCGATCGATAATCGAGGTCATTTGCATTGGAAGTGTTGACCTCTGGCTGGGATTTACAGCAGCAACATATTGAGTTTAAGTTCAGCTGAGGGGCGATCGTTGTAGGACTCCTCACATGTTGGCCTATCGCTCCCTCCAGCCCTCATTAGGAGGTTGGACGTTAATGTGAGGTTTCTGTCCGAGAAAGTTGCAATGAGGACTTGAAAACTCTCTCTAGTATCAGTCAATAGTTTATCCAGTTCAGCAGAAGTTTTAAAAGGGGATTATTCTAAATTAGTTCAGACTTCATGATTCTCCCAAATCATTGTATGACCATGTTGATAGGCGTTACGTGTCATCATAAGTGTATTATTACCATGATATTAGATATTACATACAGAATTTAAATAATAATACCTGCATTCACAGCTCCTCTGCCAGATACCTTATTGGTTATCGTAACAGTGTTTTTGTGTTCTATGATTACAGTGTCTTTATTGTAGAGGAGAAATAAAATAGCAATCATGATTTCTATTATTTTTTTCTGTTGCAGTTTCATCCTTCTGTGCCGTCCATCAACATCATCGAAGTTTGAGAAGAAGGAAGCTGAAGTTAAATTCCTCTCTATCTTCTGCCATCAATGCATTTCCAACCTTTCTCACTGATGTGAACAAAAGCAGGAAACATGGTCATCAGTGAATGAGGTCAGCTGAGGCTGTCTTTGCAAAAGACACACATGCATGTACACAGTATTTGTAGGAAAACACTAAACTACAGACACACACACACTATACAGTACTATCAGAAACCTACTTGTGCAGGTTTTATAGTACATAAACTGATGTTAACCCTTGGTGCAGAGGACTTTGCCAGGTGCTTGGTATGTTATTGCAATATAAAACACACAACCATCTCTGGGAGGCCGGTCTACACCACTTAAAATTCGCTGTGTATTTTTGATATTGGCACGTGCGTTTAGACATGTTCACCTATTATAGACCGCTCTGACTAAATCAACGTTTTACCACTTCATAAAATAGTGTTAATATATTGTCTGTATATTATCTGACTGCTGTGAGCAGACTGTTGATAAGGTGGGACAGCAAATACATGTGATCATTTGTGTTAATCTTTTCTAATATAAAATACCATTTTCTGTACAGCATTTTACTTTTTCATATTTCAGAAACAGCAAACGTGTCTGTACATATTGCATTCATTTACTAAAGTTGCATGCAGGTCATTTGTAGAATAGCATCGGATGTGCATTCTAAGTTAGAGAAATAAACATGATTGCAGTCCTGTGAAGCCGTTCACGTTTACGTCTACTCTGCCTGCTTTTAGGGAAAATAAAAAAAAAAAAAAAAAAATGTATCTGGTGTTTCATGAAAAATCTTGTACATTTCCTGACAACTGTATTCCCTGAAGTGCAAAATAAAGTTGCAGCTAATGTAATAAAGTTTCTCTTAATCATTTCCACTGTGCACAAAATGAACTTTCAACACAAAATGCTCATCAAATGTTACAAAGATGCATTTCCTGCATTAAATGCTGGCCCGAGACTTATAGTACAGCAGAAAAGAGCACTCCATGGACTAAATACTTGCTAAGTTGCATCATAAAAATTGTAACAAGGTAAAACCTTCAAGTGCTACAAATTCATTAGCTAATAATATGGTGGTTCAATTATTACTGTTTCCTTCATTTTGAGGAACAAAGTGCATATAGTGCAGAAAAGGGTACGATATTTTTGCACATTTGCTCTAATTGATGACATCTAGTGGCTTGGTTGCAGATTGCAACCAACTAATGGCGGTGCAAAAAAAGTGGTGATGCCGTTTGCTTCGCTCAGAGGTCATCCTCACCATAACTACATACTTTGGAACAAAGTGAAGCCAGCAGTAACAGTTTTATACTCTGCAGTTCTCATTACTACAGTTTCACAATGTAAAAATGCAAAAGGATCCCACTAGTGTTTGGTTTGTCTGTTCTGGGCTACTGTAGAAACATGGCAGCGCAACATGGCGGACTCACCACCTATAAATAAAGGATTCATTCTAATCCAATGAAAACACAAGAATTCTTAGTTTAGATGATCATACACCATGATGAAAATACAGTTATGATGATTATACTCCATTCCTGTTCATACACACTGAACCGTTAAGTAAGCTTAGATACTGGACAACATTATGCATAAATGAGCATAAATAAAATGAGCTTCCCGATCAAATTCATAGACACAAGTAAGTAAAACATACTGCAGGTATGATACCGGAGAGAAAGCTACATAATTCTGCTGGGATTGCGATGTGATGTAAGGATTAGGCAAGGATTTTGAAAAGATCAGCAATGTCTTGTTAAAGCTCTTCAATTCAAAAAAGACAAATGGCTGCCATAATGCTCTCAATGATATTGTGCTAATTTGACCAGGAGAAAAGGACTGAACGATGAACTGCTGCTAACTCCACTGTTATTACTGGATCTATCTGTTTATGTGATATTTACTATAATAAAACATATATTAATAACTAAGATAGAACTGCTACATTTCTCCACAATGAAGCAGAAGTTGGGGGACAAGTCTGTCTGCTCCACTTCACATTTACTCAATCATTTTGCCTAAAATCTAAAACGTTCATGAAGAAAATGTAATTACACAGACATATATAAGAATACAGCTCATCCTGAAATAGAAAGTCATCACAGCCTCCTGGAGATTAATAGGTAATATTGTGCACCCTCTTTTTTCTCCTTAACTCTGTCTCTGCAGATTTCTCTCCATTAATCGTTTCAGGTGATTTATAGGCTGTTGTTACAGCTGAGATAAGCTTGGTATAGATGTGATTCAGAGAGCCAAGTATATACTGCACCTGTCAATAAATAGACCTAATATAGGAGTCTACTTTTAATGTAGTCTCCATGTGCAGCAATATTAACAGCCTCCCCTGTTCTCCATATTTACTTTATTCCTACCAGGAAATATGAACAAGAAGACCTGACTTTGAAATAGAAGTAAAAATGTACATTAAAAATCACTTAAGAAAAACCTATTCCTGGTAATGTTTAATGAGTTAAATTAAACTGCACAAATAGCAGAAAATAAACCAATGCATCACTGTTATGTACTAAATAACCCCCACAGTCATTTATCCAACAGCAACGGGAACATTTACAGGTTATTTCCCTCCATATTCCAGCAGTTAAAATTTATTACTTTCTACTTAAAGCATATCTGACCTCCACACGGCAACCTCAATATATTCTCAACATCAAAGGGTGCAACCATTATCAACACAACATTAAGCCATTAGAGCAGTGTGAAACTCCTCACTGGTAGCGAATTAGCCATTTCACTATAGTATTTAATAGACAATTTGCAATTAATGGTAGAGTATGAATAGTAAATGAGCTGTTCATCCCAGGGCACTGCAGTCAAATTAGACATTGATAATGAAGATACTGCCCGAAAGTTAAAAAAGACTTCCTAAAATAATATCTAGTGAATAATAAACTGTTTGTAATGTGAGAATAAGGAGAAAAAAATGTGTCATCCCAGCCATTAATCTTCAGCACACTAAAATATTTAGTAAATGACACTACAGTTGGATTTGACTGATCAAAACAAAGCCAACATCGAATTAAAAACACAAAAATGTGGATTATAGTCACTAAACTAGTGCAGTGCCACAGCGCACAGAGGAAGCAAACAAACAGCAGCAATACATGGTTTTCAATGCAGCTTCTCGCTCTCTAGAGATTTCTCTGAAAATCCCACAGTGCACTTCTTCTCTACAGCTTTTCTTTGGAGATCAGTGCGGGCTGGTTTCCCTCCTGAACAGAAGCGTGCTTCCACAACAAGTCTTCATTCACCGACAAGACTGGGTGATCACCGTAGAGTCTTCTAGATAGTCCAGTCCCCCAGGATTAGAAAGAGGCTACAACCTAAAAGTCTTCCTCCCCACAAACTGTTAAAACAGGCCAATGAATGTGAAATAAATCAAACATATTCTATGATTATGAATGTGCACCACAAGCGATCATACCCCCAAATAGACTGGAGGCACACTGCCATGATGCAGCCTCTGTACAAATTAAAATGATATTTGCATAGCTCTACAAACAGTCATCTGACTAAACACACAGAGAGAAGACCGTCTTATAAAACATACAGATTTGATTAGATTGGGTTTTATACCTGCAAAATATGAAAAAAATACTTTTCTGTGACGTGTTCCAGTTGAACATAAATATCAATACTTTACAACAGGTTTGTTTTTATAAATATTTTAATCCGTAATAATGCTATATGGTTATTGTTTTGTTAAGGTTTTACATGTCAATGATATGAATTTTCATTATAAATTATGTTTACGGGCTTTTACATGCTAGGTCAGTATTTTTGTGTGAATGACACTGTCCAGTTCATCACAGGACACATAGAGACAGACAAAAACTCACACTCACACTCACACCTATGGACAATTTAAATTAGCCAATTAACCTAATCCCCATGTATGTTTTTGGATGGTGGGAGGAAGCCGGAGTACCCGGAGAGAACCCACGCAGGTTCAAGTTCATTTGAGTGTAAATAAAATTTGCCAAAAGGCATGTTCACAAATATTGATTGAACTTTAAGAGGCCATTGAAATAACATATTGAAATTCTTAATTTAGGTGGCACTCCCCTTTAAAGATTAATCATTTAATTTGCGACTGAGAAAGAAAAGATGTTTTTGTTGCACCCGGTATGCATTATTTAGATTTTCAATCATTGGCTGGGGGCTGAATGAATAGAAATATCGACTTCTTGACTGTCCTTGTTTTGGATCGACCACAGCGAGCTGGAGAAACAGCATGGATTAAAATTTCATGTTTAAACTGAAATGTTGTGGACAGATGAGTTGAAGGGCAGCGATAAATAAATAAAGTTAAATAAAGTTCATGTTAGCTCTTGACTCTTTACAAAGATGATTGGTTGAAACTTGTCATTGATAGAATTACAGAGCATGATGAAATCAAATTGATTTGCTACAAAAAGACACGTTGCAATCATATTGTCTGGCTCTGCTGAAGGCCAGCTGTATCTTTAGCAGGACACTGCGTATAACAGAAGAGTCAAACAAAACACTGGATTCTGCACATGTGCCTCTTATATTCAATCCATGCAATGACATATTTGTACAAAGTCTTTTATTATGAATAAATATGTAACAAACCATAACAGTTTCCAAATTCTGTACACTTGTTTACACTGCTTGTGTTCATACACAAATTGCTATTATCATAATAACACAACACTGTTGGAAACCCACTAATTGCATAGATAGAAAATAAGCACCTTCTTTGAAAAGTAAACCGATAGTGTAAACATCTGTGGATAATTTGGGCAATAATAGCTGGCTTCAAACCTTCGCAGGCTGATTTGTATTCAGTGCTTCTCCAGACACAAACACCTCCAAGTGCAGGTCTGTCCCACCGACCCCCCCCAACGTGGAAAATTCTCGGCTGCGCCAAAGACCCGCATCCATTCAAGATTCTGATACATGAAACAAAAATGTATACAAACCAATTCTAAATGATAACCCAGAAGATTAGGCATGCTTTTGCTTAAAAATCAATTACAATGGCAAAATCTGGGTCAAGACATCCAAATGTAACATCTAATAATGTCTCTTACAGGTCTCTGCTTTACATAATAATGCAGCTTGTAGTGAAGCTGAAACTCCAGCTTTTATCCTTATGAGTAAATGTGCTTCAAAACTGCTCCTGGACAACAGCCCATCTCTAAATATCACTCAGTAGCACTGAATCAGCGGACACTGAAGCATCCACACATAAATCAATCAGTCAATGACGGACCTGAAAAGGTGAGTAAATGTGGAAAAAATCATTCTCTACTAGGGAAAGATGTTCAAAAGAAAGGTAAGGCAAAATGACAACGTTTTGACGATGCACTCTGCTTATCAGTCTATACTAAAAATGCAAATATGGCTCTATAGATTCCCTATAGACATGCTGGAGGATATTTATGATAGCCAAAACAGTAAGTGGTCATGGAGTCTGTATTTCAGTCGATCAGGAACGAAACAATGCAATTAAGCTTCACGGTCTGACTTGATAAAGCCATCTAATTATTCAGCACCGGGTGTCATGACAACAACACCGAGCCCTCGCTACCTCCCGCCTCAGTCATGATGCCATGAATACAGAGAGGAGGAGCACTTCAGCCAGACTGGGGCAAAATACATCCTCTTGACAGCGAACCTCATTTAAGCGGTGGATAAAAATAATTTGAGCGTTCATAGAGCAACAATTCATCTACTGTATGATAAGACTTGGGACAAAGGATGTGTTTTGTGGCAAATATTGCAGTTAAAAGAGAAAAATGAGAACGGTGTCGATTACTGTGACAGGTGATAAACAACTTCAGAATTTCAAATTTTGGAAAAAGTAAAGCAATTCTTGCAGCAATGAAAATCACACATGATTATATTTGTACAAATTGTCTAACCTAATGCAAAACATAAGCATCTACACTTTCACATCTCAAGAGTGATAAATATTTTTTAAAAAAACAACCCGTGTGAAGCCCTGGTTCTATTAATCCTACTTCATGTATAATGATACAATATGCATACATAAATTACACGGCTCTGACATTGAAAAAATACAGCATATGGAAATAGGTCTCTTTACTCTAGTAGTCTGGTCTCACCATACACTTGTCCTTGTATCCTTAGCTCACTGCTTTTCTTTAACAGTAGCATCATCTTTGTGTACAGTACAGCTGCAGCTGATTGACTGAGGAGGCGACAGGATGGAAAATTATATTATGTTATTATATTATATTTATGTAAAATAGCAGTGAAATTGATAGTTGCAGGAATGCCCGCCTGTTTCTGCGACAGAAAGGTTTGCTGTTGTGTTGAGTGCTGAAGAATGTGTTGTCTTTAAATTGAAAACAATCTATTAACAGTATTAACATAAAGCAAGCATCAGAGTTATGAAGGGTGAACTCATTTTGATTACTGAATGATCCACATTGTTTTTCTTCATTTCTGAAACCACATTAGAACATGCACACCTTAAAGGTGCAGTCCTTTAAGTCTGATTTTTCACTGTTTTTCGCTGTTTTTCACAGTTATAATGTCCTCTGTGCCTCCAAAGTCTGTGATAATAACCCAAATGATGTCATAGTGATGTCATCAGGATTATCTTCGGTTTAACTCAAAGTCTGTCTTGAGAACAAACTAAGAGCTTAGAGCTTGGAATAAATGAGTGTTTAACGGCAGGAAAAATCTAAGACACAAGCTTTTAGAGCTCAGTTCAATAATAAGTACAGTACTTTTGATCTGTATTTTTCTAGACTTTTGAGTAACCCAGCATTATGAAAGTGCTGTATTACTATCACTGGAGGAATCCTTGAAATGCCAAGCTGCTAATGGTTTACACTAATGGTTTAGTTTACTGGATGCATTACTCAGACTGAAAGTGTGTGACGCTACAAAGCAAAACAAGGTTCATTCTTGACCTTCCAAGGCTATCAGTCACATCTCATGGCCTTCCTCAGCAGATAAAGACACTCTGTTGTCACTGTAATTGTTTAGGTTGTTTACACACAACCTAATGGGTGATTTATTTCTATTAGATAATGTACATTTATTATTTGCCCTATCCCATATATAACAAATTAAACCATCTTCAAACATGTACACTGTATCTGTATTTGTCAGATACTGTATCAGGACAGAAGATTTGCACCAGCTTTGCTGCTGACCTCTAACACTGGACGTCATCCAGGAACGGCTGAGACTGGCAGCTGTTACTCCGTCAGAGCTTTCCTTTCATTTTCAGAAAAAGATGACAGCTTTTTATGTACACACATCTCTGGACTTCTTGAAAAAAAAAAATCTTCCATCTGCTTTTACTTTTAGAAGTTTTTTTTTTTTTTTTTTTTAGAAATTGTGATTAAAAGACTCCATTTTATGAATCTTCTGTGAAAACTTCTTTGAGTAGAAATATGAAATTCTTGCTTGTCTTGTGTTGCACGTCATGTGTAGGGCCTGTATTGTGGCAGTTTGTGAGGGTCTGAATATGGCTGCAGATGGCTGTTTACACTGAAAATGTGTTGACTGGCAGGCATTCACAGAAATGGTAGTTCATAATATCAGGGTATCCGTTCTGTCTTTTCTGCAGCAGCCACAGAAAATACTCATCAGGTTGTGCACCAGGAGTCGTGATACATTTTCCTGTCTGATCAAGTCCTGCATGCTGTTCTGTGTTTTTTTTTTTGTTGTTGGTCTTGGAGACTTTGACATGATTTCTGTCTAATTTCTGTGGTGCAGTAAGTTAGGCAGCTGTTGCTATCTTGTGTTATTCAAACTCATTGTTGCAGACAGACAATAGATTCTGGCTGGAGACTTCCTGAAGACTTAGAGCTGCATTGTCAGAGACGGGTTCGGAGCAGGACTCGGCCAGTCTGACAGACACAGAAAGAAAGAAAGCCAAAAAAGTGATATTTCTATTTCTACAGGGGAAATTTTAAAGTGTAGTAAGAGCATGCAGACAGGTGGAGAATTACATCAATGAAGTCACCATCAAGACCAAACGACAAACTAGAGCACAAAGTGAACCAAGTGCTACTTTCTACAACATACTGATTCATATTTTCTTTTCTAACAAGAAATACAATAATGCAAGATTAATTCTATGATGTGCAGTTGATAGAGGGGGTCCTTTGGGCATCACAAGTGATGACCAAAGATGAGAATCACGATTTATCTGTACTGTGCAAAAACGAGTGGTATGATTGGATCAGTGGTGTTCTAGATGTAAGGCCTCATGCAACACACAACACAAGGATGTGGAAGTAACATGTCGGTTACATCACTTACCGGCGTCCATCTCCTCTACTTCCATGTTGCTGCATGTCAGATAGAAGACAGGAAATCATGACTAAAAAGTAAAGGTTCAAATGTGTTATAACACAGTCACAATGTCTCTAACAACAGACTGTTCACAGAAAAGGAACCAAGGTCAGTGCACAACAGCATGTGCTATCCCACCAAATAAAGAAGCACTGACATAGCTTAGAATCACAAAATAATGTTATGTTTAACTGCTACATGAGGTCACTATTCATTGAAGAAGTCGGATCAAAGCATTTAATTGAACCCACTGAAGTTGATTTCAATAGCTGAGTAAGTACAGTACAATTTGATTTTTCACAGAGGCCTAAACCCTGACCTGTGCTGATTCAGTGCAAAGCAGGACATCAGCTAAAGAGACCCAGTGATAGAGGCAGTACAGGAGAGAGAGAGGCAGCTTTTAAACAAAACCTAAAAGATAAAAATCAACCCCTCTGAATACTTCCAAATCCAGAGCATGTTTATGACTGTATTAAGGCATACAGTACTGTAAGCTACACAAACCTCATCAAAGGCCCAAACTGACCATTGTATATAAGAATGGTTGTATATAACAATGACATTATCTTATGAATATTCTATAGTCTGTAAAGCGATGGCGTGGCAACAGAGCTACTGCAAACAATGGCAGTTTTTAAAAGTGTGATCCCTGAACATTCAAAGACTTTTAGTACTGGTCTAAAAGCACTCCCATAGTCACATGTAACACTGACGAGGTGTGACAGGCAAGACAACTCATCGTGACCCAGAGTCTTCCACGTTTCAGGACTGATCTTATCCACCGTTAAAGCGCTGCCTACAAAGTCTGACATCCTCGCTGACCTCTGCAGAGGAGGTCTGCTCTAACACTCCCACAGACCTTTAGCATATCCTCTAGGATATACGATTTAGAACTAAGTGTTCCACCTTTGGCCACACTTGATGTCGGTATTTCTCGTCCCTGATGAGAACAGTGTCTGATCTCCCTCTACACACACAGCCAGTGTCTACTAGCTCTGATGCTCATTTAAACTATTTGCTTTAACCACAACATTGCATGCTCCAACACAACAAAACGATATATGAGCCGTGGGCAACAGAAGTTAATGAGTGTAGCACCATCCCTCTGTTGCTCCTCTCTCGTTATGCGCTGCAGGATATTTCATATATCAGCTGGATACATGAGGAAATGAAAAGCAACACAGAGGACTCAGACTCTGGACTGTTTGACCTACATTTCTAACTGTTGTACATGGAGGCACATTATCAAAAGTATGTCAGAGGGACCAAGTGCATGATGTTGTACAGTAAGTATTAATCATGTCTTTATGAGTCTCAGAGGGAGGCTTCAATACACTCACATTTCACATTCTACATTCCCTGCAGGCACCTCACAGACCGTCACACTAGAAGTGCCCTTCAGTTACCGTGCTCCTGACAGCTCTGTCGGGAAAGGTGGCGATCGTGATGGCGGCAGAGGGAACAATAGTCACTTCTATGCTGCAATGGATCACGAGCAGCACAGTGATCTCACAAGAGTTCAGATTGCTCACTCGTTACACATCACACCTGTAGTCAGTTTAGCTCAAGCTTACAATAGCCTCTTCACGTGCACCGCTATGACACACACTGAACACGCATCATATTATGAACACCTGCTTATGGCCATTATGTTGGTCCCCCTTTTGCTGCCAAAACAGCCCTGACTTGACTACTGAAGGTGTGCTGCGGTATCTGTCATCTTTCTATCAGAACCATTGCAGTTCTGCAGATGCTCTGATGCTATAATTGCTTTTAAAACCAATGAAAATTTAATTCACCAGCACTGGGTTGTATTAAATCTTTGAGTGCCAAGGATGTATAATTACATTCTTTAAAACAGAACACTTGAGTGCCATTTGCGTATATATGGATGTTTTTCTTTTTTTCGGCAGTGGGTGGCCGATCACGGTCTCCGTTCATTAATTTCGGGGCTTCTGAGATTTGTAGTCTGGAGATAAAGAGACGGTATACGCCACAGACATCAAAGCAGGAAGTGGAGACGATCATGTTTAGAGAGCAAAACAAACAGAATCTGGACAAAAAGTGGAGCCTCTGCTCTTTTTTTTCATGGTGAAATAGAGAATCTCTTCTTTCATTTGCGCTATTCTGTGTTTTCAGAGTCGTAGTAAAAAATATTCTGTGGATCATGAAAATTTACTCCAAATGGCCAAAAACACTGGCACAAGACACTTTTGGTTTTTAAAAAAAAAAAAAAAAAAAAAAAGGGCTGGCACTCAATGAGTCAAGATAATTTAACATAAAACTAACATTATACAAGGTTCAAAAACGCTATTCATTTGGCTTTAATAGAGCTGACAAATGCTTGCCTCAAAAACTGCCTTGTTGTTTTATTCAGCTCAGTTTGGCTTTAGTAACAAGGCATTATTTATATAAATCTACGTTAAATCATCTTACTAAGCTGTTCTTGAACAACAAATTAAGTTACTATAAATATGCTCATTTCCATGGATTTCATCTTTTTGTGTATGCAGTTAGGTGACCAAAGGAGACTGTCCCTGTCTGTGTGTGAATTTCTATAAATAGCTGTGTCAGTCAACGTGTCATATGGAGGTTTTCTTATTTAAAAATCGTCTGAAAGGTTACTGACAGCTGACCATCACCATCAGTGCGACTGTCATCCTCTAAAATAGCTCGACAGCATTCAAAAGGTGATTTCTAACTCTGTTTTTAGAGTTGGAGGCGACATAAAAATGGTTTTCAGGGGGGACTGTTTGAGTATTTTGTGGGCAAGAACAATCCCTGCTCCTTCCATTAATTAAAGAATTAATCCCCCAGTGTTCAGCAGACTTATTAGTCATAAGCAAAGGTTACCTTGAGAAGGCATCATCGAGTCCATCCTCCACATCCTGTTGGGACATGAAGAATATGAATCCATACACACATAAATTGCTTCAAATTACAATCCTGCTGCTTCTGTGCTTTTAGACTCTTCACTGAGCCAGCTGTTTGTCATGACTTTTTCTTATCCAAATGACATACAAACTAGGTTATGGGTGAAATAATCAAATAGTGTGCAACTATTTGACTTCAAAATATGGGAAAATGTGGATGAGGAGAAACATTTTGCTCTGTTTTCTCTGCACTAGTTTTTGGAAACCGGGTAACCACGTACAAAATACAACAGTAAGAGGAGTAAAGAGGAGCTGATGAACAAACACAGATGAATTCTTGTGAATATGGCGCCACCTAGTGTTGAGCATCTGTAAGTGAAGATCAGGATGGTGATACAAATGATTTAAAACTACATGTAACTTAGAAACAGATTTTAAATGACAGGAAAACCCACTGTAGGTAAATGAGCTCACAGTCACAAAGCAAGCACTCTTTGATAAGAGTATATTTTGTAATTTGCTGCCGACCCCAAAATGTTTATATGAACTTTAAAAATGAAGAAATGAAATTAAGTAGAATGGCACTGTCATCATATTATGCTAATACTTACGTTGTTTTTCCAAACTGCAGGGACAATATTAAATGTACAGTTTTTTTTTCAACAATAATGTTGATCTTGTTTGCTTTTGCATTTGCTTGGATTTTGTCTCAGAACATGAAATTCAGAAGACATGGAAAATGCCCCACAAATATAATATGTCAAGGTTTATTAGTGTTTTTGGAGACTTTGTTTGTGCAAAACAAAAACACTATTGTACCAGACTGGTACTGACACAAATCCCACTTGTATTACTAAACTAATGTGAAGCTAACATGTTAGCTTATCGTAAAATAATCCAAATGGGTTGTATGCAGTTAGGTGTATGGACTTCAAATTTTGGAAAAGGACAGTACTACTATTGGTTCTGTACCATGAGATGCTCTTACAGAACTCAGTATCAGGACAGAAGTTCCCTGTCAGTTTAACCATTATTTCTAGCCCAGTCAGAAGTGTGAAGGCAGATGGTGTGACCTACCCAAGAGTCGTGTTTAATTGGTCGCCTTCGAGTCGGGTTACTACGAGGAGAAGGCGAGCTGAGCGAAGCAGAGAAGAAGGGCCTCCGGAGCGTCTCCTCCATCTCAACAGGCTTACGTGCCTCCGGATCTGAGGGAGACGGCAGGTGTGGACGAGAGGTTGACAAGGGGGTGAAACAGGAGGACAGAGGAGAGGAAATGGAGACAAGTCAGCTTTTTCTGTCTCGGTCAGTCTGCAGTACAGACGCCTGCAGCACTCACTAACGCTTTCTCTGCAACAGAGAAATAATCTCTGTAAAACTTTCATACGTCTCAATGTGCCCTGTTACTCCAGAGGTCTTTGATGCTTTCTCATCTCTCTATCCTGGGGCTACTACCGCTGGAAGTGGAGCTCGTCTTAATAGAAAGAAGCTGGAGGAGCCAGCCCTTAACCAACCACAAACTGAACGGATGATTACGTTTTATCTCGTGGACCCTTTGAAAACATTTTGACCTATAAAAGTCACAGCTATTAGATAGTACTTAAAATGTACTGCTCCCATAGATGACTAAATGAGTGGTGTATAATTAGGTGATTTGTCCTGAGTGAGAAGTGACTGATGGCGCTTCAACTTGAGTTTGAGAAGGTGCAGTGTCAAAGTACAAAATTACTCGTCATTGTGTACACACTAGAACTGGAAAGGTCATTTTAAAGGCATTATACAGCAGACTACAGTTGCATTTACTTTATCGTGTTCACCAGAGAACTGCTGGGTATGTGTGGATTATTCAAGTCTGGAGAAATTTGGTCCTTACTTACATTAAATCTGCATCTAGTTACAGTTTCATTCCAGTGACTGCAACATATTACAGTTGTAATTCTTAATGAATTAAACAGATCTTGTCAGTGACAGGCAGTTTCTTATTTATCCTCATCCTCTTAGAATTACAATAGCTGTATTACTTAATGAATACAGCAACAAAAACAAAGAAACATCAAATATTAAAAAAAAATCTCTATAAATTTAAATATTCACGACTAAAGTTGATTAAAAGCAGTGTGATGATAATAGAACAGAAAACAGACCTGACAGACTGAGAGCTTAAGAAGAAATCAACATGTGAAGCTGTTTTTTTTTCTTTGGAAGCACTAAAAACAAAAGTAATGGGTGTAAAACATCCATTACCACAAGAAGCATTCCTCCCCAGTTAGCCCAGTGTGGATAATTAGCTGTTAGCTCCAGCAATCTGGACAGAGCCATGTGTTTCCTAAGCTACTGTAGTAGATTGATTTTCTACCCGACCGCTGCTCGGCATCCTTGATTGCTTGTAAACAGCAAACTCATTTATTCATTAAGAGTTTAAGGGAGTAGTTTGCCATTTGGGAAATATGAACTTGATGCATCTGTTGTATCTGCATGGTGAATTAAAACCAATATATTGTGTTTACTGGGGGACTATTTGTTTGCCAGGCACAGTAACATAACAGCCTGTTAAGCCCTGCAGGTATATGGATTGTTTCAGACACTCAGGTTAGTGGTTTCCACATTTCCAATCTTCATGCTAAGCGAATGGTTTCGATCTTCCTAAAACTTTCACCACGAATCACCTAAAAGGTAGATGAAGTTTATGTAATTTCTTTCCAAAAAAAAAAAACACTGTTGACTACAGGCTGATTAATTAATCTTGAGATGCTTTATGGCTGAAGATAAAATCATATGAACTCACCTGCTGGAGGACGCTGACTGTCTGTTGTCGCCGTCTGTCCTTTGCTTGCTGCACAGGAACAGCAGGTTCTGGCCTTTTTGATTTTGTCTGCAGACAGAAAATGACTGCACTCAAAAACTACACTTGAATTTTACTTGTAGGAAGCAGTGTTTCATTCATTTAGTGAAATGGACATTTTGTAGAATGTGAAGCAATTTAACTGCTCTCCCAGACTGGCTTGAAAACCAAGTCTTTCACAGGTCACAGATTGGATGGATCAGCCATTTGTCACTCAACAGTTAGTTTAAACAGTTCAAGAGGAAAAACTTCCACTGAACCGTCCTCCTGTTCAGTGAACTCACCTTCCTGAGCAATCTCCCAGAGATCGAGGGCTACCTTGAAGGCCTGGGCTACCGTTAATGTCACAGCCTGAGCCTGGAGAGAAAGACAAGGGGAAGAATAACACATGAATTAATTACACATAAAGAATGAGATAGAAATCAATAGGTGTGATTCCAGTGTCTTAAACCTCTGTAGCCTTATCCCACTATGATATTTAGATTTAGAAATGTTGGCATCTATTATTATTATTAGTATTATAAAATAATGTATCAATTTCTCAACATGTGTTGGATCGACAGTATATACTGTAGTACAGACTGGTGAGCTGTGAGGTGGCCTGCCACAAGATGGAGCCACACACCACCTATATTTATGCTACTTGCTGCCCCGAGTTTCATTTTATGTTAAATATTATACTCCCAAGTGCCCAAATAAATTGACCTTAGGCACTGCTCAAGTCCATCAGAATATATTCCATTTTCAAGCTAAATAAAGAGATATACACAAACAAAATCACACGTGCTGCACACTTACTATCTTCTTCTTTTGGCAGAGAAACGCGTGGCACTCCAGGGTCTCGTTGAACTGACTCTGAGAGACGTACGCAAAGACCTTATCCTGAGTTTTATCTGCTGTGCAGTACGATATTCTGAAAGAGAGGAAACAATAACAAGAGAAACATTATTCTAATTCTCTGACTTATCAAGTCATCTTCCATAAGTGCATTTATGATGAGAAATGAGCAACAAACAGCTAGATTTGTCTTTTCAATGTTGTTTACTGCAATAAAACTCAAAAAGACAGACCTTCTCTGTGAACTCATCCTTTTCTATTAAAGGAAATTTCCACTGCACACAAGTTAATTTAGACCCCAACTTTGTTTTTGCTCTCAACCTTTTCCATATGCATAAGCAAACCAATCATGGCAGGATGAGAGCGCTGGTTTCGAATATTATGCTGATTAAGGCCCACAGCTGTGAAATGTTGGAGCAGGAGACAAATGAGCTGCAGTGACATCCATGAGAGATGCTTGAAGCTGTGACTGAGCTCTCCAGTACTTCATATTTTCAGACATAAGTGTGTTTTATGCAACTGATATATGCTGATATAATGTTGTTGTGGATTCAAGGTTTTCCATGCTAGGCTCAGGTGGTCAAGGAGTGAAGATACATCAGCCACCATAAAAAAATGTGAAGCTGCAGGAAATCGGACATAAAGTTCATTTCTAAAACATCATAACACATTGAAATATCTGGATTTCTACTGTCGGAAATAAATGGAAATTCTTGGCTTACAAATTGATCTCCGTTGTGACTATATTGAGCTTGAGACCTCATTTCCCAACAGTCACACTGAATCCCTCCTGGATCTAATATCTGGTTTTCAAGAAATCCAATTGTCTGCAAATCCAGTGGGCAGCCACAGTTATTTTCAGTGGTTACCTAAAACCAATCTAGACAAAGTCCATCAAGCCACACTAGCTCATATGGGTTTATTGAAGTGATGAATAGTCAACAGAATTGTTTTGTCTGATTTCATGGAACCAGCACAGCGTAACATCATAAATGAGCCACAAGGAGTGATGCACCTGACCTCTTTCACTTTATTAACTAACCATGATGCAACCTTTTTTTTAATTAACTCTTTTTCATGGTATCAAGTAGACACAAATATGAGACAAGTACGTAGAAATATGAAACAATATATAGTTCACGCATGGGTTTACAAAGAAAACAAAGCGTGTTCCCTCTACCCTCCCAGAACATGCTTTGTCTCTCTGTCTCACTAAGGTGCATTACAGACTTTTAAATAATCAAATGTTTCACGAGTCACAGATCCAAAAACACAATGCTTTAAACACATGAGGTAGCAATGGTAGAAGTGATATAGATCACTGAGGAAGGCTGTACATGTGGTGTATTGATCTTTTAGCGCCCATCCTTAATTACCTAAACTCAGTTGTTATGGTGCAACTTCACTAGGACTGAGAGCAACAAAACTGATCAATGGTCTCCAGTGAGAGTAAAACTTATCCAGTGAGCCTCTCAGTGTAAATTTTATTTTTTCTAGCTTAAGAAAGAACATCATAACACGTAACCATGTTTTAAATGAGGGTGGTTGAACGGATTTCCAGTGGAAGAGGATTCTTCTGCGAGCAATTAAAGAGGCAAAAGCAATAACATTAGAATGAATTGTAGATATGTTGAGACAATCTTGGGGTCTACCAAAGACAGCAATCTGAGGTGATGGCCTTATTGAAATATTCAGAATTTTCCAAAGTGCATCAAAAAAGGAATGCCAAAAGTTAGATAATCTCAGACATGTCCAGAAGATGTGGGCAAGGTGACAGGAATTCTGGGAGCATTTTTCACATTTATCTTTCTGGATCTTTTCTGGATAGAGCTTTGATAGTCTGGCTAGACTATAACAAAGCCTGTGGACTACTTCAAACTGTATAAGGCTAAGCCTAGCGCCACTACAAGAGGAATTAAACATGCAACCTTTAATGTGAACGCCAACATGGGGTAGATGGTACAGTATTCTGAGCATCCTTTCTGCAGGATTTCTATGTCATCTTCCATCATTACAGTGAACTGTAAACATAAATCTGCAGCTGGAAGTCGCTCATCTGCTGCACCACTTCAAGAGGCACTACTGTAAAAATAAAGTAATTTATTCGATCAAAACAACAAGCATGAATTCACCAGCGCTCGGATCTCCCTCTCAGATTGTTTGCTGGTTTGCACCACTGAAGCATGACCCACATTGCAAAGCCCATGACACCCAGCTCAGTGTTTCCCCTCTACCCCACACTCCAATTTATATTTGGTCTTTAATTGCATAAAAACGAGCAAAGAAAAGTTGAAACAGATTGACCTATTTAGGTTTGGTTTCCAAACTATACATTTAAACATAATGATCATATTTTTTGTAATAGTATATACAATACCTCCTGTCTGGAATATTTTGCGCAGCCTGATTTTAATTATTTCTGGTGGCTTTTAGTGTTTGGGCCAATACAGATTTGCATCCTGCGGTCTACATACTCTCTGATTCTCAATGTGCTTTCCAATAATATCAACAGCTGGATTGATTATTGATAATAAAGTAAAGCATTTAACCCTGTACAATGATATACGCAGTCTGATAGTAGCAGTGTCCTTGTCATTTAGGGAATAAGTGTTTAACACTTACAGAGTGAAAAGTCCTTTGCATACAGGATATTTGAAAAGTACAGTATCATGTTTAACTTAAACGTTCCACCCTGAGCACGTTCGACAGTTTAAATCAATGTTCTACCATGGACGGTGAGATGAGGACTGCAGCCTGAAGATACAAAGTCTGCAAACACAGGCAACGCCTGGAGGTCATCACTCCTCTCTTATCACCTACTGCAGTAGAGAGATACCCACTTCTGAGTTTTATGAATGCATTCCAACAAGAAATGCTGTTCATTGTCCACAACATGTTGTTAAGAGTTCAATAGTAAGCGGAAGCAAAATGAGCAAATAGGTCAGTGCACATTGATCCTGTCTGATGTGCCAACAACCCCACACACGTTATCAGTAAGTATCTATAACTGTAATGTTAATATTGAGCCATGTGCAGAATTACACAATGATGCTGAACAACATTGGATATTATGAAATTTACATTGAATATTATCAAGAAATATGACTTTATCATGCAGCATCACACAGTTGCACGATAATACAGCGTCCACGTGCGAATAACGTGATTTACTAAACACGGACGTCTGTTGGAGTGAATACATTTAAGATTTTGTTTTTCTGGAGAAGCTTCCTCAGCCCTTTACAGTCACTTCTATGGATGTGATGAAACAAAGGTCTCAAGGCAAAAATTTAATTACTGTCACCACTGTGCCACACAATGGATCATGTTCACAGAATAAGCCTTCAGCTCGAAAAAAAAAAAACAACAGGAAAATAAATAAATAACTGACAGAATTTTCACAAAGCTGAACAACAGAAGCTGAGCTGTCAGTCTGCATCGCATCTCAAAAGGGGCTCCGTGGACCGCCAGTCTTTGATCTCTCACCGGTGTTTGTGAGGCAGAGCGGGAATATCAATGGAAATATTTAAATATGTACAGTACAAAGCGTGAATAGAACTTCATACATCAAAGCCTCTTATTTTCTATCTACACCAAATAAAGCAGGTATGCTGTTTAACACAACAATAAGCTACTTTTGTTCAACTTTCTAGCCGACATAAGTGCATTAATGGAAAAACAGCTTTATGCGTTTGCTGCAGGGAAGCCGTCCTCTGAACATTTTTTGCAAAACGGTGAAAAAGGTGAAAAACTCAAACAAATAGAAAATGGCAAAAATGCTTTGATGAATGTTAGAGCAAAGACAGAGCACTGTTCAGGGAATCAGACACACACACACACATCTCATAAATCTGATGGCATGTCAGAACACTGTGCATCGTGTCAGTTGAAGCTTCATCTCTCTGTTTCTGACCTGTATATTTTGCTGATTGATATGCAGGTCAGTCTCTGAGAGCTCCTGTCAGAATATCAATCAGCAACACAGGTCCAGATGGAAGCTGAACACCTGTTCGTTGGGAGCTGTAAGTAATACTGTTTTTGTGTTTTTTATGATTTAGAAATAAAACCTAGCACAGACAAATGAGACAGCACGATTGTATTAGGTTTCAATGCCTGCATTACGACCAGGTTTATACATTGTTGCAAATTAAAGCCTGTCAGTGCTGTTGAAGTGCTGATGAGATTAGATATCAAGCGGGACTTTGGCCATCCTGATGAAAATAGCTAAATGAAACATTTCTAAACTTCACTTTTCTTGGGATGAATGACCAGCAAATGCCTCTCTATATGTTGGAACACCACAGCAAAAAAAAAAACTATATCCATCTAAGCTATTGCCATAATACTGTATATACTTTGATTATGGCTGTCGAAGTTAACATGCTAATTTGGGCGGACGGAGCTCTACTTGGACAAACTGCTGCACAAAATGCATTGCCAGAGATGTGCTGATTTCAACAGCCCTAATATATAAGCTGCTAAAAGAGTGACACCATATTAGTTGTGTTTATAAAAAGTATGTCTCTTTCGCTGTTCCGTTTCATCCATTTCACATTTCAAATTAATACTTTAACGATCCTCTTTGGAGGACTATTTGTTTGCCAAATTACAGAAGAAGCCTGGACAGATTGTGAATTTCATGTTCGTTTCCTTGATTTTTTGAATGGAGTTCTGCTTCATGACCTGCCAGCACGTCTCTGGCAACGTATTTCAGGCAGTCCAAGTAGAATTACCATTGCTCAAGTTACTTCTTATTATCAAAACAAGCCAGCATAAACCTTGAAAGTAGTCCTGTGTGTGGTTGAGTGCTTGGTCTCACCTCTGCTAGCAGTTCGAGCTACAGATGCACTACAAGGCAGACCTGCTCATGTTAGAACATCAAGCCAGTGATAATCTAACCACAGTGTCTGATACTGTAAATAAGATGCATTGCAAAGGGTGCTGTCAGGAACTGCTAGGCTCTTAAAGATGCTGAATTCAATATCAGGTTATGGGACCTTAAATGCCACTGATGAAAATGCTTTTTCATTGTTTGCATGTGGATGGATGGATGGATGGATGGATGGATGGGGTGGGAGGGTTGTGGCAGCGAGGATTCTATTTCCAATGTGATGGCACGATGCCCTTGGGTCTGTTTTCTATCCCCCCACTAAGCTTCGCCTGAGGGAAACAGCCCGGCTTCCAGTTAGTGTGAACTCTGCAAACACACACATTTACATACACGCTCACTGTGTGAGGTGCAAATGCTCATCTGTTCACCCATGCACGGACAGACACACACACTTTTTGCATTTCACCCATACTTGTTAGGCAATATTAAGAGTCTAACATGATCCTAGCATCTACATTTTCTTTTACCCTTCACTTGCTGTTTTGGCCAATAAGTGGATTATGTGTGACTAAGACTAACAAAGGAGGGGGAAGGAGGGGAAATGGGGCTGTGAGGAGGTGGGTGTCGGGGTGTGGTCCATAAAGTGGATAAATCAATCCTCAGTCAAGCCCAAGCTCTGCATGTGGTCCTTCTTTACTGTCTCATTACTGCAGAGTCGAGCGGTGCAACTTTCAAAGTGGGCAATTAGTCGTGGTCATTGTTGCATTCAGAGCTCTGTTTGTGTTAATGTGAGCATGAAGAGAGAGATTTCTTTCTAGACAGTAAAAGGAGAAGGAGATCAAAGACGAGGCTGATTCCCCTGCCCTGTGGTCTGTTACCGCTGATAAGGTGGATCAGAAAGGGATGCAGACACACCAACCACATGTATCCACACACACACAGCTGCTGTCTTTCAGTCCATTCTGTAATCACAGTCCAGCCATATGATATTTAGACTGTAATCCTCAGTGACACAAGTCTATATTACAGGATGCTATCCAGAGAGTGGAACCCAATCAAATGCAACACACACACAGACACACACACACAGCCACTGATATGGTAGGCTGTAACCTGCATGGTTGTGAAAAAGGATAGCTTTCATTGACACAGAGAAACAGCATCAGATGCCCCCCAGCGACCCTCCGATTGGTTTCTGAGTGAATTGATCAAGCTTAAGTCTCACAACAGCTCTGAGCAGAAAACTGCTTGGTTTAATCCTGCAGAAGGAGCCCCGGCAACGGACAGAGGAGAGACTGACCTACATAGAGGATATCACTTTCATCACCTATCAGATGAAGCCACTTCTTTGTTTTTAGAACTCCAAGGATCATCAGCATTAAATCCATGTTGATTATGTATCATGTTATATTGCAATTCCACTCTTAAGCTATGAAAATTGAACGTTACACTCTGCATGCAATGCACTGAATGCTTTATGCGTTGCTTGATATTTTCAACTGCCACTTGTAACACACAAAAGTGCACACTTGTTACATTCTATTCTATATATTCTTTTCTATTGAACAGTATAGGCTTCTATTCTATTATTCTATTATTCTAACAGGCTTCTATTTAAATTCAGTGCTTTTTTTTTTTTATTTACCTGTATATGGAGACATTTTCGATGAGGTCTGCAGTCTCTGTGTCCGTCATGATGATGCCTTTCGGTGAGACAGTCAATGTTACTTTCCGAAACTTCTTAGCACTTGCTCTGGCCTGTGGACATGAAATATATGAAAAAAAAACACATTTACACAAGAAAATGCCTCAGATCCACCCTGTCACTCTGACTTAAATACAAGATGATTTTACCTCTGATTTAACACAAAAAAACCCTCAAACGCATCCGTGGCTGCTGAACAAAGTTAGGCAGCCAGCATGAGTTGTCCAAATAATGTTGGGAATTTATAAAAGGTGACAGAACCAGAGGGGAGGAAAGCTGTGATGTGTGGCCCAGAATGAGGTCTAAGCATTGCAACTTGAGGTCGGACTGGCAGTTGCTCACTCCCCCTGCTGCTCTGCTCCATCTGGAGTTTCAGAAAATACGGCCATTGTGCTGAGCTTGCAGTCTGTGTGAGAGAACGCCTGTTAACGATGACCTCCTTACCATGCAATTAGTAAGCAAATGAGAGCAGTTTACTTTCACAACCAAATGATATCAGGTTAAGAATCAGTGGAGTGGCTAAGGGAAAATAAATTATTTCATTGTTTGCTGTCAGTAAAGAGAAGCGGAGAATGAAAAGGAGCGGGATCTTTGTTTCAACAGAAACTAGGACTTCTGAAGTTCCTGGATATGGTGACAAGGAACAGCACACACTGCTTAAACCCTCAGCACTTACAATATGCTGAAACTGACATTATAATAGAGAGGGAACGAGTGCTGTGACTGACTGTGGCAACACATTCATGTAGGAAGTGCTAACAGCCACATTTTCTTCTGTCGTGTTACTCATGTTGTGCCACGAGGCAAAAACCAGTCTGTCAGCTTGAGATACGCCAAGTTCAGCCCTTTTTCTATACGTCTGGTCCCTCCGCCTTGTCTTATCATGGCTGACTGAAGCATGTAGCGAACGGAAAAGTCACAAATGCATTCAATAATCCCATTCAGGTTGATTGGTTTCCAAGGGAACAGACAGACAACCGAACTGCTTTTCCTGTCTTGGTGTAAATCAATTGAATCTTAATCCTGCCATTAGGTTCGGTTCAGTCTCTAATTGAGAAGTGGGGGGGTTGTGATTAGGCTGCCTGCACCGAGCTTTTCTTTCTGCAGAGAAAGCCTTCCAGCAGATTAGACACTCTTATTGTTGGCAGCGTTCGGTGAAAAGGTGTGCATGTGTGTGAGCACGGAGGAAAAATGGGAAGAGGAAATGTAATGTGTGAGTTCATGTGTGTTCATTAAAATAGTAGCAAATAGCAAACAGTTCATATATACTGTACAAATCTACTGGTTTTAATGCAAAAGATTTCAAAAACTGGCAAAAACTGACAGGATCCAGAAATCCATGCTCAGAAATCCTCTGTGTAGCTCAGTGTTGTTAAGTAAATACACATCACTGCTTTAGCTGCTGCACATGTGCAACCTCTGATAATCCTGGATTAGCTTCATTTTTATACAGCCATGCTGACCTTCATGTAAACATGTCCCAACTGGAACTATATGCCACGAGAATGACACAGAGCCAAAGGTGAATGATGGTGATGTCTCATTTTAAAAGTCACTCTGATGAACAGTTAAATATGTCACACATCATTTCAATCTAATTTTTTTTCTTGTGAATGAACAGTTTGTCTGCATAATAACTTGAAAGGTCACACTGATCCATGAATTGGATGATTATGACAGTGTGACAGAATCATTGACATAAAAGACATCTTCTAGTCTGTCATTGTATGGTGCAACTCCACCAATTTATCATTCATAAATGGCCATCCTGACAAATTTTGCAAACCGTATCACCCTGCTTTATGTGGCTAAAATCTGAATTTGACAAGTACTCACTTTAAAGTTGTTCAGATAATGTGCACTGCAGTTAGAGGCTGTAATTTCACAAATCCCCAAGAGACTTTCTATTAAAAGCATCGCTGTAATTGAAATTATCACAATGTCACTTTGGAAAATTCACGTTGCTATTGAAGGTCCTTGCCTACAGAAATTATAACATGTAGCATATTAGGGCTGGATCATATCACCGAAAAATGTTTTTTTCCACATCCAAATTATGATTTTAATTGATTAAAAAAGGTCTACAAAAGACAAACAAAATTATACTTTCCTCGAATTTTACTTAAAAAAAAAACTTCTTGAAAAAATGCACCCCAAAGAAAAACCAAAGTTAAACATAAATTGCCTACAGCATATGCACAATTGCTGCAGATTGCGGAGGAGAAAATGTATTTTTTTAGGAATAAACTCCTCACCTTTATTTATTATTTTACCAATGTCTGACAAGAACTAAGTTCAAGTTTTGTCCTGTGAGTACAGTGGGCGACTAGAAGCAAGATTTGCACAAAAGATTCAATACAACTTCATTATGAAGGTTGCATGAGTCAGGAGTGGAACAGTGACTCACCGTGGCAACGATCCTGTGAATGGCAGCTGAGGCCATGTCCTCTCCTTTGGGCTGGCCCACTAGAGTCATACCCAGGTACTTCACATTGAACACCATCCCCTCCAGCAGAGTCTCCTTGGTGTCCGTCCAGTTCTCTGGCAGCTCTGGTCGGACAAACGCACAGAACATAAGAAATCACACGTGATGTGACTAAACAAGGGTGAGTAATTAAAATGATCTCATGTGCTTCAAATATGTACAGAGCTATTATCAGCTTTTCAAATAGCTGTAGATGGATACTTATGACACATCACATAATCCATTTAATACCACCCCGTGCATGGGATCAAGTTAGTTATTTTGAAAGATTAAAATTACATTTAAACAGACCGTTCAATAGGTAGCACAGACAGCTTGAGGGACACCAGAGAGACGTTACAGCTGAGCAGACAGTGATGATGTGTGGATATGCAGTCAGACTTTGCACAAATTATGTGTGATAAAATCATTTAAAAATTAAATGACTTTTTATTGCACTGCTTAAAATGTTTTCCATCAGAGCTCTGCAATATGTTTACTACTTTAGAGTAATGAGAAAAGGTGGAAATTGTGTGTGCATTGGAAGATAAGAATTAGATAATGAATCCATCTCTGAGAGAATAATTATTCATGATTTATTGTGCATGAAACTATTTCACACTATGCTTACGATATTGAATGTGAGCTGAGACGTGTCATTATTTCTTACTGGGTAAAAATCTATGGTTTCTACAGCAGGAAACAGAATGGATCTCAGAGATTAAAAAAAAAAAATGCTGCTCAGGCCCAACAGTAGCAGCTGGGCTCTGATAGACATACAGAATGGCTGCAATGTCCTGCTGTTGCTGTGATTTCCAACAGGTAGCACCAAGCTGTCCTCTAGCAGAATACTGATGGCAGGCAAGGGGGGGGGGGGCGTGCTCATGGAGAGAGCTTAAAATATCTCCCAACTACACCTAGACACCCTGCAGTGGAGCATCAGGAGAGAGATAACTTACAAAACTATGCAATAGACCACATTTTGTGATAAAGTGAGATAGACAAAATTATGAGCAAGAATGGGTATAGAAAAAGAAAGAATGAGACACAATACATGTCTAACAGTCTACTGGGCTACACTGGCACCAAATTCCCCACATGGGCTGAGCCATCTGTCACTGGCAGGCACCATGCAGCTGTGAAGGCGAACAGCAGAGAACGCCATCCCCTTACACCACTTCCAACAACTCTGAATTATTAACTAATCTTCAGTCATACTATGGGGTCTGCCTTAAAACCAGAGCTTTTGATGTTATTAAATGTGATTGCTTAGAAGGGGGACAGCACGATCGGTTGCTTTCGACTTGTTCTGAACGAGACGATTAAAAGTCTAGGCTGCTAGAGGTTGTAGCTTTAACACTTAAATGGCAGTGAAGCTGCCGGCCGAGAACTATGAATTTCTTTGAGAGTGTTTTTCTAATGCACTATTGATCCATGAGGGAGAAATGCATGCTTTCTTTTTCTCCTCTCCAGGAGGTTCGAGGTCAGTTTCAGCTACTGAACACAGCAGGGTTCACACTTTTGGCGAGAACAGAAATAAACACAAAAAGCGACATAAAATAAGGGACACTATTTCTGCTATGCTATTAATGCTTATAAATATAACTCATAATCAGCCTAAATCTTTACTAGAAGTATTACTGGTAATTTATGACTTTGTTGCTTCTAGTTTTAGCCTTACCCTTTACACATTGCAGTATATCTAGAAAGTATAGCCACTACATGCATGCAGTACTTGAGACCAGATGAGTCAGCCGTAAATATTTCAGATTTTCACACATTTTCAACCAGTCAGACTTCACCAGCTAGCTCAGGCTGATAAAGACAGTCATCAGATGACAAAATAGATAGAAATTAGAAGCTTTTGCTACTTTGCTGTGAAAATGGAGACCCGTAAACCGTGCTATGATTTTTGAGCGTTATAAAGGATGTATGCTGTCATGCTTTTTCTCTTTCCTTTGGTGTGTTATACCATTTTTTCATGCATAAAAGGTCTGCCAAGTCACCAAGCCAACGCCAAAGGGAGTTACCACAGAAACACTGCTTTGCTTGAAATCCTGCCTTTTCTTCCATAATGGGGCGATGGCACCAACACATCTGCATAATACCTGCCCTGGCTCAGTTTGGCATGCCCTAAAAGAAAGCTAGTTAAAATGGAAAAACCTAAGGGTAGCAGGGTTTAGCGAAGGGTCACATCCACACAGTTAAAATATGCTTCAGCTTGATCAGTCCTTCAGTACAGTTTGGGTTATCCCAAGTTGTGATCCAGCTCCTGGTCAAAGGATTTACCGCATGGTTGCCTTCTTTAAAATGTCACAAAGCGCTGAAATGCTACAGTCCATGTTGTCTTCACCAGGCTACACACATGAATTATTAAAGGACTTCATGTTGATGCTGCAGGGTTTCCAATATATAACCCCCTAAAAGAGGAGCGCTTAAATTTTTAATAAATCCCGTGCGAGTCTACAGAGAGGCTGGGACTGATAAGAGTGACAGGCTCAAGCAGAGGGAGGCTAATTGGATTTTAACATGTTGAAGAAAAAAAACTGGGGAAGACGGAGCATTTGAACTTTTATTTTTCTATACGCTGTACATTTGACATCTGTGTGAGAGTGTGCCAAAGTGATCTAATTTAAAAGGAGCACAAAACAAGATTAGAGAGGGCGAGGCCTCGGCGGTGCACTGATGATGTTTCCATCTTTATTAAAGTGATGCCTGGCAACACTTCCACACCCAGGCTGATTCCATCACCACACCAAAACATCACAGCTGGTGAACATGAAAGTAAACATTACAATGAAGGCATGGAGCGATTTCATGACATTTTGCTCCACTGGGCCTCAAGTGTATTCACATAAAAGTTACAATACCATTGCCCGGAGATGTTGGGCATTGTAAAATATCCAACACTCTGGGGAATGAACAAGTGAAGAGTGTAACCATTTCACAGTAGCTGATCGGCCCACTGAGGTATAATAGGCACCATGTGCTCTGCACGCCTTCAGCTACATGCAGTGATCACCAGCTGTCTCCTTGAGCTCCACGCTCAGTAATTTAATTTGCACTGTGAAGTCAAAAATCATACCCGTGTGAATTCTGCTCTGGCTGAACACCTAAACTGATGGTTAATTAATAACACAAACATGAGTGCACAGACATGCACAACACAGGGAGAAAGGGCATGCATGGGGCACACAGACATATAGGATTACCAAAAGATACCAGCATCAGAATTAACTGCAAAGACTGTTAGAATAAGTGTGTGCCTGCAGGGTTAAAATAACAAAAGTATTCCCTGTTTTCAATTCCCCCACAGGTCAGTAAGTAGGCCATTCTTTTCTCACAGCATCTTGGTTTAAATCCAACGGAATAAGTACAACACCAATACGTATGAGAGAGGACATGTTCAGCTTTTCAGACCCAAGTGACACCCCCATCCTCCACATCCTTATAATCTAATCTCTCTGCCTTACTGTTTTTTACTCATCCGATGGAACTTTGAATCTAGGACACCACCTTGACAGGGAAAATAGGCCGCACATTCAGGGAAGACGCTGGGCTGTGATGGTGTGTGTGTGGGAGGTGGGGTGTTACTGGTTTCCTGATTCTGCCTTGAGGGGGAACCGAGTAAAGCTAAGTCCTTCCTTTCAAGCTCTCGCTCTTCTCACTGTTTTCTTAATTCTCTCCCTGCATTCACCTCTCTCACCCACTGTATCTTCACTTCCTCTGGCTCGGATCGAACCCACACTCTTCTTAAAAAAAATCCTCCTCTTCACATGGAGGAGAGATTAGTTTATGAAGAGGGGCTTGGGGATATTTATTAATATTTCAGATTATCAATCAGAGCTACAGCACGAGCCACGCCTCAAACGTCAACAGTAGCAAAGATGGAGTCACAGAGGATCAAACAGACCATGTTGCTAAGCAACCACATATTTAATAACGAAGAGCCCAGCAGCAGCATGGAGGTGGTACCTGCACATTACATTACTGAACACCTTGGCAAGGCATCAAAGGAAGCAGTACAAACCACATAAAGTGCTCAGATAACAGTGTGGAATTACCCTGCACTCTGAACTGGAGCAGTACAAAAAACTCCCACCTCTGGGATTTAATATTACACATCCAATGGGCCCAAATACACTAAGAGGCATTAAAAACGCAACATTGTATTTTTTCGATATTAATTTAAAATTTTCATAATTTATTGGCCGACTTCACTTGGTATGATACTGAACATGAATGAACAAAAGCAACAATAGAAAAATTAATTGACATGGATTACAAATGTCAGTCTCTTGTGTGATCGTCGTGGCATAGACATGATGAGCGCGTTGATTTCGGCCACTGGAATCGCTTCCCACTCTTCCAAGAGTGCAGTACGGAGAACAGCAACCGTCACCGGCAGTGGAATACGACGCCGTACATGCCGATCCAGATTGTCCCAAAGGTGTTCAATCGGATTCATATCTGGGGAATAAGGCGGCCAGTCCATAACCTGCACATTATGTCTGTGCATAACGTGCCTGCAGGCGTGAGATAGTGCATCTGTGGACGCCAAAATGCCTGGCTACCCTCGCTTCGGTCATTCCGGATCTCAGCATACCAATGGCCTGCTCCCTCATGTTTGCTGCTAAGCGTGGCATGGTGACCGTCTGTGACAGCTTGCATTTTTCCTCTGGGTTTTTAAAGCCTTGACCAGTTGAGCTCAAATCACCAAAAGAACTCATTGAAAGCTTTCAAACAATGTCCTAACGAATCACACATGCAAAAGCAGGGATTGGTACCGTCTGCCACGTTAATTTATTGTTTGAGCTGAAAAATGTGGCTCCATAGTTTAGCCACGAGTGGTAGTAAACAAAACATTCTTTTGTATACAAAGTAGTTGTATCCAATTTTATTTTACATTGACTTTGTTGTGTTTTTAATGCCTCTTAGTGTACTAAACCTCATGTTCAAAACTCTTCCACCTCGACTGTCACTCCTTTCATTTCACTATCCTCACACTGACACATACTGGAAAAGGTTACAAACCACCTTCTGTCTACCTGTGCAAACGATTAAGAAGCAATTTAATAAAGACAATAATATTACAGTATTACATGTGGCATCTTCATGTTGCTCATTTTTTCTGACCAACACTCTGAAATCTAAAGATTTTCCTTTTTACTATCATAAAAACTAAGAAAATCAGCAAAAGACAAGCTGGAATTGAGGAAGGTTAGAAGTATTTTGCTTGTTATTTTTTGGTGGTATTACACTTAATACAGCTCTGCACACCTCAGATACAGTGAAGAATAGCAAATACCCTGAAAAATTTGACTTCTTTCTATTGCTCAATATCAATATTATCGAAAAAACCTTATGAGGGAAGAGGCAAACCTCTGTATGATGGATTTTGGTCACATTTTCCTTTATTATGAGTACTGACTCCAGTACAGACACCTTTTTTTATTCCCCACTCTGTCACTGTTTAATTACACCTCTCTTGTGTTTTCTTTTTTCTTTTTGTAATAAGAGATTTCACTGAACTCTCATTTCATTGTGACGCTTTTTATCTTCTGCTGACAAAAGCTGTCGAGCAAAAACAAATGTAAGCAAAACCAATAAAAGAGATGATTCAAATCCTTGAAGACTATAAAGAGATTTATTTGCTGTGTGACTACTTGTATTAAAAAAAAACAGGCCTATCCTCTCAGAATGGACTCATCAAGCTTCTGTCATCTAGTTTCAACTATTTGCCCTGGAGGTTGTTGAATGAGTCTACACTGGTGTGGTTCTTTCAATATAATCCCCTTTTCACCAGAAGCCCTCATTAATTGCTTTCACTTCAAACACCCTATCTGCTGTTGATCATAATGATGATGTGAGTTATCCAGTACATGCATGGCTGAGCAAATAGAGCCACAGCAAAGTGGGACTGTTCGGGACAGACAGAGGAAATGGTATCATGCAGAAACTAAGAGAAATTAAACACGTTCAGCATGACCTGTAGAATAAATAACAGTAGATCACAGCAGCTGTCAGTTGAATAATCAATTAGTTACCAACAATTGTTTGAATCGGCAACCATTTTGAAAATTGAGTAATCAGTTAGAGTAATTTCAGAAGGAAAAAAGTGGTTTAAATTGTTGCTCTTCTTCAATGTGAATATTTTCTGGTTTCTTTACACTAATGTCTCTGAGTCGAGGACAACATCCTGGGCTTTCAGAAACACTGACCAACATTTTTCTCTATTTTTTCATCCCTTTAAGGATAAAATAATAATAATAATAATAATAATAATAATATAAAAATAAAAAAAATGGCAAAGAAAATTCCCTAAATGAAAGGTCTTCCTTCAACTACAGTAAGAAGTGGAGCTGAAAATCCCTGGAAGCATGAAAGACAAGGGTATGTGCGATAAGTAACTTAAGTAGATTAAAAATAATCACCAAAACATAATCAAAACTTGATGAAAGACTTCCTATAATGTCTTGAATGCAAATGATCTGACTGCAGTTATTATGCAAAACATAGTGTGCGTTCTGTATATCATAAATGAGACGCGATCAAACTTCTTCTTTTTTCTTTTTTTTCAAAAAACACGCAGCAGGAAAACAGCCTCATCTTTTCTACTCTAAAAAGCCTGTTTTTACCTAAGAAGGCGTCCAGAGAGTGAAATGAGATTATCACAGGTTATTTTAGAGGTAGGCTTTATTTCACAGACATTTTTATTCCTGAAAAGGATTTTCTCTAAACATAGAAAAAAAAAAAATAAATAAATAAAGAATTTCCAGGAAGCAGAATACTGTAATATTCAACTAGAGGTGATGCAGTGCATCATTCAACCCCGATGAACAATTATAGTGGAGCACATAAGATGCATGGTGGTTGATTGATGACAAATGATTGTTTAAAACAAAGACATAAAACTGTTGTATTGTTGAAACTGTTGAATGTGTTTAATAAACATGTTCAGTGCAGATATATTCTCTTCTATCTGTTTGCTCATGCAAAATGAAACTTGATTAATAGTAGTTAAACAGTTTAATTTTTAAAAATAACGTTAAAACCCACTTTTATTCCCTTAACTTTTGACCCAGTATAAGACTTTGCTTCTGTTTCACTATTTTTTTTTATTATTTTTTACTGTTTTTATGGTTGTTTATGTACAGCACTTTGTTTTCAGTTGTGATTGTTTTTTTAAAGTGCTTTATAAATAAAGTTGAGTTGAGTTAATATAGATTAAAAATGATTGATATTTAATCGCGATTAATCAAAATTAATCCGAGCCCAAATTTTTTTTGCTTCACTAAGCACCAATGACTCAAACAGCCAGAGGAGAAATTGTTCATTATACATATGTTCGCAGTCTCCTGACAGTAGTAATTTATCATTGTATAAAGTGCATTAAATATGGAGGAGACTTGCACCACAGTAAATGTCCATTTAAAGTACCTTGGATCACTTTTATTGAGTGACTCAGCGGCCACGGTTTGTCTTTGTCCGGCCTGTGAAATTAAAACTTTTGAGATTTTTTATACAGCATGGGTCTGAAGCACCAAGCTCAATATTACACCCAATGACCTGTATATAAATTTCATCCCACAATTATTAGTTTTCAAGTTCAAAGCCATTTCTACATGCAGAAACTGAGGAGAAATTCTAAACTAAGGGCTCCATCAACACCTACATTATGATGGTATATATTATAAGTCAAATAATATAACCACATAATATAACCACAGATACTGAAGGAAATCTTTCCTTGCGGCTATTTATTCATAAAGCATAATTGCTCAGCGCCGTGGAAGGATTGTTTTCATTAGCAATTCAAACGGGGCACGATTCTCTCTTTGCTGATACAGATCTTTCTCCCTGGAGTCTGCTGGCTCCCATTTCAACATCTTCCTCAACTATAAATATCTCCCACGACAGAAACCCATTCATGAAACAAACACTCTGGATTTATATTTTTGTTTTCTATGCAAGGGTAAGGCTGTGACTTTTAAAAGGAGAAACATGATCCCAAGATTTCCTAATCCTGTGCCGGAGAGGATTGCTAGGAAAAGAGCACTTTGCTCCAGCGATCATTAGTATCCCCATCCATTATCACACAGCAAAGCAAAACAAGTCTCCTTTGGGAGCTGCTGATCTCATTTTAGAAAGTGTATCTGTGCCCCTTTCCCATCCGAGGGCTTCCTACAGAAGTCTCCTCTAATGCGGTAAAACACTTTAGACCCTTCCAGCTGAGTGATGGATGCCAGTCTGACACTGCCGGATACCTCCTGGAGGATCAGGGGTGTTAAAGAGGTAATCAGTTGGAGTGTTTGAGCTGTGTTGTATAATTTATACATGTTTTCTTGTATACGTTTAGGGACATCATGGTAAATTTTAGTCTTGTGCACACACATTTGGATATAAGGAGTGGCTACCAAATAAAGTTGAATCAATGGATCCGTTAACTAAATATGAATCAGAAAAGATCCTTTTTAACAGCGTCTCATTCAAAAAAAATGTGCCTGAGGTCTGCCTTCAGGAAGAAGAAAGTAACCGGTGCATGAGGGATATGTGGAATATATTCTATCTTTGTACTTCAAGGGACACTCGCATTTCATATTATATCATATTTTCATCATATAACCTCTTACTTGGTTTAGTGTGGTTCTATGTTCTTATAAGAAAGTGTTTTGATGTTGTTATTTTGCTAATATTGTCATTTTTTTGCACTTTATTCCACTTTTTGCACTATTGTGCACTGTATAAACTTTTTAAAAATCTTTTGAATTCTTTTTAGATAAAGTGTTTACAATTTCCTACTGTGTATGGCAAATGCAAAAATTTATCTCGGGATAAATAAAGATTTATCTTATCTTGTCTTATTATGACAGTTATACTGTTAAATTAATTAAACTATGGTTCACATACATGGTAAAGTTAGTTTCTCTGACCGACACCCAATCTTCTAGTGATATTTCTAGCATTTCTATAAAGGGATACATAAAACAAAAACAAGTGTCAGCCTGACAGATGATCCTCGAGCAAAGAGTCTACAAATCACCAAAACATTCCCAGTGGAAATCAGATCTCGAGTGTGACCTTATCCCACCAAGACAAGGGCACGATGTAAAATAGATGTAAATACAATATAATTCATAATTTAACTGATAAGAGGAAGCCATTAAAGGTAATTCACTAATCTGAGTTGGTTTAAACATAGCTTTTGACAACAAGTACATCCATAATTTCCCTGGTTGGGATCACGAAAGTAATTCTATTCTATTCTATTATGGAACTTCCACTGGGCTTTTTGTGCTTTGTTTGAAATATAATTGTGCACACGATGCGTTTCTACACAGCACTACAGAAGTTTTCCATTTTGACTTTGACAGCAAGAGGTTATTTTTAGGTGTGGGTTCCCCGGCTCTTGGTGCTGAGCTCAGGTGAGGACAAGATGTGTCAGAAACAGAGAGAGAGTCTGAATTTTTCAGAGGAACAGAACATGGAGATGAGATTCAGCTGACATGCACCCACACCTATACACAGGTATCTGCAGTACTTAATCTCGCTCTCCCTCGCTCTCTCATACACACCAACAGAATAACAATTAAAAACATGCTCACTGAGACTCTTACACTGGAGTGACAGCTTATCTCATTTCACAGACAGCTGCCACGGACATCAAACAGAAAGGACTTTGTGTTAGGACTGCACTGCACTGAAGAGGAAGTGTATTTTGTGTGTGTGTGTTGCAGCAGCTCTCCCAAGTCAGGGTTGCTCGGTTTCCTTGTGTTGCATAATTCACTTTAGTTCAGGCCGGGGAACCTTGTCAGTGCTAAAATCACACCAGAGAGACTGCAGCATAATCATGATCCGCATAAGAGACACTAAAACTATGGATTGATTACACGTGTTTGTGTTTATGGAGGTGAAACAGGGAGTCAGGCAGGTGATTAATCTGTAGGAGTGAAGGATGCCCTCAGCTGTCAGTGTGAAACTGGCTAACAGCGATGAAACATAAGCTTAGAGAAGGCTTTCAAGGCAGGAACGTGAGTTACTAAACATAAGCGCTTACATGCCATATATACTGTGAGAAAATGTTATACACTTCCTTTAACTCAACTCTCAAGGGCCTCACAAAGAAAATCAATAAAGAATATGATGTGGAGCAGTTTTAATAACATGAGTCCAAGCCTTTAAAAAATCAATATTTGTGGAGTGCAACAGTGAAGAAAATATACTTGTAGGTTCAAATGTAACCGGCACAACAGCATGTGAAAAATTAGATTCAATACACGAGCATTTAGTTTAAATTGAGTTATTGGAGCATCATTTTCAGGCAAAGATTCAACTAAATCGATGGCTGTTGTTGTTCCTGGAGAGAAATTAATAAATTAAAAAACAAAAAAAACACACCTACATCTTGTTAGGTCCTTCACACAGCCTCGTTCCAAAACGTCCTGCTATCCTTAAACCATGAGGGGGAATTAAGGTGAATCCTCATCACGTTGGGGATTTTAAGGCATTAATATGATAGTTATGGAATAAAGGAAAAAAGGGCTCCTGCTAAGCTTTGATTAAACCCACACCTAGGACAGAAAAAAGAATGAGGTGATATTAAATATCAAAATACCCATAGCAACCGCAGGATTAAAAACACATGAAGACAAGTGTGTGACAGAAGGAGCTTTTAGTGCAGTGAAGCACTTGTCAATGCGGTGTAAGCTTTTTGTTCTCAACGGCCCAAACAAACCACAAAAAAAAGGCTCCAGAGCTCAATTTAACCAGCTTCAATCATGTTATGTCTGATAACATCCTGCATTTAACGCTGTATCACTTTTAACCTGGACTGGATTCACAAGAGGATGATGGGAAACCAACATGTACTGAACAGATAATACATTCACACAACATATCTGCAGTGATAAATAGCAGATATAATGTTGACCATCTTATTTGCTAATTCAGCACTAAAAGAAAGTACAGCTTTTAGACCTGATGATGTGCAGAGATGAAAGGTCAGGGTATCACTAAGGTATTAAAAGCAGTCTGGATCACAGTGGTAAACAGTGGTAACGCCACCATGTTTAAAAGGTGCAGTTACATAGTATAGGGGCTTAGTAACAACATTTAATGCAATGTCAGAGACATTAAATGGGGAAAAACAAATACTCTCACTGTGGAAAAGAGTGGAGCAGGAAGCAAAAACAACGTTTGTGCAGAGCTGTCACTGAGGTAACGGTGCTTTTGACTATAATCCAACTAATCACACTGTTGGGGGCTTTAAGCTCATGCAGTTCTGTTACAACCAAAGTGGGAAGAGTCAAAAAGGTCATGCACTCACACAATTTCCCCGCTGATTATTCACACGGCTAAATAAAAGTGCATTTGAACATCATGTTCAGTGAGTCATTTTGCTCAATTTCAAATGTGCTGAAAGGGAAATGGCTGAGGGCAAAATCCTGATCATCTCATGCATTTAAAAGTTTAAGTCGTTTAAATTATCAATACAATGCAAGCAGTGCCTCACAACTTTGGCGGCTGCTGATCACAGAGGAAAGTAACCTGTCTAATTGATTTCTTATTTCAAAGCACGTTCCATGAAAATTCATTAGCAGGATGTTATCATCTAATCTATCCTCAGCCTGCGACTGGTATGGCTGATGAGTAAGCGAGCATGAATTATGCAGCGTATAGGTGGGAAATCTGCACAGTTAAATCACCGTCTGGCACACTGAAGCACAGAGAGCACATATTGAGTTCAGCTGGTCTTTTAAAATGGCTGTTTATTTTCTACATAGATCCTGGTGAATGTGAGATGCAATGACTGAGTGCTTTTCTTCTTTAACTCTCTCAGTGCCATTGACATAATACGACATCAGAGAGCTTTTTTTGCAGCTGGTCGCTGATCACGGTCTGCTGCAGCCTGTGAGTAATTTTTGGGGCTTCTGTGATTTGTAGCCAGGACATAAAGAGTTAATATATGCCACAGTGATCAAAGCAGGAAGAGGAGACGATCACATTTAGAGAGCAAAACAAACGGATTCTGCAAAAAATGACGATTTCGGTGAAAGTGGCCTCTACTCTCCTCCACACAAAACAAAAATGGAATAAGGTAAAAACAAACTTTTTTTTTTCATGATGAAATAGCGTGACTCTTCTTTCATCATTTGAGCTTCTGTGTTTTCAGAGACATGGTACAAAACACGCTGTGGGTCTTGAAATATGACTGAAAGATGAGCAAAAACGCTGGCACATGGCACTTTCGATTTTAAAAAACAGCTGGCACACAAAGAGTTAAATGCTGGACCAATTGAAAGGGGTGTCCCATGGGGGCTGTTACTACGAGTAGCTAAGCAGACTAACTTTTCTTTTATCCCAGACTAGTGTTATTTTTGCTGTTTTGTTATCATTTTGTCATTATTTTCCATTTATTTTTATTTTATTTTTTTTTCAAGATGCTGTGCTCTGGGTGCCATATGGAGTGAACTACCTCTTCTTGTATATTTTGTCACAGTGGGAATGTCTGGAGGTTGTTCGTCTGAGTGTTGTTTTTGTTCTCTACAGGATTGTACAGTATGTTTTATTTTCTTACACTGCGAATGATGTGTATGACTGTGCAATGTCTGTACAAAACTAGATAAATAAAGTTTGGAAAAAAAGAAAAAAACATGAAAGGGGTGTCCCAATCCGATATAGAAATTGGTTATTGGTCTGATATCAGCAAAAAAAATGGGGATCGGATTGTGTCGATCTGCATCTAAAATCTCAGATACAGGCACTCCGATACCAGCAGTCCATTCCAGACTCCACTCCAGCTCTTCTATCCAGCAGCAGAGCCCAGTGATCACAACAACAGCTGTGCTAAGGTGCTAACAAAGGCCATGTGGCAGTATTTTTCGTTAAAGCCTGAAAAAGACGTTGCAGCCAAGTGCAAAACTTGTCATGCACAAGTTTCCTGTTTTGGCACAGAACTGGGCAAGTTTAATACGACCAACCTCAGTGTGCATTTGAAGTAAGGTGACCAGATTACCGAAATTAAATTCATCAGGGACATTTTCAGGGACAACTTTAACCAGGGACAGTCATCCAAAATGGGGAATGTCCCCATCTGGTCAACTTAATTTGAAGCAGCATCACAAAAACAGCATGAGGACTTTCAGGGTCTTCTAATTTATTTTTACGTGTTTATAAGATTTGCATTGGCTTCAGAGGTGATGCCTGAATTTGCACCAGAGATTCAGATTTCACTGATCGGTTGTATGAAATATTTTGCGAAGCCATCCGTTTTTTCTTTTTTACTCTCTTCTGTTTGCCTGCTTTTATTAGGTTATTTGTGTGTAACTGCGAGGGCTTTGTTCTAGAAGGTCATGTACTGTATGCAAATTTAACCTTTTCCTGTCGACATGTTAAATAAACCAAGGGCCTAGCCACTGAAAGCATAGCAATCAGCCGATGAAAAGATAATGTAAATTAGTTCCACCGCAAACTTTTTCATTGCAAAGTCTGCGGATTATCCAGAGTAAACTAGGACATTGAATATTTTTCACAGTAATTACAATCAAGATGCCTTAACATGATAAGAAATTCCATGCTCTTTACGAGGTCAGGCATGGAGCAGGTGAAATATCTCCCCCAAAAAAGACTGCAAGAAATTCACAGTTTCAAAAGAGCTGACAAAAAAAAAACACATAAAATCCTAAACATTTTTCACTGTTTTGGGTATTTCATCAAAGTAACTGACAAGAAATAATAGGTAAATCAATAATGAAAATAATTGGTCGCAGCTCTCTGAGCGACACAAAATCATTGTTGTGGTAGCAGAAGAAAAAAAATAAAAAATAACAGGCAGATAAAAACTAAACTGCTGGCTTGGACTGGTCCCACTGGAAAATGTTTCTGTGATTTGGTTTAAGTCTTTCATTAAATGGGTTCCCCAGTCTACACAGACAGATTATTTGGTCCACAAAGCAGCACTGATGATGACACTTTAATTCTGCATCATAACACAAATCCAAGCTCTCCCTCAGTCCCTAATTATCAACTCCTTATTTGTTTTTGATAACAGTGAAAAGCAGAGGCCTTCATCTCTCTCATTCCTGATGTTTTGCTGACATTGCCTTTATCACCATCCCATATATTCCCACCACCCTCTCTCATTGCTCCTGTTCCTGACTGGTGTGTCCTCGACTCACCGGTTCCTGAGTCTTAACGAGCCATTGAGAGATAATTGCTCCTCGAGGGTCAGTGCTGACTGACACCTCAGCCTCTTGCATGTCACTCAGTCAAGCCCCTGTCAGCTTTAATAGATCTGCAGGCTGTTTTCACGGCCGGAGCGTCCAACCAGTCGAACCAAACGACTGTTGGCTCCACTAATTTCAGATCAAGCTTGTCTCTGGACTGAAAAGCACAAAAATACAAGCCTCATATTCTGACATTCAGATGTCCACTACATATTTTCTGTTTTTTCTTTTGCTGCTGATCACAAAGCTGTGCAGTAGAAGCATTTTTTAATACTTGAAACCACTACAAGAATCATAAGAAACAGTCCTAGACCCGAGGACACAGTCGTACTGGATACAACTCAGTCTCTCCCTCAGCTAAAAGATTTTAAATTGATGCAGACTGTACAGGACAGACGTCCTTGGTGCCAAGGGCAAGTGTGTGTGTCTTCTGAGACACAGGAAGGTCTGTACTGCCTCTCTGTGATGTGATCCAAAGGGAAGGCTTGTACTCCAGGCACATGCTGTGTCCTGTTGTGTCCTGCCAGCAGCTTTGACCTCAACATATGACAATGGATGGCCATGAGGTGGTGCATGTCTGTTTTCTGCTGGTGAAAAAACTGTAGTCTGGTCTAATACATGTCCAGAAATAATTTTATATTAGCGAGGTAGAAAGAAAATTACATTACTCTGCCTGTTTATTTAAAAGGGTACATCTGTGTAACATAATATAGCCTAGTAGTAACCATGATAATGGATTGGAGTACTTTCTCATATCTTATCAATCAGTAGTAATATACAGTATTTAAAAACATGTTAAGAATATCATAGCTGTGGTGAAGATAACCTTTTCTTTCAATTTCAGCTCTTTTCAGGCAGGAAATATGTGACATTAAAGGTACAATATGAAAGAAATTTATTTAAATTAATTATAAAATGGCCCTGATATGTCACCAGACATTAAGAAATCATGTTCATTTCAAATACTTATATCACTGACAGCCAAGTCGCAGCCCTCAACTGATGCTGATGTTGTCATGTTGTGTTTTGCTCTGATGCTCCACCCTCCACCTATCTGCCAATCACCAAGTCAGTAGTGTGTCAGCATTCGGGTTGCCAGCTCTGCTCCAGTCAGCACAGCTGCAGCTACGAACGTGTCCGATAAATAATGTCTTACGTTACGAAACTTATAAGACCTCATTATGAATCCGAAATATGTTGTGACAAAGTCCGAAATAAAATAAGGATTTGTATAAGAGATGCCTTTGAAAGATGGAGACCGCTGAAAGAGGACGGACCCATGGTGGCTGCTTTTTGGACCTCCAGGCGGACCCCTGGTGCTACCCTCCGGCCTTGGCCGGGCAGCAGCACTCCTGATCGGCCACTATCACCGGGACCCACAACCCCCGCCTGGATCTCCGCTCACTTTACCCCAGCCCTCCACAGCTCTCCTCTGGCAGATTTGACTCCTTCTAAGTGCCCATGGTGATGCCCAAGGTGGCTGCTTTTCATTCACTGTAACACTTTCTGTTCCTGTTGGATCCTGCAGCCTAGTTGGCAACCTCTAGTCAGGGGAGAGGGAGAGGGGAGACACTGCTCTACAGTAATTTGAAAGTGATTGCAGTACCAGTTTTGGCCACAATCCTACATGCAGTTCCTTTAACCTCTGTTAAAACAATGTCTTTTGGTCATTTAAACATAAGTGATCATTATGTAAATGTTCCTTAAGCACCTGCTGCTCAAGAGAAAACTGAGACACACAAGTTTTTGTCTCATTTAAAGTCTTAAAAAAAAAAAAAAACAGGTGTGCAGGTGAATACATCCTTTATTATTTTCATAATTAATCAGCTAGCACATCCTGTTGCTGATTCAATGATGCCCGAGAGTAACCAAGCACAGAAAGACAATACATTAAGTTAAAGGTATAATAGGTAATCCTGTTCAGAAGCACTTTTGTTATACTGAGTGAAATGGTCCTTCCACCCTGAGAGCAGCCAACACATTATATATTCAGAAAAAGTGTGTGTAGAGGAAGTGCCAAGATTACCAACTATACCTTTAAGGACTTTAATAGCTCTGGTCACACAAATCATTTTGCTGATCATTAACCTACTATGTTTGCAGCCTGTTTTACTCCATAGAGAGGAAAATAATCTTTTTTTAGACTGATCTGACCTGAGAAGATCCTTCTTTACAACTTAAAATTCAAGCTCATTCACTGTTTCCCATCTCATCAAGTCACTTTTTATTATCTTTGTTCATTAAGCTGCCTTTAATGAGACAAATAAGACAAGCATCTAACATCTTACCCTGCGGCTGCTGCTGCCTTTGTGTTAAACTAACATTCAATTCAGACCTGAGCTGTGCTGCACGTGTTATTTGGTCTGACCTTGTAGGATTGCAGTTATGACTTTTAAGGGACTCAAAAGGTGCTCATTCAGACATTAGACCAACATGTAAAATTACCATTAACCTTAACGAGATGTGTATGTGAAGGGTGCTCTGAGACACATTAGTCGAGGGGAAGTTTGACCTCACACTGGTGTCAACACAAAGGTCAGGTGGCATGCAAATGAATCATGCCGGTACATTTAGTAAAAGGTTTCTGTGTGCTTCTGAGTGACGCTGCCCCCTTAAAACTCCACCACCCAAGTCATCATCCAATCAAATTCTTCTCGGGTCACCTTCACTCAACAGTCTCATTAAAACCAAACCACCAATGCTAATGCAGAACCTGATGGTAATTAAAATGTATTGTGATATTGATTTTCTCTCAGCAAGCCAGTATGTCTCTACATAATTGCTCTATTAAGCAACTTGACAAGGCACAACTATTATACAGCATTTGTCCACAAAGAAATTTACTGTATATTATCATTAACTGCAGTTATTTAACTAAAGTGATCAACGAAAGAATTCATCTCATTTCCAACTTTGATCGCACCTAATTTGCGTGGAAGTGGCAAGCATCTGTGATGTTGCCTTATTTGCATTCCAACAGACAGCTTTGACACATAGCCACATGCTGGGGTACAGACGCTGTCCTATCTCCAAATTGCCTGCTAACTAGCTCCTGGACATCAGCAGTCATCCCGTCTGTCTGCACTGTTTTTGTGACTGCTATGTTCACATTTTTCCAGCCTGATTCCTCTGTTGGCTCTCAGTCAGACATAAACTGCTTCTGTCATCAGGCGCTGAAAGAAACACAGCTTTATTCCTCTCAGACAGCATCATTCGGCTTTATCTCCCTTCTGTCTTTGATGAAAACAACAATAAGAGAAGAGAAGCACAATGCCGCTAAAAATGTGACACAGTCGATGTCTTTCGATTCAAGATTTGATGTTTTTTTTGTCAGCTTTTACCACCATAAAGTCACCATGGTAATGATGGAGAACACGGTGCTCTTGGTAGTGTTGAGGGAAATAATAACTCATCCACCATCATCCATGTTTGCGCAAATACCATCACAAGTTTTAGTCAAGCAACCATCAAAAAACACTTGAAACAACCTCATTAAAGCCCGAATCCATTGAGAAAACTTTAAAATTCCACAGACCTCTACTCATCATTCAGTAACGCATGTAGGACATTTCCTAGAGAAAGCAAAGGTACCAAGGACATCTCCCTGTGATGTGAAATGAATCAGGCATGTTAAATTAAAGCTGGCACGGGCTGCTGATTATTCACTGAGCAGGACAAGGCAAAAAAACAAGGCAGCATGTTGGCATTTATGGCAGCGAGAAGCTCACAGGCGATGTAGCTGCAGGGAGGTAGCGTTCAAGACAACACTTCACACATCGGGAGAGACAGCAGAGCTGCAGGCAGCAGAGCAGCCCTCTCTGCCCGTCACTGATGGTGTGACAGGGTGTGCTGCTGTAGCTGTGACCCTTAACTCAACACTCACAACCTCCTGTACTTCACACTGTAGCAAAGAGGAGCAGCTTTGCACATTTTGTGTAACATTTTCGGAATTATTTCAAAAACAAATGGCAAAAAACAACACAGTATATTCAAGTGTATCACTGAGAGATATTGGGCTATGGTTTATTATTTATGTCAAGTGTTGTGTTGTTATATGTATATCTGTACTTTTCCGTTACCGTGTAGGCTAAATAAATACTTCTCATGGGAGATCCATAGACTTCCTTAAAAGATATTCAGTCCAAAATTTAGCATATTTATCTGTCTTCTGCAAAATATTAGTAGGACATTTACTTTTAGGGCTGCTAAAATGCAGAATTAACTTATAAGCTATTTAAATCTATTAAATGTTGACTCTATGAAATGTCAAAAGGGAAGTGAAAGAAGCCAACCACAAGGTCTAAAATGATGCGTTCAAATGTCTGGTCTTGTCCGAACGGAACAAAGCAGACCATAAAGAAAAGATATTTATTTTAAAAAAAATACATAAACCCTCACATTTGAGTAGGGGGAAATTTGACATTTTTAACTTGGCTAAAAATGCTATAATGATTCATCAAATATTTAAAAGAAAATGATTGTTTTTTTTACTTATTCGACTCATTTCCGGGAACAATTAGCTTGTTTACATTCATGCTAGTTGTTTAGGTGGAGGACAGTTGGAGGTGGGACTTTAGTAGGAAGTAAAGTAAAACAATTACACCGAGTCTAAACTACTTAAAATAGTATTCATGTTGTACGTGAACAGTTTTTTTTTTTGTACATTCAGCTGAGCTACAAGATAAACAGCAGCAAAGGAACACACCATCCATTAGCTCTGTACTAGCTAATGGACACACACAGTCCTCTCCACTCTTCATACCTTTCACTGCCTTTACAACGTCGCCAAAACCTCCACAACCACGTTCAAACATCATAACACCACCCGTTGTTTCACTCACTTTCGTGCTTTGAAGTTCCCCATGTGTGTCGCGGGACTCCGGGGCTCTTAATGATCGCTCTGCCTGCGGATTTCAGGGCATCCATCCCGAGGTGTGTCTCTGCTCTCCGGCAGGTGGGTTCCCCGGTTCTCCGAGTCCGGACCACAGGGAGGGAAACACGGGTGCTTGGGCTCGACGGAGGATGCGCCAAAAGAGAGGGAAAAAAAGGGCGAAAAGAGTAAGAGAGACAGAGAGAAAGAGAGAGTCCACCGACACAAGTTGCCTCCTGGATGTCTCTCTGGTTCTCCTCCAGCAGACTAAGCCTCTCCAAAGTTAAGGGCGTGTCCCTCCAACCTGGATCAGCTGATCAGCGGACAGCACTAACTGCTGCAATTAACAGGAGCGACCTTAATGAACACAGCATCACTGCAGCGTGAAGGGCTCATCCTCTACTGTTGTTTATTTATCGCTGGTTTAGCTTGTTACCAACTTATTGTAAACGTATTTGTTTTTCTGTTGATGTTACTGCACTTATATTATCTTATCTACTGACTTTATGGATAATGAGCTTATCATTTCACTTTCTCTGGTTTATTGATCTTTCATGGATACACTGTCATCCTATTATTTATTGTTACTTTGTTATTCTTGCTGTCTGTTCAATCCTGGCAGGGGGATCCCTCCTCTGTCGCTCTTCCTGATGTCTCTATTATTTGTTTTTCCCTGTTTAAAGGGTTTTATTGGGGGGAGAGTTTTTCCTTGGTTGATGTGAGGGTCATTTGTAGGACAGATTGTGTCATATCCTGTACAGAGTGTAAAATCCTATGAGGTGAATTTGTAATTTGGCCTACACAAATACATGACTTAGTTTTCTTCAAAAACTCTGTTATTTTTATTAATGACAGAATTCATAATATATGGTCATATTGTAATGATCTGTGTGATTCCTGGATGGATACAGGATAATTTGTGCTAAAAAAAAAAAAAAACAATTACCTGATAAAATATTTTAGCACAAATGATCAGTAAACGCCTACAAAACAGGCTTTCTTTCAGCTTTCAGTCTTGAAGTTTTCTTTTTTGTATGTTGGCGCTCTCTACTGGTTATCACCTGTTATTACAGCCTGTATGTGTTAACTATGTTCAGCAAAATAATATGTGGAGATTTCAGTGGTGTTTCTTGTAGTTGTAAGGTATTTTTAAGAAAATAAATTCTAAATTAATTATTGAATCATCATTTAAAATAATAGTGATTATGTGCACTCTGGTGATCTGAGGCAGTGGTTCCCAAACCATGGATCAGGACACCCACAAGAGGTCACGGGGTGATGTACAGTAGAGGAAAGCTTAAAAAATATTTTTTCACATGAAGTTATGTTCATAATTTTTTTTTTTTGAATTACTGGATCATTCTACGTCAGAAAAATAAATAAAAATAAAAATAAAACTGAATAGCACAGTAAATTAGACATTGAGCAGTTACAAGGTCACATATTTCAGGGGTTCACAAAGGGAACCACTGGTTTAAGATGATTAAGTTTTTTTGTCTGTACTTCTACTCCAAAGCTATATAATAAAGGCCAAATGCCCACCTAAAAAAAGAATTGTGCCAACAAAGAAAAACAGCGAACTCTCCCAACTCAACTTAAACTTCAAGAAAAATCAATTTGTGACAGACACAAAAGTTGTGTTTTCGTCCTTCATGGTGAAATTTTTATTTCATTTCTCTCCGCAACCCAGCACAGGTTATCATGTCACATCTCAGTTCATCCCTCACAAGTATTTCACACTCAGGAAGCAAAGCAGAGCATGTATGGTCATGTGTTTCTCATAAATCATCTAGACGGGATATTATAGTTTAGCCTGAGGTGGCATGCTGCTGTTGTAATTTTGGTGCTCTGTGATCATTTGAGAGGGTCTTTAGTTTATATTTAATGCTTTGAGCAGCGCACACTACTGCAACTACACTAACTGCTGTGTGCATGTGTGTGTGTGTTTATGTGTTATCCTGGATACACAGCAAGTAGTAGAATCATGCAGCTACGTTTAAATTTAAGACTCTCCATAAAAAGACGGCAGTTTAAAAGGAAACAGCCTCTTGAAGGCTAAAAGCTGCACTAAAACAATGCAAAAGTGACATTGCCTCATGTCTGCTTCCATGGAAGACTGTGGATTTGGGATTAATAGTTAGAATTAATGGTATTCATAAGCCACCCAGTCAATTCAATCACTGCCACAATGTCACAGAGCACTTTTTACTCCAATAGAGAACAATAGTTACATTCTTCAGGTGTCATTTTCACCTGGTTTATAAAAATAGTAATCAAACAGTGCAGCATGCGTCGTTTGTTGTCCAATTCAGGTGTAACCACTGCATCTTAAAATACCGGGAATATTCTTTAAGGTAGAAAACAATCGCCTCTGACTTGCAACTTGGCTTGGGAAGTTTGTGATGTTTACTTGCTGACACAACCTTTGTTAGATTCTTGATCCCCCCAATAAAACAAATCATGCTTGTGGGGGTCTCTTTATTTGTGAATGGAGAGGGAGGTGAGGTCACTAAAAGGAGTGTATGAGTACAGCCAGACCAAGAGAGGCCTCATGAAATAGATTTATGACAGAGGGGGTGTCAGGAAGCCTCTTTCAGAAAGTACAGCATATTAAAAAAAAAAACATGCTCTCAGTCACTTCCATTTTGGATTCATTGATGGATACTATCGTCTGCTTTATAGCTTACCCCCCTCTGATGTTTATGTCATTAGTCTCATGCTATTTGTCTCACACACACACACACACTCACACATTTCATCATTTGCTCTCTATAAACCTGCGTCTTCCTTAGAGGCTGGAGCTAGAAGGCAACTGGTGGGGGGGGCCGTCACTTGGCCAATGATTTTCAGGTCGATCCAGTGACTCATGTCATCTCATGGATTCCTTTTTTCCCATAAAACCTGACTAATCTTCAACCAAGTACAAAGCCTGCACTGGAGGACCTCATACACCGTCTACTTCAAAGACTGGATAAACCGTCCCTTCGTCTCCTCCTGTTTCCCCTCCTGGTTTCTCTCTTCCCTCTTGCTCCTCTCCCTCTCCTCTTCCCCCGTCTTGTCTTTCTTCCAGTTCTGAGGCACACAGGTGGTCTTGGGACTGCGACTGTCCCAGTGACTCCGCTGACAAGCTCCGGCTAGACAGGATGCTACTTAGGCTGGACTGGCGGGCGCCTCTGGGATGGGTCTCAATTTCCACACGGACCTCAATATTGGTCCCTTCCCTGTGGTCACAGCAGAGAGACGGGAGGAAATCAATATAAAGCTGCAAGGCAATCAAAATATTTCTGAGCGCAGGAAGTTTATGCAAAAAATGCCTCGATCACTCAAAATCTGCTGAGGTCACACAGAAGGATTATATGTGCAAACAAAAGTATTACATTTCATAAAATCTATCTAGTTTCCAAAAAACAACTAACAATCCAGACTACAGCCGTGCTAGCAGCTGTTGAATTTATGAACAGTAGAGCTTTGAACTAAAAAGCTCAAAAATAATGCTGAAGCAGCAGCCCTCTATTCTGTTGCATAAAAAAGTCATCTTTTTACTCAAATATGAGGTAGTTTTTTTTAGGTAATAAACCAAAGTACTGGCCAAGTACATTTTTGACCTGATGGTAGTGCTAGATGAAAAGTTAAGGAATCACCATAATAATCCTGAGGGGAACATTGATACCTGCACCTTAAGTCGTGGCAATCTATCCAATAGTGATCGAGAAAATCAGTATGGACCGAAGTAATCGAAGGACCAACAAACTACCATTTTCATACCTAAAAATCCTTCTTGAAAATACACAGAGAGGGCTGGAAACAGGAAAGAGGAGAGTCGGACACCATATTTACCTCAAAGGAAGAGCTTGTGTGTCATCGAGCTTGCTGTCAGGCACAATAACCACCTCACAGTCTGATTGGCTGCCCTGCTGGGTGTATCCATGGTGTTTTGTGGCTTCATCCAATTCCTCATAGCTATCTAGCTCCGGAGGCGTGTCGCTCGTACTGGGGAGGACACCTACTTCCTGTACACTGACTCTGACTTCCTGGACGCTGGTGTCACTGCGCGTTGGGTTGTTCTGACCCGTCCAGTGGTCACTGACTACATGAGAGAATAGAAGATCTATAAGAGAAGTTGAAACTTCATCAGATCAGGTCACGCTTTGGGGCAAAACTTACAATCCATCCAGAATAGTAAATAAACATACATTTATTCACTTTCATATTTTGTTCATTACATGATGCTGGAGCCTGCAGATGAATCACTTGGCTCCAGCTCCATGGTTTAACAGGAAAAATGTCAAACTATTCCTTTAAATTCTATACTCACAGCTGGCTAAGTCCTCCAGTTGGATTTTGTGTGTTTCAGGGGGGTCACTTTGCGGTCGACACCAACCGTTCCTACAGAGCGACATGGGGACGACCCCATAGACATAAGTCAGCATTAGCGGCACACCCACACCTGAAGGAAACAGAAAAATATGGGAGACCATGAAGTGATTACCATTTCTCCAAATAGTGTCTTATTTATGCCAAATTAATGTATAACGTATAAATGGTTATTAAAAGAGTACTCTTGGACTGCACCTTTACAGTTTTGTCATATTATTTCTGTAATACCAAAAAACACACAAGGGGGAGCCCTTCATGCTTCACTAGGCACTGCACGCACAAAAGTTGCTGGAACAGTCTGAGCTACACTATGAGGCTTTTTTGGGATCTTCACCTCCATTACTATGTAATTGCGTGGTTCCAAATAATGCTGGGGGCTCCAGGAACTTATATCTTTTGCACTCTTTTACATCTATTTTCCTTAACTGGAAGTAAGCAATCTAGCATTAATGATGCATTTTATGTTTTTTTTTTTTTATTTTATAGTATGAGGCCATTACCTGTTCAAATAAAGTTCAATGTAAAGATACGACTGTTGATGAGAGGTGGACTTGCAAACAGCCTGTGCTGCAATAAACTAAATAAACTAAACTAAATAAATTTCACCACAGTAGATTGTGGTTCTTTATATTAAGTCAAAATAAGAACGTCACACGTTACATTTCTCCCCACTGTCCTTCATAACCTTCATAAAGTGCTTTCAACAAGCCCCCAAACTCGATGAGCAGCAGCCTCCCTTCGCTGTGCGGTTATGCAACCTGTGATTGAGATAGGAATTTAGGAACACAAAGCAGAGTGCCAACCAAACAAAAGGACATCATTAACACAGCGGGAACATGGGGATGCTATTGACTCTGCAACAGGGTGAAACCAGGGTAAAAGGATGAGCATGCCAGCCACAGAGAGAGAAGAGTGAACACGAGAGGATGTATGTGTGTCTATCAGTAAAAAAGAGAGATGACAAGATGGAGCAGTGAGTGAACTATGAGAGACAAAATAACAACTGTAGTGCGGCGAGAGAGGCAAATGAGACTGAAAGGGAGGAGAGGGATGCAAACATGGAGGGAGATACACAGATGGCAGGAGATGAGAGTGCAGCTAAATGATCGTATGTGTGTGTGTGTGGATCTGCCTTATGTCCGCAATGGGGCCACACACTTGACTTAATACAAGTTGATTGAGGATGGCATTTTGGGTCAGTGGTTAGGGTAAGGTTTAGGTTTAGGTTAGGGTTAGTAGGTTAGTTGTTGTAGTTAGGCTTAGGGTAAGTTTTTAGGAAATCAAAGTCCCCAAAGGGAGGGTAAACATGCCGAAATACCCCAAAGGTGACACGTAAACCAACGTGTGTGTGTGTCGTCAGTGTGTGGTTCAGTGATCCTCGTGACACTGCAGAGCGAAGCTGAGAAGCTGCTAAAGCCTTAAGGATTTCTGTCACAGCCACAAATGTTACCTTCAGTAGGAAACATGGCATGAGTCATGGAAATCTTTTGTATTGTATCTGTGTTGTAATGAAGTCAACTTAAGGTTTATACCAGATCAAGCTTGGATGCGTGACCTTTTATCAGAACAGTCAAATCCTAGCAGATTGGTACTAAGAATGATGAATATGAAGCACGTTACTCCAGAGAGCAAAAAGGCAACAAAACCTACAGACTAATTAGCTCACTGTTGGCAGTAGCATCACATTTAGCATACTGATATGGGAGTGGAATAATTTTGGTGGTATCTAACTCTCAGCAAATGTTTATTTTCCAAAATGCTGAGCTAACTATTTAGTTCAAGGTTCCAAAATTTTGTGTAGAGTGCGAAAAAATTACTGATAGAGGAGCCATTACTCGTTATTATGAAAGTGATTTGATCTGATCAAACCCCCCAATGAACAATCTTTATCTTTAATTACTGTTTGATCTTCAGATATTAGACATTTTATTCATATTCCATGAAAAGAAATATTTAGCACGAGACCTCTTTGCTGTCTGACCTAAACCGTTGTGTTTCAGGATACTGTGGCAATTCCATCTACTTTGTACTAAAACAGTCTATTTCTATGAATATTTTGCACTTTAATTCCTCTTGTCAGTGTGCAGGACAGATGGTTTGTTGTTTGTTCCTTACCCACAGTGACAGCTGCTATGACCGGCGACACAAACACTGACATCATCACCCCACTTGCCACAGTCAAGTAGTGCTTACTTCCTGAGATATTGTTTTTCTTACAGCGACCATGGACCTGAAAGGCAATAAATAAAACATAAATTAGATTATGGAAATTTAATTTGTCTCTTGTTGTTCTCATTCCCCAGTGTCGCTTATTCCTGTCACTTATGTTCACTAATACATGTATCCCAGCTTGCATGAGGGGAAAAGAAAACCAGCCTGCACCATCTAACACAAAGACAGACACTAAATGAATATTAAGCACATACTTTAGTTGCCCTTGGGTGTGCCACTAGTTCCCAATCCTCACACAACAGAATCAAAAGCAGATTTTACATTTTATGATTAAATGCTAAATTAACAGCATATTCTAGACACTACTGTGTGTGATGGAAAATGTTGCTTGATTGAGAATAACTTTATTAATTTGTTTGCTTTAAACATCCTAGTCCAAAAGTAAGCACATTAATTCAGTACAGTAATTTTAATTGAGACAGGATTGACTGTCTGTTTTGTACCTTGCGGCCCATATAGATTGGTATGCCCACAATGATGACTGGGATGGCGATGCCTGCTATAAGAGAGATGACCACCGGCGCTCCCAGCAACATGCCCACCTGCCACAGAACCTTGCGGGTTTGAGACCATGGCTTCTTCCCCCAGAACGTACATCCTGAGGGACTGAGACAAGACAGAGATCACATAGGAGTGCAGACTACAGTATCAGCACGTATGGCATGTGTGGCCATATCCTTTAATGCTGAAATATCATAAAATCTATTGGATGGACTGCCATGGAATTTTTCTACAGACCCCGAGGATGAATCCTGATCATTTTGGTGATCTCCAGAGTTAAATATTTTGACAACCACTGGATGGATTGTTGGGAAATTAACAACAGATAAGACAATGGTGATACCTTGGCTTTCCATCTCATCAGGTCGTAAATATGTAAGTTTAGATCTGTGCAAAACCAATGACACATTCCCATGAGCCTCAGTTGTACTTACATTTAGTTCTAATTAAGATATGTTTGCATGCCTGCTGGCTGAACTAAGATGGTGACCCTGAAACACAAATGTGTGCACTCACATAGACACACATCCTCTTGACACGCACATGAAGCTGAATGATTATTCGTTTAAGAAACAGGTGAGATGACAACATTAACTGTCTGTTTTATGGCTGTCGTTACATCATTACCCAAACTGAATGACCTCATGTGCATTTCTCATCCTCACTGTGTCCTCTCTCCCTCAATTACAGTCATTTGCAGCTTCCATTCACATACTCACTTATCCTATAATGCTGTTAGATAAATGGAAAAGCCGGGTTATTTAAGTTTACGAGGAGTCGAGACTTTGTCACTTGTTATGTTGTTAGGTATAATAAGTGATGCCTTTAAGTGCATCAGCCTTTGGTGTTGTGGTGTACTTCTAGCCGCTAGGAAAAACAGAACAACACACTGACTAATGCTGTTTGGTCTTAATCAAGCTCCAATTAACTTGTCTGACAATATGAGCAACACAAATAGCACCTCAGGGCTATGCTATTTCTCAAAGCATGTGTTTTGTATTACAGCAGCAAATGTCACTTTGGGGGTTTAAAAGCCTGCATGAGGGGAGGGGGGGGATAATGGGAAGATATTAAGGTTGTGCTCTGTCGCTCTGAACTGGCAGATTTGCTGTGAGATGCTAAAAGTGTTGCCCTTCAAAAGGACGTGCAGTGTAATTTGTGGTGTGACAGACGGACGAGGATGAGGGGTGAGAAAAAGGAGAAGGGAGGTGTAAAAACACAATGTAAGCAAACACAAAACAGAGAAGAACTTAAAAATGGACTCTGACCAGCAGTAAGAGTCAGCTGTATCTTTAAATGTAGATAATCAGCTTCTAGCTACTCATACAGCTTAGAGTTACATATTCTGCCGCATGGAAATATGGAGGCACATAGAGCTGATTAATTGATGACAAGTCAGCAGTGACTCTCTTCCAGGACTGGAAAAATCAATGGAGGGCCAGGCGAATGGTTCAAATCACCACAGCCTCCAAACAATGACATAATGTGTGTGCCTTAGTGACTGGCCCAGTTTTTTTTTTTATCTCCAACAGGGTATTGCTTTAAAACATACAGATGGAGTAGTGACATGAATGCAGGAATAGTCATTTCATTTATTTATTTTTGAAGCAACAGAGAGCAGAAACCAGCAAATGTTCAGCATTTTTGCTTTGTAAATTACTTCTCAATCATTACATTTGGTTTTGATTAATCCTGTGATTGTCTCTTCTCGAGGTAAATAAAATAACAGTGCCCGTTTGCTTTGGTGTGTCAGTGTGTTCATGTGAGCCCAGTACCTGAGGTAGTGCACGTCTGTGATCTCCTGCATACACAGCCAGCAGAACTGACAGGCACACACAGTGCAGTTCATACGGTTACAGCTGCCGTCATTGGTCTTCATGATGTAGGCACCGCAGCGAGGACACGCTTTGATCTCCTCTGCATCTTCAGCAACAGAGTAAATGCATGAGGGGTGTCTGCACAATGTTCATTCATCCAGGAAATATCCTGGCACAGAGGGATTTGGAATAAAGACAAGGCAACAGTGGCAGCTGGTCTCACCTCCCCCTGGTTCTTCATTGAAGACATACAGCGTGGACGCATCGTTGCCGCCTGAGGTGTGGCGGGCTCGCTGTCGCCGGGCCTGGTCACACGTTTGGTTTGGGTGCCACAGCTGGCGACAGTGGTAGCAGAACTCTGTGTCACATCCCTCCCGGCCACAGCTCAGCTTGGGACACTCTGCACAGCCGTAAGCAATCACTGCATAGCTGACGAGAGAGAAAAATGACAGAGTGGACGTCTTTAATATGTCCCTGAAGGGGAGCTCACTGTTGTTAGGGCTTCTTATGAAAGGACACTTCAGTATCAGGTATCACAGGAGGATACAATCCAGGCGATCTCCCTCCTCACTGTTCCATTTAAACATCACAACTTTGTTTGCTGTTGTCTTTGCTCACAGACAGCATGTTTGTTAACTCAATGAATCACAGTGAGAGAGACATCTCTATGTGGAACTGGTTTCACCTGAACCAGAAGTAACTCCAGCCTTAGATCTCGAGTGGGCATTACGACGATAACAAGGAGCTTGACGCCCGTGGACTTAATCTCACTCCTCAGAGAGGAAATTAACATAAATTTCAGTGTTCAAAAGATTACATATTTGATGATCAAATACAAGTGGAAGTAACTGTGTGTGAGCTCTGCTGTGAAGTATCTGAAAAGCTCCTCCAGGCTTTTCCCTTAGGCATTTCGAGCCCTGTGTGGTTTTCAGGTTCGTCAGGAAGGTAGATGAATGAGGCTGAGGGCCACACACACACACACACACAAGAGGATAATTAGACTGCTGCCTGGATCCCACTTCAACATCATAACAGATTTAAACAGCATGTGTTTGATTCTCAAGTCAAACCTTTTGGCTGAACAACAAAGCTCGTGCAGATCTGCTCATGCATAAAAACATGTCCAGGTATCAGTGAAAATCTTTATCAAAGAAAGCAGTACTGAGTGGAGTATTTGGATATTATACACATTTAGGCACTTTAAAGGGGTTATGACAAAACATGCAGCAACAACATTCATATCAAATGAATTTGTGGATCAGAGGTTTCCCAAACACATGTTAATTCATCAAGATATATAATCTAAAAATAGTCTGCTTTAGATAATAACTTATTTATGGATCTATGAATATACACTTTTAAAAATTCTGAACACAAAACGTCTCCTTGGTCCATCAAGCTCCCACATCACAGCTGTCAGAATTACAGTCAGAATCAGAATATTTATTGTACCCCAAGATAAAAAGCAAAATAAGTTCAAATATCAAAAAAAAAACATCAAACCAAACCAAAGGATAAAGATGAGCCATTCATAAAAACAAGATAAAAGAAACAATACAAAAAAACCCACATAAGTTATGTTGCAGTTTCTCTCAGTTAGTTATATACACTAACTGTTATCATCTTGCAGGTGCATTAATATGAAAAAATAGCCTGCTAGTGACAAAATCATGACACAAACATTCTGCAGAATTAACAATGAGCAGAACATGAATGAGTGGAGGGGAATGTTAAAGGTACCCTGTGGAGTTTTTGACCACTAGTAGCACTAAAGGAGCAGTTATTACTGTACATGAGCTGCTTCCTGTTGAGCACAAGATGAAAATATGTAAAAGAGCCAGCTAACCATGTGTTTTATGAGAAAAGGAAATGCATTTAACACAATGTGTTTTAGTGGGAAAAAGTGAATGTAAACATGTATGTTTATAGGAAAACTCTTATGTACACATTTCAAAGTGTGCAGGCTATGTGGTTTGATCAACATTAGTTCAGACCACACAGTGTGGTAATGCTATATTTTGAAAAAAATGCTGTTATGTGACATAAACACAGACACAGAAAGATTTCCACTTGAAATATTCTGTCTGTGCGCTTAAAAAAAAAAAAAAATCCCTTGCCAACAGTAGCATCACATATGCAGCAAGAGCACGACAAAATATGCACACGCAGATACGAGCGCGTGGACACCCTCGTTTTGCCACACTTCCTCAGAGCCGACATAATCTCCAGCTTAAGCTTCTGTCACTAAGATCTCGAGGAATGTGTGTGCATGTTGGGAGCATGGGAAATACACAAAACATAACTGTGACCAGTTTATATAATGGGTCGCCACTTCAAGAGGCTCCTCTATGTGGGAAATATTTCAAACGAAAACAAGCACCAGGAAACATTTTCTAATACTCATTATTCTGCTGATTTTTTGGAGATACTTTTGAAATTGGATCTTGCTTCTCTGAGTTATATTTAATTCACCACAGCATCAGACAGATTGGCGCATTGATTTTTGCTCCACTCATTCATCACAACCAGCCTGTGAGCACTGACAGTCGGGGAGACAGACAGTCTAGTGCTGAGCCATGAACCCTGGTGCATGCGTGCTTTTGACCACAAATATTCACACAAAACATGCACACACACATTATGATTTCCCATCAGCAGCACTATCCTGTTACCTCTCCATGAACATTAAGGTGATCCTGCAATGGATCAGTGTCCGGCTATGTTGTAAACAACAGCAGAACACACTCAGAACATGACTTGTGGTTGCATTTCATGTTAATCTACTGAGGGAATTGCAAAAAAATGATGGAAAAAAAACCCACATCTACCACTTTTCCACAGTGGATTTCTCCTTGAATGATTTATTATGACATATTTGATTGATTCTGCAATGAAATTACATCATAGTTGTGCTTTAAGCATCTCTATGTGACATGATGTAATCCACAGTTCAGCCAGTTCCTTGAACTCCCAATGCAACATGTATTTGGTGTTACCGTATGTATTCCCAGGTTTACAGATTTTTGCAGGCCTGCTTCATAACTCACTGTTCTGTTTCAGGATCTGCAAAATATTTTTGTTGCATCAAACTTTTAACAGCTTTGGGATGCGTGCAGAGCTCAAACTGAGCTTCCTCTCAGCTCCTCAGTTGCTCTTTTCAAAGCTCAGTCAATCACTCTCAAGACAAAAAGTCTTGTGTCTTACGACATAAAGCCGCTGACAGGATGACAGCGTTTTGACAAGAGCTGCCACATCTTAACGTTGAATTGGGGCTTTTTTTTCTCTCAAGGTAATTACAGTACAGTGAATTGCTATTACATGACTCATGATGTCAATAAAAAGTTGAGACGATCTAGAAAAGACAGAGTCTTTGTGACTTTGAAGTGAGACTTTTTCAAGTGGAAATATGTAAAAAAAAATATTGTGGTTTTCACCTGCAGTCAGGCGAGGGACACCAGCGTGTATCTGGATCTGCAGCAAGGAAACGCCTCAACTGGTACTCCTCAAACCGCTCCAGCAGTGCCCGGTCATCCAGGATGGCGCGAACATCCAGTGGCGCCAGTGTCTCAGGGCACTGCGGGCACGCGATGCCCACCCGGCTCTCTGATATCTCGATGCGCAGGTACTGGCGGAGGCAGTCGGAACACGTCCGGTGGGAGCAGGAGCTGAGGCGTGGGAAGTGGCAGCGTGGTTGACTGAGCAGGCACAGTGGGCACTCCTCCAGATGTTCATCCAACAGCTGCTCCTGGCTGGAGGAGGAGAGGGATAGGACGCCAGTGGAGCCACTGCTGACCCCACCCACGCACTCAGCAGTAGCGGCTGCACCGTCCTCGCCGGCCTCCGATACCACCACCGCTGCTGCTGCTGCTGCCTGGCCTCCTCCTTCTCCTCTTTCTCCTCCAGCCTCTTCTGCTGTTAGGCCCTGTGAACAATTACAGAGCTAAGGTTTACCAGAGCAAATCACATACATTAAATATGTACTCAAACACTGAGTGGAGGACGGTCTGCTACTGTTCACAAAAATGATTCAAAAGGAAGAAATTAATGAAAGCCAATGGAACATCCTCACATTTAGTGAGGAGTGCATGTAGGTGGATACTTGCCTTTCTTGGTTTCTTGGCAACTTAATTTCTTGAAAATTACCAATTAATTAAATAAACACTCTAATGGATTTGGGCTATAACAGTATGGGAGAGAGAGGGAGCAAGCAGAAGCTAGTACATCCAAAGTTAATGATCTACAGCCTCTCCTCAGGTTCTTCTTACTTCTGTGAGACATTCTGACTCTGGCAAAACTAGACATTTATCTCTACACAAGAGGTATAATGAACAAGATTATACATTATTATTTCATTTATAATGATGGTAGTGCTTAAAATCATATGTGAGAAAGACATGAGAAATGCTTTGAGCAGCTGCCACTGAGAACTAAGAACTAAGAACAAAGTTTAAAAAAAAATATGAAAACTAAAAGAAATGCTGAACAAAAACTCACCAAGTGACCAAAACAAAACTAGTAGAATTAATGCAACAGAGATGGGATTAGTTGGTCGGCCTCACCTGGTCTGGATGCTCGCTCGGGGTCAGGGTGATGGCCACCTCTTCTCTGGGCCAGGAGTCCACAGGCCTCTCCGGCTTCGGCTCCGATTTGGGCTTCCTGCTGAAGAAGTTCAGGAAGCTCAGCGGCCCTGTCTGCTGCTTGGGCCTCTTCATGGTGTGGGACTAGAGCAGCTGAGGAGGACAGGCCAACGACCATGGGCAGGATGCAGAAGTGTGTGTGTGTTTGTGTATGTGTGTGTGAGAGAGAGAAAGCGAGAGAGAGGAGAGAGAGAGAGTGTGTGTGTGTGTGTGTGTGTGTGTGTGTGAGCACAGCGAGCTCTCACAGCTCTGAGTCGGCTGCTCTGCGGTGCGAGGGAAGGATGCAGAGGTAGACGACAGGGAGGAGGTAATCCCTGCCCGAGGGGAACATCACTAACTTGGAGCCTTTCCGAGGACTGGTCACGTGATTCTCTTTCTCTCTCTAAGGCCTCCTCCTCCTCCTCCTCCTCCTCTGCAGTTCCCTCAGTCTGCGTTAGTCCTGAACTGGCCGACTGTCCTTCATCATTTTAGGCCTCCTCTTCGCTGACAGCAGTCCTTTTCCCTGCAAACAAACAACACAAAATAACAGTGAACACACATTTTCATCAGGAAATATTTTGTTATACAAAAAAGGGGACTTTTTTTTTACATGAAAAGTGGAGCTGATTGATCAGGTTTTTTTTGTGAAAATTAAAAAAGTGAAATGACAGCAGAATGCAATTTATTTTATTAAACAAAAATTTAGCTACCATATTTCACAGTTACACATACATTTCCCATGTTATGAAATAGGAACAGGAATAGGAGCATTTTAAGTCATCTGAAATTAACTTTATCTTTTGTTATTGATCTACAACAGTAGTCATACTCAAAAGAGGACAAAAGATATATCTGAGGAGGGTCACGTGATGATTAATAGGAAAGGAAAGCAAGAAAACAAAATTATATTTGTTTTCCTGACTTTACCCAAATCTTTTCTTGGGTGATTTTACTTCTTTAGAAATATTAAACACTAGCAACATCAAGGAAACTCACTCTTTGGTTCACACCCAGTCACGACCAGACAACATACTGAATGAAACTGGTGATGAACTAGTAATATGAACACATGTATTTAAAGATAAGATACATACGGTGCAGAATAGTGCAAAAATGCAATATAGTGCAAAACGGAACAATATAAAAACACTGTAAGAACATATCATATAAGAGATATGCCCCCATTTTAAGGGTCACAAGTATCAACAAGGCAGGAAACTGGTGTTAACCGTACTGGCCAGCCTATAACAAAGTATAAAAATAAATATAATAAAGTATTTGGAATCATTGGTGTTTGCCATGTAATCAGCCACAAATGCTTCAATTCATACTGAACTATTCTCTTTTTTTTCTCATGTAAAAAAATCTCTCTGTTAATCCCATGTGCACATAAATAGAACTGTTATCTATGAACTTTGTCTCCTTTAACAGAATCCTATTATACAGAACGATAACAGTAAACAGACTTTTTCATAAAAACCTAGATGGCTTGATCTGTGCCATGACATTTCATTTGTTATGTTATATTAATATTTAATTACTGCAAACCTAATCCAAAAATACAAGCTATATTATGTATTAAATAGTGTGCTCAGTCTCTTATCATTTACTCAAAAACTGAGCAGACACAAAACCCAGAAAATCTGACCTTTCAATAATTTCACAGAAATAGCAAATTCACACATAAGCTATGCCAATTTGCTAATTTAAATCCCCTGACAGGCATTCATATGGAATAAAATTCAAAAAGAAAAGACACAGAGGGGTTTGTGTCTCTGTGACCCATCATACAAGCTCAGACATGAGTAATAAGGTCACAGCCATGAGACACAAGGAGCAGATGGACGAGAGTTGTGACTGGTTTGGCAGTAAGGATCGGGGGAGATGGTGGGTGAAGCAGTGATAGACGGCACAGACGACTCATTCTGTCTCCATTAGGAAGCCGCAAGCTTTCATAATCATAACCCAGAGAGCAAAGAGAGCATGAGGTGATTCGTGCAAACCCAGACCAATTAAAATAACTGTCTCCTTATTGACGCTACGTCAAATCAGACCAGGAATATGATAGGGTTATCATTCATCTAAAGATCTCAAACTGCTTCTCTAAAGATTCATTCTTTATATGAAATGAAGTGACCAGGGCATGGCTACAGGAGCCAGATGCTTCATCCTTCCTTCAAGGATGCACAAAGAGTTGGGATTTATGTAACACTGCAGCGCCTAACCTGCCTTCTTCCATAGAGACCGAGACTTACAGTTATATTTATATTCTAGTCCTGTGGATATGTTCAAATTGACGTGAATAGCAGGTTCCTCTTTACTGCAGGGTAATTTAAGAGTAAAGAAAAGACTCCATGCCCATTGAGAAGTTGGCACCATAAACTGATGATTACTGTTGATATTTTAGAAGATATGTTTTTCCACTGTAGCTCTGCAGGGAATACTGTATCTGTGTGTTCACTGAGATACACAGAACATTGCAGACCATGGAGAGTTCATGTTTTTTTGTGCTGGGATTATTCACATGTGTCACTGCTTGCAGAGTTTCCAAATAATTTAAAAAATGATCATTGGAAACTTTTAGAAGAAGACAGCCAAATGTCTAAGTGAGTCTACAGTCAGATAACATAGACACTACTGGACATATTTAGAGGTGAAACAAAGATTGCTAATAAACAAAGTAAAATATTTTATGATAAAATTGGTCCGAATCCCCATGCATGTTTTTGGATGGTGGGAGGACGCCAGAGTACCTGGAAAGAACCCACGCAGACACAGGGAGAACATGTAAACTCTACACAGAAAGGTCCCAGGCTGGGAATCGAACCCAGTTCCTTCTTGCTGTGAGGCGAGGCGACAGTGCTAAATACTACACCACCATGACGCCCTGTTTAACGTCTTTTAATAATAATAATAATGCTCTCAGGTCCTTCTTCCAACATTTGCTATGTGAAAACTTGTAACGCCTACAGTATAAATTCAGACTTTGTCTGCAGACTTTAAAAAAAAAACAAAGCATTGAAGGGCATCCTGTGTTGAGTTGTGCATCCGCTTGAATTTCTCCAACATCCATATTCCACAGGGACCGACTTTCTTCCAAAGCATCGACCTCTATGATGAACACTCCACTGCGCTGCTGCTTATTTATAGACATAATTCCCACATAAGAAGACATCAAAAGCGAACACATACATAACATGTCTCTGTAGTGTATCTACTGTAGGCATTCACATATACACGCTGAGTGTTTTTGAATTATAGCTCAGTGAGATCCAGCCACTCCACACTAAAAGTTCCCATCAGTATGTTAAGTAACGTTGGCTTTGCAGAAACCTCACTGCTCTTCCACAGACGAGCAAAGATAAAGAGGGGATAGGCAGGAAGTGTTTTTGTACACAATCTTGATTGGATGGACCATTTTATCAACAGGAAGTGAATGATCTCAAGCCAAAAGGATGAAAATGCCACACTCACACACACACACAAATATAAACAACGAGGGTTTTTGTAGCGAGTTGTTTGAGCACAAAGCTCAAGATTAAAATCTGCACAATCAATTAATTTGAAGATTAAACAAACATTTCTATATGACTTGAAATATGAGCTGGCTCTAGTCCATACATGGCTGCCTAATTCAACCTAACAGCTGAGCTAACAATGAAAAATCCTGTTATGCCTATTTAGTTATTTCTTTAATTAATGTGTTAAACTTTACGACGTTTACCCTGGATATATCTGCATATATTCAATGGAAAGAGAAAGAGTCCTGCTGTCTTTAATGTCATCCCTCAGAAAGCTCAAGGGAACTCTGTTAACAACACAAAGATGGACGGATGGACACAGATGCTGCTCGGAAAGAGAGAGCACATTTTCAGTTTACAGCTTAATGATTTTCTTTTCTCTTGAATGAGTGTGTGTGTGTGTGTGTGTGTGTACAGTAAAATGCTGCTGAGGCCAAAGACACACTTAAAGAGTTCACCTCCCCTCTTTACACTACAGCCGCTCCTTTGATGTTTCAGACCTCTCTCACTTTCTAGGGACGTCTTGGCCTCAGAGAAAGAGCGATCCGGAAACGCTGCCTTTACAAGAATTCTAATTCTTAAGGCGTCTTGATGGATTACGGAGAATTAAAAGGACAAATTTAAAATCGGTCCCAGAACTTTCTTTCTGTGCCAGAGCACAAAGAGATTAAATTCTGGGTTTTCACCCTCCATTCATGTGGAAATTCTGACCTACATGTGGCATTTAATGACTGTATAAGTGTGATAACACACCTTTAAGTTCTGTGTCACACTTAGGAGTAACACTGCAATGACAATCACAACCTGCTGCTGGTTTGGGGGCGCCGGCTATGTCTGAGAGTTTGATAGCCACACCACTAGAGAGGGTAAAAACAATCATCCCAATAAGCTAAAAAAAAAAAAGAAATCCTCTGAAGGGAATCTCTCTGTCTGCAGCCTCACAGTATGGAGGCAGTGAGGAGATATGGATGTCTACTGTCAAACTCAAGATGGCTGTCTGACCCTGTGACCTGCTGAAGCACTTTAAGACTGGCCGACATCTTTTCTTGTGCTTTTATCTACACCGGCGCACAAAAATAAAAGCTTCCGCCACATGTCTTAATGTCTTTATTCACAGCAGCAACCCCTCATTTTTAATTTATTAAAAACCAGCAGGCAACAGAAAACCGATCCCTCGGCCAAAAGCATCAGAGGGCATCATTACATAATGTAAAAAAGCTGTGGCTGGACTCTTGTTTTCTTACCTACTGACATGATTCAGCATGCTGATTCACACCAGCTTCAATCTGACGACTAAAGCGTCACACACTAAAACATATGAAAATTATTATGAAGGGAACACAGACTTTTAGAGGGACCTCCCACCAATTTTACACATGAATAACTCTGATGATATCACTGGGGTTATCTCAGCTTGGGTATTTAACATAAAGTAGATTAGTCACAATATGTGTTACAACCTGGAGGCATGGATTTAATAAAGCAGGAAAGGTCAAATGAAACGATGCTATTGGTTCCATTATTATTATGGTTACACTAAAAGTGAGTCCCCCAAATTTATACAAGTGCAATACTAAGAAACCCATCTATGATACTGAAGGTGATGTTCACAATAGAGATGCACCGATCCGATACTGGAATCAGTATCTGTGCTGATATTGGAAAAAAAAAAAAAATTGTTCCAATTCTATTCCATTTGGTGACAATGGGCCCGATCCACAGGGGAAAGTATTAATTTGTAACGTGATAGAGAATGAGACATTTTTTTCATAAACACAGCACTTATTAGAGCTAATGTTGTGTCGCTCTGATTTTAGCAGCTTATGTATAGATACATATATATTTATATATAGTTAAGATGAGATAAAACCTCTCTCTCACAACAGTTATCATACACCGTAGTAAAAGTATGGGGATTAAAAAAAATAATAAAAAATGATATATGATGCAAATAGTGCAAAAATGCAATACAGTGCAAAACCAACAATATGAGCGATATAACAATATACGAGAAGAGAATAACACAGTAAGCTGCTAAGTAAGAGGTTACAAGTGACACGTGCTGATAAAGTGACATGTTTTAATGAACAGTGGTACAGTGATATGTGGATATATGTTGAGATGTGGAGGCAGACAGAGAGAGCGTGTGTCTCAGGTTGATTACTTATAAAGTCTGATGGCCACAGGAAGAACTTTATCCAAGTGGTAAATAAGTAAGTGAGTTCATTTATATCTGTTTATTTGTGCCAGGAGAAAATCACATCAAACCATACTTTATCTAATATTTTTGCATTTCAAACAAATGGAGGTTGTGACTTTAATGTTCTAAAATGAAACATTTATTTGTAATAATACACTGTAAGTAATCAAAGTCATGATTAATTTAATATATAGCGTTCTTAAATCTATCTTCAGTCTATAAGTTAGCATATATAGTGGAATATAGGCCTACTCTGCCTATTGATGACATAAAATGACAGATGGGGTTATTACACAACTAACATCTGCCCCTGAAGCGTTCTCCCTCCTTTGAAACACCAAACAGGCAAGAAACGGGGCACCTTTTTTTTTTCCTGTATTGTGTCCTTTGAATGAACCACGCTGTCACAGTTATCTCCTCAGTTTTGAGGCGTGTTTTTTTTTCGAGGACACTTGTGAAACAAGCTGTTGCTATGCAGTCACTGAACAGAGAGGATGTCTGATGTTGAGTTCAGCCTTAGAGGAGGGAAACCTGATGATACATCCTATTAAATATCTCTTCACTGGACACAAGCCCACATCAGCAATGCGGGTTTCAGAGGCATGAGAGTGACCTCAGCCTGCACACACACACACACACACACACACACACACACACACACACACACACACAACGTGCACTCCGTGGCATCCCTGACCAAAATATTCAGTTTCTGCACCATGTGGCGCTCAACACTGAGTCTTAGTGACCTCTGGCAGGCTGCAGGCTACATGCTGTTCAATAACTACAATATAAAGGTTTTTTTTTTTACGTTTTACATACATTACATCATAAAGTTTGGTGTGGAATTTAAAACTCTCTGATCTACATGTTTGCAGATCAAATAAAATAACTGTCATTTAACCAAAAATAACACAATAAACCATCAGGACAGGCCCTTTTAGGAGGATATAAACTGTTTAATAAAACTGATCTTATCAAAGGAAGCCTTGCATAACCTTCATATTTATAATAAAAAATAATAATAATAAATTACTACATCCTTCCATTTTAATCACTTGAAGAGGGCTCTGTCCAGAGCATCAGTATTGCAGGGAGTGGCATGTTTAATAGGTTACGTATTCGCATTCACCTCCACCTCCAGACATCCCTCACAAACACGAGCAGCAGCAACATGAAGCCGTGTGAGGGGAAAAAATTTCAGAGTCTGCAGATAAAACGGGCGATTATTTCTATTACGTAAACGGTATCTTACCTCTCTGTGCAGTGGCTCCTCTTGCAGCGTAGAATCAACAACTGGCTCCTCCCCTTGAGGAGCAAACAGGAGCAGAGATCTCCTCCTCTCCTCCTCTCCTCCTCCTCCTCACTGCTGCACACAGAACACACAGAAGAGGAGGAAAAGCTGCAAACAGGCTGTGGACGATGGTCCAGAGACAGACCGAGGACAAGAGAGGAGACCTGCGGTGAGGAGAGCCCTCCTCCTCCTCCTCCTCCTCCTCCGGTGCAGCAGCAGACTGATGGCCAGAGGGGAGGCTCACTGCAGTGACATGAACCAATGGGATGACGCAGAATCCCAGGATCTCCTGTTCATGAATGCTCCTGTCCCACCAAAAAACACACTGTGGTACTCACATGTTTTCATAGACAAATATACACACATGCTCATGACTCTTTTTTTGTCCCAGTCATCACAAACATGACAGGATTTATGCTGATGATTTACTTTTAAAAGAAGCCAAATGTTCACAGGAGGGAAATATGTCACATCTGTATGATAAATCCCCCCCAAAAAATAAAAAAATAAAATAGGTTGGTAATCAGAAATATTGTTAATTTAGTCAAACACCTTACGCTGGTGGTGGTCTAACACATTTGCATAATAATATGTAATACACAATAATAAAAATTATACATTTGTGAATTGCTGAGTATATATACAGACACACACATACACAATCTCTTTTTTATTATACAAATATGGCAGGATGAATGTTGATCATTTACTTTTATATTAACCTCAATGCTCAGGAGTGAAATATATTATATCCAACCTGTAACTCACCTGTAAAAACATTCCTTGGGGATCTCTTGAAGCACCTGCAGAGGCCTGTGACCTGAATTACACTATGCACACTATATAAATGCATACACACACACACACACGCCATGTCTATTTCTATATATATATTTGTCCCAGTCATTATAAATATGACAAGATTTATGTTAATCATTTGATTTAAGGTCAAATGCTCACAGGAGGGAAATATATCATATTTTATCTATATGGTAAATTCCAGTAGAATAAAAGAGGCTATATACAAAAGCATTCCTCAGGGATCATGAGGCACCTGCAGAGGCCTGTGGCTGCAGCAGTAAAAATGTCTGCATTTTTTATGATGAATAACACACAGGGCGCACATTAAAGGTGTGAAGTCTATATAAAGACCTTTTTAGGAGGACAACCTATATATCTTTTAGGTTAGCCTAGTTATAATCCTAGTTAAATCTTTGGGTCCACAGAGTGAGTGGATCTTTGTCATTGAACAGTAAAGGAAGCTTATAAGCACTCTACGTTTGTATAATTGGTGACATAAAATTATTATTTTAAATTACTGTGTATTTATAAATTATAGTTAATATTTAAGAATATGCTATGTATTTTAATCATGTGTCTCTCCCTTTTTAGGCGGATAACTTTTGATTCTTTTGCAAAATGCAGGTAATGGCCTTCAAATTAGCCTACTAGACATGAGCAAACACTTTCTGCCCATATTTTTTTACGTTGTTTCCACATATGAAGCATTTGTGCATTTCCTATTACGTTACATTGTCATTATGTGAATTAGATGTTGTTTTTTTGTATTTTGCAGTGTAAATGTGGTTTCAGTCTCGTAAAGCCTGCTCTATTCTCCCTCTGTTAGATAGGTGCGCTTTGTTTCTGTAGTACTGACAAAATGATCTGGCTCAGAACTGCAAAACAGTTTGGAATTTCAGCCGCCAGTTCATATAAGAACTACAAGTACAATGATTCAGTGAGGTAGAGCAACCGGATATTATTTTCGGAAACGGAAACACCCAACTAACGGAAGAGAGGGGATACAATGGAGTCAAGATAAATCCCGCCAGCGACAATAAGACTTCCGGTATACGCCCCGTACCTTCGGAATAAAAGCTACGAATTTAAACTGGTCTTATTTTAGGAATAGGTTTAGAAATACTGTGATTTTCTCATTGTTCAGGCATACAAATTATATCAAATGCAAATGTACGACAGAACTGGATCACTCACATGTCGCACGTGAATTAGTAGAACTCTGTATGGGCAAACAAACCTAAAAAGCTCACATTTAGGCTCACAGTGAACGCAAACGCAGTACATCTCGTGAATGGCACGATAAATAAAAACGGATGTAAACAGAGTCAAATTACCTTGTTCAAATCCTAAAATCTCCTCAGTAAACAGTGTAAAGTCGGCTTTCCCCGCATTTCTTTGGAGATGTCGCTTTTATTCCGAATGAGTCAGACCGGAAGTAGCATTGTTGATGCTGCAGTTGGATCACAGGCGTCTCAGAAAATCAATTAAGTTATGAAAAATACCATTAATTGCCTTTCTTTGTCACCGCAGCTCATGAAGAAATGGCGGATCTCCAGACGTTGTACATCTGAGGACAACCATTTCACATTTAATGGCGTGTGTCACGACGATAAAGATCATCTCAATCGACAGGGATATTTTCGTTTTTTAGGTAAGTTAGCTTGATAGCTAACTAGTGAAGTTGACATTAGCTTCACGGCTAATTTAGCTGTAGGTTAACACGTTTAACCACGGCTAATATTGACTGAACATGGCACTTGTCAGTCAGTACTACACGCGGATGAGGACGCGTCTGTTAAGCCTCTCTTTCGGTTGCTTACGGTCAGTTTTTCTAAATATTCCTGACATTTTCTGCCGTGCAGTGCCAACACCAGCTAGTTGAATGCTACATTGAGACATGTTTCAGTCTAAACTGACGGTTGACTCGCGTCATTGCTCTCTGTCGGACTGCAGCAACAGAGCTAATGTGTTAGCCATTTTGCTAAAGTAGCTGGATAGCTAGCCACTCAAAGGTGGATTTTGTGTTTGACACAATGTAATGCACTAAATCCAGCTAATATACCTAAATTACATCTGTGTTCTGTGACATTAAATGCTGTGTAATGTCATCCAGTTTACTACAATAGGATTTGCTGAAGGATAATATAAACTCTGCTGTCTCTTGACACCAAATTAGTGACTGACTCAGTCGGTTCGTAGCATTTGCTGACATTTTTAGGGTTTAACAGATGTTAAGGAGCTAGAAAATCTCAATCAGTCTAATCTAAATCACATACATGGCACTGTTGTCCAGTTTAAGTAGTGTCTTCATCCATTTCAGTCATAACAAGCTATTTGTAGAATCATCAGTCAATATCATTTTGGGTATAATTTTTTCAAACAATGATTGCAGAAATCCACAAATCCAAGCTTCTATAGCATGAGCATTTGCTGTTTTCTATTATTATTTTGTGATTAGGAAATACATCTCTGTAGGTTTTGGCATAACATGCAATCTGAGTATGCTGCTCGGGCTTTAGGAAATTGTGGTGGGGCTTCTTTAGACCAAACAATGAAAATATTACTTTACAAAACAAATCACATACTCATTGATTTTGATTATTTTTGTTTTGCTGTGCAGAAATACTGAAGAATATCTTCCAAACAGACAAGAATGAGCTGATGGTTGTTGAAGTCTGCAAGAAGACGTTGCGAAAAAGAGAGCGGTTGTCTGGAAGATGCCAAGAAAAAAACAGCAGAATCCACAGCCTGTCAAGTGTACGTATGCAGACATCTTTTGTCTCACTTCTTTACTTAAACAATGTACAGTAACTGTATCTTATTTAGTTCCTCGTTTAGTATGAGATGACTGTTAGAAAATTCGCTGCTTCACAGTTCAAGCTGTTACAAATAAACACACAATGCAGCAAATAGTATGTTTAACTAAGTCCTTCACCCCTTGTCACATACAACAAATTATTTATTCACCACAACAACATGCAAAGCTGAAGACCACCTCTATTTTGCATATAACAAATCTGGGATTTTGGTTGCAACCGTAAACTTAGTATGTACTTAAAATATCAAAAATAAATCAGTAATAATACAGCCAAGGGTTTGATTTTTTTATCGTCTATCCTAGCAAATTGTTTGTGTTTGCACCTATTTAATAGCCATTTATTATCTAATCTGATTTGATGAGGCTCAGTGAAAAAGAGACACATCCCATGTTAAACACTAAAACAACCAATAGATGGCAGCATGATGCGCTCTTTCTCAAGGATTTCACCAAGAAGTGCTGATGAGCCTGATGCCCTTGAATTGGCCTGGTGGTGCTTTTGTGAACAGTGACAGCTGTGTGATAGCAGTTTGGATTTCATCAAGCTTGAGAGACCAAGTTAGGATTTCAGGCGTCATTAGCTGCAACTGCAGTAAAAGAGCTCCATCTGTCAGCTGATAGCAGCTCATTTTTTGCTCATAAAATGCAGTTTATACCCTGCCGGGAAGTAAATTAGCTTTTCTTCCTAGATTATGTCCACAGTTTTACTTTTTTTTGTGTTAAACAAATATTGTGGTGGAGCTAAATTATTTTTACCAGCTGAGAAACAGACCAATTACTGATGATCTGGCTATCTGCAGTTCCACTCACCTTATGTTTGTATACTTGACTAACATAAATTTCACATTGTGTGAAGTTTCACATGAGTGGGGTGGCAACAAACAGTTACACAGATGGCTCGACAAGGAATGCCAAAACCACCTGCAGCAAAATAAGAAAAGTTAATGCCCTTTTTTTTACATTTATGGAAAAATATGATGTAGTTTACTAATAATCACTTGAAGGCTGGAGGTAATTCTCAATACCACCAAGCTTACTGTTCATAAGGAGTCCTTCACCCTTCATGTCTGATTTAGACATTAAAACATCAAGATATTGATTTCTGTTATAAAGTATGCTATATCTACCTAGGTATGTCACTACAAATCAGGCTGACAACAGTCCTAGTTGACACTGTGACAGTGAAGCAGCTTCAAGGTTGTGGATTTTCTCTCAAGTGTTACTTTCTGCTGTGTGTCACTGCCTTGAGAGCCAATAACAGTGAAACATTCATGACGAATTGTTGAAACTAACCCACCAGTGAAGTGATAGTCGTCGTCAAATGTTCTGATTTGCTCCTTTCTATGACTGTAGTGGATTCTGATGATGGTGTAGCCGTTGAAGCTCCAGGAAACCTCAGCTTAGACACAGACTTCCTGCTAGGACAACACCTTGAGTTTGGTGATCCTGATCATGACAACAAGATTCTAGGCCTGGAAAAGTTCTCAGGTTAGTAAACCATTTTCTAACAACAACAAATTATAATCTGAAAGATTTCAGTCCTGGTGGACTTGGCAACACCTGTGGTTGCCACGGTAACTGCAAGTTCTTGAGTCACTGAAGTAGAACGAGAGAGAGCAGCTGGTATATTTGTTTACAGCTTAGCCAAACAAACATGTTTGTTCGGGACAAGCTGGCTTTTAGCATGCATTTTTGATGAGCGACTGGTCAGTGGTAACGCTGTGACAAAATGCCTGTTTCCTTTGGTTCCTTCACAATAAAAGGCACCCAGCATTTCACACTGCAGTAAAGTCAGTCTCCACTTTCAAACTAGCCCCCCCAGACAATTTCACATTTATTCAGTAAAATAGTCAGTCAGCAAATAAATAGTAGAACTCAAATTAATGATGACAAAATAATGAAATAGTTACCACCTGCAAATGTTATTTTAGACAAAAACTGAGACTTGAAATTCCTCAGAGACTTTGTCAACTGTGTCAGTTATTAGGCAAATAACAGTATATATCAAATGATGACCATGAGTAGTTGATTTAATTCAAATTTGAAGGATTATCGATTTAAAAAGGTGGCTGGTGCTCTTGTGAGCTTGTCTGTCTTTTGACTAAAACGTCCAGTCAGTCGTCGTTTCACTCAGTGTGATGGAAACGAAAGGATTCTCTGTAAATCTAGTGGATTGTTTTCCGTCTTTGTGAGTTTTTAATTCATTCAGTAATAACTGTTAGAAGACATTTGAATTGGTTTCGGTTCATTTGTGCAGGAGTGTCTCAGTAGTTTAAAATGTGATGTCATTCTTATTTATACGTTGTGTGTAAACAGTGATGGAGGTTTTGTAAATGTCATTATCTCAGCTGTGTGAGGTTCACTCAGTGAGGTCGCCATTAATCCATGCCCATTTGCATGTCAGCCAATCACGTGTCGCCAGCCTGGGTGCTATGAAAATTATAATATGTAATAATAATGATTTTATTGTCGTGAGTTAAGTATTAAATTATTTCACACTTTATTTGTTCAGATATATTTTCCTGCATTTACTCTTATAATTATTTAGAAATAGCACATTAGATTATTAAAAATGGGTCATTTTTGGACTTTGTACATTTGTGTTTAATACCTGTTATAGTTGTGTAACTTGACTCTGTCCACTCAGTAGAAAGGAGGGAAAGTCTTTCAACCAAGTGTTTCTCTTTTAGTGCTTTACTGTTGTTACTTGGTGCTTCTTCACCTTCCTGCTTGTGTTTGGAATATGTCTCCATTTAGTGTACTTCATAAACATCTAAACCCACATGTGGTAAATACATGTATTGATTAGACCAGTGGTTCTCAACTGGCCTCACTCTGGGACCCACATTTTCCCATGGTCCTTACAGTAAGTCGTGACCCACTTTTATAGAATCCAAGCAAATTTATTTTTTTTATTTAAAAAAAAAAAAAACTTTCAAGACTCAAATCAGTAACATAAATACATCTGTTGTATTGAGTAAAGTGTCAAGTTAATGGTAGTTACCTTGGCTACCCAGCCTGGGCGGCTGCACGTGTATGCGTGCCTATTAAGCTATTTTTCAAAATAAAAGACATGTCAAACATGCACATTAAATATTTACTTTTTTTGATCAGCTGTTGGTGACCCATCCAGAATGTGTTCACGACCCATTTTGGGTTGGGACCCACCAGTTGAGAACCACTGGATTAGAGAATAAAAGGGAAGAGGAGAATCACGCAGCCTGATTGTTATCGTACAGGTCAGTCGACTCCACAGTTTGAGCTTCACTGTCTTGGTGAAAGGACGACAGTCTCATTGTGTTTTCTATAAGCACTTCCTGTCGTTATTATGTAAACGTGTGACGAAGCTCAACGTGATGTAAATAAATGTAATCGTTTTATACTGAAAGGAAGCCGTGGCTTCAATGGTAAAGAAGCTGCACCACAGTGAGGACTCACAAGTTTTTCCAGTTTGCTCTGAGAAATGGTTCCCAGCATGACTCTTTGTCAGAGAGAATGATCTGAAAAATGGAAAAGTAGAGAAAGGAGCTGAGACGCCATTATTATATAAGGGTCATAAAAATAGGACCATTACCATCAAGGACACCATTATAAGAGGGCATTTATTCATCATCATCATCATCATCATCTGCTGCCTCTGCTCCCACTACCCCACTGCCATTATCGTTTCCCCCTCATCATCATCATCATCATCATCTACCCTCATCATCATCATCATTATCATCATCATCAGCAGCAGCAGCCTCACCATTATAGTCATCATCATTATCATTAGGCTTGGTAATCATCCACGAGGGGTTTCCGTGGGGCAGGATAAAAGGGCAGCCTCGACTCGCTCCTTCCTCACATCCTGCCTCGGCTGTTGTGAAGGAAGGTGGTTTTTCTTCGCTTTCAGAAGCCGACGAGAGCTGTGCCTCGAAGTTCTGAAGCTAGTCTTTGGGGAAAAGTGTTGTGTTTTTGTTTTGTTTTGCCTGTTTGTTGCCTGGAAATCTCAGATTGCATGACAACAGCTGGTAGCACTGTGAGTATGAAATGTTTCTCTAAAATTCACTTTTCTGAACCTTGTGTTTTGTTGACAGGAGAAATTGTGTTGTTTCACTCAGTGTGGTTTTCTAGAAATCTAGTGGATTGTTTACCATCTTTGTCAGTTTTTAGTCATTTGTTTGAATTGGCTTCAGTTCATTTGTGCAGAAGTGTCTCAGTAATTAAAAATGGGATGTCTTTCTCTTTTTACGTTATGTGTAAACAGTGTTGGAGGCTATTATCATTTTATTATGACACTCAGTGAGGTCACCATTAAGCCACGCCCATTTGCACCTCAGCCAATCATGTGTCTCCACCCTGAGTACTATGAAAATTCTACTATATAATAATAATAATTTCTCATGGGTTTAATATTAAATTATTTTACAATTCATTAGTTACATTATATTTTCCTGCATTTATTCTTCTTACATTTGTATTTAATATCTGTTATAGTTGTGTTACTTTATTCAAGTGAAATATACAGATAGTTTTGCAGTATATTGATAAAGATGTGTGTGTGATGATCTCTGATGTTGTTTATTGTTCGCTTTATCTCATCTGCTGTATTCAGGTCTGTCTTGCAAAAGACAATCTCAGCAACAATATCTAGTTAACAAAAGGCTATAATACTTAATAAAAGGTATTAATAAAAGGCTATAATACTTAATAAAAGGTCTTAATAAAAGGCTATAATACTTAATAAAAGGTATTCATAAAAGGCTATAATACTTAATAAAAGGTATTAATAAAAGAGTATAATACTTAATAAAAGGTCTTAATAAAAGGCTATAATACTTGATAAAAGGTATTTATAAAAGGCTATAATACTTAATAAAAGGCTATAATACTTAATAAAAGGTATTTATAAAAGGCTATAATACTTAATAAAAGGTATTCATAAAAGGCTATAACACTTAATAAAAGGTCTTAATAAAAGGCTATAATACTTGATAAAAGGTATTAATAAAAGAGTATAATACTTAATAAAAGGTCTTAATAAAAGGCTATAATACTTGATAAAAGGTATTAATAAAAGAGTATAATACTTAATAAAAGGTATTAATAAAAGGCTATAATACTTGATAAAAGGTATTAATAAAAGACTATAACACTTAATAAAAGGCATAATAGCAGAGAGAGACAGACAGAGGAAGGACAGTTGGTGTGAGATATTGATTGAGTGACTAGCAGTGTAGAAATGTGCTCACATTTAGAGCAGGATTTGAGCAGCTCTTTGTTCTGAAGTCACGTGCACTGTTGAGAAACACGTCTTTCTCTTTGTCTTCCCAGAAGTAGCTGCTGAGATCGGTTTCTCTGTGTATCCTCTGGCTGATGAGGACAGTCCTGCCTACAGCCAGCTCAGCATGGAAAGTGAAACGGACAACTCCCACAGCACAACGGACAACGGCAGGGAAGACGAGGGCAGCGCGTCCCAGTCCGAGCCCAGTTTCCCTCCCTACCTGTCCTGCAGGGGCTGTGGACAGCTCCGTGACGAACCTCTGGGACCTGGCATAGACCTGGTTGGTCCGTACTGCCTGAGGTGCTGCAAAGCCTCCAGGGAATCCAAAAGCACAGACTTTTGTTCGCCTTTTGGAAGCATCGGAGGAATTCGCTCAGGCTCCCATTTGCAGCTCGACGGGGAAGGGGTGGGAAACGGGATGGCTGACAAAGCACTGACAGCTGAGGACAAACTTGCCAAACTGCACTCTTGCCATCTCTGCGGCTTCTCTTCACGTTATGCCAACCATGTGAAGCGTCACATGAAGACTCATAACGGGGAGAAGCCCTTTAACTGCCCCTTGTGCACTTACGCCTCGGCCCAGCTGGTGAACCTGCAGAGGCACCTGCGCATTCACACCGGGGAAAAACCATACAAATGTGACATCTGCACTTTCGCCTGCAGTTCCCTTGGCAACCTCAAGAGACACCAGCGCATGCACGTGCCCTCTGCAGGGGCGGCACAGGACGCCGCGCCACGACCTGCCAGTGGCCAGAACAGCCTGAAGAGACATGTGACCGGGCAAAGACCCAACGAGGAGGCGTCTGGTCCTTCAGCTAAGGGTTAGTATCATCTCCTTTATTACTTCTTTTCATACATGAGTCATTCAGTATTTAATAACAAACACTTTTTTTGTGAAGTTTCAGAAGTTGCAAGGCCGACTTCAAACCTCAATCTGGGAGCCCAGAACAGTGACTACCTGTCGGCCTTTGATGGCTTAAAGGGGGCGTCGCCGCCACCCATACCAGCCTCTAACCCAGCTCCTGGTCACCAGCCTCCACCCCTGCTGGAGAACACAGGCAGCGGTGGCAGCAGGGCAACCAGAGGGGGCGCAGCAGACGGCGCCGCCCTCCCCCAGTCACTTTTTCCCTACACTTGCCGGTTGTGCGGCATCGTCCTGGAGGACGAGGACGGCTCCTCGGCGCAGATCTGTGCCAAGTGTACCCTTGAAATGCTGACTAAGGACTCGTCATCGTCTCCCAACAGCCCCGGTGAGCGCAGTGACAAGGTGTACACCTGCGCCGCCTGCCCTTTCCTCACACACTACCCGAACCACTTGGCGCGCCACATGAAAACGCACAGCGGCGAGAAACCATACAAGTGCCCACAGTGCGACTACGCCTCAGCGCACTTCGACAACCTGAAGCGGCACCACAGAGTGCACACGGGCGAGAAACCTTACAAGTGCCATTTGTGCGATTACGCCTGCGGGAACCTGGCCAACCTGAAGCGTCACCAGCGGGTGCACTCGGGCGCCAAGCCCTTCCAGTGCGCCGTGTGCAGTTACAGCTGCAACCAGAGCATGAACCTGAAGCGGCACATGCTCCGACACACCGGAGAGAAGCCGTACAAATGCCAGGAGTGCGGCTACACCACTGGCCACTGGGACAACTACAAGAGACATCAGAAGAAGCATGGCCTGGCCACAGACGGCTGGGTCAAAGTCCCCATGACTGGCCACGAAGACGAACAGGAAGTGAGGAAAGGGATGGGAGTGGGCGTTCCCACTCACAGGAAAGAAAGCGGCGTTGATATGCAGTACATGTCCAGCAGGGAGGGAGGTCAGACAATACACTCGTGCTACAAACTTGAGATTGTTTAAAATATAACTCAGCAAAACTAAGCTACCAGCAACTTGTGTTCTTTGTTTTCCACAGAGCCTTTATATTGTTTCAGTGTGTGTCGGGTCTTTTAGTGTTTCGTGTCTTCAGAGGCTGCTAATTGTTTATTTGTAGAATCTCGCACAATTATGAAACAATTGTTCTGAATATTATCCCCCTTTTTTTTTTTTTTTTTTTAAATTTAATGAGTTTTCAGAGTTGGTCTTCGACTCTGCGTTAACGTCAAGACGAATGGACTTTCTCCACTCTGGAAGCGTTTTGACGGTCTAATCCTGTACGTTATACCATGTCAGGTTAATTCTGCCCTTCTCTCTGATATTCCAACACATATCTGATGACAACACGACCGAACACTCCTCAACACGTGCACATTTTTGCCTGAATTATTGAGCTGCACTGTGCAGTTCATATACATATTTGTTTTTAAATAAGGAGCAATTGCTACTTCTTTTTTTTTTGTCTATCAAAGAGATTTTAGTCCAATCTTTTTTTGTTTTGTACCAAAAGCCTAATGAGATATCTGAATGTTTCTGCTAAATGATCACATTTGATTTGCTTCATAAAGTTATTTTAATTTTCGTGAAGACGGGTCCTTGTTAGGGCCAATGCTGCACTGGAGCAGCAGCTCTTGCTAATGGCATGCCTGCACATTCATTTACTAATGTATGTACTACTAGCAAAGTGCTATTTAAAAATACTAGGATTGATTTACCCTTGATAAACTATATTGATTAATTTGGTTGTGTAAAGCTAACTAAATAATCTCCTGTGTTTTGAACTGTGTCGTCATCCTCCCCAAATCCTTCATGATTAATGTCATTTGGAAGATGCAAAAATGCATTTCTGGTTATGTTAACACCAAAATCACATTCAAAATCAGCACAAGTATTCTGAAAGGCCCCTCTATCATCCCCTGCTTGTATGGTTAAATAGAAAGCACAGTCATATACACACTCTTTCAAAGGTTTACCACTAAATTGTGTGGTTGTCATTTCTGATGAGTAACAAATTTGAGCATGTCGCTCAAAGATTTTTTCTTCCCCCAGAAACTTGTACTTGCTACATATCATAAATCTTATCACTTTCTAATTATTTAGATCACGTTCCTTTTGATTACTGTTGACTGTGAAATTAGCCCATTCTCGTGATTTTTACTTGAAAAAGGTGACACTTTTAGTAAGCAGCATGTGGGTGTGTAATGGTAGTTTATTTTTCTAATGTGGCTGTAATACACTGCTAGAAGTGCATACTTTAATATGTAGAATTGGTTTTTTTTAATCATTATTTTGAATGTGTGATGTGTCATTTAGTTGCCATGGGAAAAATAATAGGGACTGTGATTTAAATTTACGCTCTTTTTGAATTACTATTATATGCAAGTGAGATATTTTTCAGGTTGCCAACTTGCCATGACACGATGCAGCATCGATTAGTACTGACATCCCCCCCAAAGTGTCTGTTTTTGTCTTTATGCAGTGTCTCATAAATGCCTTAAGTGAGGATTTTGAAATAAACACGTGGAATTCATTTCATTGAATGTCGGACAACAAACTCAATCTCAGTGTTTTTCCTCAAATCTGTGTCTTGAGTGTCGTTCTCACAGACACACAGTAGCATCTCTCATTTTAACATATCGAGTTCAGAATTTTGGTCGTCGCTATTTTTTTTTTTTCCCCAACCGGAAGTGACTTTAAAGGGTGGAGTTGAGGACAACTGAGGACTGTGTAAGACTGTTTAAGATGAGTAAAACATTACAATTAACAATAACAATAAACTCACTGAGTGCCAGCACTTTTTTAAAACCTAAAGTGTCTTGTGCCAGCATCTTTGGTCACTTTGAGTCATCTTTCATGATGCACAGAATATTTTGTAATATGACTCTGAAAACATTGAATAGCTCAAATGAAAGAAGAGACTCTCTATTTCATCATGAAATTTTTTTTTGTTTTTACCTTGTTCCATTCTTGTTTTATCAGAGGTAGAGTCCACTTTCACCAAAAACACCACTTTTTGTCCAGATTCATTTTGTTTTGCTCTCTAATCGTGATCGTCTCCACTTCCTGCTTTGTGGTATATACCATCTCTTTATGTCCCCACTACAAATCCCAGAAACCCCAAAATTACTCACAGGCTGTGGGAGAGTGCTCTTTTGTCCCTGCTGGTGAAAAAAGTAAAAACGCACAGTGTATATACGTGTTTATAGCACTCAAGCGTTGTATTTTGAAGGATGTAAGGATGTAACATTAATTATATATATATATACACACGTATGTACGTATACGTGTGTATATATATATACACACACACACGTATATATATATACACGTATATATACATACGTGTATATATATATATTTATATATATATATATATATACACGTATGTATATGTATATGTGTGTATATATATATATATATATATATATATATATATACATATATACATACATATACACATATAATATATATTATATATATATATATATATATACACATATAGTATATATATACATATACAATATATATGTATGTGCACACACATTACAATAAGAGCACAAGAAAATGTACTGCACTGCAGGATTTGTCCAACTCAAGTCTCCAAAAGCAGAGCTGGGTCGATGACCTCCCTTCAAAATACAAAAATATGACCCTGGAAAAGGCATTGCATGAAATACATAATATAGGAAATAATCAAACTCACCGGATGTTGGATTGGGAGAAAGACATGACCAGGCCTTGGTTTGGCGTTATGCTCCGTACACACTGGTTCCTCTGCTGTGTTCAACCAATCATGGTGTCGCCATAAGAAGGAGCTGAAACAGATCTACTCCACCAAAGCCCTTCCCCCAAACAACTGTCCCCTGTGTTCCTCAGGCCACGCCCCTCACCTGTGGGGAACAGATCACCTGACAACACCTGAGTAGTGATGAGGAGGAGAGGGACTCCGAGCTCCAGAGCTTCAACCTCCTTTTCACCATCAAACGGTCTGTTGTCGAGGCACACGTTCTTCCTTCACCTGTGTCACACTCTGTCTTCATAAGGTGAGAGTTCTCTTAAAAGTGTCGTGATGTTCTGATTCATATCACTTCTTGCTCTAGACACTGCTCTTGGCACATCGCACACCGGGGAACATGTGGCTGATTAATTCTAAGTAATGACAGAAAACAACTGAGCACCACAACATCATCTAATTTCAGAGTTTATTTTAGCATCATGACAAATCGTGACTGATGTTGCCACTAAAATGAAAAGTAGTGGAATGAATACAGTCACATAAAAATCATGAAATTTGACTGTAAATGTGATGCTGATGATAAATGCACTTTAATTTGGCACTTACACACGTATTAACATCCATGTCTGTGCACGTGGTATTACACTGAGAGGAATGGAGAAAATAGAACTGAATAGTGGTGTCCACGTACCCCTACTGTAAGCGAGTGAAGACAGAAGAAGCACAACAGTGAAAGAACAAGACATTTCTATTGAGAACATTTTTTTTTTTTTTACAGTTCTGGCTACCAGTGAGAGTAAAGCTGCTGACAGGTTGGCATCACAACGGGATATGTTCATTTTGTTGCCTGCTCTCCATGAACTCTGTTCACTCCAGCAATTATGATCACATTAGCCACTTCACCAAAGCACCTTTTCAGCTAAATCCTCTGAGATGATTGGCACAATGTACGTACAAATTACAATGAACCGAAGCCCCGAAGAACGCTCCCCACGACACCACCGCTCATCCAAAAAGAACAAGACGAATCAAATCAAATGCACAATTTGTAAACACTTTGCATTTTAACTAATGAAGCCCCCTAAACATTATGTAAACAATGATAAATGTTAGTCCATTTAAACTTTGTTCTATACAGCTTAGATTACACTCGATCTATTTGATTACAATAAGCTATTGATGATAAAGATTAGTAAAGATTCAGAATACTACATTGCATGTACATAATATAAAAGTGACATAATTTTTATGTTTATTTTGTGCAAAATGCTTTAGTAAACTATAATTTGGCATTTATGAGAAACCTTTAAAAATTGTTTGTTTTTTTTAAATCATAGATGGATTTTCAGAGCCCCTTGGGAAAAAAAAAGTAATCTCCACACATGATGAATGTTTAAAGTCACGCTCAAGCCTCCACTCAAACATTCATCTCCACCTGTAATACTGTGCAAAATTGATGGGTTCAGCAAGTGCAAGCAGCTCGGCCAAATCAACCATCTATCAAGTTCTGCAAGATTCTAGGTAACACCGGCCGACGCTACCGTCTGTGTGACGCTTCACACTGATGTTTAGTAAATGACGAGCTAACCCACGGGGCGAAAAAGCAAAAGTTAAGGCGTCCGACTATAAGTGAAGGCAGCATGAGTGACTGTGCCTCAAACATGAGCTGCTGTCCTGTGAACATTATTTCCTGACTTGGCACATGAGCAGCATGAAACAGAGGATCACTAACAGTATAAAAACATGACATTTTGGTGTACAGCCAAGCCAAACATTGATCATCCAGATGAGTGAGCGGTTGCTCGGTATAGTCTACAGTTTTGAGATCAGTTTTTCATCACATTCACTGGACTCTGGGTCGTCCAGTTCTGCTGTATGATCACTAGTGCCAGGTCGAACTAAACATTTGGCTCTCGGGTTGGAAAGGAACATGCAGCCAGTAGGGGGAAATAAATCCAGGATCTTTCTTTGTCTAGTTTAGAATATCTTAATTTACTTTGTACCTCATGAATTTAACTTCATTATAAAATTTCACATATACTGTCAATGGAGCAGTAATACATGTGAATGACGTCGGCATCTGTCAGTAATGTACAAGAAAAGAAGCCTCCCTATTTGCTCACCTGTAGCTTCACATGCTAATTACTGTATGCTGCCACAAGTTTAATACCGTAGGGACAAAGCTGTGATTGAATATGATGACTGGAACTAAAATACAAATCAAGATTTTAAGGTTCTAAAAGAAAGGACACTGTCAAAGATAAAATGAGAGCTTAAGGCAGCGATTTCTCCAGGAAGAAGCTACAGTCTTGCAGAATCTGAGGCGTGTGCATGGCCCGCTCGGCTCGGCTCAGCTCAGCTTGTAATCTTTGTCGTCCCAGTCGCTGACAGTGGAATGAAGGGGCGAATCAGCGGTTTACAGGTCATCGTCCCCGATTCCTTCGAAAGCATAGTTGCCATGGAAATCATTGCCGCTGATATCGTTTGCTGAGTTGGAGGCGCTGATTCCTCGGAGAGACACCGAGCTCAGCTTGGTCTGGATGGAATAATCAATAAAAGGCTGAACGCTGCTCTGACATGGATTCATTATGATATTGTGTTTGAGGGAAAACATTACCTCCCCATCATTCATCTGCATGTTTTTATTATTTCTTAGGTTTTTATTTTTTCATCTGCATGTTTTTATTTCAACAGAATAAAAGAAAAGAGTATACTCACTGAGAGTTTGACAATTTGTTCTCGGTTGGGGTCAGGAGAGTCCTGCAAGGCGAAACACAGAGTCAAATTATCCTCAAATCTACAAACATCAAATTCAAACTTAAATCATGATGTCCTATTTCCCACCAGTAGAGGGGGAGATTTCACAGCTTGCTGACTGTCTGACCGATGGATGGAGCCGTTGTGTCGTTTCCTCAGCATCTACAAGGTGATGGAGGACAAAAGAAATCTGTGACGGCATCTTTTACACTGTGAGCTCTGTTGTTGTGGTTCTCCAGTGCCACAAAAATAGAAATCGAATAGCACAAAAAACAAAAAGCTGCTACACTGTGTGTATTCTTTTTGACACAAACCTTCTTAATGCTGCCGCCTGACTTCTTCACCATTAATTCGTCCACCATAGACTGAAGGCAGATGCTCATCATGATAGCCTAAAACCACAAACTCAAAGTCAAAACAATCTGGACAAATACTGAACAGGTTGAAGTTCACTTCAGCCTGATAATGCTCACCAAAATGCTCTGCCCACACTAGTCACACGATGCAACACTAACCCTCAGTCAGCTCTCCTCACCTGTTGACTGGTGATGGTGACCCACTGGAGGCGGTCCTTGCTCATCAGATACTCGAAGGCCAGCTCCAGTTTGACCTCACATTTGGATGAGCTGCAGGGATTGGTGGTGCCGTTGGCGATGGGGACTTGCTGCAGAGCCGGACAGAAAGACAGTGAGTTAAGATTTAGGACAGGAGTCTGTAACCTTTACTGTCCCAAGAGCCATTTCACCTCCTCTTCCACCAAACAACCCTTTTGGGGAGCCGCTAAACAACACAGCTTCTAAAGTTGTGTGTATATACACTCACCGGCCACTTTATTAGGTATACTTTTTGCCTTCAGAACTGCCTTAATTGTTGGTGGCATACTTTCAACAAGGTGTTGGAAACATTCCTCACAGATTTTGGTCCATATAAGCCGGTTTCACACCATCGAGCCAAAGCCGAGCCAGCCTGCTCAGTGCTTTCACACTGCAGGGCCAGGTGCTAACTGAGGGCCAACTCTGGGCCGTCTTGGTGCTAATGGCCCGTGATTTCTAGCCCCACCTAAACCATGGGCCAAAGCAGGGCTAGAGGCGGTGTCAAGGAAAAGTAAAAGCTATGTATTACAAAAGATAATTGTGCAACAAAATAAATAAATAGAATTCAAATTAAAACTTTTACATGTATTTATTTTCCAAAGCCAGAAGGAGCCTCTGCAGAGGGGCTAAAGAGCCGCTGCAGACCTCTGATTTAAGGTATCGTCGTCTCTATCATCTCCTAAATACAACAATAAGAGTCTGAAATCATCACCCACTCATGATTCATCTTTACTCTACTGGGGCCTTTTTTTCCCTCATTTGTTTTACATGGAAAAGAAACAGATCTCCATATTTCTTAACCAACATCCAACGTGAATAAGTGGCTTATCGACTACTTATGAATGACTAGAGAGGGTCATGTAAGCAGCTAAATCACGTTTCCCATCCCACATCTCTTCTTGTTCAGCTGCCATTTTTAAGCTGCCGCATCAAAGACGGCCAGCCAAATGCTAAGAAGACACACGCTAAGAGATTAACAGTGGTGCAAAGAAAGGAGGAAATATACAAACAGAGAACTTCAAAAGCCTTCAAGAATGTGCGAAGCTCAGCGACACACACAGCTTCCCTGGAGATGAGCCCTCATTCCTCATTTAAGGAGCCTGTGCTCTAGAGACCACATACACAGACACACAACTGTTAATATATCTTCCGGATGCAATTTTGTGATTTGACTACAAGGGGGGTTGCAGCGCTGCAGCAAATGAGATGTTTTGAATAGTTTGTCCAGAAAGGAAAGGGCTCATTAAAACGACTCTGACCTCTGAAAATGAGCCCAGGAATTAACCACCCTGCTGGACAGAGCGGGGGGCTCAGCCTGTAATCAGATGAGCCAAGATAGATTTTAATTTGAAGAAGTGTTGCCAGGTGTGCAGACATCGGTGCAAATTTAACTTTTGGAGAATCACAAATGCAATAAAGACGGTGTTGCTCGAACACTAATGCGATACAAAAGTGAACCGCTCTCCTCATCTCTATTTAAATGAGGTGCTGCGTCTGGAAATGTTCGTCAGTCAAACGCTGACTTTCAAGACGACTGCCTGGGTGCATGCAGAAGAGAAAAGCAGATGCAAAGGCAGATCAACTGAGTGGAGCATGTTGTCTGTATTCATGCAGATTCTGGGTGACAATTATAGAGATTTTCTTCTGCTTTACACTTCTTCTTTTCTCTGGATTTCTTGCCAGCTATGATTTCAATTAAACAGCTGTAATCGGTGTTAAATTTAACCTGTCATTTTGCATGTTGTATGCTTTAAAGGGTACTTCAGTAATTTTGGATTTAGTAATTTATGCACTTCCATAAAGTTAGGGGACATATTTTAAAAAGAGTGGTCAGAATCTGAGCAGCATGAAAAGAGAAATCTCAACTTTTAGGCTCTGGTGTGGGTCAAACATACGGTCAACTGGACACTACAGTCCCCATAATGCAACTAGATCTGAATCTTTATTTGACCCTCCCTGTAGATGTACACTTCTTTCAAGTCACACAGCAGTTCATTATTTTAATAGTAATTATTTTAAGTTTCAAACCCAAGTCGAGTCCCATATGGAGCTCATCCAGAACCACAGAAGGTATTATACAGTTTTTAACAAGATGAGTCGTACTCCATTAACCTGACATGCCAGATGGGTTGTTACACAGAAACCATCTGAGAAGCCGTCATTAGAAACTGTTTGGAAAAGAACAGGCGCTTGGCAGCTGATTGATTGAACCATCTGTCAATCAAACTGTCACACCAAAAAGAGTGAAGCCATCTTTTTCATGCGGAGAGGCTTCTCTTTGCTCTTCTCCATTCTGATGTTTTTCCAACACATCAACTTCCTCTTCAGGAGCCTCCACTGTTGTTGAGAACAACACTGAGAAGTGGCCACATGGCAACACTATTTGTGTCTCTTCACACACACATAAACTATCTGCCAGTAGCAGCTCGCAGGACGCTGACTGGTCCACTGCACAGTGGTTCAGGCACAAACTAATTACTGGCCTGACAACATGTTTATCATTGTGTGATCTTCAAAGTATTCAGCTACAATGCAAGCTAAGTGCTCCCATAATGAGTAAACTGCTCTAAAAATGTCTAAAATGAATGAAAAGGATTTGTCTTTACATCTCATTAGTTTTTGTCCTCATGCATGGAAGATGTTTATTAGAGAACCACCCAGCTGACTAGTTGACAAACACAACGAAAAGTGGCTAAAAGAAATCACACTGTATTGACTAATTACTGTAAATTGAACATACAATGTGTAGGCCAGATCGATGCGTCACTGTCATCAGCTGAGCGTGACAGATCCAGACAGCATTTCATATTCACTACTGGGGTGGGAAAAATAATCCAATCTTCCACACACCAGAATTTCTCTCTAGAAAGACTGTCTCCATGTAGATAAGTTAATAATCAGAATTTTAAAAATTAAATTTGTTGTCCTGCTGCAGAGCATATGTGTGTGTGTGTACATATATATATGTACACACACACACACACACACACATACATACGGAAAGACAGATAAAAACATTGTTGCATAGAGATGCATCAAAAATCAGTTTAGAAATGAATCGCTTGACTTCTATGATCTATGATGTGTCTTTCATTCCTTTCCAGAAGTCTCTAAAGTTGTATTTTAAAAAGTCTAGTGAATTCTTCCAGTGAAATCTGTTAGTGTACGGATGTATTTAGAGTGGATTGCTTCATTGTACTGCATGCCATCACATTCCCTTCTCACCAACAGACCATTATCAGTTTGAATAGAGGATGCTGCTGTGGATCGATACAGCGCTCGCCTTGTGTGGGCTGAGTGTTCAGATAATTGGACTGATGAAGATGAACGGTGTGGAGGTCAGCACTTTCAGAGAGCTGTTGGAGTGAGAAACGAACGCTTGGTAAGACTAAAGACACTCGTTTGTGGTGCAGATGAGCTTTGCAAACAGGCGATTTTGGAAACCCTCACTGGTTTGAAATGGACTCCAGCCAAAGCTGCTGCATCTCTACTCTGTTAGCTTATTGTCTCCTAGTAATGGAGGGATTCCAATTTCACTGTTCCACAGCTTCAAGCATGCCTGAAGATGAGTTCACTTGTCGCCACTCTACCACGCACGCACACACACACACTTTTCCACTTACAGAGGACGTGACTCGCCAACACCTCATGCGTGTGACCTTGAAGCTTCCCTCCTTCATCTGTTCGTTGGGCAGCTTGACGTGGAAGTTGAGCTCATTGTTGCCAGCGCTGACGATGACTTGGCAGCCCTTCTCCGGAAAGTCGGTGATGCAGGGGTCAAACTTGATATAGCCATAATATTTGAGAGTCTGACCTAGATGGATGAACTGAGGAAAAAAAAAATAGATTTCTGTCTTTGTCTTATCCCTGGAGTAAATAAGTTTGAATTCGCCACTGGATTGGTGTAATTAAAAAAAAAAAAATAAAAAAAAAAAATATATATATATGTATATACACACACACACACACACACACACACACACACACACACACACATATCAGGGGAAAAACTGGGCTAATTGTGTCACAGAATGCACTAGAGGCAGGATTTATCCTTGACAAAGACATTTCAGAGTATTAGCTGGACTCAAGTGGTGCAGAATACTCTAGAAGAGACGCCCTTTCCTTACTTCTTTCTTTGAGCCTTTCTCCTGCAGTGATTTGAGCTGCCTGTGCTGGTCTTTGTTGACGAGTATCCAGCCTCGCTCAATGTCAGACACTGTCTGGTGAAGCAAAACAAGAAGTGAAGTTCATCTTTCTGCACAGAAAACAAAACAGGTTTCTGTCTTTCTTTTGCTACATGTGGGAGAAATCCCACCCTAAGGCTTCTGGGGAAATAGTGCCAGTCAGCAAACAATTACACAGAAACATGCCTGCAAACACCATTCATTTTTCTTGGATTTCCTCTGCAGAGGCAACACTCAGCAGTTCCAGATTTTAATCAAACTTGCAGCCCCAAAAATGCTTAAGACAACAGATTAGCGATGTTGGGATTCAGCTATTAATAGGATCAAAGAGAACACAAAGACTATTCAAAGCAGATTCAAAACATGCTGCGCCACTGCAATCAGATAACGGACGGGCTCAAGGTATTTGGCTGCCCGGGGATGAAGCAGTGCTTGATTTCGTTTTCGTAGTGCAACAGGAGGCTCAATAAAACATAACAGATGTAAATAAACCCAATCATTTGCTCCACATTTCATTTTAAAAAGTGTTTTTAAGATCACTCCTGCAGCTGAAAATAAACGACAGCATCTCCTTTGCCAATGTAATAAAACCTCTTACCTGGGCGTATAGCAAATTGAGACCAACCCTGTTCTCCATGACATCTGCATCGTACGCCATGTCCCAGTAGCTGCAGAGACGACACACAGTTTATACATGTATATCTCCACATGGATTAAAATGAACAATGTGGCGCAGTAACTGCAGATTTGTTGCAATGCCTTAGAAAGACAAAGAATATCATCTGCATACCAAGAACTACAACATAGCATCGCTGCATTTCAAGAAATCTTCAATTTTTCATGATTTAATAGCAAAAGGTCTGTTCATAAGCTTTGTGACATGGCATTTTTTCCTACACAAAGTTTATCGCAAAAAAAGACGAAACTGAAAACTCGGAAATTAAAGATATACAGATGAAATATCACTAAGCCACATCTGTGAAATGAAAGTGCGTTGGAGACTAAATTCCTCATAAGTGTGAGAGAATTCATCTCAAGAATATCTTTCTCTACAGGAGGCCACTGCTGGTACTTCTGTGCATAAAGATGTTTGGGCACCAGAGCGATGCAAAAAAAAAAAAAAAAAAAATTCCAATTCAATTTATGGAGAGGGATCAGATCTGGAACCACATGAAAATTGCCCAAATCTGATTATTAAATAAAAAGGCTTAAGGAAAAAGTTTTATACTGTTTTTTGTTTGTATTTGATTTAATTCACCTCCAATATTTTGTATCCTGGATGTGAAACACTGAGTTTAGGATTATTACTGTCTGTCTGAGGTAGCAGATAACTTCTTTTATCCACGTATGCTCTTTGGCAAGAATCTCATTACATTCATGTCTCTCAACACTTTACTGCATGCGTGAAATTTAACATGTTGTAATTGCACGACAAAGGGGGGTGTTAGTGGATGGTGAAGTTGCTCAAGCAGAGGTGAAGCGTGCCGTCTGCCCACGTCAGCAATTCAAAGCAGCTAAGAAGGGAGAAAGAAGAGACACAGTGAGGGAAAAAGAGAGTAGAGCAAGATGTGTTCAGGAGAGATGAGCTCACTGAAAGCCCAAACCGTGTTGTATGGTGTTTGTCTTGAACTTAAAAGATAGGTTACACATGTCCATCATATAAAAGTGCACTTTACTGCTGCCCTACAAAAACATCCACCACTAAAAACATTCCTGTTTTCATTTCATGAGCACTTTTTTGTAACTCACAAAGGTTGAAGTTATGTAAATTCAATGTTTTCACTGGTCACAGGCAAACATTTCCTCCACTTTTAGCCTGCAATTTTACCCAAATGGAGGTTTTCGATTCATTCTGACCTGAACCTCCCCAGGATCTCATACACTGGGGGTCTGTTTTTCTTCCACCTCCACTTGTTAGTTCTACATTCATTCTTTCCTCGCTGCTCGACACTCCACGGTGAAACTAGGTCAGGAGCACTAAGACTTTCCTTGAGGCAGAAAGAAAGTAAACATCCTGTGTACCTCAGTCAGCGGGAGGCAGGGTGACGAAAGCACAGACCCATGAGGAAGCTTTCACTAACTTCAAACTTGGTGGGAAAACAACTTCCTACTATTTGGAAAAAAAATATTTCGTTATTATGTGTGACGTGATGATAATGCTCATTTCATTGCACATGCAGCCCTGACACCTCTCATGAAAGGTAACGTTCCATATTTTTATGTGTAACTTTTAAACTGTTTTCAAAAAATATAAATGAACCATTATAAATAGACCTGAACCAGAGTGTTTTTTTTCTGGAAAGGGAAAAGAAATATTGTTTAAAACTGTGTGATGTGTTGTTTGAGAGACAGATACTTGGTTAGTTTTGTACGGAGGTTGAAAGAAAGAGTTAAGTTCATTCAGCTGGGGATGGTTTGTGTGTAATTTTTTTTCTCATCTTGGTGCAGACACCCACCCTCCTCCCTCCCTATGCCAACCAGCTTCAAATGAATTCTCAACACTAAGCATCCACACAATACAAGTGTCCCAAATTCCTCTGTGAATTTTCTAACATTCAAATTTTGAGACTATATCAGAGTCGTGATGATTCAATTGCATGTTTTTTTTTTTGATCATTTCTGCTCAAGCCGTCAAGCTAGCTCTGTCCATCTATGCGTCTATCTATCCATCCATCTACATCACTTTTTAAAGCATAACTTCTTATCTTAAAAATAAACAAGCTGTTCGTCTATCAAAGACCACTGAAGACAAGTCAGATACAATGAGAGTAGATGACCTGTCTGCTTCAATGTTGTTTATTTCTCAGTGACCAAAGTTGAAGATGCTCTAACGTGAGCAGTCTGGCTGAATGACAAATTATCATATTTACTTACTGAATGTGAGCATAATAATCTATTACACATTAGTGCAGGTATTTCCTTTATCATGTGGTTCAGTGGTGCTTCCTGCTTGTCCTGCTTAAGTACAGTATGGCCACTTAAAGATACTGGGCTGCTAGCTTACTGGTTGGTTAAACTTGTGGTTGTCACAGGCTTTTGTCAGTTTATAGACAGCTGATGAAAAATGTATTGAGAGTGTATTTCGGTCACGATGAAACTATTAATATAAGTATTCATTGTCCACCACTTTGCTGCAGCAACATCAGATGTCCAGTCTTGACAACTAATGTTCTCCTGGGCAAAATAAATAGTAAAATAAATGACGAAGGTCAGATAAGCAGCCCGAGGTCAGGCTAAATGTTACACTGAGACATTAAAGTGCCTCACTGTAGATAAGGAATGAAATGAGCAACGCCCTGCATGAAAAAGTGGGTGACTTGAACAAAACTGCACAGAGTACAGCACACGTAGTTAATGTGCACTGCTTACCAAAACAGAAATATCTGACCTGCTTCTTTACAGGATAAATAGCACATGAATAATGTGGGCACTGAATCACAGCTATAATTACATGTGGAGGAGAAGATAAAAAAACATGATAAAATGAAAAGTCATGATGTAAGCAGAGTGGTGGGTACCTTTTCCGTAGGAGTATGTGAAATTCAGAGCTCCGCAAGCTGGTGATGGACACATAAGGCAGCTCAAACTCCTGCAGCTTCCGCACAACTGAAAGAGAGAGAGAGAGAGAGAGAGAGAGGGAGAGAGAGAGAGATTAAGGAACTAGTGCACTAAGTCCCAAGGACATCTGGATAATGATGGTAGCAACAAACAGTGAGGGATGGGAGGACTCCATCTGGACAGGTCCCAGCAGACAGGGCAAAACTTTTTGTGTGACTATTCTAATGTGAAAAAAAAAATAATGGCCTTTACGTATGTGTATGTGTGTTTGTCCCTAATCTGCAGCTGTTTCATTGCGGCCCATTCCCCCAGGAATGTGAAGGAGTGAAGTTGATCTCAGGTGATCACCGAGGACGCTGCTGTGTTTCCAGGCATCAATAAACGTGCACAACACTACAAATCTAATGACTTAACAGCGCTTTAGTTTGCCATTAGGTTTGCAAAAGTGTCTTTACTCCTTTATGGGCAGAGATGCTGTTTACAAGAAGCAGAAACACACACTGACTGGCTTGATTGAGGAAATCTATGCAGCAATAAAATAAAGAGACAAACTGAAGGCTTAAAATGTTTTTGGAGCATTCAAATTGTCCACTGTGAAAGAGCAGCACTGCTATTTCAAACCACATCCTGGCTCTCTTCTTGACATGTCTTTGCATATTTAACAGCATACATTGATTTACACACAGACGTCTAGAAACTTACTGCCTGTCAGAGAGGAACTGAATTCGAGCTATCCTGTTATGTCAATACACCCACCAGCAGTTTTGTTTGATCCGTGGCCTGCTGCGCCAGATTTATTCTGGTAGTCGAGTCTTATTCAACACATAGGCCTTTTCTTTTATACGATTCAAGAGTTTCAGATTTAATCTGCACCAAAAATACACAACATGCCTGCAATATTTACTGATTCCTCCAAGTTCACCTGGCACCATTTTCAGCTGGGATTTGGCGTGAGGAGGAGCGGGGGAGAGTTTGGCAGGTGGAAGAAACTGAGGGAGGATTTGACCCAACAGGACTGTGATGAAATGGGGGGAAAAAGGGATTGGGCAGCTGAAATATCTTGATGTGAAAAGCTTAATGCTTGTGCCTCTGTGGAATTTCTTGTGACAACAATTGCAGAAGAAAATATTCTACTATGATTTGCATTCAAGCAGTTACTTATAAATAAACATGTGAGTAGAAACGAAAGTGAGTGCTGATGTGAGGGGTTATGTGGAAGACACTATAAGAACATGACAGAAATGGCCTGGATGGGTTTTCAAAGAAACACAAGACCACTAACGGAGACATGTCAAACACTTTCATTTAAATAAATATCTGTCAAGCCACTATGTATCGCTGGAGGAGGTAACAAGTGTCCCACTGATTAAAGTACAGCAATATTGTGGTGACACTTCCTAGAAAAACAATGCTGTATTACAGTTTATCTTCATTGTACACACAAAAAAAATGAAACAATGGTTACAAATCTGAAACTTGAAGAGATTCTATTATCTTATTGACATGGTTGTATGTCATCAAAATACTCCAGACTGCTAAATTTCATTGTTTGTTCAATATACTTTTAAAACTGTTTTATGCAATTCTAGTGAAGTCTTGTGCTAGCCGTGAACTGAATATGAGAATAAACTATATACAGTACATATGTTTATGTTACTTATTTAATTTTATTACATCTCTCTGCTGCTGTAAACGCTCACCCAGGAGGATACATAAAGTTATCTATTTCTATCTTATAACTTCACTTATTAACAGTGATGGATTGTGGAAACAGTGTTGCTGGAAATAAGACAATGAACAGAGTGCTTTATTTATGGGTGAATATGCAAATGGAAGATGCAGGGAAACAAAATGATAAAAAAAATGACATGTCCTCTCATGACCCTGTCTCTGGTTCATCACAGGTCCTTCCTTGGACCACTTTTGATAGATCCTGACCAATGCAGACCAGGAACACCCCACCAGAGCTGCAGGTCTGGAGATGCTCTGATCCAGTCCTCTAGACATCACTGTTTGGTTCTTGTTGTCAAACACTCTCTCTCTCTCTCTCATTTTTCCTGCTTCTAACATAAACTTTGAGGACAAAATGTTCATTTGTGGCCTTATATATAATATGTAGCATTATGCTTGTCAGTGATCATTATATCTTCCATTTGCCTTGACTCCACTCATCAAAGCCTGTGTGAATCTGTCATATTACATTTAGCTAACAAAAATGTCTTTTAGAGCTTAGACAACAACAAACACATTGTCAGCCTGAAAGCACTGCACACAGCCTGATGTGAGCAAACTCATGCCATTTGAAACACTGCTCAACTGTTTAGCATGAAGCAGCCAACAGACACACAGAGCCTGGCTCTCACTGAGCGGGTAATAAATGATGCATTCTAGCCAGAGATACAGTAGGAAGTCTGACACAAGATGAGACAACTCTCATGGAGCAATGCAGTTCTTCTTTTTTTTAATTAAACTGCAGTACATCTCAAAACAATGAGACGGATAAACTGAGCTGGTGGACTGCTGCCAGAGCCAACTCTCTACTCTTTATTGTGGGGAATTTAGAGCCAAGGAAAACTAAAATCAAATGTCACAGCTATTACTTCCAACTTCAGTTTGTCTGTTTATAATAATAATTTGTCCTCTAAGTTCTGCGCGAGTTGCGTGTCTTCTGAGAATGGTACTCGCTTGATGAAGTAGTTTAAAATGATGTTATTCCATGAGAGTGTTTTTGTTCGATAAACAAAATGTGTGATGGTTTCCAGCTGCAGTGTGTCAAAAAGATACTGAAGTCCTTGAGATGTCTGTTTTCAGAATTTTCCAGAAAACATGTTCCAGAGTGGCTTAAATAATCAGCAGTAATGAATTAGGGACTTTTTCCATTATGTTTTACTTTGCACTCTCGCTCGCATCATATAAAAGAGACATTAAATAGAACACTTATTAGTACTGACAAGGAGAGATTAGATGTTTTCATTCCTTGAATTCTTCTGGTTGACTTACATGTTAAACCTCCGTCCAAACCTTCACGGACGAGGAAGAGGCTGAAGTAACCAACAAGGTCATCTGGAAGGTCAAGCTTTGTTGCAACAGCCTGCAGACAGATGAGAGATTTCATTTTCACTATCAAATTCAATTAATTCATATCTTTTATCTTCCATTGAGTTATGGCAAATGAAGACAAACGTGATTGAAGATAGAAGAGATTAAAAAAAAGAAGCTTAGTATGAAAATGAAGTTGACTTTTTTCTAACCCAAATCATACTTTACCATCTTTAAAAAAAAAATAATGAAGGGCTGTCAGCGTTAACGCAATAATCACAACTAGATTAAAGTCAACACATTATTTATTTATTTTTTAAAATCACCAGCTGCCATTTCACCCTGCAGGGGAACAACAGCCTCTGACTGGTTCATTTTATTTTGAAAAAACATAACACACTGCCTGGCCCAAAAAAAAAAAAATTCACCACGAAAAAAAAAAGGTCACACACTCTAATATTTCATTGGACCGCCTTTAGCTTTGATTACGTCACACTTTCGCTGTGGCATTGTTTCGATAAGCTTCTGCAATGTCACAAGATTTATTTCCATCCAGTGCTGCATTCATTTTTCACCAAGATTTTGCATTGATGATGGTAGAGTCTGACCGCTGCACAAAGCCTTCTCCAGCACATCCCAGAGATTCTCAGTTGGGTTAAGGTCTCTGTGGTGAAAATGATGACTCATGCTCCCTGAACCACTCTTTCACAATTTGAGCCCGATGAATCCTGGCATTGTCATCTTGGAATATGCCCGTGCCATCATGGAAGAAAAAATCCATTGATGGAATAACCTGGTCATTCAGTATATTCAGGTAGTCAGCTGACCTCATTCTTTGAGCACATACTGGTGCTGAACCTGCAGTAAGTTGTTTTTTCGACTTCCAGACCATAATGTTACTGTTGAATTTCCTTGTTGTTTAAGGTGAGATATATTTCTGATGCAAACATTATGTTGCTTTAGGCTCTTTGCACTCCTTTGGATTTGAAATAAATCTAAAAGTCAAATTCATAAACTAACTCTCTTTGTATTCATTTGAATCTCAATCAAGATGAACAGGCAATAATTGATTTGCATTGTGCATTGTTAATTTGATCTTAAGAAGCGTTGACAAATGCAAAGTAATGCAAATTAAAAAAAAAAACATAAAAATGTGATTTATCACGATTTTCAATGTTACAGCTATGAAACTTCTCCAGTCCCCACAATACAGATCAAACCATAAGTCAAATGCCTGATCAGTATATGCTTATGTTGTGCTATTATAGGGGAACTCTCCAGCACCACATTTGAGATGGTATCCCCCAATCAGAGGATATCATCTTGACACCAAAAAGGTTAAGCTACAACCAAACCTCTTTCAGTTCGACCGCAAACAATCGCAAATGTTGCAAACACTAAATGTAACACTGAGAACTCTCTGTAGTGATTGAGACATAGTTCTGTGCTCTGAGACCTGAGGTGAACAGAGGTTAAGTGTGGTTAAACTTTCACAGGAGCACTCTAAGAGCACTCTTACGCACAAACCCAGGAGCATCAGAAGGACATCGTGATGAAGAGGAAGTAATGAAATGTTTATTCACAGTCACTATCTGACCTGTTAAAAATAAACATGTTGAAATGAATAGGTCAAGTTTCTGATGAGATTGTATTTCGTCCTGTGATGTTATTGCTTCGATGAGAGTCTATATAGACTTTATTTGATTTACGATACTCTGTGTAGTGTCTGTAAAACATCAGAGACTACATTACAGCAATATTGCTTGCCTGAGGGGAATTCCACAGTGAGGCTCAGCGCTGTTATGAACAACAGAGATCAAATGTCTCAACAAACACTGCAGAAGTTGATAACACATGATGACCACCATTTCAACTTTATCAAGACGTCTGGCCACTTGCAGAGTTAATCAGCACTAAATAATTTAATTATCATCTGAAAACACAACCAGAGTATCTCTATATACCTGTTTTTTATTATTTCATATTAAGTGGTGCATTTGTTGCTAGAACAGAAGTATGATGGATTGAAAATTTCAACATGCTTGTTGTCTTTTTCATTATCAAACTGAATCTGTAGATTCTACAGTGCTGACTGACAACGGTGTGTTTATGCACACTTTAACAGAGCACTTACATCAAGGACGTCCTCCGTCTGATCTGATGTCAGAATGTTGACGGTGACCTTCTGACCGTTGGAGAGGCAGATGTCTAGAGCGACTTCTTCTGTGGGAATCTGCTGCGTCTCCTGTGGGAACGACACAAAACACAACAGGCTTTCCTTCAGCTTCATGGGTCGGCTGTGTGTTTTCATTCCTATCGGGCAACTAAATCACACCAGGTCACACGGCAGAATAAATACAGGCACAATATCCAGGGGAGATAAAAACAAAACAGACAAGCTACCCACTCTGCAGCTACAGGTTGCAGCTACGTTGATTCAAGGGTCATAGCAATAACTTAAAAGTCTGTCAAATGAAGGAGAAATAAAATAAATGGACTACTTGTTGACAACAAAATTAATTTGAGGTAAAAACACTAACTGAGTGAAGTGGAATTAACTGTAAATTCCTTAACACAAGTAGCAGCCATGTTAATTTAGGCTGCTAATGATTATTTTCATTACAAATGCATTGGTAGATTATTTGATTGATTAATCAATTAGTTATTAGGTCAATAAAATGTCAGAAAATAATGCAAAAACATCAACCGGTGTTTCCTGAAATGCCTTGTTGTGTCACAACTCAAACTTTCATGGACTCTATTCACATTCAAGAAGCCTTTCTGTATTTAAAGATGACTCAAACTGAATAATCAATGATCAAAACAGTTGGTGATTAATTTAATAGTTGACACAGCGATCACTTGCTCAGGCATTGCAGCTCTGATGTTACTATTCAGTCATCTGCAACTACAACTTTTAAATCACTACTCACTAACTCATGATACCATTGTTTCTACCTATTTACCAGATTATTTTCTTGATCAATTGCCCATGGAATAAAACCAGTCTGACCAACTGTCCAAAACCCAAAAATATGTAATTTACAATAATGTAAGAAAAACAAGGAGGAAGCCAGCAAATTCAGGGAGCTGGCAACAGATCATTTTCCGTGGTTAGTTACTGCTGTGTTTGTGCAATGACGGAAAAAAAAAATCCTACAAAATCAATAAATGATAAGCATGGAAAATAAACTGCCAAAACCTTCTCTAAAGAAAAGCTTCTGAGCTGCTATTAAGAAATGTGAAATCTTGAACTGCCCCAGCTTCTGCTATCCTCAGGTAAATCATCTCTCATCTTCCCTGTTCCCCCAGCGGGGGGTCTTCCAAGTACATCCCTACCACTAAAGGTGCAGATGAAAGGATAGCACCGGGTGGTAGCTCATCTGCTATTCTGCACCTGCTGTCCTCGCAGTAGATGAGGTGCTGGGTTGGGGGGAGGGGACAGAGACAAACAGAGACTCTAATAAGAGAGGAAGACAGAGGAGGAGAAGCAGAATGGCTGTGACGTCGGCTGCAGATGGATGAATCTGTCCATGAAGGTTATTGGATCCACAGCCCTCCTGGCAACAACCTCACTACCAGGTCTGAATACGTCATTAGCACACCATTCGTTTGAAATTCTCTCAGGTGACAGCATGAACTGTTCTTGCAGCACTGACATTTGATGCATTTTTTTTTTTTTTTTGGTGCTGCAGAGAGAGCTTTCTGGCGAACCTGGTGGGATGACTCATTAGGTGACTTATTTTTTCTTATATAATGCTTCAGTAGGAAAAAGGCTGCCTTTCCTCAGTCAGTTGAGTGTCTGACGTAATCACTCTGACACATCTAACCAACTACTTCCCAGATAAGAGTCCATGCTGCCACAAACTGTGACTAACAGTTAGAATACAGCTTCCTCACTCTACCATTACTAGTCAGAAATGACTGCGTCAGCCTCTCTGGTTCAAGCAACATGCCCTGCCTCCTCACAGGCCTGTTGATCATGTTGATTCAACAGGGAACAAACACACTCAAGCAGGTCCAGAAGTGTTCAATGTCGATAAAAAAAAAAAAAAAAAGACCAACCTGCTGTGCTTTCCTTAAGAAGCTGTTGAACATCTCACTGGCTCCGAGCAGGGGATCCTGACGCACTGTGGGGGTAAAAAAAAAAAAAAAAAAAAAAAACAAACAGGAAAAAAAATCAACATGAGTACATTTTATCTCACTGTTGAGTGAAATAGAAGGAACTCTGCAGTTAGTTAAGGGTCTTTTAGTGGACGTTATGTAAACCTAACGCTCCTTAGGGGAAGCCATTTCCCAATTGTTCTTAATCTTGTTCTTATTTCACAATTTAATTCAGTTGCTGATTAAAGGCCTTGACCTTCCAAGACATTTAGCTTAACATGGAAAAAGTGGTACCTGGCATTGGTTTAATTAACTGTTAATTATTACATTTATTATATGAATTATTATAGGTCAGTTTCATCATAATGTAGCTCCCCAATTAGTAAACAAAGGACAAGGTGAACAACTCTCTCATGCTCATGTCTTTCATCTTCTCCTGAAGCAGTATATTAAATTATCTGTATGAAAATTTGATGAGGTGGATGTGCGTGTGTGTGCATCAGCCTGTGCCTTACTGTCCTTTTACAAATTATTCTACCCCTTTGACAAAATGTCAAAGTTCTGAGCCATCTGCGTCAGAGCAGATTGTGTTTGTAGCAGTTCATTTTCCATAACCATGTAAAAAGCCATGATGTAACCAAGTGAGGTCCAAGCCAAGAACACCCTGTGTGCGTATGCTCCCAGACTATGAGCAAATACACACTTGAACAACGCTTCCTTGTTCTGCTGTAACTGCCAGTGCTTGAGAGGATTAAAACAAACCCTCTGCATTGCTGCCAGTTCCACTTATTTGTGTGTGCACAAAGTTCATCCAAGACCTGCTTCCAAAATTTGGGCAATTTGCAGAATCCCACCCAAATTGGGTTTTCCAACATTGAAGCAAAATAACTCCCTCATGGTGTTAATGCCACAAAAACATTCTTCATAAAGTTCTGTTTTCAGTTCAGAGAAAAGCTATAAAAAATGTGTATCCCTTGAGGCGGCACATCATCAATGGAGAATCCAAACCCAGAAAACCTTTTAAAACTCGACCAGGTCTGAAATCCTGAGTAAGGATTTTCTTTCTTTCATCAGGTGTGTCAGCATAACTTTGGCTGAGTTCATCCTGTGCTCAGATCATCAGTTTTTCAGTGAAACACTGTGTTGCTTTTCAGCACAGGTACAGCTGGACTCCCCGCAGACTGAGAGCCAGCTCTTTCTTTTGATTGTCTGAAGAAGCATAACGTTCAAGGAAATTGTGTTTGTGCTGCAAAGCTTCACTGTTACAATAAAAAACAGAAAAAAAACAAAGCCTTAGTTTGTTCTGACTTTTCTTTCACAACATAACAATCCCCCCCTTCAGCAATGTGTACTGCAATTCAGAGAAGAATAGTAGCTAAATTGAAAACTGACAAAAACAACCACATCGTAGCTGGAATTTAACTTCAGCCAGAAATGAAGTGAGAGGCAATACAAGCCATCTGTAAAAAGTCAAATAACCTACCAGCCTGCATGTATTTCTCCAGCTGTTCCCGTCTCTGTTCGACCTCAGCAGGAGTCAGAGTGAAGATCTTCTTTGGGGGGAACGCAGGCACCACATTGCTGCCATATTCCTTCTTTATCTGTTTGGATGAAAACACAAGTTGGGAGAAGGTGAAGTCACGGGATGGTGGACTATGCAACCTGTGTTTAGAGAACAGCATGATGCCTGAGTTTATTTTAGTAAATACAAGGTCATACAACTAAACCAATTAGCTTCAGTAGAGAGTAGCAGCCTCTTAAATTAAAGAGTTATGGATCCATTTTCCTAAGAGGTACACTCATGCTGTTTGAGATGAATCACAGGTTTATTTTAAGCCCTGTTCAACAACTAGCTGGTGGAGTTTCCATGTATAACACACACACAGACACAAGCACACACATCTGGAGCCCTGAATGTCTCGTCATTCCAAGTTTACTTTGTCTTCCAGGTTTTGACTCATTTCTTCCCATTTTTTTTTTTAATCGTTCAAGGTCTGGTTTTGAACTGTGGAAGTCTCAAACTATGCCCTCACAGACCCAAAACTCACACATCAAGTGTGGTTTAATTTTAACCTGTGTGTGTTGCTCATCATTAGGAATTCATGGACACATTTTGTTCTCGCTGTAAAACCCTCAGGTCCTGCTGCACATATGGCGTGATGAAGGTTGGCCCCAGTGGGGCCAGCAAGAGGAAGTGAGGTGATTTTCACCTTTACATACTGCCCTTTGGTGTCATCGGTACATCAGCACCAGCACTGGTTACACATACAAATCAGCTCTTGTAGCCACAGACACAAAACATAGATGTATCCCCAAAATCTGAAATAAATATGCAGCTTATTTTTATTTATTTTTCGCAAAACTCTCCCTGTTTTCCCTGTTGGCTTTAAGCTGGCTCTGGCAGAAGTCTGACCTTGTTACAAATCTTTCTAGAAGGGAAAACAATTAACATTCAAATTGTCTCAGCGACAAAGTGGGCAGAGTGTGTGCCGTGCAATCACCGGAGTGTTTTGGGGTCATGCGTACGCCACAGGAAGCCCTCTGGGGTTGGTTCTTAAAGATTCAAGTGTGCCTTCCCCACACCCTGTTGCCAGGCAACAGCAACTGTCAGACTAGATAGCGCAGGCTTGAGGACAGAGATAGCAAAGTTTGGGTCTTGCTTGCTTATTTATTAATGTGTGAAACCTGGAGACTTCTATAAGGCTGTGTTACAGTATATGTCATGGTGTAAATTGCATAGCACAGAGAGCCAATAAATCCATCTCTGGCAGACAATACGTCGACCTCTGCAACACCATTCCCCCCCCAAAAAAAATGGATATTAAGCATGCATTCACTAACAACAGCACTACAGAGAACAGAACACACTAATTGGCTAATAAGAGCTTTAACAAACAGCTGCGTCTGTGTAAAGCTTCACTGAGGCACGCCAGGCAACTCAACTCTTTCCAACATTTCTTTTTCAGATTAAGACGCTTTTCCAAGCAGGTGAAGTGAAAGAAAGGCCAAGAACATTCCTTCCATGTCAGCCACCCCCGCCAACCTCAAATCCAACAATACCACCCCATTTACACACAATAGTTTAGACTCTGGGCGGAATAACAGCACAGGGACTTCTAGCCACTGAGGTTGTGATTCAAAGTGAAGGGAGGCCGGCGTATCGCCAATACGACACAAAAATGAACCAAAGTTCACCCCAGGTGGACGTGTTGGCATTTAAAGAGCATTCTGCGCACTGCACACTACAGCAGTGGGTGTGTATAATGGTTGGAGTCTTACCTGTTCATGGAGGCCAAGAAGTTGACTGTAGCGAACCCGACAGTGCAGCACGCCATTGACGTGGATGTTGTAGGCCTGTGAGAAAGAGAGGAGATGGATTAAAAATGTGAGGAGGAAGAATGTGGCATCTGAATCAACCTGTCATGAAAATGTTTCAATGAAACACAGATAGACTTAGAAAGATATATAGATACATAAAATAACAACCTTTCTAATATTAGATTAATTAAATTAAAAAAAATCCCAATGCATCATCACCAAAGCTGCACAGCTGCCAGGTTATAAACTCTGCAGAAATGAAAGTTAACGTAGAGATAAGTTTCTCTAGCGATTCAAACACCTCAAAACAATCTTCATCTGATCTGATCACATCACTGATTGTTTCCTCCCTCTTTGTTTTCAAGAGGAGGGCCAAATACATGAAGCGTGAATTAGATTCAATCAAACCCGACCGACTGACTTGCAAATTTCAATTTCCAATCAAGACTGCTTGGATAATGCAAACTGCAGACGCTAAACAATACAGAAAGCAGAGATCACATCTATCACTCTTTCCCTTGGTTGTTTTGACAGACAGGGAGGGAGATATCACTGGAAACTCCTCCACAAAACCACCACTTGGAACCAGCAGTCCAAATATCTGCCGTCATGCTTAGAGCCAATCTCAGGAAGTAAATCTTGGGAATGATACTAAACCACAAGGAAAACAGAGTGATACTTCAGTTACGTCCTCAGGGATAGAAGAATAACTTTTAAGTTTATCCAAATACATGCTTGCTTACAGAACAGCACCGTTGAACTGTAAACTATTTTTTTTCCTGAAGGCACCACAAGTCTGTTTTCTTATTTTTTTTTTTATTGAAAAAAACAAAAACAAAACAAAAACATGAGAATTAGAAATAATCAACATAAAATAATCCATCACTTCCTAAAATAAGTACCTTAAATTGCAGAAGTTTTGATGGAAAAAAATAAAATGTCCTGGACTAGTTTTACCAACATTGAACACTTGTTATTTTGTTATTTACTACTGCAGAAATATCAGCTTCCACCAGCCTGCTCTGGTCGGGACAACAGGAAGTACTTTGCATGTGCTTTGGGTGTCAGGACACACACTTTAATCTTTCCCTTCTGTTTTAATGAATATTTATGGTCAACATGTTGGCTCATCTGCCATAAAAAAACATAGAAATCTCCACACAGTTGCACGTGCTGTAACAGACCTACACAATCAATCAACAGAAAAACAAAGAATGAACAAAGAGGGAAAGAGGAGGGCTAAAGAATTTGGAGGAAGGCTAAGTGAAAGATGTGTATGTAGGCAGTATTCAGGCAGGAAGGAAGAATGAGTATGCAGAATGTCTTGGCTCTGTTTGAAAACACACAAAAAAATAATCCGACATTTATTTTATGAATCGCAAGCAGTTCAACTCAGGGACAATATTATAAACACTATGATCTACTGCTCTTTTCTGCGCACTAGCTCCAAACCAAAAAAATGTATTCAAATACTGCACATTTTCATCCCAGACTGAGCTTCATCAGGACAAAAAAAACATTCACACTTGATGAAGATCTTGACTGGGAACAAAATACTGTTGATTTAATAGCCATTTTTCAGTCTGAAAGGGATTATTTGACCACATTTTAAGAGTCATCTGTGTCTCTGCAGGTTTCTACACATTGCTCACTGGCAGATGCAGGCCAATACAGACGTGCCACTGTTCAGGAGTCTTCCTGCAAAACTTAAAACAGAGACAGAATAACTTGTTCTTGTAAGTTCCGACCTGTTCCTCATCCAAAGCAAATGAGTCACCATCACTTACAGTAGCACCAAACTCTCCTTTCCACACTCAAAAACTAAATAAATACCATGTGAACTGGAGAGGAAGCTACAAATCCACCAGACAAGAGGAAGTGTGACCGCTCAACAGTATCTGTCTGTGCCTGCACTGTATTTAAAAAAAAAAAACTGCAGCCCTTGTTATTCTAAAAGGCCATTTGCAAAGTCAGCACATTCTGTGACATGGTGGCTCCAAGGTACACATCCCATCTCTCAGCATTATAATCAAGCAAAGTCCCTTCCTGTCACAATGACAGTCACAGGACTGCCAGCTGGGAGGTGGAAAACTGTCGCTTTATCATTTCCACTGCAGCACAGGATAAAAAGTGCTCAGCCAGGTAGAAACGAGCCAGAGATGACACCTGAAACACTCAGTTTAGAAAGCTACTGACTTTCAGCAGCATGAGTGAGTGTTTGTGGAGCAATGTGGATAATACAACGCACATGTGCAATAAAGAAATAGGCTTATGTTTTAATACTCTTAGATATTAATACTCATGCTCATGTTCAATAACACTTCTGTTGAGAGAGTGCTACAACTCTCTCATAATATACATAGAGTACATGTGCAATACTTTATATACATCTTTTATCTATTAATACGCGATTACCGTTGTTATTTATTCATTAATAACATTTACACCAGTCAGTCCACTGTGTTCACTTATGTTATGATGCCTCAGTTATTTATTTATGTTGTATATATGATGCCTCAGTTATTCACTTATGTTGTACATATGGTGCCTTCGTTTTTTTCCACTTGGTTGTTTTTATAGGCCCTTCTAGTAGTGTTGCACTCTCCGCTTTGCTACTGTAACGATGCAAATTTCCCCGTTTATGGGACTAATAAAGGATTATCTTATCTCATCTTATAAGAAATAAACAGATCTAGCCATATTACTGTGCACACAAAACTCTGTGTCCATTAGTTCTACGTGAAAAAGTACATTTAAGTTTACATTCAAAGCTACTTTTGTGCTACTTGAGGCAGGGACACTGAACACATGGCCATGTTGTTTGATATAAATGAAGAGACTTTTCAAGGTTTTCCACCCTTCTTTGGAGCATATGGAGGCAAGATGGAAAATAGTTATTCGCAGGTGTGTGTGATGCTGAGAACAACCAGTATGATGTCACATGGAAATCAGATGTTATTTCGAAACATCTGGTGAATATCAGAGGGGCTACATTCTTCAATAAAACATCCAAAACAGAAATGTGTGGGTTTTTTAAGGAACCATAGACCTACTATTCTAAAAGGATTGCAGTGTTTGTTTATATCATATCTATAATTGACAGGAAATACACTTGAACCCAATCTGTTCCCTAGCAACGAAATGACTTCTATGTGGGCTGGTTTATATGTTAACAGGCACACAACCACAGCAATTATGTCATTGAAAGTGTCAAGCAACACAAGAAAAGGAGGAAATATTTTGCCATGCATTCGTGTGATGAAGCCTGACTCACTGTGACTGGTGTTAACGGTTTATGAGGAAATGTTTCATGTCTGTGATGTTTCACTACTTCAGTCCTTGAAGAAACCTCTGAGAATTATCCGCTGTGAACAGAGCATGTCTACAATTTGTTAAAACCAAAGCAAAGGCAATTCCAAGTGCCTCAAACAAGGTTTAAAACAGTGTTAACAGACAATGAGACAAATAACTAGAATCAAAAACACACAGTCAGGCAATGGAAACCTGCTGTGCAAAAACCCAAGCGAGATAACAGAGCCACAAATTAATGCCGCTCTTGAAGTGTGGTCAAGACTTCTGCTGCTGTTGTTGTTGTTGTTGTTAGATGAGGAGACAGAAAAGTTCAAGAAATGCTGACTGTAAAAGATTGTCATATCATGATGGTAAACTCAACTAAACCTCTAAAAGGATTTCAGTGCTGACTCAAACCTGTAAAACAAAAGGGACTCTGTTGTGCCTGTGGAGAGGAACCAGAGGCTGGGGCCAAGTCACTTCAGGTGGCTCTGACCTTAAATGACAACAACTTAAACACTCACCATGGTAACCGCTGAGACACATTACTTATTACAAACTACCAGATAGAGCTAAATACCAAATATAATTTTGACTCATGATGATAGCCAGGGAGTTACTTCTCTAATGATGCGTTCAATTACCACACAGAATAACATGTAGTCTAGGGCAGGACGTATTGGAGGACAAAATGCCTCAGTAACTGCATCTGTGATACAGGTTAGCATTAGGTAGTTTAACCGGGGTAGGGCTGTTTTTGTACTGCAGGTGTTTGGTCTGTGTTGATGCACCTCACTCCATGTCATCAGATCATTTTTAATAGTAAACACAGGGACTGGTGCTGCATTGACCGACCCAGGGCCAGCTGATGTCTGCGTTTAACCAGGCTAAGTGAAAGCGGGTAACACAAAAATACGAAAAAATAATGCTCACCACATATGTTGATCCATTTTCTCCCGAACGAACCTCCGTTTCGGGTATGGAAAAATGCATTTTAGCTGGAAACACAGCCTGCTACCTGACGACAAGTCCTTGAACGCCACCACAGTTTGCGCTGCGATGAAGACACCAGTTTCCCCACAAAGTCCACTGCAGTGACTGTCGGCGGTGACTACTGAGGAGGAGGAGGCTCTCACACGGTTTATCCGTTGGTTTGTAGTCCGGGGAAAGCGGTGCCAGGTTGGAGGAGACTGCTGACGACTTTATTATCTCGCCAACAACTCATGAACCAACTAGCATTCGCATAAAACTTCTCCCACGTCAGTGTCAAACTTTTCTCGCTGCCGTCCCCGCAGCAGCCATGTTGCAAGTGTAATTGCACCTTCACTGCTGGCGTTAAAATATCCTTTTCATCGACTTTTAAATAACTCGTGATAAATTAAAAACACCTACTGTAGTGTCTGAGTTTCAACGTGTACAGGTGACTGTGTTCATTAGCGTTAGCCAGGTGAAGTTTCGGGCACAAACGGTTGCTTCCTGCAAACCCCACAGCGACGCAGAGCCGTTGGTAAATCTTTCGAAATATGAGGGGAGACAGTAGCACTTTTTTGTGGTTTGGTTTGTTTTGCCAGCCACCTACATTTGTTGAAGAAAAATCTAGACGGCGACGGAGGATACTCATAGATAAAATGTGATTTAAATCGCAGAGAAAGGAGATGAACCGGGGACGTCAAGCCATCTGTGTTCAGTGGATCTGGTGGACCATCAAGAGGCATTGCAACAATCCTTCTGGGACAAACCATTTCATTTTCAGCCGGGGGTGTCCACTCTCCGCGTGTAAGAAATAAGAGAACAAGTGGCATAATTTCCGTCACACATCGTTTTACATTCTAATAACTAAGATTGTACTATATTTTTTTTTGATATTGCGCAAACATGTTTCCGCTATATTTTGAACCTCATAAAATCGTCTAACTCGGAGTTCCCACTTTATTTGGTGCAAGCCAAAGTGACAGTGAAAGCGCAGTCAAAATTGATTACAGTCAAAAAAAATGCGTCTACATTTCGTCAAGAAATAGAAATTTAAGTAAATATATCGTTAATAAACTTAGACTTTGTTTTACGAAAATATATCAAAATGAGAAAAATGTTCGACGATTTTACATAAAGCATTTTACTTACTGTAAAACACTAAATTGCACCAAGGCTTTTTGATTAGCTGCGAAATTAATTATTTGGACATGTTATCTGAATTCATGCACAAATAAACATTCGTCTATATACTAAGTGTGTTCTCGTGGTGCTGTTTATTATATTTACTTGGCTATAAAGTGGGTGTATGCGTAATTGCAGCGCAAAATGAAGCTGGACCTGCGGATAAAGCGCAGGACCAGCTTCCTGTCACATGCTCGTTACAGTAAGATCATATGACCTCAGTTGGCGAAAATGAAAGCTGGATGCAGCCAGCTGAAATCTGTAGTGCTTGTTCTGATATTTCATTTATGTTTTTACTCAAGTTACCAGCTGACCGAGCGGCAGGTAAGACTTGGATCTGGAAATGTGACATCTGTAGTCTTTACCGGAGGAAGTAAACGACACATGCTGTCCACATGTCGTTGTTTTGGTGGATGTACAGTAAGGGAGGGTGACCGGGATATTGTTGTTTACACCTTTTTTTTTTTTTTTTTTTTTTTTACTTCGTAAAAGGTATGTGAGCTCTGCACTGGTACAGTCCTAAATGACACCGCTGTTGGTCAGTTCTGCTCCTCATCCGCTGGTCGGATAAACGGTCGCTGCTGCTTGAGAAATGACACCAGTGACCCTGAACGCATCATCGGGTAGGGCTGTCATGTCTTTAAGGGTCTATCTGAAACACACACACATATATATATATATATATATATATATATATATATATATATATGTGTGTGTGTGTATATATATATATATATATATATATATATATATATGTGTGTGTGTATATATATATATATATATATATATATATATATATATATATATATACGTATATATTTATATACAAGATGTAAAAGAGTAGAGTACTAGTAATAAACAAGTGCAAAAAATTATGAGTAAATATAAAGTGAAAAATGGAAAAAAAAAATATTTATTGATTTTTAGTGTTTTTTTCTGTAAATTTATCTTTATATAATCCATCCTGTACTTGTTTATATTTGTTAATATGATGATTAGGAAGTGCAGGCAACATAATAAATGTCAGAGTGCAGACATCATGCAAAACTACTGGTATCCCTCTGGTCTGTTCTTAATTATGACCTTCCTTTCCTAACATATATATATACAAAGGAAGAGCATTTAAATCTACAAATATTGTTGGATTGAGCAAACCATTTTCTGCTCCTATGAATGTGTATATAAATAGACCTTCACAGATTGTGTATTACTATTTTAGGCTGCCAGTGATGTAGTGTTTGCAACACACTGTGCAACGTTTAAAAACGCATATGGATGTTATACTAATGCTTGTTAATGTTTGTGTCAGGTTGGATCTATCTAACTGTTCACTAACTCACGTGGAGGATCTTGAGGGAGCATCAGCAGCATTAATGATGTATGTACAGTAATTGCAGTTTTACACCTTTTGACACAACATACTGTAGATACAGACAAGATAATGGAAAAACCCTGGATAAGATAATGGAGAAAAGACCTGTGCTTGTCACTACTGTACATGTTGCTTCTGCACGATCACATGGACGCATTATAAGCTGCTCCTGCACTGCTGCGCCAGAGGAAACCGTTTTTATTCCTAGCAGCAAATACAAGTTTCATCTCTCTAACTGGAAGGAAAACGGAAGAAAAACTCAGCACATAATTAGAGAACATTTTATTCATTATTTATTATTAGTATCTGAATATCTGCTCTGTTTTTCTTTATAATCTGTTGCTTTGCAGAGACCTCTCACTCAATCCCATTGTCAACATCAGTGACGCAGCATTTCAAGGATTTATTGAGTTAAATTACATGTGAGTATTCAATGTTGGAACCATTAACAGTAGCAGCTGCTCAAAGCGTTATTTCTTTGTAACTGTATTTTGTTTGTTTGTAGGATTTTGCCACAATACATCATGTGTCCAGGGGGCAACACTTCTTGGGAAAAGGTGGTGGTCAAAGAGGGAAATCGTCTTTGTGAGGGCCAGAAAGATATGTGCAACCAGACTGGACAGCTGTGTAAGTTGCCATTCTGATGAATATGATGTAACCCTGCAGTAGTCCTCTGGAAATACAGAGCAACTGCTCAGCTCATTATTATTATTATTATTATTAACAATCCTCAGCCATGGACTGCCCGGAGAACTCCCTGTGCACTCCCTTTGGCCCCAGCTTCTTCCAGTGCAGCTGTGCTGACAACCATCATGGATACAAGTGTCTTCGAGAGGTCAGCCGTTCAATACTAACTTTTAACGTTGGCAAATGTGAGTCTTTGGATTATTTTATGTATTTATTTTTCATTGTCAACAGGAGGAGTTCCCAGCTCTCCAAGTGTTTATGCCTCTTGGAGCGTTTACAGTTGTGATCTCTTTCCTGCTGTGGGTCACCCAGAGACGAAAGGCCAAGTCACTCTGAGGCTGCTGAACGACCTCAACAGTCAACCTTTTAGTCTGCAATCATCCACTGAGCTGAAACTGAAAGTCTGAGGTGACCCCAGTCTTCTTTTTTTACTTTATTGAAAACTGACTATCTTCAGTGCAGTTTAAGAGAGAAATTTTAAATTGTTTTAAATTGTCTGCCAAAAATACCACTGTTACCACCTTAATTCTACTTTTGCAGTGATGTTAACTGACACAAGATATTAATGAGGTTTGTTTAAAAAGTAGTTGCTCACTGTTTAACTGTGCCAAACGAGCATTGAATGTGTGAGTTTACATGTCCTTAAAGCACATTTGATAATATATATATATATATATATATATATATATATATATATAATTTTTGTAATTTTTTTTTTTTTTTTTACTGCATGTTGAACATGAACTTCACTCAGAGCAAAAACCAAGTCAGGTTCACTCTATAAATCATGATGTAAAACATTAGTTTGTTATTTTTCTTGTTAACTTATATTTTAAAAAGGGAGACATTGAGTTTATTCTGTTATTTAGTTGCTTTTATGCTGTTGCCACATTTTGTTTCGACATCATTGAACCAAGACTCAAAATGTTGTCTACTCATCTGCTAAAATGTGCGAAATCAGTCACATGTGGAAAACATCTTCCCAATGTGATTCATGGTTCTAATAAAATGTGAAAAACAATAAATATATTGCTTTACTTCAGTTAAAACCATGAACTTACAAAATATGCCAGATCAACTATCTCATTAATTAATAAAAAGCTAGAGTGGAGAGAACAGTCTGTTAGTTGTGACTAAAATGTCTTCAAACTTGTTTTCCCCTCTGTGCCATTATGAGAGTTGAAGCATGTGTGCACTTTGTGGACATAAAAATAAACAAGATCCTTTGCTCACTATCTGGTCACTGTTATTTATCCTGTTCAACTGATCGGGTCGTTTAAAAACTAGTCAGAGGACTCTGATGGCTAACATGGATTCTACAGAGACGCTGCAGTTTCAATTGTAAATAGGGAACCACTTCTGGCCAGTTTAAAAGAAGTTGAAAGAAATGTTCACAACATGGATCTAATAAAATATCTTGCCGATACCTGATATTAGAGAAGAAAGCACCCTCCTCACCTCCTAAGAAACAAATCTATAATTATCCAATCCTACCATAAAAACACACAGACTCAATTTAAAAAGCGTATGCCATTTCAGATATATATTTATTGCATGCTCAAAGCACGATATTTTGTGTCGTGTGCAAGCATCCAAGCTCGCAAAGTGCCCCGTCAAAAATGCAGAGAAACCACCTCTGAGACTGATGTGATCAGCAGGTCGTTCACTGGTCCACGTTTTTGACTCGCAGCACCACAGGGACCGAGGTGCACGGGATCATTCCCAGATCTGTGATCACTAAGTCCACGAAATCAGGCGGCGTCACGTCATAGACGAGGTTGAGCAGGCCGAGCGAGGCTACTTTCTGCCAGTGCTCGAGCTGGGTCTTCCCCTTGCGGGTCACAATTAGGTCATCAGGGTCATCTGGAAAGCACAGATGAAGATAAATAATCTGAGGTTTGGAGGGAATTTCAATGAATGCAGAGCTGAAAGAGAGCAAAAGCAGCACTTATTTACTTCCATACCTAGTTCATTGGACACGAAGGAATCCGTCTGCACCCTCTCACAAAACTTGTAGGTCTCACAACACACCAGCACAGGCACGTTAAAGGCTTTGGCCACCAGAGCTATCTGTGACGTCCCCACACGAGACATGACGTACCCGTTGGCCAGCAGGGCGTGAGCGCCAAGGAACACCTTAGATACCTATGGAGGTCCGTGTTCAAAGTCATCATGATGTACGAACAGAATAAAAGAATGCAGGGACAGCGGGCGAGCTTTGGCTACTGATTAGGTAAACATCGATGACTGTGACTATACCTCTGGAAGAATGTAGGAGACGGCAGAGATGAGGACGTAGGTGCAGCTGATGCCTCTCTGGACCAGGCGCCTCAGGGCTTCCCGACCCTCCAGTCGAGGCCTGCTGTCCACCACGATCACACGGAACTTCCTGTTCTTCTCAAAGGCCTCGCACAGGATGTGGTTGACCAGCGACGAGCTGAGCAGAGAGGGTGGCAATGTTAGAAGAGAATGTGGAAGTTTAAGAGGCGAGATCAGAAAAACAGGAAGAGAAAGTGTTTAGGGAGGTTTGAAAGCAGAATTTAAGGTCTTAGCGTTGCATTTTTTTTGCGTGACAAATACTTAAGTGATGCTTTGTATCATGGCGACTGAACTGCAAAGTCAACAACTAACAGAGTCAGAGTCAACAAAGTCAAACTAAAACACACACACACACACACTGTTATGACATTTAAAACATTTTTTTCCTTATTTGTCAGCTTTAAGAGGCTTACCATCCATAGACTAGGATGACGTCTCCATCGCTGATCTTTTCTATGGAGTACTTGGCAATAGCTTTAGCAGCGAGGACTATCTTCTCATTAATGTAGCAATCGATACAGGTCAGCAGTTTGCTCTTTGCCTGAACAGAGGATACAAGAGGGGGGAAGAGATGTAGATCAGTAACAACAGTGTTATAGCCATCAAAGTTATTGATCTCTCACTGAAATTATGAGGAAAAACAAGTGAGATAACAACCTCTTCTTCTTTACATTGACTGGGAATATTGGAGATCTCTTTCTTGATGTATTTGATTGCATTACCCATGCTGGCTGACAGAGGGCGACATTGATTCAAAAAACTGCAACAGGATAAAAGAAACAATGTCATGTGTGAATCTTTAAAAATGCAGGCAGCAGGGAGCAGTCAGTGATAAGACATAAGCTGATTTAGTCAAACTAAACTGTTGCTGACACATGAAACGAGAAGAATTTGTTGTACCTGATATAAGGTTTCAGCTTGTTGACCAAGTCTCTCGACAGCTCCTCATTTGGAGGCGTAGTGTAGTCCCTTATTACCTGGAGTGTGGGAGAAAAACATTTGCTTTTGGTTTGTCAGCCTCACACTATAGCTGGCTGCTGAAAATCTGACACTGAATGTGATAGGCCATCTTACTGGTCTAAATACTGAAGTGGGATTAACCCTAACAGGATGGTAAAGCAGCCGGACTAGAGGAGTAGATAACAGCCTGTACCTGTTTGAAGGCATGCAGCAGGGCAACAGAGCGAGCGTTGGATCCTGCCACGATGCCCTGTGAATACTGGAGACCCAGGCGAACAACAGCAGGATGAATCACTGTGGAGGGAATGCTGCAACACACAAAAACTGTCAGTAACAACAAAAAGATTTAGAGAAATTACTGGCACTGCATAAATCTGTCTCTTCTGAACAACATACTGCACTATACACTGATCAGGCATAACATTATGACCACTGACAAATGAAGTGATAACAATGATTACCTGCTCATCGTTGCATCTGGGATATACAAGACATCAAATGGACATTTAGTCCTCAGAGTTGATGTTAGAAAAATATTCCAGCGTCAGGATTTGAGTGAGTTTGACAACAAGAATCAGACTGTGATGGCTAGAGGACTGCAGTGGTCAGGAGCTATCAAAAGTGGTCCAAGGAAGGACCAGAGGTGAACCAGAGACAGGGTCATGAGAGAACAAGGATCACTGATGCAGGAGGGGAGTGAAGGCTGGTCCTGGTGGTCTGATCCAACAGACCAGAGAAGTTAAAGCTGGTTCTGATAGAAAGGAGTCAGATACCACAGCACACCTTCAGCAGTCAGAGGTCAGGGCTGCAGAGTAGCAAAAAGTGGACCAACACAATACTAGGCAGGTGGTCATAATGTTAGGCCTGATCTGTCAATGTCATAACATGAGTTACCTCAGTTGCTGTGTTAGAGGGGCTTTGCGACTGTACTGGTGGAGATGAGAGAACAGGCTGACTTTGTAGCCGTAATCCGACCGGAGCGGGATCTGAAAATAAAGCAGATTAGAGCCAAACACACATCAAACTCCAGCAAGAGGTTCCAACTGAGATCATGAGATGAACACAGTCACAGCAAAATTCATTAACAAACAACAACAAAGAAACTGTATTACTAAGAAAAGAATACTCTTAGGAAAATTGTTCATATTTAACATTAAATAATTAAACTTTCACCTTGAAATATGATTTTTATTTGTTGTAAATACTCTCCAAATGCAAACAGAGCAGTAGGGAGAGTAAACATAAACCAGCACAGCAAACAGTTCAGTGTTGTAGGTTCAACACATAAAGAAAAAACATTACAATTAACATGTTTCCAACAAACATATCCCACCCTCGATGCAAACGTATTGCTGGACCAAACAATAAGTTTGCATCCTAAACTTTGTATGTAACAAGTGGCTCTGGAGAAAGACACAAACGACAGGTTGGCAAACCAAACTCGACAAATGTCAACGGCGCACATTTACATTTAAGAAAGTCAGACCTTGACATTTGTCGCAGCATTGCACCCTGGTGTCTGAAAGAAATATTAGGTACGATCACATGCAGTTATGAATGATGGTTATGTGAAGTGAAAAAAAAAACTAATCAACAAACACTGCCCTCATTTTGAACACTATAACATCTACAACACATTTAGAAACTCATCATTGTCATCAGAGGAGGTGGCAGCTTCTCCAGAAAGAGCACAAGTCAAGTTGTTTAACCGTATTTCATACAATTTTAATTTAAACATTTGAAGAAACTTGCAACCCTCTGTTATGTGCAGCAAGTGTCTGATAAAAACCACAAAGATCCAGTGAGATTGGTAAAAGTCATCAGCATGCTTTGATTCATTTAGTCTGTTCCTTCTTTTTCCCCCTCAAGATATTTACACTAAGCTCATGCAGTAGATATTCTGTTCAGAATGTTAACACATAGGATGCTCCTAAAAATGTGTGACTGGCAGCGTATGCTTATCATTATATGTTTGGATCATGGTTAATTACATTTTAAAGCATGTTGCAACTTTGTTTGGGAGGGTGCTACATAGCTAGATCTATTGTTATCATTATTAGTAGGAGCAGTAGTAGCAGCAACATGCTCTTACAATTCAAATTTTTACAGATTCAGAGCATAAAGTAGCTAACCTGCTGTCTTTCCAGTTTCTTTGCCAGTTTCCTTAAAACGTCTGGGTTGTCCACTTGAATGTGTTCCGGGAGCCTCTTCACCACTGCAAACACACAAACAGGTGTGAAGTCCTCCATGGTGTCACTACAGAAATTTCAGGTTGTCCCCACTGGGGTTGACTTGCTACAGTACCTGGCTGCAGTTCGCTGGGTGGTGCTTTAGGTTTTCCCGTGGCCGCCGGCTGTCCTGCGTCTCCCTTCTTCTTGGAGGCCCTCTCAGCTTCTTGTCGAGCTCTCCTCTCAGCTTTCAGGTCTGCTTTACTCTTCGCTGGGGCAGGAGCTTCTGAGGCAGGAACAGGTGCAGGAGCAGGCACTGCTGGAGGAGACACAGCAAGGTAAAGATGAATGATCATGCCGAGACAGAACACTTTCTTCATAAATATCACAGATCCATTGTCAGTTGCAACTGTGACAAATGAATACAAATGTGTCTTATTATTGTGTCACATTTCCATGCATTCAGCACCTTTCTGTGACACTTGTGTTGGAGGCTGGGACGCCAAAGTGACAGGCTCTTCTTTCTTTTTCTTCTTTTCGCCGTCATCTTTCTTCTCTTTGTTTTTCTTCTGCTGTTTCTTCTCTTTCCTCAGCCGCTGCTTCTCCTCTTTGGACAGCTCTTTGCCTTCACTCTGCGTAGCAAATGAGCCAAGAAGTGAGTCAAACTGAGGTCCTAAGGGCCAAATAAATAGCCTATGAGACAAGTGGCAACAGTCAATAAGATACTAGCCTTTGCTCGTTCAATGTCATCTTTAGTCTGAGCTCCGTCTGTAAAACAAACAAGTGATGATCATGTGATTACATCAGTTTATCCTTAGCCATTTTTGAGCTAATGGTCCTTCTGTTGTGGAGACCACGTTAGCTGCTGAATTTGCTTCATGCTAACGACACCAGTCACATAACTTGTTCGCTAACATCATCTGCACGTCAGTTACACATCAAAACACACATTTTCAGTCATTCTGTTCATTTAAAAACTAGTGGAAAAGCTGATGCAATACCGTCACGATGTAAGCAGTTAAACCGCTGTCTCCGCACGGTACCGCTGATTTGCCTGTGATGCTAACGCTAGCAACACTGGCATAGAAGAGGACATTAACTTTTATACGAGTCAAACTCAAACACCGCGAAACACGACAACTATACGTGCAAGACCTTTTGACGCTGCGCCCAAAGTAAAACGATAAAAACCACCTGTGAACAGGTGTAAAGAGCAGCTGCCAGACACTCTTAAAACTCACCTGTTACTCCACTGTCCGCCATGTTTACGATACCGCTCTACTTCCGCTGCCTCTGCAGGAACTACTGCCCGGGAAACTCATATCGCCCCCTTGTGGATAAACATCGTACTGCATCTCATCCCAGCGGTTCATTTGTATAACCCAGTGGTTCTCACCCCTGGTCCTCGGGCCCCACTGTCCTGCATGTTTTAGTTGTAATCCTGCTCCAACACACCTGATTCAAATGACCAGCTCGTCATCAAGCTGAAGCCTGATAACGACCCACTGCTTTTGGAGCATGCAGGATAGTGGGGCCCAAGGACCAGGGGTGACAGTGTATCACAAATCACAAATTTGCCTCAGAGGGCTTTACAATCTGTACAGAAACTCCCTCTGTCCTTTTTTATTTTATTTTGTTATAAACATGTCATTTGTCATTATAAAATAATAAAAGCAACTAATTTTCACAGCAAACTTGCACTGTTTGTATACATCCAGACACAATTATTCAAAAAAAAACAACAATATGCACAGAATCAGAATCAGAATCAGCTTTAATGGTCAGGTATGTGTACACATGAGAGGAATTTGACTGAGCGACACTCTCTCAGTACAATATAAAATAGAAAATGAACAGACAGCAGCACAGGAGGTAAGGAAACAATAAACTAAGAGCAGTTCAACTCGATATTAGTCAGTCTGGTGTATTGAGTGCAAATGATGCATGACATAAATATACCTATTATTATATAGATATATTTATATACAGGTGGAGATGACAGTGTGTTTGTACTGTACAGTATATACAAATATAAGGTATGTGGATTACAGATGTTACTTAATTTCATTTGAAAAGCTATTTTAATTTCTATTTAGTACACACTGTGAATATTTAATATTATCATTATTACTCTATCATTTAATTATTGTTTCTGCCAATGGGGATCAATAATAAATATTCTGTCCTTGTAAGATTTTGCTGGATTGTAGTTTTCTGTTCACACCAGATCACCTTGTTACAGATTTCTATTTATTTCTAATAAATATCCATAGATGACTTCTGCTGGGACTTCTATTAATACATCAGTAAATTTTGTTACACTCTGGTATTTAGTGTAGATGTTACTTTTATTAAATCATCTACAGTATAGGCTATTTATCATTATGATTTCTGATTAGATTTCCCTTGAATGCATTTGATTCAAATTGAATCCTCTTTAACTATATGTTTTGTAACCATGAGGATCCTTTCAGCACAGAAATGTCATTTTGTGATCTTATGCAGTAGATCTACAAGAGAAAGTGAAAATAAATATAAAATTAAAAAAATAAAATAAAATAAATATACAGCTATTAATTCTCTGTTATGATTACAGTTTTAAAAGTGAACTATATCAAACCTGCGACATAAAGACTTGCAGACTCCCTTGTTGACCTTTTGCGATTCCTGTGGTACATTATCACCCAAAAAACCTGAACAACATAATTGAATTTTGCCACATACATATATGAAAAGGCTTCATATACTGCTATAGATGACTAAACACACTGCATTTAACAAGTATGTTTTTATTTTTATTCATGAACATATAGGCAAATGTTGTGTTATATATTGAGCAATATAACATACTCAAAAAATCACACTGTTTTCTGCTGGAAAAGAGGATGATTAAAGAGTAATAATAATTTTATTATTAGTTGTAGTAGTAGTACAGTGAACAACTCACATTGGGTCTCATTCCCTTTAAACTATTAACAATGTGTTTATTTTGAATAAATCTACTATTAATTAAGTTTTTGACTGTGCAATGCAAAATGTTATCATCAACTGTACACATTTTATTCCATTTTATAATTAAGAGAACCCTGACACAGTTTTAAATGGACTTGTAAGAAATTTGACTTGCTTGTATTTGGTTTTTTTTTGTTTATTTTTTTTAAGAAATCTTAATTCACCACTTTATTTTGTCAGCAATCTTTTATTTGCCTTTTCAAACATCCGTCGCCATACAGGAAATAACCACTGAAGAAAAGAAACAGCCTATCAGCGCTGACAGATCTCCAGAGTGTGCAGCACACTGTATCACAACACCGCTGTGTCTTTTGAGTCCACGCTGACTGAATTCACGACGCAGTAGCTGGTTGAAGGGGACCAAACCTCACAGAAACACCTGACTTGGTTCCGTTTGACCAGCCACAGCAAGGTGTGTTGCAGGTTACAAGGGTAGAGGACACAGAGACAAGAAGGAAACGACAGAGGAGACAGAGAGGAAGTAGAAAGCGGACATCATCAGCGAGCGGTCAGGCCGTCGTGTCCTCTTCAGCCTTACCTGGTGAAACACAGAGAGAGAAAAAGATTTGAGTCACTCATGTCAAAGCCTGCATGTAACCAAGCAGATAGTTCCTATTTAGAGGTTTGGGAACCCTGACAGCCGGTGACATCGCCCTACTTCCCTCCAGATCCAGCCTACAGGAGCAAACCTGACAGCTCCACATCTCTGCTCTCCCTCCTTTTTTTTTTGTGGTTGCTATAACGGGTGACAGCTGTGGTCTGTCAATCCTCCTTGACTGTCAGCCGTTGGGGAAGGGCAGGAATTTTTCAAGAAGTCCCCGAGACTGGCACTGAGAGTAGCTGTGCCTGAGCTGAAGGAGAGGGAGCAGGCCTTTCACCTGTTGTCACACACATATAACCACACATGCTCATGAACCCTGACATCCCCCTCCCGTGTCAGAAAACAAAGACAGTGGTGCCGAAACAAAATCCATCTTTTGAAAAATGGGTCTCTTCTTCCCAGCGTGGTTGGCGCTCACGTCCCCTTGAAACCACACACTTCCTTACATTCCATAAGTGGTGTATTAATATGGGGATATAAGGAAGCATGTCCTCACAAGGGGCAACAACTGGGTCCACCGCTCCTCAGACACAAAGCACCCTTTCACAGCCGCAGATGCAGGGTGGCAGGAACGAGCGGCTTAACGACGGTTAACTGTGACAGAGCGAGCGAGGGAGGAACACGTGAGGACGGCTTCTATCGTCTGCGCCACAGAAATCCAAAGTTTAGTTTGACAGAAGGGGAAATTTCAAGTGAATTGCTGTTGAAAGTGTGGCTTATTGTTGGTTAAAGTAGGGCCCTCTGATAATAAAAGTACAAAATCAATTTCACTGTTTGTCCATGACAATATGTTTTAAAAGATTAGTGGTGCTGACAGCAGCTCTTTGATGGGTAATACCAGCGTAATGATGCTGCTGTTTAAATAACTCTGGAGGGCGAGGCAGATTGTGACTTCCAGCAGACAAAGGTCACGATTTCCTAAACATTGTGCCATGATATATTGATCCCAACAGCTGTGTATTAATGTATTTTCATAATAAGACATCAGTATTAAAAGGAATCATATTCTTTTTTACTCACCGTTATTGAATCCTGTTGCGTCTCCTCTTGTGCTGTTAAGTGTTCGGCCTCTCCTACACTGTCTCTTCCGTGTCAAATCTAACCGCAGCTATGTCAACCAGCTCTGAACCAAATGGCCATCACAAAGACACCGATTGGACCTTGATGAGAATTTCCTGATTCTTTCCTGCATCACACCTCAGCTTCCCCTCACCTGACAGAGGCGTCAGGCTGTCGTAAAACTTACAGAAAACATCTGGTCTGACGCCTGAATAGAACTCACATGGTGGTGCAGCGAATCAAGGAAACTACTGGGACTGAAAAAGTCTGCAACGCCCGAATCTAGAGGACTCAACCATCAAATATCAACCTTAAACATGAGCCAACACAAAGGAAAAGCTGCAACAAGTTGCCATAAAGCAGAGATCTGGAAAGGAACCAAAGACACATACAGCTCTCAGACCAACCGTGCTCCTCGTCCCTGAAGCTGCCCTCATCTCACACTGTCTGCTCCCTGTGAACCAGCTTCATCCTGCTCCTTCTTCACCTCAGCTATCCTGCGATCAACCATCCTCCTCCATATCTGGCCCGGTGGATTGTGCCCACAACAGGCCTTGCAGATCGGCCTTTTCTATCCCACCAGGAGCGCCCCCCTCCAAAGCGGCCTCCCACCTGTTGGTGTCCTTTAGAAGCCCGGGCCTCTCCTGCACCTCCTGTCCGGCCCAATCAGGGCCCTGACAGGGGGGAGCCAGCCTGTGAAATCACACCTCTCAGCTGTTCGCACTGGGCTTGAGACACCCTACACCCCTGCTGTTCCTCTGTTCAGCCCCCTCCCCACCCTGCCTCTATTTTACACCGAATGTCAATGGGTCCTTTTTGGAGGAAAAAAAAAAAGAAAAAGGGAAAAAGAGAGGGATGTGCAGAAACAAGAAAGCAACTGCACATTGGGCGTGTTTTTTTATTTTATTGGGTTTGGGGAGGGGGGGGCAGTCAGAACAGCAGGTCCAGCCGGCCACGAGCCACAGCTGAAGCCAAGGTTGAGTTTCATCCCAGTTTGGTTTCTGCGCTTCACTCCAGTTTCATTTACAGCACAGGGGGAAAAAAAAAAGTGACAAAGCATTTAGTAGCCGCTCGCAATTTTTATGTGGTGGAATGATGTCTTGAGATGATGACCTCTGAGAGACGAATCAATTTGATCCACAGCCAAACAAATGTGGTGAATCCTTTGATAAACCGTAACGTAAACCTCCGTTGATGAAGCGCAGCCACTGATACGTGAGGAGTGTGAAGAAGTTATATGGGTGCTCCAGTGGCACCATAAACAACTAGCAATACATTCTCCAGTGGCCACAAGGTGACCATCCAGCCGCCATGACACTTACAGAACAACACTGTATGTAACTTTAGCTGCAGTTGTTGGACTGAAAAAAATGTAATTATTTTTTAAAATATGTACCATAACTAAAAGATTAAGTAATTAAAGTGTAAAGGCTTATCGTCAACCATCAAAAATCATTTAGTATCAGCTTTTTTTTCATCACACTTGCTGTAATGATCCACTCGGTGATCATATAAAGGGTCATTACACCAAGTGTGATCCTCTCAGTGATCATATAGAGCCTTATATGAATGCTTTTAGCATCTGTGCGAGCATACAGTGACCACCAAAGCTGTAGAGGCAAACAGGCCGAGCTCAGGGGTTCATTTTCCTCTGCTGCAAGCACAAGCCGCTCCGCTAAGGTCAACACCTGTGTTCTAAAATCAGCGCTGGGGTTGGGTGTGATAGGAACCCGGGCCTCATTCACAGAAAGCTGGAGCTCAGAAAGGGGGGCTTATATTGAAACCTAAAACTCTCGCTATTTTCGAGGCACTCGCCGTCTACAAATAGCCTCCCCATCGCCATCCTCGCAGCTCCCGTTTTTCTCCGCCACAGGATGTTGTCTAAATTCGACAGTTGTTCGATATTTCCTATGGCCCAAAGCCAGGGTGTATCACAAATGCAACATTTCCACTAATGTCAGCTATGTGCCAAGGCCTTGCCAGATATATCTGGGTGCTAGGAATATCAGATGGCTTTTGTTGTTGAGTGGATTCTTGGTCGCTCACACCGGACACAATGGTTAAGACGCAAATCATAATCCTGCTGTTCTTCTTAACGGGGCAGCTGATCATCACTGTCACATACTGGCTCAGGCTCATCTAATCATCTGCTTCTCCTTCATCATGTGTCACACATCACGCAAAAGATCTCATCTTACTCTGTGATTCTGTCAGGTTGTGTTTAATTCATTTCAGCTCATCATAGTCTGTCGTATAAATCAACTCCCATTAAAACTGTGACAAAACACGTCAATGTGATTCAGTGTTTAGATTTCACTACTTTCAAAGTTCATGGTTCATTTTTAAGAACAATTAAGCCTAAACTGGAAGCAGGCAGCACAGGGGCTCAGAGGTTTGTGTTGCATGTTATCTACAAATTGGGTCAGTGAGGTTATTTTTAACCCATGTTCACATACCGGGGCGCCCGTTTGCTAATCACTTTGTTCCCCTCTGTCATAGCCATCTACCCCGCTGCCAGTGTCCCACTGCTTCTGGGGAGGTCATAACACACTTTTCTTGGCAGGAGGAAATAATTTCCCTTGGGACAGCAGGTAGGAGTTAGACCAACTAACCCCAGAGCAGTTTCTTCAACAGTGGATGGCGTGGCTTTCTATTGGTATAAATAAACTGGCAGCTGACACCAGATCAGGTCCTGCACATGCACAGGATGGGACAACCTTGCAGATTAAACGTCTGTTCTTTGGAGGAAACTCCCTGCGGGAGGTGGAGGGTTAACCTTACATATCACTTTCAATTTTACGTTACTTTATCATCTATTACAGATGTAATGAGGTCATGTTTGTGAATAATGTCTCACGTATTTGCAACAATTAATAAAAAAATAAAAAATGTGTCAGAGTTAATGTAGGTTATTAGGTATAATGTTTATTTCTTAACTAGAGCAAATGTGCAGTGTGTATAAATTGGGGATTGAAGATAAATCCATCAATATAAGGAGGTAAAACCTCAAATTTAAAAGTGGATAACAATGCCTCAGTGAGAAACCAACATGTCAAAGTGAACTGCTTGATCCTGACGGAGATTAGACAGTGCCATATTGCTGACTCATTACGTGGTGTGACATTAATGCTGCTCGCTGTCCTTCCCTGGGCACACCAGTTGCCAGGCCTGAGGTTGACACAGCTGTTGCAGGGAGCCTGGTCCCGTGTGGTGAAGCAATGGAGCACAAAGGTCAAAGGTCAGCAACATTTAGGCCAAAAGAGAGAACAGGTGATGGAGAGGTGAAGGCGTTGCACTCCTGTGATTCACAGAGGGGACAGAAGGATTTGGACGGGTATTTTGAAAGCAAAAAGTATTTATGATAATGATGAAGCACAGATATTATCATTAAAAATGTATATTTAGCTGTTTGGTTGCAATGTAAAACACAATCCCTCATAGTTAAACAAAAGGTATGATTACATTTAAGGCAGTTAAGGTTCATTCTACATGTAGATTTCTTGTCATGCGGGACCTTAGGATTAGGCTCTGGTCTGTTACTAAACGCTCCAAAAGGTGTTATGACAGGAAACACATCCCTGACTTTTCTCACCAGCCAAACAATTAGGACATAAAAGGCTTCTGGGTGTCACACTGGGGACTGTGTCTCCCTTTAAATGGCCTGGTTGTAGCAGCCAGGCGGCCTCTGAGTGACGTGTTATTTTCTCAAAGACTAGGTAGGACCTCCGTTTAAAACATATGAAAGAGAGAAGGAGCGTATTTTTATTCATTAAACTGAACTGTCAATGTGCTTCACAAGCCCACAACTAATAGCCTATCATAAATATTCGGTTATATTAGAGATTTAACATTTTATTTAAAACACTGATATTTGCTCATAAATGTCTTTGACACCAGAGGAAACTGAACACACTAATCGATGATGATATGCAAAAAGACGTTTATCATTCCAATGAATCGATGCACAAGACAATAACTGACTCATTTCAGTGCAAACAAAGAACAAAAGGGCAAAATGTAACTTAAAGCAACACAAACATGTTGATCAATGTACCTGAACAGCATGAACTGAATACATCCATATAAAGATGCAAACAAGTAGGAAAATATCTGATCTGAATATGTCATTATGCTTTTCTTATGGGTCTGTTGTTTCCTGTTCATTTCTGTCAAAGTTTTCCTTTTTAAATTAAGCTTCTGTTAAGGAACCATTTACACTCAACAAATCAACACAAAACTTAATTCTACAAGCTCCTTGTTTACCTGAATCTCACACACTCTCTTTGTGTCACTGATACAATGAAAACCAAAGGAAACACTTTTTTTTTTTTTTACAACCTCTGTATAAATCTGTTACACATCACTTCACTTTTAGGAAGACAAAGTGCCACATAATATACACTGTGCTGTATAGTTAATGTAACATAACAATGGACAGTACTATTTTAATACAGTCCACTTTAAAAAATGTGTCTATAATAGTAATTTATCTCATATCACACACTCCACTTGTTCACATGCATTCATGAATAAACTCGTCACACTAACATATTATTTGAAGTTAATAATACATAAAAACATTGTCGAACCTTTAGCTGTTACTTGTGAGAATAAAAGATTGCTTATACGTCATCAACATGTGCTTTTAACTCCAGCTTTTCTCCAATCCTCAAAAGTTTGTTCTCTCTTGTACTGTATGGAACATATTTTACACATGATCCTTTACCGTCCTGCTGGATGGATGAATGTGGAGCAGCCTATGGACACTTAAGTGCCTGTGGGGGTCTTCAGTCAGCTGCCCGACTCCCACCAACATGGAGCGACAACTGCAGGAGAAGCAGCAGCAGCGACACCGTGATAAAACAAGAGAGATGAGGTTTACAGAGAGCAGAGAGCTGAATCAGCCACCCAGCTGAGGATGTCTGAAGTGAGAGTCAAGTCTCTGTTCTATCCTGAAAAAACAAGATGTGGAATCAGATTCCCTGACCTCCCAGACTCAAATAATTTGCTCTAAAGAGATTGAAAGAGAAAGAAGGCACCAAAGATGAGGATGTCAAGTTCCTAAATATGTTTTCCTTTAGGAAGTTTTTGCTATGTGTGTCCGAGAAAACAGACAAAACGCTTTAAGGGGGAAGAAGTTAGAGCTCCTTTTTCACTCCAAAACATCCAAATAACATGTAGAAATGATAGAAAGTTGATTTGTGAAATATAAGTGGCTCCAACCCTTTTGGGACTTGTAACCACTTACAAAAACACAGCTGGAGCTCTTTGATATATTTCAAGTGTCTATGAATAATCAGCAGATACATTAACCCTCTAAACTTGTCACGATTTTATTTAAATATCTCTTCCAATTATTTAACATTTCACATAAAAAGCATTAAACATTAGAGATAAAAGCCCAAAATAAAAGTCTTTTTTCTTTTCTCTTCCATTAATCCCTGTGGAGGCTTTGATAGGTTAGGAACCACTGAACTAATCAACCTAATTATAGATAAAGTCATTAAAACTAATGCTCGACCTGCTACAGCAGTAAAATGCTAGATACACCTAATGCATGTCATTTATTATAGATAAATCTATAGGTCTTTTTCTTTCTCTTCTACTTCCACCGTTGATAATAAATGTACAATGAATAACACAACACGTTAGCGTAATAAATACTTAGTCCAAAGTTGTACAGTATATAAGTACATACATTTTTATGCTGTATCCACCCAACCCCTCACCCCCCGAACATCTCTCGTCCCTCCCTCCCCCTCATGGGCGGTAACAGCTGTGGTGTCACCCCAAGTCACATGACATGGGCAGGTGGGAGAAACCTATGTGGGACATGCATCCCCCCTTTATTCCCTCCTATTCTGTCTGAATGTCAAACAACCCCACACAGACACATACACGTATACACACATGTAAATACACAACCTCCTCGTTTCAAGGGTGTGGCCATTTTGCATTACTGGAATGTGCTCTGTGTTTGTAACTCATACTGTACGTCTGATCTCTCACATTGATGTCATTCCACAGGCAAATATCTCCCTCTTTCCAGTCCCTGCTTGTAGCTGTGGAATCACTGTCTCTCCCTGGAGACTGTCAGCGACTGCAGAGCATCTATTCATCGAAGGCCCAACCAAAATCTCAAATAAAATAGAATACAATAGAATTACTTTATTGATCCCAATCTGAGAAATTATGTTGCAGCAACAGCAAGAAATTAAAACTCAATATTAAAAGGCAGTATAAATATTTACAATATAAAATGTAAGGTATAACAAAAAGAACAATGGTTAAAATGTACATATAGACAAATAATTTGGACATGACGAATATTAATAGTGCAAATAAACAGTAAGAGGCAGGGAACTCAAGATAAACAGTATGTTATAACATCAGGATGAGGTCTTATTGTACAGTGAACATTGTCCATTTACACTCCATTCGTACTAGTACAGTATGTTTTAAAATATATACTGAGACTGTTTTCTGTGACATCCTTCTCGCATCTTGCAAGCTCTGGGGAATTTCACATTTTCCCAGTGAGACCATTTGACATTATTTAATTATGCTGCATTTATTATTGAAAGATGATTTTTTTTATTATTATTATTTTATTATTTATTAAAGAGCAAACCAGTTATTTTTTTTCAATATTTATTTACAGTTCATTAACAGAGACTGAATGGAATGTCAGGTCAGATTGCAAAAGACAGTGATTTTTATTTCTTTTATCTCTAAAGCTACCTTAAACAATACATTGGTTGGGGAACAAACAGACATCTTATCACAGATTTAATATTTTTTGTTTTCTTTATTTTCTACTTTTGGACAGATGATGGAGCATGTCTTGTGCTAAAATATTTCATGTGTGTAAACCTGATGAGCCAGCACAGTATTTGGTTTAATCACAAAAACAAATATAAGCACAATATAAGCAGGTTTCTATCAATGACAGATGGGTCTACTGTTAAAGCTAATTTAAACTCACTGTTTAACTAAATATGAAGTCATAATGGTTTGCTCTGCGTGGTTTCCACTAGGTGTCACCTTCGTAGTGGGAACGCGCTGCGTTGCTTTTGTTTCCGGGGACGGTATTAATGAACGGACTGACCGGCGCATAGAGATGTAATTCAGAAAATATTCGCAAATAAACATTTAAACGGCGTTACCGTGACAGCACGGAGCTGCATGAACACATTCAATATCATCTGTACTCAAAGACACGGAGTGGAGACCGAATAATAGAAGAAAAAATAGTATTTTGCTACAATATGGCGGCGACCGTTACTGAGCTGTCCTCTTCAAACTGATAGGTTGGTAGAACAGTGTATGGATTGTCTCAACCTTAGCATTAATATTAACTAATCATAACTGGTGTGGAAATACTTATGAGCTGGAGCAGGTATGTTTTGTTAAGGCTCATCAGCAGCAGCATTTTATTTGTTAAAATGCTGCCTTTATGAAGATGTTTACACTTTTTTTATGTGTCATACTTCGTATTAACCGTTAGCTAGCGCTACATTTCCGTAGCTAAGCTAACTGTTGACACGGTAACTTAATGGTTTCTTTCTGTGTTGTTCCTGCAGATTATGCTACTAACAGCTCGCCGCCTGTCTAAAGTGCTGCAGCTCACCCTGGCGGTCATCAAACCAGATGCTGTGGCTCATCCTGTCATGTTGGAGGTGAGCTGCCAACACCACCATCACTGTTTCCATTAACCCTTCAACCATTTCAGACTGTCTCCAGACTGCTTGACATTACAGCACACTAGCAGTAGTTTCCATATCTTATCTATCTTATTATCTTATCTATCTATCTATCTATCTATATATATATATATATATATACATACATACATACATATATATACAGACATATATACATACATACATATATATACATATACATATATGTATACATTATATATACAAATACACTGTGGCATAAATGAAACATTTTATTGTTAATAAGAGGGTGTTTGTCCTTCAAAAGGACAAAGGTCTGTTCAGTGATGTGGCCTAAACCAGCTTTACTCTTGATTTAATCCAAACAATAAAGCTCAGTTTGCTGTCTTGAGAGATTCAAGAGCCTCAAGGCGTCAAATGATCATTAAATTGGTGTCAGTCATAAAATACTGTATCAGTGAAAGGTCCTATTTTAAAGCCCCAGACTGTGGACCACCTGTCGTCATCTTAATAACGAGGAAGAGAGCGAGACCTTTTGTATCAGAATATTTGGCTGTTTTATGTATCATCCCTCTGGCAGCACATAAAAATAGGAAATGCTTGCCTTTCTCTTTTTTTTGAAAGAAGTTCACACACTGTGCCCTTTAGATATATAGTTAAATGATCGTCATCAGCTGCAGTCTGGCACAACAAGGTGAAACTAACTTTCTTTTCTTTCAGGCTCTTCACCAGAGAATTCTTGACAACTTTGTGATCGTTAGATGCAAAGATCTGGTATGGAGGAGATTGGACTCTGAAAGGTTTTACGCTGAACATTCAGGTGAGCGGACACAATGCATCTGTGTTTACAGGTTTTTAAATGAACTGCAGTAATGAGTCAAACAGTTGTTGCAGTCACATTATATGTACTGTACAAGTGATTCATCTTTTACTGTTTTTAAGGCCAACAGAGAAGGACAGTTTCACAGCTTAAGCTATTTAGAGTTGCAAATTGTCACCACTGTTTTAATTGTTGTTTGCTTCCCAGGCCGATTCTTCTACCAACGACTTGTTGAATTCATGTCAAGGTAAGCCACCATACAAGAACATTTCCCAAAATGTGACGTTTCATAAATCACTATGGATAAATGTTGTTTTCGGTCTGATGTTTGAAATGGAAATGGAATAAAGGAGAGATTCCTGCACTGCATCACCCACCGGGCTGACAGAAATGAGCAAGGTTGACGGTGCTCAGCATGTCACCACTGAATCATTTTCGGAGACTTTACCACAGCAGATTCAATTATCAGCGGACAACAACCTTGGAGCAATTTGTCTGAAAATAACCATGCGGCCTGCTCACAATAGCGCCACAGTCTCCTCTGGATTGGCATTTTTGTCTCCTCACAGCAGTGAATCAGTAGTTGCCACAGCAACCTTTCTCTGGATGCTGTCACTGTTACTGGAGACATGAGAAGCATGCTGGTCCAGTTTGAAACGGTTCCAGACGGCATTGTTTAGGTGAACCGATATGGATTCGTGGCTGTGCTGTTGCCAGGAGGTTCTGGAGAACAGATTGGATTTATGAGTTAAAGCCACTATTCGTCTCTCCCTTGAAGCGTGGAGAGCATGCAGCATTTCAAATGAAATATCTACAGTCTGGGGTTTTACAGTGAGTGTAAGATGACATAGACACAATGTCCCCACAGCGGTCCGATGCGAGCGTATATTTTAGGGCGAGAGGACGCCATCCGTCACTGGAGGGAACTGATGGGACCAACCAAAGTGTTCAGAGCCAGATACACCTCGCCAGCTTCTCTCAGGGCCCAGTTTGGACTCACGGACACGAGGAACACGACTCACGGCTCAGGTAGGAAATATGTTGAGTGTCATCCGAAAGACTGCTTCATATACAGTATCAAATCTACACACTGATAGCAAAGCTTTCTAAATGGTCATGTTTTTGATCTCCGTTCTCTACAGATTCTGCTGAGTCAGCGCAAAGAGAAATCGCTTTCTTCTTCCCAGACTTCTGTGTGGAGGAGTGGATGAAGAACGAGGAGCCACTGTTCAGATCAGGACCGATACATTACGATCATCAAAAACTGATCCACACACTTTCGATGCAAAGCTGACCCCAGAACTTCTGTTAAACACACTGTCCCCCGCCAAGGACAACTATCAATCTGCTACAGTCCTCCATGTATAATGTATACTGCATAATGAGCCAAGAAAAGTTCATGTTTTTATCACCACAGAAAGCGATGGAGCTTGTGAAGAAATTTAAAAGAAGGAGCATATTTTTGTGTCATTTATTGTCATTAGAAAACACGAAGGACCAGATAAGAAAATGAAACACTGTATTGTACAAAACGACACAACGTAGAAAGACAACATTTCACATTGTGGTCACAAACCTTTGTCCAGACCTCACTGTAGACAGTGCATCACACTTCCTGAGCCTTACAGATTGAAGCAGAGTAGCAACTACATGCTGTGAAACAGCTTTACATACATATTTATCCTCAAACGCATCTTAAAATAGTCGTGAGAAGGCTTTTTAGACTCTAGGTCACTTGAGAGATTTCGCAGTGTGCCAAGTTATTGTCGTAACAGGCACCACATTAGCACATCTTACAGTATTATATACAATATGGCCTGTTTTCATTTTTTCAGAAAATTAATGATCTAAATTATACAGTCTCATCTCTTCTGTGCTTTCATTTTTCCACAAAAACACCATCAGTTCATGTTTATCACAGTCGTCTTCATTTTTCTTTGGCTTCTTCCAGTCTTTCCTGAACTCAAGTGTTCTGTGTGGCCACCTGTTTGATGCTTTCCACGGGTTTCATGACCTCGTAGGTGGTGAGGGACTTCTTCACCTTCCCGTTCTTGTCCACCTGATGGATGCTCTGCGTCACTGTGATGGTCACCTGCTTGGTCGACATCCGATTGTCCTGCCATTTTGTCTGATGATCAAGAACAAAAGATGGGATGTTAGAATAAAATAAACAATACTATCTTGTATAAATACAAATACAATCCTAAGTATGGTGTACAGCTAGTAGAGAAGGTGGGAAGACAAGGGCCAATACTCAAATAGCTCCAACTCTATCTAAAGCTGCAACCAACAATTTTTTCCCATTGTCGATGATTCTGCAGATTATACATTATATATATATATATATATATATATATATATACATACATACATACATATACATATGTATATATATACACGTATATATATAGACACGTATATATGTGTATATATACACGTGTCTATATATATATACGTATATATGTGTATATATATACGTGTCTATATATGTGTATATATATACGTGTCTATATATATATATATATATATATATATATATATATATATACACGTATGTATGTATGTGTACAGTAATCAAGTTGAAACCAGCGAAAAGTCACTAAAATGGTTATTTGATTATCAAAAATAGTGACTTGTTACTTTTCTGGGTATAGACTGATCAGTTTTTGACTATTTTTCAGCTCTAACTGTAACATGGACATAAAACCAAAACAACATGACATGACTGACAAATAGAGACTAAAACTTGCTTTTATATTCTGAATTGCCTTACAATCTCTTCAGTGTGGAGAACACTTCTGCGCTGCACCGTGGTGCCAGATGACGGCACCGCCGCCTCCTTGGGTGGAGAGCCCAGTATTGCAGGAGGGCTGCTGGGCTTCACGTCGCTCAGGCTGGCCTCAGACACGGCTGAACACACCTTTAGGTAAGCCTGAGCGGGAAGAGGAAGGGTCTCCTCAAAGAAATCTGGAACTGAAACAAAACCTCAGCTGAAAGCTTCGCAGTCCTGAACATGAGGGTGAACCAGAAGCCCTCATTATGTGATTTACCTTTTAAATAAGATGGTTTTAAAACTATACTTACACATAAAGTTGCTGCAAACAAAGTTGAGACATCCAGACAACATTTGAATAAACCCAATCAGACAGCAGAAAGGAGTTATAGATATATAATATTTATGCTGATAATATGAGATGGATATTATCCATATAATATGGAAGTATTAGTAGTTGAGGGGCTGAACCTGCCATGTTCACACACAGTAAATAATAAAAGCTGATTATTTGTGACTGTACAAAAACAAAGAAACCAGGAGCCCTACAACAGGATAATTATTTACAAAATTCACGTTTACATGCTTTTAATTCATTACGGTGAAGGATTTTTCATTCAAAATGACGTATTCCAGCCCTGCAAACGAAGCTCTTGTCACACTATTTCTGATCCGCGTAGTGTCGACGTGCCTTGTTTGTAAATTAAACAGTATTATTACAGTGTGCGGCAGCGAAGTGTCATGCATTATGGAAAACACTCTCCCTGTGAAGTGCTTTTTGGTGTGCCTCAAGTGAGGGTTAAGCGTACTGGATGATGGCGTTTCACGTGTGACCGTGACCCTAAATATTCAGCAGCATGTGAGTTACAAACAGAATAAAGACTTTTTAAAGGATATTCTGCACCTTGATGTAAAAAGAAACATCCTATCATACAAATGCATGTTACATTATTGTGGCACCACTGTTTGATGTAATCCTTGTAGTTGCCAGCAGCTGGTTGATTTGGCCAATTATGGATCTGTTTTATCTCTGCAGAGTAGAACTTAACTGGATTTATCTTCACAATTACATCAAGGCTCCTCCTGCATTCACTAGCAGCTGTCTCTGTTGCCATGAGAGCCAAGTCCTGTCTCGGGCACTGTGCTTTTGATGCAGCCTATTATGTCCATTTACTGATTCATTTCCTCCTGGCTTCAAAGAAAACACCCACAACTCTGTCCACAAGAAGAGGAACAGTAGGATTATAATCTGATCCATCTGTTTCTGAGCTGTATATGATGACTAATGAACCCTAAAAGAAAAAAAGGTTTCAAATGTTTAGTAACCACAACTGCACTTCATCTTCATTTATCATTTATGTGTGTGTGATGGCTTCTTGTTTGAACAGGGAAACTTGATTTATCCTAGAGAGATAAGCAGATAGACGAACACTCAACTTTGATGTTAAGAGAGTGTAGAAGCCCACTCTTTCATAATCCAGTCAAGTTACTTCCTGAGCCTGATGTGAATCAAAGCAAACATTAGACTGGTTTAAAATGAAATAAAACACAGAAATCACAAGAGTGGAATTAAAACGACACCATTCTCTGTTCAGCAGTTAAATGACTGCTCGTTCCTGAGCTCAATTAAGCGCTCATCCATGCATCCACTCAGCCATAATTCATTCCTCTCACCAGGGCTGATAGTTTTCTCAGAAGCGGAGCCGGCCTCAGAGTTCTCAGAGGGGATGCTCTGGATGGACGACAGGGGGATATCAGTGTCTGTGCTGGTCAGCCACGTCGACTCCGTCTCCTTGGTCCAGCTCTCGAGGTAGCGAGGCTCCAGAGCGTCAGTCCTGCTCCCCCCACAGCCCATCACTCTGCCTCAGGACGCCTTCACTTCCAGCTGGACTTTTCTTCATAAAGGAAAAAGAAAACCAGACACCTGATTCCAGTTTAATCATTGGAAAGTGATATATTAGTACTGACTTTGGGAAAATGTGGTCAGCATTTTTCAAAATGTGGACATTTTATAGAAGATAAATGATAAATCTAGAAAAAATAATTGGCCAACAGGAGCACGTCATACTTACAGCACAGCGCAGAGCTGTGGGAAAAACCTTGCGTCCTCATTAGATCAGGCTGTGATAACTTCTGTCTTTCAAAGAGCAGGTTCTCTCAGTCTCATTTACAGTCCTCCATGAGCACCTGAAGGCATCAGCTAACAAATCCATCCACTGTGGAAACCAGCGAGTCACCTGTGAGAAATGAAGAGAAGCAGGAAGATGTGGGGAAAATCCATCTGTCTTTTATTATCACTTATTAATATAATGCACTGGATGAATGACTCTCCCCTAAAGATGAGTAACTATTGACAAACTCTTTTATCATGTCCTTGCTGTGTATCCTACTATATACAGTAAATGCTCTTGTACTGCACTACTGTTACCATATAGTGTCCTACTTTATTATCTATCTATGGCTTGGATTGGATAGAACTGCAAATCAATACACCTGAGAAAACGCAAATTACAAAACATCCAGATACAATTTCATTTTAACAACTGATCAGTATTTTTCAGTGTTATTGATCCTGGTTAAACCGGATTGCCTTTAAATTGGACCCTGATTAGGTCTGGATGTTATTGATGCATAACCAGGCCTCCTATAGATCACTATATCGCCTGATCTAGGCTATTTATTCATCTTTCACCGACAAACAGGCTGAAATAATCCACATGGTGGTTATGGGGTAAATCGATGATAAAGGCGCAATGAATGAGTAGTCAGCTCTCTGTCGTCGCTTCAGGCCAGAAGCAAACGGGGGTGTGAAATAAATCATCAATAAAACATCTGTGAGACGCGAACGACGACGTTTAATACGAGAAAAGAGAGGCCGCGTGTTGAAAGGTGATAAAGGCTTACTGCTGATGGAGGCTCCGTGTTTCTGCGTCGCTCCGGCTGCTCCTCCGTGTCGACTGACAGATGCGTAAAAGGTGTTGCCAGAGATGATGGTCGCTTAACGGGCTGCGCGTCTGTTCACCAGCGGCTGTTTCCCAGCTGTTCTCCTCACAGCAAAGTTAAACCATGCAGCCTCTTACCACGAATGCATTATCCTATTTATATATATATTTACAGGCCACACTTTTATTGTGTTTCATGCGCTTGACTAAAAATACAAAAATGATAAGTGCTGATGATATTTTTCCATTAATAACACATCATCTTTTTTTTTTTTTAATTTATTGTTAAGTGACTCTCAGAAACACAAGTTGAAGCAGGGGAGCCTCATAGGTTTCTGCTCCAGGAAGATGTTCACTACTCTGTCCACAAGAGGACAGTCACAGCCCACTCTGTGCTTCAACAACTGGGCTAGATAAGATTTAAAGGGTTAATCTACTACATATTTGTGTTAATAGCGGTTGTTTGGTTATTACCACAGTGTGTCACAGGAAGGTGCTGGAAGCAAATACAATAAATGAAAATCTGCACTCTTTAAGTTCTGCTTCATCCAGACTTTTCAAGTTAAGATAAACGGCCCCATAAGAAAAAAAATGCCTGTAAACTAACTAAAAAAAAACAGAAGATGCTCTTCAGAATCTTATTTTGTTCATTGTTAATTTGGACACATAATTCTCCATTAATGATGTGTGAGACACAGGACGACAGTCCACAAATACCTGTTGTATTTGTGTGTCCCGATACCCTATGAACAGCACTAGCAACCTTTCTTTTATTTTATCATTTGTGCCTGTGCTTTAATTGAGGTGTCCAAATGTCTTCAGTGAAAAGGTTACCATCCTTCAGCACATAGCATTCGATTATTTCCTGAATGCTTACATTAAATAACATCCTGCTTTATTCAGATGCCACTAAAGCACATTACAAAGAACAATTGTGACATCAATTCAGCAATGGAGAAGCTCACCACTTGTTGCTGTCTGAAAGGAAGAGTATATGCAGGTTAATGAGGGATGACTGTTTCCTGTGACTGCATATACTTAATGCCACTTTTTTATGTGATCGTTGAAATTTACAAATCTACTAATGTGATTTACAACCCTTGGGAAGGACTCCTGATGCTTTGAGCACCGTCAGTGTGTAAACGCTGCTCTCCACATGACATTTTTCCTCACTAGCAGAGAGACCGTAATGTAGAATGACAAGAAAGACAGATGGGCACACTGATTCCCAAACCATCAACAGACACCTTCATCACGTGTCATGTCTGCTGCACTATTGAACCTCCACCATATATAATCGACACATGCATAAGCTGAAAAGCACTCACGCCTTTGGGTTCACTGTGGAGGATTATCTGGAAGGATTAAACTACCAGTTGGGGTCTTGCCCTTTAAATACATATTCAAACATTATTTTGTCTGAGCTGAATCAAATCCCTGTGACTTCCTGTGCTCAGCCCCCCGTCTCCTTCCTCCATCACCCAGCAAATGATTCATGCTCTCTGTGGACAGTCTGGTCAATATGAGGCTGGACAGCTTTGATTTGTATGTCCTGCCCCTCTGTCCTATTGGACTACTGGTCAATAGGCCTGTCTTCCCATTAGCCTGGCGATTAATGTGGCACGCTGCCAAAAGCTACGCTGGAGTGAATCATGGGTGAGCTCTCAGCGGTTTCAGCTGCAAGCAAGGACACATGCTGCTGAATTATAATGAAAATTTACTTGACGCCAGGTTTAATCCATGCAACCGCCTCTTTTCCTGTCTCTGATACACTTCACAGAGCTGATTTTAGTTTTTTTTTTGGTGCAGGATACAAGTGAACCTTTTTACTTTCTAAGCTGTGTTAAGAGTGGTTCATATATTCAAGACTAAAACTTTTAATTCCATAGACCTAATAAGTATGGTTTCGATGGGCTTTCTTGGAAGGGTTAGATGAGAGCAATGAGACACTGGAAATAAGGTGGAAACAGCTGTCCAACAGTCACAACATCTGTCCACCTGCACCTCTGAACTCACAAGTTGTACAATATTTCTAGCTAGCTTGATCCGCAAACAGTGGAAAAATGTCAGTTTGTGGTTTTATGGGGAGTTTATGTCAGACTAGTTTCTGGCTTAGCCCTTGAAAATCCACTACCTGGCAACTTTATGGTGATGACAAGACTAGGAAGTCCCTGCTAAGGCTCAGGAAGAGTTTTTCCCAGACCTTTAAGTCTGTCCAAGTGGCAAATTGCAAGTCAAGTCTCTGCATGCTGACTATTAAATGGCACTGACTATTAACATTTTACAGAAAAATAAAACTGACGCCTCACGTGACCACTCCTGAGCCGTGCATGTAGGAAAACTGCAGTGGATGATGCAAAATGGAGACTGAGATATGGACATAAAATATACCTCATTCTAAGGTAACAAAAACACACCAATTCTGATTTCAGGTGACTATACATGTTCATGACACACACTTATTATTATCATATTCCATTTCTGCCAATAGATGCCCTCAATGCTGCTCACTGTTGGCCTTCCTGATTCTCAAACAGAAACTTGTTATTCATGTCCATGATAAGAAGTTTGTGTTCGACCAAACTCTGCTTTCCTGTTTGCTTTCCTCAGCATTCATCCCCCAACCGCTTCATTTTTAACAGCTGGTCAAGGTTGATAGTGAATAATATGCACTCTCCATTGATTTGCAGAGTTTTGCGGGAAGGAAAAGATTTTTTTTTTCTGGCAAATTATGTCAGGAGGGGGAGGGAATGAGCCAGTGTGCAGCAGCGAGGCAGCCAAATCCAAACTTTCACTGGGATTTCAATGAGTGGGTTACAGCACTAGAAAACTAATTAGTGCTAGTGCTTTGGGCTTGGAGAAGGGAAAAGTTGACTCCAATCACAAAGGATCCCTCATTTTACTATCATTTTTTTTTTATCTTATAGTCAGATAGTTGCAATTCCAATTCTGATTAAATATGATGTGAAGGCATAAAATTTATCCCAATTCTGAACAAAAATGACAAAAACTATGTAATTCTAAAACACATTGTAATTTTCTCGACACTCATGAACCTTGGGAAAACAACAAATCATTCTGTAAACAATACTGAGATATTATCATGGTCACTTGTTCAGATCCTATCAGCAAATTGTTGATACCGGAGCTTCTAGCGGGACAACGGGCAGCTTATCCAGATTGAGCTTTCTCTGGAGGTTGTGGTTCAGCGGCATCAATCACATCTCTGGGTCTTTTTTTTTCTGGCAGATATTCCTCTTCCCTCTGGACAGGCAGCGGCTGTCGCCTTCTATGCAGAGCCGTGCCAGAGAGATCTCAAGAGGTTGTGTTCTTTCAATCCATCATGCTCGGTGCTAACATGACACCTTTTCATTAGCGCATAGTGCTCCAGAGAAGAGGCACCACTACTGTACAAAGAAGGCAAGAGGGGCTAACAACAGTATTGTATATACTAGACAGAAGCATAATGACATGTGGATGGGTTTATTGCTCCTTAACTTATTAAGCTTTTGGCATCTTGTGTAGTTTTTTTTTTTTTGCTGCCTTAAATTACCACTTTGAAATCATTTTGATGTTGCAATAGGAACTATTAATAAAACAGCTATATTTTTTAAAAACGTGGGATGTCTTCTGGACTTGGCGCTAATGATAGCTGGAATAAGAAACTGCATACATATATGTTCCTTCCTGTTAAAGGGCCTTAATTTTTAGAGCACATAAATCTGAATGTATTTCATCATATCTTGATGAAACAGCCTTTTATCACTTTGAAATTACACACAGCGGCTGTGGAAAATTCACACTTCCGAAGCCAAGTCTGTGTCAAAAATTAAGCTGCACTACAAGTCATGTTTGACCTAAAAATGATTAATATTGCCACCATAACAAAGTCATTTTCCATGACTGCTTTATGTAATTTCCCTTACTTTCATTTACATTATCTGGGGAAGTGCTAAAATCAATCTTTAGCCTCAATTGATATTTCTGCCTTTTAAATTTTAGTGAAGGCCCATAAATGCAGCCTCTGCACTTTATTTGCTTCATTCATTTTATCGTGCTAAACACACAACTCTAATCCTATCAAAGGCAAAGAATATTCCAGAAAGGGCATTAGTGGGGGCTTACGAAGCGAGGGAGCGGAGCATTAGTATTCATGGAATTTCTCGGGACAGACTCTTCGTTCTAGAGAAATTCTCTTGGGAAACTCTCACATAAACATTAAAACTATGAGCGACCATAAAGACTCATGCTGGATGCTGGCGATGAAGCCAAAATATGGACTTAAAAGAGTGATGAAATTTGGGAGTCAACAAGCTGCAGGATGGATTATTATTTCTCCTCTATGACTTCTATGAAAAGTTTTTGGATGTTCTACAATAAGAGGGTAATATGTGTAATATTCTTGGCCATCCTCTCAGTCTGTCCTCTGTTAAAACATATTTTGTGTGAAACATCAACTAAAAGCAGCACTGATGCATAGCTGATGCACTAATCCATCAAATGAAAGGGACAAACAAGAAAATTGTCTGTCCAGCCCCTGTTTCAAGATTTATATCCTGAAAAGCTAAGTGGATGGAGAACTGAATAACTTCTGGTTCCGACCAAATGTAACTTCCCTCATCCAGATCTTCATTACATTTAAAAATCTGCAGCAGTAATTAGGGGAAAACCAGAACTACTGATCTGAATGTAGAAATACTTAAATGTCACATGGAAATGATCCAATACACTGTAGTACCTAAATATAAAGGTGGACTGATGCAGCAGTATAACAAATGTGCCAGGTGAGCGTGAAGATGTTTAATTGGGTTGCTGGGTTGCACATGTGCTTGAAAACAACAACCATGAAGTGACATAATGGAAATATAAGCCACTTTCACTACCATACCGTATAGTTGTTTGGCAGCCATTTGAGCTACTGGGGATGTGAAACAGTCACTGGAGAGGATGCTGAGACTTTAGATCAGCCTGAATAATCTTGAGTTGAATTCTGGAGCACCTGTTGAGGCACAAGCAAATTTTGTCTAATTCAAGACAGCAAGTTTATATACTTAACAAGTCACAGTATACTCTTAAAAATGACAGGGGCTCTTCTTGCAGGGGTGCAATAATATGCTCAACAAATGTCAAGGTAATAAACATGTTACATAATACATTATCTGCATGAAATGCTGCAGGAACAATCAATATGATCTTGCCTTTAGTTATATGAACCTAAAGTAGATGATTGACCTAAGAGCGACACTAATGTTCATGTAAACGCTGAGTGCTAAATACGTCCTTTGAGGAACATAAAGCTGTTTGTTAAATGTCACGCTCATTTCACTTTTTAGATCTGTATAAGTGGAAATTTGACATTGAAGGACATCTGCTATAAATTTCTACTAGAAAAAAATACAGACCATTTTGGCCTGATAGTGGATTGTCCAAAATAAAACATTTATGTGCTGAGTAAATTTCCTAGAAAACAAGTGGAAGGTTTTATTTATTTATTTATTTATTTATTGCCAGTCAGTAAAGCAGTTTAGTCCAGACTGAAACGTCTCAACAGCTATTTTCAAAATATTCACGACCATCAGGCATCATCACTGTGAACATGTTTAGTATGCTGACATTGGCAGTTAATTCAAAGCAGAGGTAGATACACTGGCTCAGCAGAAACATTAAATGGAAATTACACCAACCAACAGAAAACACCTTCACACTTCTTGACATGGACTGATATATGATCTCATAATAATCTGTTCCTTTACTGCTGCACAAATCAAAGGCAATTGTTTAAAAAAAAATGCCCACTTCTTCGTCAAATGAGTGGAAATAACCTTGAGAGAACTTTTTTTTGTTGGCTAGTGGACGTATAAAAAAAGAAAAAACTGTAGACATAATGCAAAACAAAAACTGATTAACACACACACACAGAACTATTGATTGATTTAATTTTCTGTGATTAGTCACACATTTATTTCACAGCACGAGTGATGCTTTAACAGTATAATTTCTACCACTGGCTCAGCAGTGTCAACTGCCATCAGAACCTAATGAGCCAACGAGACAATTTGGGTAATTAGTCGCTTTATACTCTTTGACGAATGATAATGTTCTCTCAGGGGACCCGTGAGACATAGCATCAATCAACGAGCTAATTTAGATTAATTCTAGCTATTTTTATCAGAAAGGCATACATTGTGGATCCTCAAACAGCTTGAGTGAATTCAATTTGAAATCATATGTTTGGTACATATGCCACTGGTCCTACAACAGTATTCTATCAAGTGAGCAGCCTGTTCAAGTATTTTCCCCATCTGGACACCTTTTTATCACAGAATATGAAAGAAACAAAGGTTTGGTTTGATGAGTAAAACTCAAAAAGATGACACTAAGCATTTTCATAACAATAAACCCTCAGTATGTCTGTGTCACTGACTGGGGATACATTCATTCAGGAAATTAGACAGACACAATAACACAACCACAGGCACACTGAAGGATATTACCATCCAACTCAAGGCCGTTCTATCTAGTCGCTTGTCTAATTAAACTGTGAGTGGTGTCGCTAGGCTACAGTGATGATTTGTTGCTGAGCCAGGAGACCGTGCAGGAACACTTTTTCAGATAATAGTTTTCATTAGAGTGATTTTTGAACGAGAAATCTATTCAAACTTAGGACGCTCTTTGCTTCCTCTCCTGAGATGCAACTGCCGGCCGACAGCCCCGAATCAATACACAGCAAAATGAATCCACAGTACGGCAGCAGAAGTGGGTGTGACAGTACAAAAAAAAAAAAAAGAAAAAAGAAAAAGTGCAGGCGGTGCAGCAGATGGGATTGTTTCATACACTGCTGATTCACTGTAATGGGAACAGGACACATCCACAGCTTATAGCTTGATGTATGTGTCTCACAACTCAAACCGACAGGATGGCTCAAGCCTACAAGAGTCCCACACTGTGAAAACAATAGCAGACCTTTAGGTCAGTATCTTCTGCTACATAGTCCTGCATTTGATATTGCTTTGCATTCTTTAACCGGTTTAACAGGCACAGTTTGTTACTGATAAGACTCCCACTCTCGTTCAGTGGCGGCAAATTGTGATGAGTATCATGCCATTTGAAGCCTTTTCTACAGCGTTGCAGGATAAACCCTTTTTGTTTTACCAGACCTGGGATCTATTCCTTGATTACTTAGGTACCTCTATATCCCGTAGGAGGAGGTCTGGACTTGCAGGGCTGGCCTGGTCTAAGGATGTAGAGCCATAGTCTGATGTGACTTTGTTATGTAATATGTATTACGCTGTCCTTGCTGGATTTGTACCCCAAGAGCCCCCAATCTGGGTATGTATTTATTTAATCCTTTTTTTTTTTATCTTGTCTTCTTATATACTTCTTATCTTGTTTTGTATTTTCTACATCTGTGCTGAGCCTAATTGCCTGTATTTTGTGCACGGATGCTATTGTCCTTGTCATACCTGCTTTGCGGAAAAAAAAAAAAAAAAACAGGCACATTTTGGTGTACAAAATGATCCAAGTGAAATAAGGAGGGTGAGGCTGTGTGACAGGAAAGAGAGTGCCTGAGCTGCTGTCCCCTCTGATCATGAAACTGTCAGAGATGATTTGTAAAGCAGGCAGACCAACGGGTCTCTGACTGTACATCATTATTGCTGAGGTGAACTGTGACGCTATTAAAAAGTGATGCGTCAGTGAGTGCACAAAGTGTGTCTCTTAGGGTGTCATGCTGATGTATGTGACAATAATAAATTTAACGTACCTCACATACAAATGTGTGTATTTAATTCTAAAGACAATGAATCACCACCTCGAAGCACCTGTGTCTGATCTGTAAGGCTTTCTACTATTATTTAGCAAATTTTGAGTCTCTTCCACTGTTCTTGACAGCATGTGGGAGCATGGAAACACTGAGAGTAAAGGGATATTCTTACCTTACTTGCACCATTTTGCTTGAAACGAATGAAAAAACAAAGATATAACAGATATTCCTGATGCCAAAGCGTGACGTCAGCCCTCTGACTGGCTGTTCACACTCAACGCTCATCTGATGTAACATACTGTAAATTGTCAACCTTCAGCTTTTATCGCCGTGTTATTGAGTGACTTTGTCAGTCATCCTGGCAGCTGCTGCTGCTGATTCATGTCTCTCTCTGCAGAGCAGTTTGCACCTGCTGACCAAATCAAGTTTCACACATCAGTTCAATGTCAACTACCACTGCCTTGAGTCCTAATTTAACTATGATCCAAACTGCAGGTGGTGGCAATAATTGACCCCATGAATTGCTCCCCATGTTGATAATAATCTGAAGTAGATTTATCATTTTTGATCAGATTTTAATGAATAATTCAGGAGAGAACATAAACTGGCACGTTTCAGTGTCTGTTAGTGCTTAAATGATAATAGCTCACATATTTACCACCTCACCACTGATTTAAAGACATAAAACTGAGAGACCATTAAACTAAAGTTAGAATAAGGCTGATGGTTAAAGATCAGACACATGAAAAGATAACCTTTCCATCCTCAGGACACCGGGGATGTCTGCAGAAATACCGACTAACCAACACCGCATCTTTAAAAATATAAAATTCCTACACCAATTCTCCTAATTCTTTAAAAAAAATACATTCAGTTTAAGACGTAAACTAAATCTTCCTTCCAGATCAGTGTTTCAGTTGTTGTCAGTGTTTGCATTACACGATCAGCATCTGTATCTGCAATATCTCCTGTGTCAGTAGTGTCTATGAATGTAATTTCTTTCTTTTATACTAACAAATATTAAATACAGTGAGCTATGTTCCTTCTTTAAGATTAATGAGATGTACCTCAGGAACAACACGCACAAAAGGATTACTGATGGTAATGATATTTAGCAGTATCTGAAGATAACTGACAAAAATAAAATGAGTCGATGACCCGACTGTGCGTAATGTTCCTGTTATGAATGTGCCTCTGTGGACCATTATTTTCCAGCCAGAGATGGGTTATCTTTAACTGCACGTCAGAGATCATAATGTGGGCCTGGCACTAACGCAGGAACACTGTGAGGACACATTTAGAGCAGTGAGAAGGGTATAATTTTAGGATACCATGTAAAACAGGGACCGTGCAGTCTGGGTGAGACATCAGGTGAGTCAGTATTTAACCCAGCAGTCTGTCAGTGCTGATGAGAGAGACACCCTGTGTTTTATTCTTTTTTTTTTTTTTAGCTTTCTTTAATTAGCCACATAGTTAGGAGCTTTAACTGTCTTCTGATAAGGAAAGGAAAACTCCCTCATAAGTTTAAATTTGTTACTTCCTCTGTGGGCAGTGAAGATTTTGAGTGAGGAACCGCATCCAACGCTTATGAAATAATAATAATTATGACATTATGAGAATAATACGGAAGCCCTAAACGACCATGCATTCAAATATATTTTATTTCCTCTGTTTTCCCGTGATAACGAGTTAATTTTCTCAAGATCTCGTGATAATGAAACATTGTTCTCCCATGATAACGATATAATTAATTTGTGATCTCGAGAAAACAAAAGGATATTGGAGTATATTAAATCTTTGCAGGAAACATCATGGCCGTTTAGGGCTTCCGTAGGATAATGTGAATTGGAGACGATATAGACCTGTTGCAGCTTGATTTGTTTTTATAGTCTGATACAGTAAGAGAGGTTGGGTCTGCTCCAAATGCAGGAAATATTCCCTGAGGCAAACAGCCATAGTTTCCCCTGCTAATGAAGAGCGATGCATGACGCAGTTTCCATTTGTAAGGTGAGGTCGCGACCTCTTCTCTGAGGGCTGACAGAGACGAGGAAGAGGGAGAACAAATACAGCATGGGATGAGAAAGATGGATTATGTGTCAGGGCTGAGGATGTGATTAGTGTGAGCATGGGACATGGGGAGGAGGAACAGTGGGGACGACCTTCAGACCTCAGCCTGGACTCAGCTGTCCATCACACTTCTAGAACCATGGAAACGCGTCAGTGAGGGGTCATCAGGTGGCTCAGTGGTCCCTGCTGTCCTGTGAGGAAACCGTCTGTGTGACATTCAGGCTCTTTACATAAATGATAAACATGTGGTCGATCGACAGAGAAAAATAAGCGGTAGCTCTTTTGATAATAGAGTAATCCTTTTAAGTCATTAATCAAACAAGAACACCAAAAATGGACTTGTTCAGTGTAAAGATGTTCTGTTTCTCTTTGTCTTATGTGATGTTAAAGTGAATATCTTTGTACAGTGGGTATGATAAACACATAAAGAAATTTGTTGACATATTCTTATTCTTTTTTGACTTATCTTATCTTCTTATTATTAACATATTGCACACACAGGTCCCATAACAAGCTGTTACACTGGGAAACTGGGATACACTAGGTTCCCCTGCTGTCCTTCCATTAAATCAGACAAAAAAAAAGAAAAAAACTTACTCACAACCAGCGCTACTGCCTACTGCCTTTGTACTTCTGACATAAGACGTGCTCTGTTGTGGTCATTAGTCTCTAAAGTTTGATGTGCAACATGGCAATGTGTAAATTCATGATTCATTTAGTAACACAAAAAAAAAAACATATTTAAGTTGAACATTTAACTGAAGGGCTTTAAGTCATTTCATCTTCAGCCCATTTTATTTATATTGTGCAGTAACGCTTTGCAAGCAGAAGTGCATCAAGTGAGAGCTAGAAATGTGATTGTACTACAGTTAGCTTGTGATGAATGAGCTTCTGTTTGACCTCTGTTTACCTTTCAAGCCTGGGATTAGAAGCTTTTTCTGATTTTATTTTACATCACCAGTCCTGACACATCGGGACAACGGCGTCCTCGAATTCGATCATTCTGTTCTTGAAAATATCATTTTACAAAACCGACATAAAATATAGTCTCCAAGAGATATTTCAGCTGGCAGGCTATTCCTCTCCTCCACTTTTTTTCCCATTAACAGCTCTTGCAAATCTCAGACACTATTTCCTCAGACCACTTGGTGGCAACAGTGTCTCATGTTGTTAAGGTTGACTTTAATATAAAAATAATTGAACAGAGGCAACCCAGTGAGACAAGAAGACACATCAGCCCACTGTAGCTCCTGCCATAAATATATATCAGCATCACTTCTGGTGTTATTATTAAAGATGGCTGAAATAGTCGAGCACCAAAATAATTTTCATACCAGCAGTTCAATTTAAGGTTTGTTGTATTATAGTGTCATTATAAGGCACATTGCGTGCTTGCGTGACTAACATGGAACAATGAAAGGTGGCAATCTACCTCAAAAATATTATTTAATAATAATTTCCACTACTCTGGTAAACTCAGGTTTGGCTGAGGTCTGTGTATAAGAGCTAAAACTGAAATTTGAAAGGTTTTGAACTGGAAGAACAACATCCTTTCATCACATCATGGAGCATTTTCAGCTTCCTGTGTTGGTTTTCAAAGAGGTTGTGGAATAAAATCTCCAGTGATGGCACTGATTATTACAACAGTTTGATGGCTTTATTGCTCCCCCCAAAAACTGAAGTGACTATAAATTAATTTTGGAATGTTTTCATAAAAATTGGTGGATTTGATTGAAACTAAGATAAGGAAATTCTTTCACAACAGTTGCAATACACATTAGTAAACAGTAACAAGATCTGGAAGATTTAAAAATATATACAGTGCAGAATAGTGCAAAAATACAATATAGTGCAAAACCAACAGTCTAAACAACACAATATACAGAAAATCTACAAATATTATATGAACATAGGTACGCCAACACAAGTATACTGTAAGCTGCCAAGTTTTAAAGTCTAAAAGTGACATGTGCTGATAAAGCTGAATCAGCAACAGTCAGAGGCTAAAACTCTTTCTCTAACTAATACTGGGACACCAGACTGCAACACAAGCTCTAAAATTTCAAATAAATCATATTCCAAAAAGGAGTATGAGCTAATCATGATCTTTCCTTGAACTCTCTGCCGAACCACAAGAATAGCATCGGTCTAATAACAGAGCTCATCAGAGCAACAGACTCCCAAGAAGTTAGTAATTAGCAGTCTGTGGTTAAAAAAAATCAGTCGTTCCATTTCAGTTAATGCATACTCTACCTGCATCACTTCCTTGCACTTCCCCAGCTCAAACGTCAGACATTTATTCACACTAAGTCTTTGAAACATGGTGAGCAGATTCTTTGCACAGCCTCAGTTCAGCATCACAGTCTCTAGTATTCAATCCTTTTTTATCTATTAGTCACTTTCATTTCTTACTTTCATCCTGTCCAATTATGCTGCTTTGTCTAAACCAGAGACACTGAAACACAGTTTGATTTGTGTTCAAGCAGTGGCACAGCGATGTGATGTATGTCAGATCAGTCTCATTGTTCTTGACAGTACACGGGCCTTGTTGTGACAGACTACAATCCCTTGCATTCACACTCCACTTGCTGCATATCTCCAATCTGAGGCTAATTAAGTGACAATACTTAATTATGAAATAAACAGATCAATCAGAGAATAAATTGCTCCCAGGTGTACCATTGCTTGCCTTTGACCTTAAACTCTATACCTGAGATCCATCACAGCTTGTTCTAGTATTATATGAAAAACAGTTATGCAGAGGATAATAAATGTTATGTGGTGACATCTAGATAATAACTGGATATTATTCATATTCTTGCTAAAAGTTAGAAAAGATCTCTTTTTCCTAAGCGCTGCTCAAGGTGGTGGCATATTTTTATTTATTTATTTATTACTCCCTAAAGTGTCAAACTATTCCTTTAATAGCAGATTAAGGCCTGTTTTACTGTTTTATGCTGTTTAAGGCAGCATAAATGTTATGCTGATCTATTACCTCCAGCCTATTTTATAGTTCTCATTTAATATTTCTGGTGCAAACATTTTACTTTAAATGAAGATTTCCCTTTTCTAGAGACAACACATCCATGCAGCAAACTTTTAGTGGAACTATTTTTCAGCTGAGATGATTTCAGCACAAGATCGTATTACTGTAGAGTGAGCAGAGGGAGAGTGAATATGATAAAGGAGAGGTTGACATGAGGTAATTCAGCAAACTTATTAAACAACGTCTGGATCTATTGCAATCAGCTAACTTGGCTTCAGTCTCAGCCACCTCATATCTATAAACTATGTACTATAGATAGTTTCTTGGCATTTTTCAACGCAGTGTGCAGGAATATGCACACTGCTGTACTTTGTCTTGTCCCACAGTGGCTTTCCCTCAACAGTTCCTGCTCATCGGCATGACCTGGGTGTGAAGAGTGAGGTAGATGAGACTTGAAAACAAGATTACAAAAGACCTTGTTGCTTGTTAAAGTTCACTCGTCTCACTAGGGATTATACATTTTATCTGAACTTGTGAGGGGGAAATGCCTCTCTTTTATTCAAACCGTGTTGCTGGAAATTGTCTTAGTCAGCTGTATTGATTAAACTTGAATCAGGCAGCGGCCACGTCCAGATCATTTCACTGGGATGGCAAAGGTGGAGCAGAATCAAACAAGGATGGCAACGCAGAGTCACAATACTGAAGCTGTTGGCTGAACTCTGGTAGTGATGGAAGAAGCATTCAGATCCTTTAAGTAATAGTACCAATATACTCATGTCCTACTGAAATATAAGTGCGTGGCATCAGCTAAATGTAATGAAAGTATTCAACAACTCATGCTGTAGAAAAATATCCATTATGACTGATTAAATACACCATATGACCCTGACATGATGAGATTGTAATACTGATGCAACAATGTGCAAGCATCATTTTACTGCTGTGGCTGGTCACAGTGAAGTGTTTTAAATAATTTATACATAGTTATACTTTCTCTAATCCATGCTTTTTTTTTTGTGAAATATTGGATTATTTGACATTTTTCAGACATTTAGAAGATGACAAAAGCTAGATGCTGTTTTTATTCGGACTTTTAAGAAGTCACAGGTCAAAAAGGTTGGAAACAACTAAATTTTTAATAATTATAACACATGACTTTATATAAAATCTTAATAAGAAAAGTAACTAGTTAACTACAGCTGCTGGACAAATGAAATGGATAAAATGTCAGAGAAAAATAAAACGATAAAGCTGCATAAAATGGAGAATACTCAGGTAAAGTAGAAAAACCTCAAGGACTGTACCTGACTAAAAGTACTTTCCACTACTAGAAGCTGGAGCATGCCACATTATCAGGTTATGAAGACAACCAGAGAGATGGACACGTTCAATCCATCCAGCTTACATTAATATAATTATATCACCCTCAATTGTGTGTCTTGTTTATTGGTGGTGTTGTTTTTTTCCTAGTATTAGTTCCTTTAAGGACACATTTAGCAGGATTGAGGAAAAACTAAGGACTGAACTAGAGAGACACATAATCCTCTTCTCTATAATATAGAGGATTAATGTCAGGGAATTGTCTATGTGAAGATATGGACTCTATGTCTTCACATCGACAAAGGGTCTTTGCTGCTATATCGATGCTCTAACATGCTCGTGGCATGGTCTTGGTAAAAAGTCACACTATCTGAGTGCCCTTCTAGTTTCTGTATGGATTCAGCACTGAACAACCAGACACTGGACAACCACTTCTGATGCAAAGTGCCCCCTTGAGCTTTTATGATTTAATTGCATTTAATCACTGTAATTTTTTTCATACACAACCTACCCATCGACTTGAGACAGAAGCAGAAACTCAACAAACATCATCTTTTCATGTTGGCAAAGCATAACTTCCTCATATATACTATCCTTATATATATATATATAGGAAATATTGCCAACTATAACAGGCAGATTTGGGAGACTTTGGAGGGATGCTTAAAGCATGCTAATACCTCCAGGGCATAATAAATGTTTTACTTCCTCCTTTTAAGATCAGCAGATACTGTCTGATGTCAGACACGTTCCTGTATAATGAGGCTGCTTCAGATGAATGTGAAGATAATTCACTTTAAACACCTCGCTACTATTCACACTAATAGGGATGAATTATGTCGCAGACTTGTTGCACTGTTTCTTTGTCATGAATGTCAGCGGAGAAAAGGAGCCTTTCCAGCTCGTGCACACAGTAACCAGCAGTGTTTGCCTCCTGACACCAATGCTACTGTGACTAAAAGCATTCATGTCATACGCCGCCTAAAAAGGGCCTCATTACTCACACCGAAGAAAAATGTCACTTCTTATTTTATCAAACAAGCTGATTTAAAGCACTTGCATCCTGCACACTGTTGATTTGTTGGAAATGTCTGTAAATAAATATGATTAATGTCACATTGAGGAGTTTTGGACAGGGTGGTGGTGAATGTTTCGACTGCTGGAGCCAATTTGTTTCTACTTTTTGTCTTAAATGGCAGCTTGACAAGCTTTTCCTACGTATCACACTCGTACTGCGAAAGGTCGGTCAAACCTTATGCGACTTTGAAGGACTTTGGGGTTTTTCTGTCTTATTTTTCCAAACCAGTTATTTTTTGACAGTCAGTAATGAACTGTGAACTCTTTTTTTCTTTCTTTCTTTTCTTATTAAAGCATATATTTAAATAAATCCATCAACTGGACTCCACTCTTCCACATCTTACTTTTCTCTTTTTAAACTACACCACTCGTTGAATGTATTACCTTTAAATAACCATTAAAAAAAGTCATATGGAGTACAGAGGATGTTTGTCCTAAAAGTGTTATAGTTTTCAAAGTTCAAAGACTTTGACTTTAAGGCAGGCACAAATTTGCTTTATTTAATTGACCTTTGAACAAGGGAAATTAACTAAAACTGCCCTGTGAAAATTAAATAAAATATTATTTTTGTTCACATATTGCATAACCTTGTGAATATATAGAATATACAGCATTTCCATATATACTTTAGCAAAGTAGTGTCCTGCTTCAGTATGAGGGAATAAATAACTGTACTGTAGATGTCATGGAGTTGTAATAATGATTTATTAAGTTTATTCACCTGTATCTGGTCATAGATTATGGCTACAGCTGATGTCATGGCGCGTTTCTTCAGTGTCAGTGTTGTGATATATAATGTGGAGAGAGCCTGCCTTCAGCTGTGAATCACACAGTTATACATCATATTCATCCTGATGGTTGAATATTCACCATCTTACTCAAGCTGCCACATAGAAGGATATGACTCATACAGTGAGGCAGGGATACTTTATCTTTAATGTGTGTGTTACTAACGGGCAACATCCCACAGAATCAGGAAAGTCACACCATTACCCCGGCTACATTTCACATCTCTACGAGATCTACACCAGCAGTGTGCAACCAGCAGTCACTGGCAGCTACTTCATTTACCCTCAGTCTGTCTCTAACTACTGTGATCTCACCATGAAACACCATGCCTCATGACATCCATCATGTATGGAGGATCCGTATCAAACGAGAGAGAAGTGCGGCATTTCAGCATACAGTTTAGTTTGAGCAAAGGTTAAATAAAAATGTCTACATATTCAAACCACAACTTCTAAAAATCTACTATATAAACTAGAAAAGCACTCAGAGAGCGCAGACCTCTGCCAAGGCAGAATTCTGAGAGAGCGTCCTGTAAGCTCACAACGACTAAGAGTGAATGTGTTGATGTTGATGCACCTTGGAACCCACATTTAACATTGTATTCACATTAATATCATGTACTTTTTATTTAGTTTTCCTTTTCTTTCATATTTTGTCACATTTGAATTTTAAAAAAGACCAAATTACCAGTAAAACTTCGCAAATACAATTTGAGAATTACAGATATTTTGAGACCAGTTGCATTGCTCTAGCTCCTTCCTACATGAAATTATAGTTAAAAACGCATATTTGACCTTGGTGCCCTTGATCTTTTACTGATCTTGACCACACTGAATCAGTGACTTCTGGATTCCTATATTAGTTTAAATACCAAATTAGTTGATGATTGGCTGAAAATTGTACATCCTGGAGCGTTCAGAAATATACAAAATCTCCCATACATTACCATGGTGTGACCTTTCATTTGACCTTGATGACCTTGAATCGGATCCGATCACCACCAAAAATTAATCATTTTTAAATTAGGGCTCTTCTGACTAATCCTGAAAATTTCATCAAAATCTGTCCATAACTTTTTGAGTTATTTTGCAAACCAACGAATAAACGAACCCTGGTGAAAACATAACCTCCTTAGAGGTAATTAACAAAAACCTAGAGGCTGTCCAAGTGTCTATTAATAAACTAATGAACAGATTATTATCTGGCCACCTGTGCTCTCCTGCTCCTGGAGTGGCTAGTTTTAAACATGCAGATATACCTTTCTCTCTCACAGAGTAATACTGCATATTATTTGTAATAAAGAAATTTCCAGCGATGAGAAAATACCTGCAAGCGTAAGGGGAGGAAATTAATATTTAATGCATCCTTGACATTTAGAGGAAGATATCCAAAATTGATATTCTATGACTGACTGTGCTTTTTAAAGATATTTTCCCCACAATCTTTTAACTATAAAACTACAGTTTTTCAATGTGTATAAATTTATGTGTAGAATATACATTGCCCATTGCAGTATGATCACAGGATCATAATTAAAAAGTGAGGTATATATTCATTATTTTATATTTGTTTCATATGCATATATAATTTGTAGGTGAGCATTGTGTGGGATACCTGCCAATAGTGTCATGATTAAAACTGAAATCACAATAGTATCTATTGAACCAATAGAGCATCTCCTCACAGTCCCGTCTTTATCTACAATATTTTGTCTTCCAGTAAGCAAAATGGCGGAGCCACATTGTCATTCTTTTTAAGAAAGATAAAGTAAATGCAGGGGAAAGTGTACTCACTACTCTGCTTGTAGATATAGTTTTGACCTTTTCCAATGACTACATGCTTTACTGCCGTCCAATTTCCTTTTGTTGAAAAATACAGATTGTAGAAAGGTCACTGGGGTATTTCACTTTATGACAGAGAGCTCCAAAAATGGACGAATGTCTCTTTGATTATCATTCAGTATACATAAAAAAAAAAAATCCTTGAAAAAGTGCTGCTAGATTTTCAAAGAAAAAAAAAAACAACAACAAAAAGTTTCTCATTATGGCAGCAGAAACATTTGTTTTCTCCTTCCATTCAAACTTCTTGGGATCATCAGTTCCTAAACACAACAGGCCAGAGAACATATTGTGTTTGTGCTACAGTGGCTCTCCTGGGGAGTCCGTAGACTTGTGTTCGTTTGGCTAAACACACAAATCTCTTTGGGAAAGAGCAGCTTTCAGATGATAAGACAACTGTTGCCCACTGGCTGCTACACTCCAGCTGAGAAAGTGACCTAAATTAGACCTCAGAGAAGTGAAACTAGACAAATCGGTCCTAAAATGATGGTTGGCTATGTATTAAGATGCAAATAATAATGACAACTGGGACTATTTCTAGGCATTCCTAGTTAAAATTACACCAAAACAACAGGTCAACAGTTATTTTCCATGTGATTTTAAATGTTACACAAATACACGTCCTGAGTACAAAAAGTCGACTTAAGAAAAATGTTTCTTTTGTGAGACAGGTGCAAGTTCATGGATGAGTAAGATGGAGAGGAAAGGTTGAGAAGGAGGTGAGGAGCTCTCTGAGGAGATGGGTTTTCAAAGTGGCAACAGTCGGGAGGTCAATCCATCTCCAGAGCGTAACATCGTCCAGTTTCCTTGACCCTGAGCAGGAGTGCTGTCCACACTCGACACATGGCTGTGGTGCAGGGTTAAATGTAGTCTGAAGGCTGCCTTGTAGCAAATGGTAAATGGAGTGCACTTATGTGGTGCTTTTCTGCCTTTAGCTACAAAAATCTATAACTGGGCTCTCATTCAACCGTTCACAGACATGAAAAGTGCATGGTAACGTCTTAGAGTCTCTGCTGGAGACTTTTGTAAATGCTCAGAGCCAGTAAATAGCCTGTCCCCATAACCAAATCGTGTCACCACATTAGACTGTAGTCTGGCCATTAAATGAGCACCATAGATATTGATCAATAGGAGCTTATTACATCCAATATTAGGTTTAATCATCTATTTATATAGTAGCACACCACAAGAACATATCAGCTCCTTCTAGTGAGTAACGTGATAATGACCAGAGCAACAGCACAAGTATGGATATAGTACAGTTAGTATAGTTATAGTAGTATAGAAACTGAAACTCCATATGTGGTGGCGGTTGGTGGCCATGGACTGAGACAGAGTCTTTGTGTTAAGTTTCACGAGACAATAAGGGTAATTGTTTCCAGTCTCTGTGCTAAGCTATAAGCTAACCAGCTGTTGACTGGAGCCTCATATTTAAGTGGAGAGCTTTGTAATAATACCTAAAGCTCTGGACAGGAAGAAAAGGCCAAACTTGGTCTTTAAACCTGGAATGAAAGCACTTGACTGAGCATAATTAAATTCAGTTCATCTGGCTGGCGGCTTGGCGTGGTACAAAAGCCAAGCGCGGCCATTTTCAGTAATGAACAAAGGTGCGGCAGAAACAAGCTCCCCTTGCCGTGCCAAGATGTGTCGGCACATTTCATGCTGTCATGATGGCACTAAATGCAAAGTCATTTCAGTCGACTCTAATAATAGCTCATGGAGGTTTCTGAAAGAGGAAAACGCTGAACTTTGCAGCAGATAAGTCATAAATCTGAGGACATGACAAAGAAAAATCATAAAGCATTTCATTCAATGGTCTGGATTTGATTCAGATGCCAAGAAGACATGAGGTGCCAATATTATTAATAGTCTTTCTTATTACTTGAACCTGACAAGCCTGCTGTTACAGACAGAAACAAAAATGACCCTTAATTAGCTGTGGAGATAGAGGACAGGCACCCACAAGCTGAAAGAGTGCACAGGAAAGTTAATGACTGACACCCATCAGAGGTTAAAAATGGTCAAATTCAACTTCACAAAGCATCAAACAGAATTCAGAATGGATTTTGATGAGCAGACTATGCACACTAATGTACAGCAACAAGTATTAGCTGAAATATTGGCTCACATTCAGATCACACGATTATCAAACAAATGGTTTCTCAGTTGTGTCCGTGGTGTGACATTTTATAGACTGATACTTATTTATAGACAAACTTTCTCACTATTGTGAAGACATACTGTGGCAGCAAGTAACCCTGTCCGTTACAAATGTTTCCCCACAGCAGCATAATCAATACAAAGCCAGGTCATTTTATTTAGTTTGAAATGCCACGTGTCAAACAGAATTCCTCACTGCAATCTGAGCGTCTGTGTATGTAATTTGTGGGGTCAGGCTAATTTTGCAGAGACATGTTTAAATGATCCCTTGTGGAATTTAAATGATGTCCTCATCTAATCTCCATCACAGCCTGAAAAGTGGTTTGATTAATTCTACAACAGAGAATAGCCTGTGAAACAGTGGCTTAAGCCCTGCTGCAATATATACTTAAATGATGTGATCAATATTCATCCAATGTTGGATCAAACCACAAATTTTGATATTTGGAAATGTGAGAGCTGTATGAATAATGCTTTGTTTTTATTAAATTGTTCTTCACTGAAAAGGCTTGACAAACTGTGTGTGATCGCTCCGTCTCCGCTCCACTTTTTTTTTTAAACAGAGAATATGTCTGTGTTAATGGGAGGAAACGCTGCAATGATTCATAAATGACTGAATGAGCGAGAGGTGAAGGATTGTCACTCCATTGGTTAACTATCGCCCGATTAAAAAAAAAAAACAAAAAAAAAAACAGGGTTCATCTACCTGTGACATAATTGCTCTTATGAAGTTGCCATGTGGCCGTGAAATATGACCCAGATCTACGAAGAACCATTGTTTTGTGTGGCTCAATTAACCCACGCAAGGTGAGGAATAGGCCAGAGGAGATGTGCAAAGGGCACATCGAGATGGAGTTCAATTAATCAGACTGTCCTATGTCTGCACAGAAGAAGTGCAGTTACTGTGGGATCCACTGAATCCATTACTATTATATACATCAACAGTGATCTATTTTAATCTTCAAAAGGATAATTAGTTGTTTTGCAAAAGTGAATATTTCAAGTGTTTCAAGATGCAACTAACAACTATTCAAAGTTAAAATAGAAACATCAACCACATGGGTATACTAATCATGCTTCACACTAACGGCATCAACTAATGAACACAGTGCACACTCCTAGATATGCAGAAAATAGCTGTGGCCTGTATTCACAGGGCAGAAACACAACTTACAGAAGCTCAGGTGAGGCTGAATTCAACATGTGTCATTCAACGTCAGTGTGATTTGAAAATTATACAAGAAATCCCGAATATATACAGGTGTTATGACATGTTGATGTACAATTCCTATACACACAGCAGTTAGTTTTCACTTTGAAGAAGTTAAAGGTTTAGAGGATCATATTAAACCTGTCATGTAAAGAGAAAATGACCTGTAGAAATGTACTGGCTTCCTTTCGAAATAAGAGGTAAACCTAAAAAAAAAAGGCAAAATTATTAGGTACAATTTTGAGGGTCATTTTGACATTTTTGACAGCAAGACAAACAGGAAACATGTGGAGCAAGAAGAATGACATGCAACATGAGTCCACAGCTGGATTCAAACCAGAGATGCTGCAATTAAACAGCATGTGTCATCAAATCAGTAGTTCACAGGGATGCTTTGTGTTTATAATTAACTTAATTGATCTTTTTTAATCATGGTGTTTTGCATAAAACATTCACGAAAAAAAATGACATCTAGATTGATTCTATGAATGCATTGCACATGAAGATTAATTTGGAAAATATCATTCAGGCTTACCGCTCTCCATTTCTTTCAGATCGGCAGGTAAGATTAGAGACAGTACAGCCCTGTGAGTGTACAAAATGTTCATGGAGAGCTTGGTGTGCTCCACATCTGACAGCACTGTATGATGTTACCCCCTCAGTATTACCCGGAGCGACAGATGTGAGGTACGTCCAGATTCAATTCACTGATAGGAGGATGAGACATGACCAGCGGGAAATCGTATATCACTCACAGCACTTCTGTCCTCCCTGATATATCTTCACACCTTTACCATTTAAAAAGTGACAGATGCAAGGGAGAGAGGAGCTCTTTACCATGGCATTATTGTTTGCTGAGTGGTACGTTTGGAACAGTCGACTCATGAATTCCTCTGTTTGGCTCAATATGTCATTCAGTTTGAAAAATTACTCTGGTCAGTGAGGTCATTTTGTTGCACAGGAGTCCAGTTTAGACATTTTAAAATGTAACACCTTACTGTAGTAACGTTACTTTACGTCATTCAACTACAGGAAGACAGAAAAACTAATGAAACACCCCTCTGTTTGGGCAACATTCCTCATGACTTTAGAGCTTGAGGTCATGGACTGGAGACGAAATAAAAATGTCATGAATTAAGAAGTCTTTTTCAGGTAGGGGTGGAAATATGCACATTACTGAGAATTTTCTGTGTGAAAGGACGAGAATGTGACCGTGAAAGCTAAAGTTGTCTTATCATGCATCTCAGGTGATGTTAATCCTAAAGTAATATAACTAGTGGTGTAGCTAATTATTTTAGCAGTGAATATCTGAGTAAATAGGCATAACTTTCTTAAAATAACTGGTAATGTGTAAACCATTATTTAGTTCCTATCAACTTTAGAGTCTCTGCAGAACTCACAACTGCAGACTGTTAGCTTAACGACACTAATATCGTTTGTCTGTTAAGCAATCAGTGTGATGCAATCAGAAGGAAAATCATGGGTCTGTGTGAAGGTCAGGGTTTGTCTTTTGCCATGATAGCTCATATTAACACTTTATTGGGGGATATATTCTGATAAATCCCACACAGTTGGGATATCTACTCTGGAAAAGCTGTGCTCCACCACTGTGATTCAGACATGTCAGACTGGGAAGCCAAGCAAATGTGTCAATGTGTTGGAAATTTGAGTCGAACCAAGCTAAGCTAAATCCAGTGCAAAATGAGCATTAGTACATCATTATAAATGAGTTTTCTGGTTCTGTAAATATTTGTGACATAATCAGTCCAAAATTTTGAAGCACTGTGCACCTTTTTGCTTTTCATAGTGAAACAAAGTAGTACCTCTGACCAAAAACAGTTTCGACTACGTTTGATAAATAATTCATAGCATTGATGTGAAAAGATAACCAAAAACCGCATTTAAAGCACAGTCATTTAAAATGGACCTCCCATGACGTAGAGATAATTGTGATCCTGAACCCTGACTCAAGTCAAACATTTAGCTCTGACATTAATATACAAGCTGGAGTATTTTAAAATCTGAATCATATTGTGATTTTCTTTGCTGACAATCAATTACTCCTGACATGGAATGGCAGCTGAGTTTTTGAGAGTTTTAACCTACACACAGTATACACAGATAGACTCAGCAGAGTCAATGCTCCAGAGAGCCTCACCTCCACTACTTAGCAGTAGATCCTGCTCCAGTCTTATCTTCTACAGCCACAGATGTCCCAGAATGGCTGGATAATTAACTTCCATCATCTGAACTGGCAGCTTCATGGTTTCATCATTATACTGAATGATGACATCAATCATAACCATCATGGACTGAAGTTCTCAACACTGTGTCAAATACATACAATATCCTAGCCACACCATGCTCGGTTTGTACCCACCACTACATCCTCACCCACTAACATAACAAAATAAGCATAATATTATAAATTAACCTATGTATTGTGCCAGACAACATACATACAAGCTTGATCTGAACTCAAAATAGCATAATATCATATTTAATAAATCCAGCAGTGCTGACTTGCTTTCTATGATTCTGAAAAACTGATTATTTGGTATTATAAGTACATTACACCTAAATGTCTTTAAGACAACATAATACAAAAATACATATTTTTGCCTGCCTATTAGCACAGTATCATGCAAGTATATAGGTGATTCCCATAGCTATAGAATGTGCCAAATGAGACCATTAAAGCGCACAAACTACAGTGGATTCAATAAAAACAGAACAACATAACACAATTAGATAACTCTAGTAAGTCTGGTCAATGTCAGTCAATTAATTCAGCTCCTTTCTAGAGGAAGACTCTCAACATCATTCAGCTTCATGCTGATACATTTCAAAGTCGGCTGCATATTGTATCCACCCCCACAACATGAACAGCAGCGTGTCTTCTTTCAGCTTTATCACACCATAATCCCCATTGTGGAGAGAAGAAGTCCATTGAGTCTTGCTGATAATTTTACTATTTGCCCACAAAGCTTTAACTCTCAGAAACAGGCGGGTTTTATTCCCGAGGAAAATAATGACATCTAATTCTCCTCCATTGCCTCGGTGGGAGCAAACTAAAGCTGCTTTGAAAGGGCACTTATCTAAAGAGCCTCTCTGATAAACATACTCGGGCTTATTTTCTGGTTTGGATCTATCTATTGGCCACGGTGGGTCTCAGTGAGGGATATAGTTGACTGACCAAACACTGCCCTCAGGGTATTATACTGTAGCATGCTGTGCTGGAGATTGAAAAGCAGCCATTTTCTCCTCAACGTTTTGAATTACAGCTATAGAAACCCAACCCTCTGCATATTTATATATCTCAATTAAAATATCTTAGCATGTCTCATTTTCTCACATCCATCATATGAAGTATTTCAGTACTTTAAAATGAATCCGAACATTGTGTCTCATTGTGTGGCAATAGATTCAGCAGAAGACCACACCACCAAGACTTGATAGACAAACTTAAGTTCAGTTAAGTTCAGTGCTACATGCCGATAAATGAACATGTTCCAACTCATTCTGAAACTTCAAAGTGCACTATCCTAAAGGGACTGTCGCCTAACTTCAATGGGAAGTCTGCAGCAGCCGGTTCCCAGTTTGACTCCTTGACTTGGATCTGAAGTTGTGGCCACCGTCAGGCAAACATCAAAGCAATTTTTAACATTCAAGTTGCAGCAAAACTGCTTAAGAGATAACTGCACAACTTCCTCAATACATCAGTAGTAGTAAGCCATATTCCCTTCCACTTCAAATATATTAGTTTCTGTAACATTATGTGTTGACGATTTCAACTGATGCTTTCATATGACATGAACACAATATATTGTTTTTTTTCTGACATCTTGGCTTTAAAAAAAAAAAAAAAAATCTAAAAATCAACAGAGGACTTGGTTTTATGGTTACTTCCTTTGTCAATGACACTTGTCATTTTCAGGATTGTTTCCTAAATTTTCATTGCCTTTGATGGATTTGAACATTATGCTCTTTGCTGGGCTACACGGGGAAGAGCTGCAGACCAAATGTACTTTAGTGGTTTTCATTAGATACGGGGTCCATTTTTCATGAGAAAATTTTTTTGCTTTTTTTTGCAGTCACTGTGTTATAAGCTCTCAACAACTTGGCTCTCCACATTTACCTGCTTGCAAACATAAAACAAGCTCATCCATTCATTTTCTTCTGGTACTGAATCTGACAGCCTGAACCTGGGAATCTGACAAGAGGACAAAGACCGTTTTCTCTGCTGGCTCTGGATACTTTCCAAGAAATGATTCTCAGACATTTCTGGTGAGATTATGTGACAGCCAGTTAATAACATAAGCGTGACTGGGATTGAAATTGGGATTTAGCCAAAACCAAAATCCCATTTAATGAATGGTATTCACTCTTAATTTACTTACCAATGATAGCTAGTAGTATTATTATTGTACCATGCTTATGGAGTACAATATTACCACAAAATTTATTTCAGGTTTACTTCAGGTGGTCCCAATATATTCATGTAATATTTAAACAAGACGGGACTAAACAAGTTGATCATTAAATAAACATGTCCAACAAAATGTGCAAAATGTGACAAATGCTGGCTTTTTACACAAGCCTGACGTGCTTCTCTTTGAGAAACAAATCAAAATAATAACAATTAATATTAAAAATTAATTTAAGAATTAATAAATATCAGGCATTTTTTTCACACAAGATGTAGAAGTATTTTATAACAAGACCTTACTTTTATTATGGAAGACACATTGGACACTCACTGATTGCTTTATATCAAAAAGCTGGCTGATATTTGACAGCAACAAAGGAGATGAATTCCATTATAATTGTATTCACAGCTGAACTGACTAAGAGCCAAACTCTTCTACAAGACTGTAAAAACACTAATTATTGCAAACTAAGCTATGATTGTACGTTCAAGATTTGTTAAAAAAGATGAGTGAATATTACTAGTGAGTATTATTGTTGTTGTTTGTTCCTCCTTTCTTGAAATGTTTAATCAAATACAGTCTGGCTGTCTTGTGTATTTGTGCATATTCCACATTCTATGAGACAGACCAGAAGTCTGCTTCCTGCCACTCCAGTGTCATTTCCTTCACATCCACTGCCACAGACGAAGGACAGAGCATGCCTTTTACAACATCTGTCAACCTGTAAATGTTTTATAGTTCATGAGCATGCAATGCATGGTTTTGTTTTGACAGCAAAGCATAACTAATGTTTCTCCCATTGCCAAAAGTGGGCAGACGTACCCAGCTGACAGAGGGTCAGTGATGAAGTACCATCCACAATCAACCATCATCCACTAGAAGAAAAGAGGTTTGACCTCCCTCTACCCAGAACTCTCACCCATATCATTTTGATCATGATTATGTTCTCCCAATAGACATACATGTACTCGTGATAAAAAGTATAACACTGATTAGGTTTGTTATTTTATTTCTTTGTGAAATGTGGAGCTGGTGAGCCTGCAGGACATGATCAAAGCTGAAGCCTGTCAGAGGCCAATTAGAGCGTCCAGTGCAAACACTGAGCTGAGATCAAAGACGGGGCTGCGTTACATGACAACCACTAGGAGAGAAAGTAACTGGATCCCATTATTAGTGTGAGCACATCCACAAATGGGGCTTTGCATAAAGCGACCCATTATTCTTGTAAGGATGGTGTCTGTTGAGGTGTCCAATCTTTCAGATCAGCGGAGCAGGTAGTAGCTTTATATTTTTCCTTCTCTAACAGTACTTTCAAACTTTGTGTATCATTATTATTGGTGGCTTTTCTGCAATGCTGTTTATGACGTAATGAGAACAAAAATCTAAGCAAAAATGGATAACAGGTTCACTCAGTTTGATGCCACATTGCCTTCCTCAGAAGCAGGTGTGCAGGATAGATTTCAGCAAAAACACAGATTGTAAATTGGTCAACAATAAGCAGTTTTCCTTTTTTCTGTTAATATTAATATATTTAAAGTTATGTTGTAGAAATGTGTGTCTTTATTAATGTAACAGCCATATTTCAATTTTTCCTTGGTCAAAGTGGATCTGGTTCACTATGGCAACACCATATGGATTATTTAAAAAAAAAAAAAATCTGGTGTAATCCAAAACAGATGGTAATTACCACTATAGTTGCTGCTCTGTGATGCAACTCAGTGGAACTTCCAAATTAACATCTGGCTCCATCATTAAGTTGTGTACACAAGTGACAGAGAGGAGTCGGCCGAAATGTCATGTTTTACTTTCAAGGTCTGCATTGACCATGTCAAAGACAAAATCTCTTTCTAATTAACCACAAGACCAGTAGAACACTGTGATGATGACTCACCTCTAAAAAGCTCACGCTGTACAGCGTCTGTCGTCGTTGCTGGAAAACACAGATGCAAGAGACATACAGGTCAGTTAATCAGGGCAAAACACTTCCCATCCATACTCTGGCCCAATTAAAGGAGCTCTGTGGAGCAGTGTTTAAACTGAACACTCACAAGCTCACACCGCTCAAAGTCTTATGAACATATTTACTGCATTCATTTGAAAGCTGCATCATTGCCATCCCCTCTTCCTCTATCATTATGGTGATGTGATCATTATTTGGTCCACAGTACTGAAAACTGGTACCTTGAATTTAAATAGATATAGATCTCATCTATTTACAGGCCAATATCAAATGAATGAAACATCCTATTATCCATATTATCTGATATGGAAGGACTGCTGGGATGTAGGTATAATTAAAGTCTCTGTAGAAAAGATACTCATTTCACAGAGAGAAATGAGATCACTTAATAAAATAAAGTGCTAATTAATTGAGTCTATATTTACAGAAGCATATTGCATTCACTTGGAAAAAAAATGTTTTCTGGAATATGTTTTTTCTGTTTTGTAGTATTTTTTTTTTCTTCCCTGTTTTTCAAGGTAATTTTTTTCCTGAATTATCAAGACACTTTGAAGTATCGTGAGAACATCCAACCTGCAAGTGACTCCCAGGGTTCTATGGAGACTACTGCCTCGTACAGGGATGCCTCATCTTCAGTTTTCTATCGTACTGGGTCAATAAAGGTAAAAACCCGAAAAAAATGAAAAAACCAACCATAAAAATAAAATTACTCTGAAAAACAGAAAAAATACCCCAAAAAACAAACCAAAAAATAAATAACGCAGAAAAACGTGCTTGGAGTGCATATGTATAATATGTACATGTTTATTGAGGCTGCGTACTGTAATTTAACCCATGAGCTACACGATCATAACACTATTATTCCCCAGAGTGTGACTGTTATTTTTTTTTAAATTTAAGGCATAACATTATGACCACTGTGAGATGAAGAGAATAACACTGATCGTCTCTTCATCATGACTCCTGGGATATACTATAAGGCAACAAGTCAACATATTTTCCTCAAAGTTGGTGTGCTAGAAATAGGAAAAATGTTCAAGAGTGAGCAATTATTTACAGTTCTAGTTAAACTCACTCAAACAGTGATGCCTAGAGGACTGGATCAGAGCATCTCCAGACCTGCAGCTCTGGTGGGGTGTTCCTGGTCTGCAGTGGTCAGGATCTATCAAAAGTGGTCCAAGGAAGGACCAGTGGTGAACCAGAGACAAGGTCATGAGAGGACAAGGATCACTGATGCAGGTGGGGAGTGAAGGCTGGTCCTGGTCTGATCCAACAGACCAGAGAAGTTAAAGCTGCTTCTTATAGAAAGGAGTCACAATACACAGAGCAGAGCAGTTTGTTGCATATGGAATCATCACAATATTAGGCAGGTGGTCATAATGATATGCCTGATTGGTGTATAATAATGCTTTGTCAGTATATCAGCACACTGTCAATACCTTTGACAAGTTGCTACCCTGAGCACATGAGCTGGCATAAAACACACTTAACGCACCACCAACAGCCGCCAATCAGCCTGCAGGGTCAGGTAATCTATGAAATCTGAACCCTTCCGAGATTCCCAGACAGACGATAATTAATAATTGGATCCCCGAGGAAATGGCTCCTTCAATCAACATCCATTATTGTGCGGCTTATGTCACGGTCCGGCCCTCAACTCACTGTGACTGATCATGAAAGGAGCATAATTACCATCAAGGGAAAACAACTGCTTGTTTTGTTCACCTCCAAACCTCCAACTTACAGAACAGAGGATGTTTAACACATCTAAACAAACAAACAAACGTCCTTCCAGTAATTCTAATGTCTTCCTATAATTTCTGGTATTGCAACATTAAAGTTGAAAATAAGCTGCTTGATTCAGAAACTACAGACACTTGGCAGTTCTTTCAAAATGTATGGTCATGCATGATTAATTTTTGCTTTTTATGTTGTCATTAGTTCTACTATAAACTAGAATTACCACCTCACAGATATATCCCTCCAGCAACCAGTGAAGATGCAGTTTACATCCATGTCTCTCCAAAATGTCATGACTTTATTGGATAGTTGAGTAAAATTGTCATAATTAGCATATGAATTGATGGTCAATTTATGGTCAAAATGTGTTAGTGAAGTCTCAGTGAAAACTACATTCTAATCAGTTTATCCTTGAGGAATTTATAAAGATGTTCCTGAGATATTGTGAGAATGGGACTGATGTGAGGTCACAGTGACCTTCAGTTCATCTGTTTGTGCCAAATTTTACTGAAGTGCCTTGACTCTCTGAGTTGAAAATTATGATTAAAAGTATTTTATATATATATATATATATATATATATATCTTGTTAACATTTGACTGAACATAATAAACTAGAATTATCACCCAACCAGTCAAGCTGCAGTTTATCCATAAAGTCCATTAAGTGGATGTTTGTGTCAAATTTAAAGAAATTCACTTGAAGCAGTCCTTAAATATCACATGAATGGGACAGACGTGAGGTGACAGTGACCTTCACCTTTGACCTTAGACTACAGCTCTACAGTATTGTTTGTGTCACAAGCTTTTTGTTTACACATCCCCTTTTAATTATAACTACATGTTTGTAACTTGCAAACATCAACAGACTTGTTCTTCTGTATTTTTATATCCAACTTTCCAGGCAAGAAAAAGCATAGATAACAGGCTTGCTGCCACCAAGGGAACAATGCATTTAACAGCTCTGGTGACCCTAAAAATAGCTGCAAAATGGGAATAAGAGTGAATTCCGACTGTAGCCGATCCTTTTGGCACACTTTGTTAACTATGGAGGATGGGTGGCTCAGCTGTGCAGTAAAAGTGCTGAATTTAGTATGACTCTTTTTTCATTTACTTGTATCAAGCGAGTTGAAAGGATGAGTAATATTTAACCCTGTCATCATATGGCCTTTGCAATTTAATAAAAATATTGTGTCACTAATGAGAGCTCACTTCTAAAGGAGGAATTACTGTAGGGGTGAGCTGGAACAATTTAAAGGTTCAGGTTAAAAAGAAAGACGATGGATATAAGCAATGTTGGGTAGTAACACATTACTGAAGGCCGTTACTTTTGACAATAACTAATACTCTAAGACATTAGCTGCTCGCTACCATAATAACTTTTTTTTTTAATGTCCCCAGATTTCATTTCAGAAGTCTGATCCCCTTACAGAAGTTACATGCATTGAGTCAGGTTTGTGTTTCTATCGACCATAATGTTGAGCAGAGTTTAGTGATATGCAAATGAATAAAACAGTGTTTTATTTTCCATACAATACATACTGTAAGGGCATAAATGATAGGATTATAGAATGTTCTTTAAAAAAAAAGAGCAAGTAAAATATTACTTTTAACAGTAACACATTACTGGTATTTGGTATAAACAATCAACAAAGTACTGAGTTCCTTTTTGAATGAACTAACTAGTAACCATAACTAGTTGCTATTTTTCAATAATGAGCACAGTTTTAAACATTTAGGTCCAATACACTATCAAAACAGAATAAAGTTGTAATATTGATTCTAAAAATAACAAAAGAACAAAGTCTCATCATCTCTGATTAGTATGCATTCTGTAGTAAATTGTATATTTTAAATAATGTCTTGGTGAAATATTGCTTGAAACTCTATTGGACAGCCTGGTCAAATTAATTTCTTTAATACTGCAGTAACAGCCTATTTTATGAGTGTGCTCTTCATGGTTATTTACAGCTCAGCAGGCTTTGCTTTTGCCTCACTGAACATTTCTCATTTAACAACAGTAAAAGCTATATCATCCACTGGGTAGCAATCTAATTCAATTCAGGCAATTTAACTCAAATGCTGTTATTACCTTATTCAGAGGAAGGGTGATATCACGTAATTTGTGTGGGAAATTGGCATCCACTATCCGCTTAACAAGTCAGCAGCTTTGGGGTGCCAACAGTAATATTTTCTTTTGAGGCCGTCAACAAAGACAAACGACAAAACTGGGAGCCATCACTTTCTTTGTCCCAGCAGACTCTCAGGGTTTTTATTTAATTTTCATGTGCAGGGAACCTGTCGTGAGTCATTTTCAAAAATATTTTATTCCACATGTATATTTCTTACAGTGAATCTAATATGAACTTTAAAAATATAGTCGTGGAAATTAGATCAAGGATAAAAATGATCAAGCAGTGTCATTTTCAGATCGATCGTGTAACTTCTTGTTACATGTTTTCTCCTCCTCAAGATTTACGAGACCTCATTCTATGACACTGAGCTCGCAGTCATCATACAAAACAGAACCAATAAAAATAATAACACGATCCATCCTGTTACCACTGTTATGTCCATTTTGACAAATAAATCAGTAGATAAATGAAACACTGTAGATTCTGCACCATTAAGGAGTCATTCAGTCGGATGTCATTATTGACCTTCAACACCCATGTATAGGCTTACAACATCCATCAAGTAGCACAGAGATCAATACATAGATTACCTCCAGAAACACTAAACTGAGCGACACATGCCAAGGTCAGGCTATTTTTACTAGTATGTTTTAGAGGGATAAGGCAAAATGGTTTTAAATGATGTTTTAGATTATGTATATGTATCTATGTTGACTACAATCACTGCTGAAGTTCTCATTTGATATTTTTCTCTTGGAATAGACAATAGAATATGGTGGAGGAGAGGAGTGTAATCCTTTGTGGCATCAGGTTACAGAAGAAACCGATCCAGAGCGAGAGAGAAAATAAAAAAATAAGGTTTCGTTCCAATCTGTCATCCAATCAGGGGTCTCTGCTATCTGAGCGCCAGTCTCATTTGCCCGTCGTCAGTTCAATCCAAGCATAGCCGTTGCATTCAGATACAGGCAAGCAGGTTGTCACTTTGAATATGTTTATTTATTCTTATTTCAGAGGGATCTGCTGGAACATGAAGACAGCTGGTTCAAATTGATTCTCCAGTACCAATAAGTTGGGAGACAGAACGGGAATGAGCCGTCAACAACAAGCGTGGTGGAACGCATGCACTCTGCTTTTTCCTGCTGCTCCACACAAAATAATGTCAGGTAATGTTTTGTAATAGGCTCTTCTCCTGCTTATAAAAGCCAATACTGGACTTTTGAGGCTGATACAGATTTATTGATTTACAGAAAACTATGACCAATGTACAATAACACTATATATTTCTTCATAAACTCAAAATTTATGAAACAAACATCGTACTGTTGCAAAGTAAATTTGTCAGTGCTCTATGCTGGACATACTATATAAAGGAAACACATTTAAACATATAATCATGTCACACCATAATTACCTGTAACAGTAACCAACACTGTGAGATGATTCTGTTTATGCTTTAAAATATTTTTGCGATTGCAGTATTTTCCACAGAGGATGGTGAAGTCACTGAAGCGAGTGGGGAGTTCACTCAAAAATAGGGAAAAGCATTCTGAGTGTACGGTGCACTGACTAATGTTTAAGTGTTTTCATACACATATGGTAAAACTGCAACCTCAATGTGATGTTTAAGAGTTGATTAATCGTTATTACCAGACACACAACTGTCCACTTCCTCCTACACTGCGTGCTGCTGGTGGGTTTGGTCGTGTAACAACAGATCGGGGATATCTGGCAGCCTGGGGTTGTAATGCTGAAGGATCCCCTTAAGGGCTTTTCATTTGTGAACCAAGCAGCGTACTGCAGGCTGACAACAGAAATCCAGGCCTTTCATGACCACGACCATAATGACGCTGTCCATTAATAACACCGACACTTTGTCATCTTGTCATTGCTGTGGCTGTTGGTATTGAACAGTTGTCAGCACAGACAGTTGGGACATTGTTTCTCATTTGATGTACAGTATCATTAAGTATATCTAATGACTGGAGGTCTGAGGGTGAATAAATAAACTATATGCTCTGATAAATAATGCTTTTAGTACCTTATGATTATTGACTTTTTTTGCTAAGACTTTTTTTTTTACTTTAAATGATAAAATCAGATTATTCAATAAAATTTACAAAATGTCTGATTTATTATTCCTGATTGAAAACACAAATTCATTGAATCAAAATGCTACAGAAAGACTCACTTAAAAAAAAAAAAAAAAAAAAACACACACACACACGCACACACACACACACACACACACACAACAAAATAATAACCATGGCAGTGGATGATGAAGGCCATATTCTGATTGATTCAATGAACTGTTTTCCTCCTTTGTACTGAATTTCCATACAACAATTTTTCTTTCACTCTCATCCTGGGTCCAGTCTGTTCATGGTAATTCATCCATCCATCCATTTTCTACCGCTTATCCTCACATAGGGTCGCGGGGGGGCTGGCTGGAGCCCAGCAGTCTTAGGGCGGAATGCAGGGTACACCCTGGACAAGTCTCCAGGGGAACCCAGAGACACGGGGAGAACATGCAAACTCCACACAATCGAACCTGGTACCTTCTTGCTGTGAGGCGACAGTGCTAACCACTACATCTATGTTAATTCATACATTATCAATTTATAACGCAGTGCAGAAAACTCAGGGCTGGTTAGCAAAAGTCATAATAATACGTATAATAGTCCCATAGGTAAGGTAAATATCACAATATACCCATTGTAATTTTGATTGATTTGATTGTGTTATCCTAAAACTGTGATACATTGTGCGTCTTCCCTGTGGAAAAGAAAGGGAAATGAAAACAAACACTGCTCAGCAACGTGTACAAAAAGCTAAATGTGAAGCTGTTTATAATGTGATTAACTGAGTGCAACACTCCAGGAACTCCTTCTTCCTCTATTTGACATTGTCGACTTGGCAGTCCTAATAGACTTCAGGAACGATTGCCATGTCAAATGACTCAGCATGAAGGCTCCTGCTTGAGTGTGTGTGTGTGTGCGTGTGTGTGTTTGGGGGAGTTTATTAGAGTGGAGAGAATATGCGCCCATAAAGAGAGAGGAAAAACAATAAATCAATAGCAGTCATTGATGTAGAGCCTTGACAGAAGCCTTCCAGATTCATCCAGGTGCTGTCAGTCTGTTAAGGAGCCACTGGAGCTGAAGGCAATCATTGATCTCACTCAGTAATCAGTGATTGGAAATTACAAATTAGAGGCTGTCAATAAATTCAGATCAGCACAGATAGACCTCAAATGTGACTTTGTTGAAGTCAGAGATAAAGAAGTTTACATCTATAGAAAAGTTGATCCCATCCTGCAACTTTGTTTGACATTGTATTATATTTCATGAGAAACACTGCACAGATTGTTGCTCTTCTATCAAGCAAAATGTTAATTTCTGTGAATATGTGCAGAATATTTACTGCCAGCCAATATTTTTCAGTGAGGTATTCCTACGACATCTGCATGCCCCAAATAAAACATGGTCAAAGCGGCTACAATCCATATTTTTAGATTAAAATAGGATCAGATTTTTCAGACTGTTCTCATGTGCCGTTCATAACTACACCTGCAATAATAAAATGTAATCCAAGTAATTGTGAACAAAGAAGTATAAAGATAAAGTATAGGGAGGAAACCGCAGTTTATAAGCCATGTGATAACAGAAGTCAATGTTGATTTATTTGTCACGTAACGTCCGTACTTAAAATAAGCCACTGTTATTATAACCCACACCACAGTTTATTTTGAAAAGACTGGAGTAGAAATGACACAAGTCAACTATTCACAAGATAATAACCCATTATATGAGTATACGTTAAATTACCATGTGACAAATGTACCAACATTATCATCAACTCTACATTTTTCCTAAATTCAACAAAATGAAAAATCCAAATCTGCCCAGCAACAACTAGACAAAAGTTATAAAGTATGAGAACATACAGAGAAGTAAATGCAGAAACATACGGTATATTTTTCTCAAGAATTGGAGGAGACCAAAACAGCTAGAAAAAAAAGTGAATACTTGACTTCCACTCATCAGGTGCACATAAACACAACCATGAATAAATGCTATCTGACAGATGTGTAAATAGGCTAAAAAGTTAGCATCATCAAATTAAAAGGTGATAATATTTCAGTGTGCCATTTATAGTTTATTTCTGCTGCACCCAAGTGACTAAATAAAGATGCATGTGGCTGAAGAATAAAATTGCCACAGGAGGCATGAAATTGTGCCACCAGTTGTAAATTTTCCCTGAAATGTGTGTAATTTAGTCCGATTCTGTCTGAGTAGTCACATAACATGCAGCTGGCAGAAAATAAACACATTACAGTTTCATTGTCTGCCTTGAATAGACGTCTGTGCCCTTTTGCCCTCAATTTCAGTTTTTCAACTGTTTGACTCTTTAAATTGCAGTTATTTCCAACACTGTGACCTCAAATTATCCATTAATGCAACACAAACACACATCACCTTACTTCTTCTAGCACTAACCTGTAATTTTATTTTGCTTTGAGACATTTTAGGCTAAATGCTGCTTCTTTGAGGGAGAACTGGGCATTATTTTCAGTGGGCTATTCATTTATTTTTCTGAATAAGTGAGAGGGACTTTGAGTAGAATTTTTCATGTGATCCATGGATATATGGAGGGATGAGCTTCACGTTAACAAATGATGACTGGCTGCTGTCAGGGTTACAAGGGTGCTAATTTATCATCATAGACGTCTTTAGACATGCAGGTCACAGGCAAGACCATGCAAACATGCATGCACACTCGAATGTAAGACGTCTCCGTCATCATTATGTCAGGTCAGCACTAAGACAGCTGTCAATTTAAACTGCATCAGTATTTTGTCGAACACATTTTTTTTTGTTCTGTGATTTTCTTGCATCTTTTCTTTGGGCACCCGAAAGCACGGACATTGGGTCAGCATCCACTGTGGTCATAACTATTCCTGGCACTTTTCTGGATTGCAGTGACAGTTTGGTCTTAAATCATGGCCTCTGGCAGAAGAATTATAAGTGTTAGCTGGGGGGTCTGCAGAGGTGACTCAAGGCTGGGGCCTGTCCTTGGGGCTAAGCAGCACTCTTCTGTACATGTCAGCGTGGCATTACTGATGTGATGGGATGTTTATGTGTTGTGGGAAGACAGGTTATGACACCTATTTTTTCCAACCTGGAATGCTTTGACTTGTTCCAGCCAAATACTAAAGAAGCATTTTGTGGTGCCAGCCCTTTGTTTTCAAGACTAATCACATGAAATGGAAAATGTGCTCCAAAAACAAAACAAAACAAAATATCCTTTTAAGAATACATGACATCAAAACAATCTAAAGAAATGGACCTTCATCCCAGGTGATGTTAAAGTTAATAGGATTGTTTATCTGTTTACACTCAGCCTAAGTATTCTCCTATGTCCTGAGATTGCATTTGACTGACTTCAGGAAACTTCCTGTCAGTGTTGATGACATATTCCTATCCCTTTGGCAAGGTTATAGGTGTCTGTGTATTAAATTGCATATTGGGTGATGCTCCTGAAAAGGCAGTGGAGAATACAGATGACACTTCTCCCTGTCAATCTGGGCCTGAGATTAAAACTGACTATAGCTGTGCCTGGCTATTGAGGATATTGGCCTGGCCACTGTTTCATCTGTTAAGTGAATGGCAGATTAGGAGCTAGCTGGTGTTAGCCGCAGTGGGTCAGCATCCATGCATGGATGTTAATCATGTATACTGAAAATCTGCTTCTGAAGGGAAGATGAGGAAAGCAAATCATGTGATTAAAGCTAAGAGACATTAGGAATCTTGTTCCACTGTCGGTTTGCATTTGAGTAGCTATCTCTCTGCAGTATTTATCTATGATAGTGATACTAAATCAGGGTACAAACTCATTGATTGTCCTTTAACATATGACTCCTCTGGTAAAACCATTGATTCCCATCTCAACAGAATCGTGAGTTGGGGGTAAAATATGCGATCATCAACATATTAATTATACTTTATCACAAATGGCCCTCCTGCTATTCACACTGTTAGTCATATCACAGCCACAGAGCGTTATTCAATGCCACACTGGCGATCAATAACAGCAAACAGCTGCTTCAGGGGTGATAAATATTGAGCCAAATGACTGTGATCAACATTTGTGAAGAAATTCTTGTTGCAGATTTTCTTCTTTAATACTTATTTTCCATCTAAGAACAGCTGTTTATTGAAAGCGGCACATTATGAGATCGGATGGTCCTAAATGTCTTTGACAGAACTGTTTAAATTTGTGTTCAAATCACAAACTAATTGTTTGGTTGAGTGGGTGAAGTGTTAAGTCGCTAAAGTTCCCCTTAGTGTCAGCAATGCAAGCATAATGATAGCTAAGCATCTCACATACCTGCAGCAAACTGCAAACAGCAGCATTTTAAACAGGGGTCAGTGTTGATGTGGTGTGTGTTGCTATGACACCAGTCACCTCACTGATTTACTGTGATGTCGCCCTGATGAAACACCTACTGGTCAATATCAACAGCCTCCCACAGCTGCTGTAAAAAGACACAAAATACCTCTAATTGTAATCACAGCCATCTGCATATCAGAGGGAAGAAACAAGTGGCCAGCGACTCAGGGCTTTGTCTGTCTATGTCTTTGTCTGTGTGTCTGTCTATTACTTTTTTACCAGTGCCATTTCAGGTCACCTTGGCAATGCTAATTAGACAAACTTCAAGTTGATGGCACATTTCGAGTTCATAAGCAACAACTCCCCTGTCCTTAGACCTCTCTGTCATGAACAACGCTCACAGATGTTTCATTATATGAGCATGGACCGTGTCCTCTGCAATCATGACAGAACAGTGATTATAATTTGATGAATGCTTTTTGGCCAGTATACATCCATTGACACCGTCCTTGTTTGAATAAATCTGTTATTGATTATCAGTACAAGATGTATGTGTACAGGCTAACATTTTGTGCTCTGTTCAAAATAGAAAGTCCATTTAATACAAGCTATTATGTCTGACAAATATGACATTCAGAATAATGGCTAACTCTTCAGTGGTGACTGCAGCAATAAAAATCAGTTGGGTAATGTCATTTGGCCATATGACTGGAAAATCTGACCTTTTTAAATGGCTTTAAATATTAAAAAGAATAGAAGACTAGTTACATTTCAAATCAAATTCAAATTACTTTGATAATCATAAGCAAATTTGTATAAAGACCTCAATCATGATAAAGTAAAATAAACCATTCATCATTTGTGCTTGTGAAATAAAGGTGGACTATCCATCCATTTTCTACTGCTTATCCTCATAGGGTCACGGGGGGGCTGGAGCCTATTCCAGCTGTCTGTGAAAGGGTGAAAGGCAGGGTACACCCAGTCTCCAGTTCATCACAGGACACATAGAGACAGACAACCATTCACACTCACATTCACACCTACGGGCAATTTAAATTAGCCAGTTAAACTAATCCCCATGCATGTTTTTGGATGGTGGGAGGAAGCCAGAGTACTCAGAGAGAACCCACGCAGACACGGGGAGAACATGCCAACTCCACACAGAAAGGCCCCGGGCCGGGAATCAAACCAAGTTCCTTTTTGCTGTGAGGCGACAGTGCTAACCACTACACCACCGTGCCACTCTAAAGGTGGACTATATTTACTATATTTAAAGAAGAACACACTACGGAATCTAAATATACTTCCAACAAAGATGGCAAAAAAGTACTGAACAACGCTTCAATGATAGTGACTAGAAATCAGAATAAAAGTTGATACCAAGTTACCAACAAAACTAAGCTGCATATTTTACAACTGACGCAAAGTGGTGAACACCACACTTGTCATTAATGTGTGTAGGATTGTTTCCCAGTCTAAAAGTCAAAATTTTGTATTTGTTGCTGTTCAGCCTTTCAAAAGTAACACAACACACCACAGAGAGCCACTCACTTCTTAATAACACATGTATGATAAATGAAGAGATTAAATACATGTAGTTCAAGTAACAATTCAGTAACAGACTCCTGGGCAAAACTGCAGTTCTCTGTTCTACAAAGCGACTCATTAATGAACCTGCAAGAGCTCTTTTTCTACATAGTATCGATCCTGACACTATAATGACATGTTAGACCTTCTTGCTTGATTCATCATTTGCATAACTTCATATAGATCATTATACATTATATTCAACATATAATTGCTTGTGTAATGGGGTTAGGATGTCCATGCCAGATTGAAGCCCAGTGCTTGCATGGCACCATTCTAAAGCATTTTGTCTAGTTAGGTAGAAAGGTGTTACAAACGCAGTCCATTTACCGTTTAGTCAACTGCTACCATTTCCTTTCATTGATTAGCCAAGAACCAATGACCTTGTATCATGAAAGGACATGCAGGCTGCACAGACGAGCTCCACTAATCAAAGTACAACCTGGACTCGGGTTTGAAAAGTGCAGCAAATGTCTTCACCAACATGTTGTATTGGATTTTAAGATGACAGTGCAATTCAAAGTACTACTTTCTTTGAAAATAACCTTGTGAAGTCTGTTTACGAGATTCATGCACTGCCATATGTACTGTACTATATCAAGGTGAGCTTGCTTATAAACTATATAAATACTTTGATGTTTGTCCTTGGACAAACTGTAAGTCATGTCAAATTGTAATTTATTCCACTTTTCTTTCCTGTTTTGATACAGAATAATGAAATCCCGACACAGTTGATGAGACTGTGACCCTTGAACAGCCTGAAATGTGTTATGTCTGCAATATTACACCCTGGTGCACTGGCAAACAGAGATACAATATAAAGAAAACACATTTTTAATTTTCTGATTATTTCATTTATTTTTTTCTCCGCAGTTCCTTACTTACATCCCCACTGACTGTGGAAAACACCTAGCTAATGAGAAACTGTGCTTGCCATTCTCTATCTCTACTGCTTGAGGCCAAGTTTAGATTGGCTCAGTATTACCAACCATACATACACACACACACATACTGTGATTTATCTTTGCTTTCCAATTCTTCACCACATCATTACTTGGTTATCACTGACTTTTACGACATATCCTTTTTCTGGAATTTTAATAATTTAATAAATCACTATTACATGAAAAAATGCATTAATATCATTCCACAAGTATTTTTAAAAACACACCACACCCACCCAAAGTAATATTTGCTGGTCCGAGCTAACTGTGCTGCCTCATTCATACAGCAAACATTTCAGTGTTTTACAAGCATTAATTTCATCATCCTTGTTTTGCATTTTCAAGACACAGATCAGCTGCAAACAAAAAAAAAAAAACAGTTCAGAGAACATTTACATTTATCACACCATCAGTAATAAACTTTGCTAAAAACATTGTTACAGGCTGCAGCACAAAGACTTTTATTGATGATTGTGTAAAAGAGACAATATAAATCCTGCATTTTATCTGAAATGAAATTGGATTCCCATTCACAGCCATCAATGGGAGCTGGGGGAGTATTTTCCTCTCATGTCTTTGTCGACTCCTACAGTAAGCAGCAGAGACAGAGTTTGTGTTGAAGGTATATCCCACACCTGATTAGCACAATCACTCTGCTGCTCCACTATAAACAATGGAAAGGAGAAGTGCCCACGACAGCAAAGTGCTTTTAATGGTGCCAACTCTGCATCAGCAGGAGAGAGGAAACAGTCTGTGTTCGTGTATGCGTGCGTCGCCTGAGTGATGATGAAAGACGGTGAATAAATTCCCAGCTGTGATGACCTGTGTGCTTGCGTCTCACAAAAATGTGTTTTTTTGTGCTTTTCAGGACACAGCTTTCAAGATAACCATGGAAATCTATGATAACATAACAAGAACAGATCGTCATGGCTGAGTTCAATACAGCAAGATCAGCAGAGTGGGCATATATGCGGCGGCTCTGGTGAGGCACTTCATGAAGGGTTACTTACTTATGTTCGACATGTTCTGCAAGCCCTCTGAAAACAGAAAATTTGTGAATCAGGTGAAACTATATCAAAATTCTTGCACTGCTTCTACACTCTGTAGGGATAGCAGTGTATCTGTTAGGATAGCAGTGTCAGATTACAAATAGAGAGATTTGGTGATTCGACGAGCTCAACAAATCAGCCTACTAGTTGTTGCAACTTAAAAATATACTGTATGTGACAATAGCGGTTATGCTATTACTTATGTAACCCAGTCAGAAAAGTATTAGTCAGTACTGAGTTCCAGTCGGAGTTGTAGTTAGAAAGTGAAGATGAATTACTGCAGTGGACTTTAGGGCTCCTCTGTTAATCAGCTGGCTATCAACACTGCTCGGTTCAGATGTAGTTGGACAGACCGCTCCAGCGTGCTCTTCTACTACAGAGAGGTAATACAAAGTGGCATCTTCACTCACAGGGCACAGGAGAAATGTGAAATTACCCATACCACCTGCCCACGGTCTTTGCCACGCTTGCTTTCAAGATAATGAATTTCTGCAGGCAGACTCATCGAAGGGAGCGTCACTTCACCACACTGCACAGCTGCAGCACTTCAGCAGCAGAAATAATTCTAAATTGGCTCATTTGGCACAGGTACAACAGGAAAGATCATTTTGCCACACTGCAGAAGCAAAACTAAATTATAAGGGTATATTCCAGAAAAATGTTCTGTTTAATACTTAACATTCATCTTTTATTCTGATTGTCTACACTCATCTCTTTTCAATACAGTTGATGGTTAATAGTACATGGCATGGGAAATACCTCAGACTCTGAAACTGAGGGGCAACATGCAAGCCAGGTATGTAATGCAAGCCATGAAAAATATTTATAGTCATGTTAGCAGCTGTGTGAGGCTGTGCTATAAATTGAATATAAAGATGGCCGATATGTCTCCTCTTCCTCCCAAAGTCAGTCGCGGGTGTTTCCACCATTTGCCACAATGACAGCTTGACAGTGACGTGCTTCCATTCCTCCACAAGTGCTTCACCTAGTTCTGCAAGGTCAGGTGGGGCTGGGGTACAAGCATCCAGTCGAATGGTTTGTCTGGAAACCCTAGTATCCCTCACTTCTGGCAAACAGGTCTGCAGCTGTGTGGCAGTTGCATAACAGTGTCTGAATGCATAGGTCCTTAGGTACTGGTCATCATTGCGGTCCATCGCTCATGGGGCTCCACTCCTGGGTCTGTCACAAACACTGCCAGTAGTTCTGTGTCTTGCTGTAAGTCTGCTGAAGACACTTTGAGGCACACTAAGTTCACGAGCAACATCTGACTACCTGCTACAGACCTGAAGGAGCGCTATGGCCAGGTGGAGCTGCTCGTCCATTAAGTGACGTTGCGTGTTCGTGGGAATGCCTTACTGACAATACCAGCTTTTCTATACCCCCAGAATGTTGAAATTGATCCACATTGAAAAGGGTTGTCTTTTTTTCATATTTGGCCCCAATATGTAAGGTACACTGTACACACTGATACGATGTGGAAAACACAAAATGAGGTGTATCCAACACCCTAATACAATTGCATCCCTATCCCCAAAATCACTTAAGTGAAACAAACACCTTATGTATGAAATCCACTGAGGACCTCACCATCATTGGGATCCAAAATCTGTCCAAACATATAACAAAAACCTCTAAACATCAACATCATGATACAGCCATTATGCAGAGTACTGTATCAACTGGACATGCAAACTCCCTACATTACACTACACACTGTGGCCTCTGAAATCCACAATGAAGTATGCACTAGTGCTTCAGTTTTGCTCCAGTAGCCTGCTCAGTTATTCAATTTCTGAAACACAAACATATCCTTGAGACAGACTGCACTGTTATGGACTCTATCTGAGTTTAATTCATTTCTCAGTCTTAAGAGAAATTACTTCTCTGGAGTGTTGGCAAATGTCTCCATTGGCGATGAACACTGGAGGCTATCAAAACTGTCAGTCACAAGCGACACTTAAGGGCTAAAAACATTATTAGTCATGCCCCCTGTGCCTCCTCACAGAAGAGGTACATCCTTCACTCTGCCACTGCTTTCCATCAACTTAAACTGGGCCGAATTAGCACCTAATAGGTCCATTTGTCACACTACAGGAGCATGGAGACGTTTGATAGACTGTGATTAATGTGTTTCAAAATAGTTGCTGATTCTTTGTGGTCCAAATTTATTCTAAGATTTGATAGAGCGATCTCCAACTTGCAAATTTGGATAATTTTACAACATTCTTGTATTGTTTAGAGTTATTGCACAAAAAGTCCCCTTAACCTGAACTGTTCTTTGTTTCCAATGAATGTAAGGAGAGACCAGAATGAATGAACTGGAGTTACTGGTGTGCTTTCAGTCCCTTTCTTTTTTCTTATTTGTGTCTACTACATTGCTGATTTGCCCTTTACACTTTATTTATAACAACATACATCAACATAACATGAGGTATATATGATTTTTTAACACTAGTTGGTAAAATATGAATTAAATATATTTACCCATGATTTTTGAAGTTTAAGCTGTGCAACATCTTTTATAGCATAAACTTCTACTTTTAAGAGCAGCATTAATCTGCATATAACAGGTAATTACAATACATAGTCCTCACACTTTGTTTACTTAGTTAATTTGTCAAATTGACTCAGACATACTTGGTAGGATCAAGATGTTTTCTTTGCCAACTGCAAATGAGATTGATTCCTTTTATTTCATTCAATACTAAAAAGGTATCATAAATCTGTGTCATAAGCTTTTATGAGTGAGGATCATCAGACTGACAACAATACAGTACTGCAGGAGCACTTATGATAAAACATATGAGCTTAATTAAAATAAGTTTTAAAATTGGTGTCAAATGGGAAATGGAAAATGTATTTGTAGGAAACAATAAATCATCAGGATTCCTTAATTGACTTTCCCTTTAAGGGACTCAAATGTCTTCTCACTTTCACTTACTGTGATGAGAATGAATTGGGGAATTGCTGCAGAGTGCTCTCTGAAGTCCTCTATAAGTGTGCCACTAAACACTGCATATAAGAGGTACAGGGTCTTCAAAGAAGAACAATCTACAAAAACATACCAACATGTTTGTGAATTTCATGTGAAATGTTGTACTGATGGCAACCATTCTAGAAAGCACTATAGTTTACTATCATGGCAGACCATATAAAGCAGCAAAATCCACATTTGAGAGACTGGAACCAGGTTTAATGATAACTGATGATACTTGTTATAGATTAATTTTCTGTCAATCCACTAATCTATGAATTGATCAATCATTCCAATTACAATTCAAAGGCATAGTTGGTAATCTTATAGAGCTAGCAAGATTTGAAAGCCTCTAAGCCTCCTCTAAGCTCCACCCCCTCCTCCTCCTCCCATAAATAACATAAATGTGTTGGCAATCCATCATGAACTGATGGACATTATAGTGACTTATGATCACTTGAACAGAGAAGTTGTTCTCATCCAGCAGGGGCAATTAATGGGGAATGCAAGCAATAAAGTCAACAACCTGACACAAACCAAACCAAACTTTCACTATATCATCACACAATTAAATAACAACTTGATTGTTGATACTTCTTATTTTCCATTATTTGCGAAATGTGAACATAATCTCATAACTATCTATCTATTTTTCTGGTAGAAGCACAGAAAAGAGTGTTATGCTTTTTGGATCAGTGTCTTGTACTGTACATGTATTGTCCACCAGCACTGAGCTAAATCACAGTTCTCGGCATCAACATGGAATCTGATCTACAGAGATGGACGGCAGTGTTTGACCCTGACTAAAGCCATGACATCAGCTTGTTTTGTAACTAAGAACAGAAATGTGAGAGGAGCAAGACAGCATTGTCCTGAACTGAGCCCTTGACCCAGGACAACACAGACAAAAGGAGTGTTTAGGAAATGTGTTGTGCCATCAATGGACAAGGGGAAAGGTAGTTCATAAGTGCAAGGTATGATGCAGGGGCCTTGGATATGGATATAAAAAAAAAAAAAAAAAAAGACATTTCTTTGTACAGAATGACAGCTTTACAAAGAAATCAATCGAGACAGCGAGACTGGAATTCTTCAAGGTTCAAGACAAATCACCCTCTGAATCAAACCTCTTTGTGCATTTTGATTAGACTAGCTCAGTGCACGTTCAAAACTCGCCGACCGCTCAGCACATCCAAACAAACTCACATTCAACGCTGCATTTCCTTGGATTATCCACTACACATGCCAAAGATGAAGTCAAACAGGTGGGCGCTTGTTGAAAAAAAAAATCATCAGACAGACATTCAGTTTGGTTACATATTCCATGATGTAAATGCTTTGGTATGTTCCATGTGATGTTACAGACTTCACAAGACTGACAGGGAATAGACCAACCATGACAACCTGTCAGACTTCTGTCACTTTTTGTAATGTAATCTGGCTTTGTAATGATACAGTACGTCATCGGCTTTGGAGCTTCGATTTAATTTTCACATTTCTAATAAAATGTGTCCAATCTTTGGGGACGGTTTTACAGCTGGCCGAAGGGAGCCTGGTAACCTTGAGAGGACTGACGGTGATTCAGTGAGACTGGGTCATAGCAAACACTGTGTGTCATCGAGCCACAGCTGAGGCCTTCATATAAGAGCAAAACATGAATAAATGAATATTATGAAAAATTATCTGTTGCACATGACAACAGTGAACCTTGCAGTGTGTTCTTTGATTGCTGCAGCTTGCAATGCTAACTGCTTGATTAACTACCAGCATTGACAGACAAATAAGCATTTAACATATTTTTGACAGATGAACAGACTACACTGCTGCAAAAATATGACACAAGTACAAGATGACACGTCTGAACCCATGCTGGCAGCACATAAAGGCAGTTTCACTACAGCCAATACAACAGTCCTGGAGGGAACAGCAAAGTTGAAAGAAATTTGAGCTTAAAGGTTTATTCTTGACCTTAGGAAGATTATATCTCAACAAAAAAAGCCTGACTTATTCATGAAGAGATGTTTTTGTTAAAAAACATGCTCAATATCTTGCTACTGTTAAAGCATCAACAGCATTGCAGCCATTGGTACTATAAGCCATTATAGCTGAGCTGCATGAAATTCTTAAGCAAACTTATTGTTGGTGCTAAATCATACCATCATATCACCCCATAAAATATCATGCAAACTTTCCATCCAAGTGTTGTTTCATTGCTTTAGATTGTTGGTTCTATTACAAAGCAACAAATACTCGATACATCTGAATTAACATAAATAGTACTATTCTGGGCAATTTTCAAAGATGAGAATGACACATTTGTTGAAAAAAGTGTCCCTACATATGCGTCAAAATCTTTTGTACCCGCCATTAGTTGTGATTGACTGTCATGCAACAAATGCTATTTCTGCACAGTCTCAGTGGATTTTCATACAATGCCATTTCAGTGCTGTGCTAATGTTAAAGAGCCAATTTACAATACAACTAAATAAAATGTACCGATGCGAAAAAGCGCATACAGTCACACTTAGCAGAGTCAAAACTATTACCAGCAGCGACAGCGTCTCATCATCCAGTAATGGGCTGCGGCGTGATCACTCAGCAGTTCGGGACAAACACACAGAAGTACTTGCATCATCAATACAGCCTCTCTCTGTGAAGATTATAAAACATATTTTAGTTGACAAACTAGATGTGTGTCTCCTGTTTCCTCCTCGTCTCCTTTGCCTTAAGAGTTTGGAAGACAACCATCAAATAAACTACTAAATCATCTCAGTGGGGGTTTACCCCAAACAAAGAGCAGGTGGAGATGCACCAGCAGCCCATCTGCTCATGCATACAGCAACACTTCTTCTACTCTAGCAGGGAAGCTGCACTGGAATCCACAAGTAAGGCATGAAAGATGCATGAGCGACACTGTACATAACCGTAAAACAATACAATAAACATAAAAGGCTGCATCAGGAAATTGCTCACGGATATTTGTTTAGACAATGCTTTATCAGCGATTTGATCTGAATCAAGCAATATCTATGCTGATTCATTTCACATCCGACGATCCTGGAGATAGTTCAATCCACCTTGAGAGACCAAGCGCTTCATTTTCATGCAGCAGTACGCAATATATTTCTGTGATGCTTCAGATGGAGCGCTGCAGACAGGTAATGTTCATGTGTTAATGCGATCACTCAGCAAACTCAGCTGTTGTCAAATTTCATGAAATATTGTGTCACTAATGGAGAGAGAGCAGGAAACAAAGGAAATGAGGAGCAAGAAGCCCAAACACCAGAAATTCCAGACCCAGCGTGCTCCTGGATGTCAGTGCTGAAAGTATTTACAGTAAGCTAAAATCAGTGTAAATGTTTGAACTGCGCCTGGTAACCCAGGGTGTTAAAATCCACAGCAGCACCATCATTTAATCCTCTGCTCGGCACTTGGTTGCTCAGCGGAGCGGGCGGTTATTTCCTGGGCATTGGGCTCACCACAGCTCCTTTTTAAAGTCAATGTGACGTTATAAATTCAATTTGGGAGCTGACTGCACCTTTTCCTAGAAATATTATTCTCCCACATTAGCGCCTGGTGAGTTTGTATGTAATGTGTGGCAATCCCATTATGAAGACGAACCTCGACCTGATTCCCTCAGAGTTAGCTTGAGTGCATTCAGCACTGGTGTGATCTGAATGCCAATGGCAGGTACAGTAGTTTGAGAACCAACATCAAGAAAGGATAAATGAAGGGCTGAGGTGAGCGCTCGTTCCAATCAAATGTTTGAAGCAGTAGAGAATAAAAGGTAAACTTCTTCCATAACTTCTTTCTGATGAAACCTGAAGCCACATCATATTGAGATATAGTGGAGGGATAAAATAGATTCTTTCTATTCTTTGTCTTCATTCAGATGGATCAGCACCCAAAGACCCTCTTGCACCCCTGAAATCCTACTGTTCAATTTGCCACACAAGACTGGCTTGATATTTGTGACCCCGACCCTCACTATTTCTCAAAGTGCATCTTTTGGCTGCCTGCTACTGATTTAGAGTTCCTGCTTGGATGAGGACACAGCTGGGGTCTTGATTCTCACTTTCCTCCTGCTGACCTTCCTCCATCACTAGCCAGAGAGGCACCGAGCAGCAGAGGATGCAGAGGATACAACTGGGATTCACTTCGGATGACGTGTTATAAGTGTTTCCTGTTATGCTCCTGTGGTTTTGGAATTGTCTATCTCATGTAGATTACAAAAATATTATGGTCTTTCAAATATTTCAAATATTTAAAAGTAATACATTTTCTTCCATACCGTAACAAACATTCATATTCTGTCTAATTTCAGGACACTAATGTAAAATATATGACTCATTTTTACATATAAACAGTGTAATATAATATACGAGAAAAAAATGAGCAAGCAGAGTACGTACTCTACTGCAGGAGAAATGTGCTGAGGTTGATTTCCTTTGCCACACTTTTGTATTTGTGTGTTAGTTGCCTAAAATATATTTTTTATGATTGACTTACAGACAGAAATGACTTAATAAGATGGAGATTTCTTTCTACCAATGACAAGAACAAACAAAACCTTTTCATTCCTAGTTGCAATGCCCTCCTTTTTGGCACAGTACGGCTCTTCCATTTCTATTCATGTACAGTAGATGTATGGAAAAGATCAAACGTAACATAAAAAAAGATCCAACCTTAATCAAACATCAGCATATAAATGTCCAACTGTGACTTACATGGTATAACAGACTTAGTTCTTTACTTGCTATATTGAGTAAATTGTTGCCTAAAGGTCCCTTATCACTTTTCTAACAATATTCTTAACTTCATGGATATTTGCAAGAGAAGAGGGAGACAGCAAAAAAAATTTAAAAAAAAAAAAAAAAAGACCAAAAATAGGAATTAGCTTGGAGGAGACAGCAGGAGACTTAAAAAAGCAAGAAACAGAAGCCAAAAAAGGCATGCCTAAGAGTTTTACTTTGCTATTTGAGATTTGTTCAGCTTGACCATGGCGAATGAACACCAACAGCTCTTGAATGTTGTTTTCTTTAGAGTTAACTTCCTACCTTGCTTCGATTTCTCCCGTTTACTTCAAGGACTACAGCAATCTAAGTGGCCAGAGGCCTGTATGACTGACGCTATCACATCAAACACACAACGTGAACGGGTCAGACGGTGGGACTGTGCACTAAACCTCTGCCATTGGGTGGGAGAGAGGGTGTGCACAATGGAGATAAAGAGTGTTTTCTGTAAAAAAGCTCATCGTTCACTGTTACAACTGGTGGAAGCTTGTAAAACCAGGCCAAGACGTCCAACAGTGGCAAAGCATAACTAACTGGGTTCAGATGAGATGTTGCCTGCATACAACATACATGCAAGCATTGTATGTTATTTTACTGCATGGCTAATGTGTGCAAAATGTTGTTCATAAAAGTGCTGCTTGATCATGTATTAGACATTTATTGTTGCATATATGTTGTTGCTGTTGTGCATTTTATTGCCTTTGCTCACATTTTGGCATGTTATTGTCTCACATTTTGGATTTCTTAACCTGTCACTTCGTTGTTTGTCAGAGGACTGCAGTAAAACAATGTGCAGGCTTTCCAACATTGGCACAGATAAAGAAATATTGATTAATGAGCACTGTCATTATAAATAAATGAATTAAATGCTGTAAGAAGCATTTTTTCGCAGTAAGAGGATGATACGGATGACTGCTACGCAAACATAGTTAAAGGTATGCCAATAAATCACATCTGTATGACTACATAAAAAAATCATCAGGTGCAAGCTTTCAATACTTTCATTTCCGGACAAATAAATATAAATATTCCATCAGAGCAAGCTCTTTTATCACCGCTCCTCTAATCATTGCTGTCACAGCTATTCTTTAAATTGGCACAACATGCAAGGTGTGCATTTCCGTGCACACCTACTGGCTAATTCCATGACAAGAAGTCTGACTAAAACCAGCAAAGGCCACAAAAAGTCCTGCCACACACAACATGAACACCTGTATATTCAGTGGGCAATGCAATACAATGCTTCCTTTGTGATAATTAATCTTTGCTGAAATTGTGCAGGGCCATATTTCCATACAGTATTATATATTGTAATAGTGTCGCTCCCGTGATAATATTTGCCATTTTCAATCTTGCTTCAGGCAACGGAGGCTGTTACTGAACATCAAAACAGTAATATTAGCTAACTGCACCTCTCTTGACTGCATTCCTCCTCCAGCAGTGCGATGCAATGATGAAAATAATCTAAAAAAAAAAAAAATCCTTCTAACCTCCTCCGCTTTCTCTTAAATGAAAGTTCATTTTTTCCAATCATGGAAGGTTAAATAATAGTCAGTGTTGTTTTGTGTAAACAACCACATCTCACCACTATAAATGCATGTTTTATTTGAAGGGAAATACCTGTTTAGAATGTAAATACAATATTTCTGAGTTTAACAAACAATGCAACTTATTGATGGTTATTAATGTTAGCTAAGATGAAATATACCACACTGCAGGTCTGGTTACATTTAAATTTGATGATCGAAACTCGAATTTATGGTCGTTTATAAAACATCTAATCAATTCTGTTTCACTGAATCTTTCTGATCCAAGACAGTAAAACTGCAGACAAGACTCTGACTGAACCCACATTAATGTGAACTAGACACTGAACCACACCATATACTCAGTAATAGACCCACTCAAGATTTACTGACAAGAAAAACTAAAGCTTTTGAAATTACTAATCTGTAACATCCGACACCCCATTTACTTTACATCTCTCAGTCGTGTGGATGTGATCAAAGCTTCTTCTGGCTTCTCTCCAGCAGAGTATTTCCCTCCTGCTGGAGCAACACGTCTCTCCTGAGCCACATAAATCAATAAATGAACCACAAGAAAACAGCGAGGCGGGAGTCAACAGTACGTTATTTCCCCTGAATTTAATGATCAGTGATCGACACCGTGGAAGACGTCCAAGCTTTCAACGATATTGCAGTTAAAAAGTCAATAGCACTTTGAAAATGTGCAAACCTGTCTTGATTGGGAACACAATTTCACAGTTTGAAGTGTTACATAAGTTTCAAATATATGCAAATGTTATCATATTTGGATGCAAACACATCAGCCAGGATTTAAACTTATTTAATAATAAAGAAATTCTTTCCAGTGATGTTGTGCTCATATTACAATACTTTCATTAAACTTACATGCAGTATTATTTTGTAGCCTTTCGGGTATGTGGTGACATAACTGTAAGATGACGGAGTCAAGCAATGACTTCCATTATGCAGTCATCTATTCTGTTCTCATGGTCTCCAGGAAGCATCCAAACTGGCTAATTATATTTGCCTGATTAAATTTTGACTTGCCTTCTAACCATTTATCTTGTATTTATCCGGGGATATTTAATTACATTAAATCTAAGCTAAGAGACCCGGGATATAAAAGAACACTGCCTTTGATATGTGCAGACACTTGTATTTCCATTGGTCCAAATCACTGTCAGTATGATTGATCTGTGTTCACAATATCCTCAGGCTGTCTCATTTCCTGCTGCTTGACTTATACAGTGAGTCTGGATGGAGGTCTGCGTTTCCTTTTTTCCAGGGTGGCATCTGTTGTGAAACACTTACGGAGCCCAGACAGCTTGTGCACAACAAAGTGCCCTTTGGCTGCACCAGGGATGCAACTTAAAGCCTTACAGTTTCCACTTAAACACCATTGAGGGTTTAGGGTCCTGTTATTGTGGAACAAGAAGTGCAGCATTAAATGCAGTCAAGTGAGCAGTTTGCAGAGAGCGTGATGGCACTTTTGGTATCTTTGTGACCTGTGGCCCTCTTGGTAATGGTGTGGGATTAGAAGGGACCAGTATCACACAGTAGCAGTGGGTGTGCTAGCGGCTCACATCAATCACAGCTCATCTGTTGCCTTTGGAAAAAGCACTGCTCTTGCTACCATGACATATTGACAATTTGGTAACGCAGCATAAGAAGAGTCCTGGCCAACTTTTCTACAGAGTAAACTCATACTTGAAAAAAATGCTGCATGTCAAATTTGCCTTTTGTAAGCCCAATAACAAATGTGCCTAATGAGAACAATGATGCATGATTGTATTTGAGATCAAAACAATTTTCGTGGGCAATTTTGGTACATATTGTTGCACAAAAACAAACTGTTTAAGTGTTTAACAATATCCAAGGCAAGGCAGTGGAACTGTGTGGAGTCAGTCTACAAAAGGCCATCAAAAAAGCTAGAATCTGTTCTAGACAGATACCAGAAAGAAAAAAGTAATCTATATTTCCAGTGGTTGAATAATGCATGATTGGAGTGAAACCAGCAGAAAATTGAATGTTTAATATGGGTATTTTGGGACATTTTTGGCAACAACTTTTGTCTGGCTGCATGCTATATTTCTTCTCATGACAGAATGTACATGAACATTGGCTGCATGGCCGTTGGCTGCTTTGTGGTGTGTTCAAGTGCAGCTTTATTAATGGGCCTGTGTTGGTGCTTGTTATTGAGGTCAGTATGGTGTGTCATGTCCTTAAGAAAGATAATATGTCACTGTTACAGAATATCCACAGGCAACAGCCGTACACTTCACAGAACATGTCCAGCGACAGAATTATTAAATTGTTGCACACAGTTTGACGTTTGATTTAAAAAGTGAACGTTATCGCAAATCCCTGGCTGTAACTCCCAAAGCTCCCCAATCTGAGCTCTAAAAGGGAACATGGATAAAGCGGCAGAGCACTGAGAGGCGCCTCAACTGTGTTGGCCTCTCAGAGCAGATTAGCAGAGTTTATCAACACCAGCACACTGTGGCACTCACTGCTTGTGCACTGCTGTGGATAAGTGGCTGCACAGAGCACCGAGTCCTTGGCCTTGGTCAATAACAGCCCTCAGGGTACACAAGGTGCTGCTCAATTAGAAAATGCTGAAACCGTTTCTTGGTCAATATATTCACGGTCACAATCTAATCTAATATGTATTTTGTAAACACTCCAGAGGAATGCTGTGCAAATCCTTATTTTGCTTTCATTTGAAAGTAAAGGCAGTATAGTAGACAGTGCTGTTACTAATATGGACAAACACATCAATTTCTCACAGAGACATATTTTAAATTCATTCACTGTTCTGCATAATGACATTTTAAAAACATATGAACATGTGCAGTTGTTTGCTTGTTATTTTTGCCTATTCCAAATTCGAATTATTTCGAAACTAAACGGTGTCTGAACTGCCTCGATTGGGAAAGCTCATTGAGACTCATTGTAGATCCAATGTGCCCATTTGTAATCATGTGTCTCCAGAGAAGCCATTTCAGTGCAGTGAGACCATTTTTTTCACACTAAACACCACTGTATTAAATGACCTGCTGTGACCTCTAGGATGACCTCAGCCTCGTGAAACTTTACAACCACAAACTACAGACCCAGGGAGTACAGATGGGTGGCTTAGATACACAAACAATAGGGGAGTTTCTGAGCCCTGTGCAACCACAGAAAAACAATTCTTGCAGAAATCTCCAAATGTTTTCCAAAGGTTTTTTTTGGTAGGTCTTTCTGTCTTAATGTGGTATTTTGGAGAGATTTCACATTTTTCATCAATTCTCAAGTGGTAAAACAAATGTGAAACAATGGTATCAACCTCAAAACTGCAACAGCTTATGACACACAATAGAGCATGAGAATGTCCATAACATATTTTAATGTTCTAAGCCCTAATAGACTCTTGCGGTTTATTTATCTTTTATCTTATTATCTGAACATGCCTTCACTCCCACCCTCTAAAAAAAGAGGCTGAGGGACAGTTACTTCCATAATTCCCCCCTCTAAAAAATCCTTACAGTTATGAATGACTAGACTGTCTACCTGTAGAATTCAAAAAGGCTATATCTAAAACATTTTTCCGCTGCTGCATTTCATGGACCATTCATTGCAGCAGTCAGGGATGTTGTGGTCAGTTTTGTGACACGGTTTACATTGAGAATGAAAAACAGCTCCCACATGGTGCCTTCCTTCCTGAGTAAGATGTGGACATGCTACATGCATGTCTAAACATGGCTGAGGGCTTTTTTGACGAGACCATCTGGTCTGCTGCAAAATGAGTGTGACATGTGTGACTGAGTGTTGTTGTCAAGCAGTTCTTGAGATATTAGAGTAAGAAATAAGCAAATAATACAATCAAGTTAGGAAACAATGTGAAAAGTTGAGTATTGTTTTTCTATGAAATGGGTCATTCTTATTATGTTAAAAAGTCATCCACTACAATAATATGTGAATCATTATGTTGCTTAAGATGACTTTCACACCTAATCTGTTTGTTTTGTTTGTGGTGAGTTTGTCTGATTAGTGCGGTTTATTAAATGTGTTGTGAAAAACCCTGGCGGGACAAAAAACAAAACACAAAAAAAACCATTGAGACTGACAAGAAAAAGTAACTGAGTTTTTTTCCAGTAAACCCTGGTACAGTTTGTTTATAATCATGTATAGCAGCTGGATTCTCAGTGTCACAATACCACGCAAATATCACACCAAAATCCATCATCCTGGCTTCCAGCCATGTGTTTGATGATACATGAATATATCAGTTTACTCATCACTTAAAAGGTGTTTAATCCTCTTCTTAGATAAGTTAATGTATCAGAGACCTGTCAGCGTGATAAAAATCACAGATCTCCTCCATGCCCTTTTAAAATTCAGCCTCTGGTGAAACAATGTTTTGCAGTAGGTATCATGAATCATTCAAATCATTGCTGATCTGGATTGCTGGCTTCCATCAGCAGCTGTCACGGATTTGTACCTGTAAGATTAAAAATTAAATTTATGGCTGTTTTTCCCCCTGTCAGTGCACCCACCTGCCTGTGGCGCTATTCCAGAAACACATGCATTATCTATCCGAACATTTTGTTGCAAAATGAAAAAGAAGTCATTTATACCTGGTGTTAAAAAGCAGTCTGTGGTGCTAACATTGTCAAGAAAACAAACACAGCTTGGTCATTAAATGAGAAACTGTTCCATTTCCATTTTATTCTAAATGGTGAGCATCGTCTTTGATGGCTCGTCTGGAATCATGTTCATTTTATTTGATGGTGTTGTGCAGCTGCTGTGACGGGATGAGGGGACGCGACAATGACACGCCATCGATGAAACTCGTGAAATACAAACTTCATCAATTTTACAACAAAAGATCAGCAACCAGAAGAGGCTTGTTGTTGCCTATTTTGCAGACTGTGTTTTATGTCTAATACCAAATTTATTTCATTCGTGCACTTTGTATGACAATGACAGATGACAGTTATGAAAACTAAACTATGGTAAAGCACAGTTAAAATTAGGTAGCTACTGTAAAACAACACTACAGTTAAAAAAAAGACATTGCAGGTCTTTTATCAGGACACAAGTTACTTTACTTGCACCTCGTTAAATAAAATGGGCACGCTACTGCCTTCATACCGAAACCTGCTTGAATGTGATTGTTCAATACTACTTTGACTACAAATAGTGGAAACAAGGAGCACTTTGGATGACAAAATCATGTTGTCTTGCCTACAGATTCTGCATACATGTGCAGTGCAGATATCCATTTGCAGATATTATAAAAGAATAGAATTAAATAGCTATAAAGGAAATTACACATAGAAAGGCACACATTTTGACACAAAACTGCTCTTTAAGACCAGGTGTTAACATGATAAAAGCTCTTTGGCGTCGCTTCAACAGTTAAACACTGAGTGCATATGGTGCAACCCTGGCATATGGTCATTCATAAAGGACAGATTGGTTTAGGGATGAAACCAAATTAATGTTCTACAGTAAGTTTCACTAGTCAGACATGATGCGAGAACTACACTCCTTTTAAGTACATTTCATGAAAACAAACACAATTAAACCTCATTATCTGAGCTCTGCCAACTTAACAGTGCATTATTAATCTGTCACTATTGTTCACTGTCTTGGTTTGGAAGTCATAATATGCCCAGAAAAAGAGCTCTGTGTTGTCTTTCCACATTTGAAATTATACAAGTAAATATCTAGGAAGAGTATGTATGAATGTATATACAGCATGGTCACGAAAAGGCATTTCCCCCTATATGAAGGAAGCCTCATGCTTCCTCTGTCCCCCTCCAGAGCCCACAGATGTGAAGTAGATTACTCCCCCTCTTCACCTCTCTACTGCCAGCCCCCCTTTCCACTGCAAAGAAAGAAATCTTTCAGTTTCAGCCTTTTTTAAAAGCATCCCCCTCCCCTACCTTCCCCTCTCTGCAGCAGGCGGGGGCACACAGACGACCACACTCTGCAGCCAAACCCTAATTGTGTGTGTGTGTGTGTGGGTCTGCATTTTTTTTCCCTGACATGAAGAAGGAAAGCAAGTGAGTATTCGTTCTCTTTGCCTCTGAATGGTAGGTCCTGAGACTTTTCATTTGGTTTTGATTCACTGAAAAGGTGGAGGTGGCAGAATTCAGAGAAAATACTGGAGTTTGGTAAGTCTGTTCTTTTGGTTCTATAAAAGTTACAGTATATCATGAGAAGCTGTGTCTTTCTCGTCTACTGTTAAATTTGAGAGTCATTTATAGGTATTATATACATATGATTCAATTGTTTGGTTGTAGAAGAGGTATTGATGTGGATGGTTGCTTTAGAGTTGAATAGAAATGTAGGTAAGACTTATGTCAGACTGCATTTATGCTCAGTGCATGTTGATATATGTATGGGTTTGTGTGTGCAAACAAATCTCTACTTTTCTCTCGGATTATTATGCTGCCTATGAACTGTATAACAACACTGAACCATTGAGGCCTCTCTATGTTGTGCCGGCTTATTGACAAAGACCTTGTCGTCATAACAACATTGAAGTGATTGTTGAGTGTTGTGACACCTGTGAAACACACCTGTGCAGGCTTTGACAGGAGAGGCCACAGGGTCGGGCTGCAACTAGAGCACACACTCAGATTAGCTCCAACCCAGAGCTGAAGACGTTGGCAGGGACCAGTATCAAATTCAAAGGGGTGCTTTGACAACTGGAAATAGAGATTTCATTGGCAAATATAGTACAAATAAGTGGCATAGATCAACACATCTTCTTTATTTTAAAGCTGAACTAGTAAATTGGGCGACAATAATCGACAAATCCCTCCAGTCGTTTTTCAGGGTTATGCACTTGTATTTGCAACTATTCTGAAAAGAACTTAGTTTAAATTTATTTTTAGAATAGTTTTTAGTTGTGGAGAGTCGGGCTTAACATTTGGTTTGACATTGAGTTTCAGGACATTGTGATCACTTTTTGTATTTTTTTGTAACATAAACAGACTAAACAATTAATTAAGAAGTATAATTAAAGTAAGTAATTAATTGTAATTTCTTAAAACTCCTGGAAGTCCTGTTAGCAGGATGCCTACAAGTTGTAAATCCATGGATCAATCAGTGATCACTGCACTGCTGTCACAAGAACCAAACAAGGTGCTTTTTAAATACAGAAGTGTAACACCCTAATGGTGTTCTGAGTTCTTGGCAGAGGACTTCTTTCCCTCTGCAAGCAGGCTTCTGCTATTTTAAGCCAACAGAAAAGTCAGCCTATAAAAGCCACTTCCACAATGACAGATCCTTCACTGCGAAGCCAAAAAATGTCAGTGCAGGCCACAGAGTCTAACACAAACACTCTTTCAACTAAACCATAAGACGCCAGCGTGGAAACTGCTTAGACATTTTCCAAAGACAAAGGCCATCGCTCCTGCCAATCTGTGACACAGAGAGGAGCATGTGTGCTTCCAGTTAGCCGCCTGAATTAATGTCACTGAACGTCCTTTGACTTGCGCCTTTTATAGGACAATAAAGTTATATTTAAAGATTATATTTCCACTGGCTGCATTCTGTCATTATGCTGAGAGTGTTGTCATTATCCCATATGGTTTGTGCAGCAAAAGTTCAGAGTAATATTTTTTTTTTTTTTGTTTTTTTTACCCATGCTGTTCTGCAGCTCTCCATATAGAAAATGGAGACAATATTAAGATGAGTGTTTTCTGCTTTCATTTTTCACCGTAAGCTCACCTACTGCTTCCTGAATCTCACTAATCCAATGTTTGTTCAACGCAAAATGCAGACTTTTCACAATGTTTTTCAAAGATTTGTGACTGTATGAGAGGTGGGTTTAAGGATAGAGTAACTGTTCACAGCGAAGCAGCTGCTTTATTGTAGTACAATGATGTTTGTAAACGCTCATGAATAATATATGAAATATTAAAATCTCATTCATTCCTGATGAGATGTCACCTCTTGAAATGACTGATTAAATCTGTTGGTGATATCAGTCTGTCACGTACAACGCACATGCCAATCAAAAGAAATGAGAAAATGTATATTGTTTTTATTACTTTATCATCATGATGGGAGGAAAGCTCCTGGATTGTGTCTCTGCTTCCAGTCTAGAAGCTTTCTGTTGACTCTTCTTCCAGCTGCTGTAGCACACGTGTGAGGTCACCACTTAACGTAATCAGAAACAGAGCCAGGGAGAAAGTGGGCGGCCAACAGTTTGTTGTTTTATGGGTTTGGGCCATACCACAACACAACTTCAAATAAATACACAATTTCACGGTGTCCGCTCTAGCGAGAACGACTGGCCTTTCATTCTGCATTTTTCCCACAAAACATGGCAACAGATGTGAGTCAACAACCAACTCAGGTTTTGGCCCAAGAGAAAATGAAATACGCTGCTGTAGAAGCAAACTGCAGCTGAAATGTGCTCTGACAGCAGAGAAAGGTCTGCAAGACTTCCACTTCACAGGCCTGCCTGGTTTGGTTTTTAAAGCCCAGAAAGCCCAAAATAGAAAGAAAGTCTGCAAAATGATGAAGGACACTATTTGACTGGAACATATGCAGATAGTACAGTAGAAAACAAAGCTGACAGACTCACTGTGCTCACATGAGCTGTTGGGACTTACGAGGTGAATGGATGTTGTGAAAGATCCCCAGACAGCTGCTACTTACCAAAAACAACACAAACGTGGCTGCAAAGGGCTAAGTGAGCCTTTACAGCTCTAGCGTAACACAAGCCAAGCATCTGCACAGCCATGGCTCACAATGTGGTGTAACTTTTTTTACAGTACTGATGTTAGAAATCAGGAAAAAAAAAAAAAAATCAAATTTCTCCAGGAAATGAGTGTATTTTTTAAAAGTACAATTAGAGGTTGCTGTTATTTAGTAGTTGCTGTACTAATTTTAAGTACGGCAATTTCAACATTTTTTTAACTTTCTTAACTCATTGATTGCCAGCCCTTTTTTTGAAAACCAAAGTGCCTTGTGCCAGCATTTTTGGCCATTTGAGTCAAATTTCATGATGCACAGAATATTTTGTGCGATGTGAAAACACAAAAGAGCTCAAATAAAAGAAGAGATGATTTGATCATGAAAAAAAAAATTTATTTACCTTGTTCCTTTCTTTGAGTGCAATTGACGTATTTCAACATCATGTAAAATCCAACGCTTGACTGCCATAGAGGTTAAAATACAAACTGCTTTTTTCGGCAGCGGGTCGCCGATCACGGTCTCCTGCAGCCTGTGAGTAATTTTGGGGCTTCTGGGATATGTAGTCGGAGCATAACGAGATGTTTACGCCACGGAGATCAAAGCAGGAAGTGGAGACAATTGCGCTTAGAGAGCAAAATGGACGGATTCTGGCCAAAAGTCCAGATAAAACAAGAATGGAACAAGGTAAAAACAAACAAGTTTTTTTCATGATGAAATGGAAAGTCTCTTCTTTCATTTGAGCTATTTTGTATTTTCAGAGTACAAAATCTAAATCTAATCTAAATGATCAAAACATAATCATTTGAATTTTTTTAATGAGTGAGTGAATGTGTGACCCTAACAAGACACTTGCACTTATGTTTCAAACTATTATACAAAAATGTTATCTGATAAACTATACATGGGTATTGAATGATCACTGCTAAAATATGCAGAGTGACATTCAGAGTATCACGTTTTTTTGAGCCACTACATGATTAAAGATTAAATAGAAGCCATTTCTACAACAATGAAAGGTACAGAGTGACAGTAGGAACGCTGACTGGGAATGCATACAATAAATGTCTGAAGGTCATGAAAGATCAGAGTTAAATCCCTTTAAAGCTGTTTAGCCTTTGAGGCCACCAGAGCATTTGGCATAGTAACTATCCACAAATTACAATCTGTATGATTTAAATCATGTCAAAACATGGAGATGCAGAAAGGATATCTAATGAATTTCAACTGTTTATCCCTCATGACTGAGGGAGCTGAGTGGAGACCTTTTGATTTAAAAAAGGTGATTGTAGAAGAGACACACATTAAAAACAAAGCAAGGTTACATGCCGCTGTTTAAATCACATTAAAAGTGTAACTTGTATACTGTGCATTTCACTTATAATTTGATATTGTTATAGTTAAGCGTGAAGACTGATATCACTCTCATATTTGTTAAATGTGAAACAGCCAGTGAAACTTCGCTTAGCATAAAGAAGGGTACCAGTTAGCCTGAATTTGTCTGCAAAAAACATCTGCCCACTACCTGTTGATCAAATTATTCAGTCACTCACCTCTTCCTCCATTCAGGTTACCATGTGGCATGGTTGGATGCCCTTCATACTGGCCTGGGTATCCATGGCAACCCCAGTGCTCTGCCAAAGTGGAGACTGGGGTTCCGGCTTTGACATCTATTCTGCGATAATGGCCGCCAATGACACATCTCAGGCAGCTGGTGATGAGCCTGTGAGGATGAGAAACAATCAAGACTGGATCACATCAGCAGCTTCCTCACCTGCTCTGCAGTATGAGTCTCAAACGGACAAGTGCTCAGTCCACTTTAGCACTAACGCTGCTTCGGCTCGAAGGCTGAAGGCCCGGAAAGAGGAGCTGGCCTATCTGCAGGCCATCCAGCACGCAAACAAGGCAGTGATGGAGAACTTGGTGCAGTTTGTGGGGGCAGAGCTGGGAGATCAGAGCTATGGAGATGTGATTAAGGAAAATGTCATTGGCACCCAGGAGGACCACCAGAGTTGCCACAAGGTGGTAGAGAAAGCTGAAGACGACATGGAGAAGCAGCTGGAGGGGGAGGTGTTGAGCGCAGGGATGCAGAAGTGAGTGCCATAAAACTTAACGAGAATGTGTTTGTGCATAAAGGTCAAGTCTAAAATGTAAAGAGATCAGTTCTGGTATGTTGGCATACTGAAGGCGTAAACAAACAGAAACAGGTCACAGAAAAAAGAGAAATTGTGAGTGAAGATCACATAATCAAATTATGGCAGAGACAGGCAATCTTTTGCTTTCATAATGCACATGTCAATCAAAAGAAATGAGCAGAAGTATTAATATGACGCAGGCGTCCTGCATTGTGTCTCTGCTTGCAGTCTAGATTGGTATCAGGGTTTGTGCTTACTACATGAATACTAAAGAGCATTTATGTCTACACCTACACATATTATTATGCATGGTACAGAGCACTATATTGACTAAGTTGACGATATTTAAATGTGTTTGTGAAATGATTGTTGGCTCTGTCATGTTTTGCTTTATAGACGCTATACGTCTTCCCCTTTACTCAATCTTTCCCCATTACATAACCAGCTTTGACAGCAACCATATGTATTCCCCCTCCATAATATATTTAACGTCCTTGGATCCTCTTTCACTCACTCTGTCATCTGCCACTGTTTTTTGCATCATGTGACTCAACTCGGTGACCTGGATTGTTGTCTTCACGGGCAGAATCAGAGAGGAGTCCTTGGCCTTTGAAGAAATGCTCCGCACTGCAACGGACATCGCCAACAGGCTGGAGATCTCATCACAGGTCCTGCATGCTTCATTCACCAAGCAGCTGAAAGACATTGCCAAAATTCGTCACTAAAGATGTACTGAAAAAACTCACTGCTCTAATGTCTTGGTGAGGATGTTTGTTAGAATAACGGAAATAAACCTTCCTTCAAGTCTAGATTTTTGATCAATATAACTATACTGACTTATAAGAAGGTTAAGGTGATAAAAGATGAGTGAGATGAGAGAACAGAAAAAAAAAATAATAAAATAATTGTTGGGTTAAGAAAAAAAAAAAAAAATGTTTTTGTTACCCATAAAATATTATTTTCCCTGGCATTTTTGTGGAATTGTGTGAGGTAAAATGTGGTAACAGTATGTGGTACAGGTTTAAGCCAAGTTGAGTGTTTATGGCTCAAACTAGATTTGCCGTCAGGAACCAAACATAATGGCTCTGTTAGTCTTGGATTGGCCATCTGGTTCCAGGGTAAGGATGGAGGCCAGGATATACTCAGGATGATGAACCATGTCTCCAAAATAGAAGACTGAAACTGGAGAAGTATTGTTATAAAGTATTGTTTTCTGTTGTTTGGAGGACACTATGCTATAAGCTGTTGATGATGGACAAGATGGTGTGCAAACAATAAAGACAATTCCTGTGATTAGGAAGAAAAAAGGAGGAAGCACCGTGAGAAAATTTGCTGACAAACAAAGCTGTCAACACATTTGCATCTGCACATTGTTTAAAGGAATAATTTTACACAGAATGTAATGTGTGTTGTTACTCATGTGAGAAAGAGGCTTTTGTTGTGCATCCAACTCCATTGTGCTCATCTCTCTCCTGCCAGGACTCCAGAGAGAAAATGCTTTCATGTTTGAAAACACAAAATGTATAATAATAGTTTGTACAATGTATGACACAAAATATGTTTTATTCAGTAAAGAGCAACACCCAATGAATCAGGCTTTGGTTATTTTTCTCTGCATGTGTTGCCCATGCTTTCACTCATATTAATATCATTACTTCTCAAGGCATATTCATTCACCTAGTCTGCCCTCTAGCTGTCTCCCACAGAAATAGTCCATATTCTGCTGCATGTGTCACTTGTTTACATATAATTTGACTTAACAAACAAATAAATAAGCAGTCAGTCTTTACAACTTTTGGAGCAAACGGGAGGTAATTTGGGTGATCAGTTGATTACATTTCCCACAACTTTTACAGTGAATCGTGTGTGTGTGTGTGTGTGAGAGAGAGAGAGAGAGAGAGAGAGAGAGAGAGAGAGAGGAGGAGGGACTGTTATAGGTACCAGATGAAAGACGCTAAGTACTCAGATGTGTCCTGTCTCCTCACATTGGCTGATCTTCTTTGCGGACCTCATAGACCAGGCTGGCTACTAACAATGCTTCTAATCATGGACAAATATCTAGATTAAAATTTAAAGGGAAGTCTTAGATTAGCTCACCAAGGACGCGTAAATTCTTGGCACCGTGCGTAAAAAAGGTGGACTTGTTTGGATGAAATGTGCATATCAACAACAAATCGGACTCCTTTTTCGTAGATTAATTTCTTAAAACCTGATTGAGTAAGTATTATGAACTGGTACTTTAATCTGCAGATACACCAGAGAGGTAAACCACGGTGTCGCTCCCTGGTTCAGTACCGGACGGCTCAATAAGCCACACATGCGGCGCACTGCTAGCTCTCATCCAGAGAGTGAAGAGTGACACAGATATCGATGCAGAGCTTCAGGGGGAGAGACAGTAAAGTTGTTCAGAACAGTCACACTCACAGATGTAAACGCAGCTACGTTAACAGTGTGCTGAAGTTGTCCTGACATGCCTGCCGGCTGCGAAGATGACACATTTTGCTCACAAATCACGGCTTCAAGGTAGCGTTTTGACAGCGGACGGAAACACCTCCGTGCTCCACCGTGAAGTTGGACTTCTTACTAGTAGAGTACAAAATGGGACACAACCACCTGTTCTTTTTGAGGACGGCCGTCCTCTGCTCTATACTCGCCTGTCAGTCAGGTAAGTTAACCACTGATACTAAGGTGCCTCCCGTCAACGGATAAGTAGATAACCACCGTTGTCATGCTAGCATTAGCCGACATTTCACCACAACAAAACACTAACTCTTCGACAGGTAGAGTACGACTAAATGTCTTTGCGCGCTATTAAGTAATAAACTTCGAATTAATAGTAATATTCATACAAATTGACAAGGTTTAAAAGTAGGAAAATGTTACTTTACCTGTCAGTTCAAACACCTGCGGCTTTACACCCAAAACTCCCGTCATGCTTTGCTCGTATTTAAATTGGCGACAGTTGGCTAACCGTTAAATAGCATTAACTGGCGACACACCAGTCTTTAGGCTATTTATTTTATATATATTTTTAAAATATGACAACCAGAACTACACATAGATGTGGTAAACACTTCATATTTCACTTCCACTTAATTATTAGTATTATTTTTGTAAAAAAAAAAAAAAAAAAGCCTTAACTTAAGGCTAACACAAAGCTAGTGTTAGAATTATATTAAGGATGAATGGAGTAGTGAGCTTCAATCTGTAGGCGCTCATCACAAAAATATGTACAAATCTTCAGATCAGTGTGAAATTAATGTTCAAGACAGTATGCTACAGCAGCATGATGTATAGATAGACATCTTTGTTGTTCGTTTGTCTGAAAATGTGACTTTGACTACAGTCATAAATACACTTAAATGGTTAAATAAAGAAACCCAAAAAACTCAAATAATAATAACAGAGCAGAAATGAAAACAGAGAATAAATAGGCCTACGTTCATAGAAATAGAATAATGACGTATTTGTTTCTGAAACAAAAGGACGAGAGACAAAGATATTTGCAGTCTGGTTTTAGAGCAGGTTTCTGGGTTCAACACCAGAGTTAATTCCCTTAAGTCAAGCAGAGATTTTTATTCTCATCACTGCTGTTGTCCTGCATCCATTGTGCAGAGATTTTAAAGAGGACAATGCCTTTTTTGTGGAAACTGCCTGCAGTGATAATAGAGACACCACTGCTCACCAAGAGGTCTAACGTGTCTTCTTGGGGTGCACATGAGAGAGGCATTAAAAAATGAATGCACTGTAGCTTCCTCTGTCTTGACACGTTACAGCAATCAGGTGTGCAGGTGCTTGATCTCATGCCAGTATACACCTCATTATTACCTTTGAGTCCTGCAGTTTTAGTGAACTCAGAAAATTGTAGCATGTTTTTTTTTTTTTCTTTTCTGTGAACTTTTTACTTTTAAATACTTGACAGCCCAATTTCACGAGAGCCCCTCTGGCTTTGGAAGCTGCTGACTCGATCATCTAAACTGGTCAGCGTTGCGTACGTCTCGCCAAGGGGCTTGGCCGCGGTCCAACGTGCACGGCCCAGTGTGCAGGATGTTGGAGGTGTCATCTCATTTCAAGTCTCTGCTGGCAGGAGCCTTTGATCTATGGCACCCAGGAGCCACATCTGGTCCTTCCCAGATGCATGGGCAGATGAACGTGCACCGCCCAAACTGTCAAAAAAGCAGATAAGAAGTCTCTGGTGCACGCTTGTTTGCCAGAGTGAAATTAGTCTGTGATGGCAGGGGGCGAGCCCAGGTGCACCATGGGCAAATTGACTGAGAATTCATACTATTTACCACATTTAATTAATCCTTTTCTTTTTTTTTTTTTTTAAAACAAACTATTGTTAAAACAATTATGCATTGCCACTTAACATAATATCCACATTTGGACTGGACTGCTGTTTTACATCGTTCATCTGCATATCTCTGTTAAAGACCCTCAGGCCAGCGGATTAGCATGGGCAATAAATCATTTAAACAGATCTGCCTGTATCCCTCAGGTAAAATCCATCCATGCAACATTTAAGTCCATCACCTGTTTATCTCTGGACTATCCAACACTCTTGGGTTGTAAATGCTCATCAGTGTGGTCGTCAGAACGCGGTCAGGTGATGATGTGGCCTTGGCTAAGCAGCGACCATAACTGCTGCCAGATGCAGGTGGTCCAAGTTCTCGTTTTAGGATCTTTGATGGAAGCACACTTCATTGGGTTGCATTTGCATCCTTGCTCTGTCAAACAGAGATCCAGAGAGAGTGGAAGGTAATGGCACATAAACCCAATGATCTTTAATATTGATTTTTGGTGCTTTGCTTTGGTGTGATGCTCAACATCAAATGTGTTTGGCACATATCAATGATGTTATGAGTCAGTCTATAAGCAATAAATTCCAATATAGTGAAGCTAATGATATGTCCGGCGTGGTATTTTAACAATAATGCCATTCCACAGTTAAATGTGTTCCACTCAGTACATTATCTTTGCCCCCCCAAAAAAAACTAATTTAAAGGATCCTTATTGAACATATTTGTCTTAGTTCTCTATTCATGTTAAAAAAACAAATATTGGTGCTGTTATACAATCTGATTTTCAACACTTAAATGTCAAATATAAGTTTAAAAAATCCATTATCAGTTAGGATATGGTATACAGAAATGTAAATCATGTCACCCTCTGCTCCAAGCGAAAACACAGTTAATTGTTTCATACGTCAGCTGTAACACAGAGTGACAGTCACTAGTGAGAAATTAGCTCACCTCCACTTAACACAAGCGAGCAATGATGTGTGTAATTGACTCTGACTACATTGATGAAGGTGGAAGTGGTAATCCCTAAGGGGCGGGATTTACTGTCTATTTCCATGCTATTCATTCTGCAGAAAACATAATACAGTGACTCAGTGTGAGCGAGAAGGCAAGTCTGTCTAGACTGCATATTCAAAATCAATCTGATGAAGCCACCTCTCATTGTGGAGCAACACGTACATAATAATAATAATAATAACATCTGACGGAAAAAGAGAGAGTCTGCAGCTGAAACGCTGCCGAGGGAAACCTGCTCGTCTCAAGAGGTTTCAGCAGACGACCCACCCGGGGAGCTCAGATCAAGGGATCAAAAGATTTGCTAAGATGTGGAAAAGTCGATAGGACTTTTCCAAGAAAGGTCTTTGATGTTTCGAGGAGGCCTCTGTGCTGAAACGTGAGATGGTCACAATGCTCACCTTCACTCACAAAAGCCACAGTATCATGCCGGCCTGATGTACTGCTCTTTGGTAAGTGAGGATTAGAGGAGACACGGATCAGAGAGCAGATATGATCCCCACAGTGCTGCAAAACTTAGTCCTCCTCTGCACTCTTCACTGTACATAGATCTGTTGTTATCACAGTCAGGGGTGTCACTGCTGAACGCTAACAAAACAAAGTCCCGCGTTAAAACAGTCCAAATGACCTTGATGTCAACGGAATGATGTCAGCGTCAGTTTCTGTAGTTTCAGCAGTCTCACATTAGCTTATTTAAATGTTGAAAATGTCATATCCTAATCGTATCCAACTTTCAAGGCATATTAAATGCATTTTTAAATTCAAACAAAGAAAGATTGGAGTGAAATGTAATCTTGAATTTCATTTGTACAGTGTTAAATAAAGTGTCAATTTATAAATCCCATTACCCTCATATCTGTCCCCTATAAATGTTTGTTTAAACGGACACTGTGTAATTTTTTTCTCCCATCTACTGGTTAAATTTAATTTTGCATGTATTGCAACACAGTTGGAACTACGGTAGGCGGAATGGGTCACTTCCCGGGCGGCCACTCTCACTGTGGATCCCCGGCCCGGAGCTCCGGTCATTTTATGGCCCTTTTATGCTTTTTTTTTGGCGATGAGGATTCTTTTTCCTTTGGTGTGGCATAAGTATGGTCTGGCATTATGACCAAAAGTGCAGTGCAGGTTTTAGTTCAGTGCCAGGTAAGTAAGACTGCTGTCTCCACGCTGCTTCTCTGTGAAATGTGAAACATGAAAACACATTTTGTCCTATGGGTACTAGCAGGTAGTGCTTCATGTCCCTCTCAGCAGTTCGTATTTTTTATAGACCAGAAAGACATGGAAGCCTCCATATGAGCGACCCGCTTTATTTAAAGACAGATAACTGATTCTTCGCTCAGGAGGATAAGTCAGATTGTTGACATAGGTTATTTTACACCAATGAGGATCTATTTATGAATGAAGATGTTGATTTGAGGTAATAAAATACTTAAAAAAATTACACAGTGTCACTTTAATGCTAAAAAGAGAGAATAAACTTTTTAATTAGTAGAACTAATGTGATCTACAGTTCTCTGTCAGGAGAAGACCCACTCGCACGCTGAGGATGAGCTCTTCAAGACACTGTTTGCCGGTTACAACAAGTGGTCGAGACCCGTACCGAACATCTCGGACGTGGTTATCGTCAAATTTGGGCTGTCCATCGCACAGCTTATTGATGTGGTGAGTTGTCATCATTGTAACAGGAGACACAGCCGATTTTACTGTGAACCAAAGATTTCATAGTTATGGATCGTCTAGTTTCTGTCTCTCTTTGACAATAAGCAGATTTAGATTTTTCTAGTGCAGCGCCCATAGTGTCATAACGTGCCGATCAATGTTTCTTCAGAACTGCTCATCCAAACAACTTCACCCTCGACTCTGAGCAACACATCTACCAGGAGTGAAGTAGACCAGATGAGCGGTTGTCAAGAAAATCGAAGGACATGCATACATACATACAAACTGAGTAGAAGACTTTTCAGTGTTATAATACATCCATAGAGCTTTAATTATTAGCATTATTAACACTCCTTACACAAACACTATTTACTCTGCCAGTTTCACTTTCTCTCCAGTATATGTGTTTTTTCAACAGTATTCTTGGCATTTGTTGATATAGTAACAAAAATTAACTTTGGAGAAACTACATCATACACCTTCTGCCCTGTCAGAAATAAAACTGTGACAGAACATTTCACATCCATCAAGTCACTGAAGTAGAGTTGCTGTGAGCTATATTTGGGTCTGCTTTGACAAACCTCAAGAACCTCTTTCATGTGTTCCTCTGGCCTGAGTTGACAGTCTGTCTGTCTGTCTGTCTGCCTGCTAGGATGAGAAGAACCAAATGATGACAACCAACGTGTGGCTTAAACAGGTCAGAAAAATGTGTGTCACTGTTGATTTATTATTAAGGTTTTTTTTTTCCTCAGAGGGAAGCTGGTGATAAAAAATGTAAAAAATATGAAAACCTAGTTTTTCAGTTTATGAGGACTTGTATGGCAAATAAGGATCATCGCCCCCCCTTTCAAACTTTTTGTTTGTATCTCTCAGGAGTGGAACGACTACAAACTTCGCTGGAAACCATCCGACTATGACAATGTGACGTCGATAAGAGTGCCGTCAGAGCTCATATGGGTACCAGACATTGTCCTCTACAACAAGTACGTGTGATAAGAGACTAATATAACAGTAAAGAACGTGCATTAGGTCTTAACTATTTCCTTAAATAGTTTTTGTTAGGATTTAATCAGATAATTTTTCTGTTGCTCTTCTCATTAATTGCTGGTTTTGTTGATGAAGAAATATACTTAAAAATAGACCACATATTTTGTTTTTTTGCATATATATATATATATATATATATATATATATATATATATACACACTGTAAATTGATATATTAGTTCAAATTGACGCCTCTTTACTGGATGACTTATGATATGAAAATGGCTCCATCTAGTGATGATAAAACAAACTTGAAAGGTTCCTCCTGCCTCAGATTGTAAACTGTTACAAAAATATATTAACAGTACAGAGATTTCTTCTCCTAAATCCTTGTCGTGGACTTTAAAGTGAGAGACATGATGATGGAGTTCTGCTCCGTTGAGTTTGTGTGATCATAATCTGTAGGTGAAATTAAAAAAGTAGTGAGACTGATGGACTGGTAATGATATTCAGCCAAAGCTCTTATCACCATTTAAGCAATGACTAGATGGGAGATTACTGGAGAAGATTATTATTGGGAAGTCATGACACTTTTTTCACTAATGTTTTTTAATGTAAGAAAAGATAATCTTCTCACGTGATTGTTTTGTCTGCTTTTTTAGTCTTTGTTCCCAGATATGTCAAAGTGAGATCTCATGCTATACACCGCAATCACTCATGTGACACCCTCTGCTTTTCCAGTGCTGATGGAGAGTTTGCTGTGACCCATATGACGAAAGCTCACCTGTTCCACACTGGTAAAGTCCGCTGGGTCCCTCCGGCCATTTACAAGAGCTCCTGCAGCATCGACGTCACCTTCTTCCCCTTCGACCAGCAGAACTGTAAAATGAAATTTGGCTCCTGGACGTACGACAAGGCCAAGATTGACCTGGAGCGCACTGAAAACACTGTGGACCTGAACAACTACTGGGAGAGCGGCGAGTGGGCCATCATCAATGCTGTGGGGACATACAATACGAAGAAATACGACTGCTGCCATGAGATCTACCCAGACATCACCTACTTCTTCATCATTCGACGGCTGCCCTTGTTTTACACCATCAACCTCATCATCCCCTGTTTGCTGATCTCTTGCCTCACCGTTCTGGTCTTCTATCTGCCTTCAGACTGTGGTGAGAAGATCACCTTGTGCATCTCTGTGCTGCTGTCCCTCACTGTTTTCCTTCTCCTCATCACTGAGATCATACCGTCCACTTCCCTCGTCATCCCTCTCATCGGCGAGTACCTCCTCTTCACCATGATTTTCGTCACCCTCTCCATCGTCATCACTGTCTTTGTGCTTAACGTGCACCATCGCTCTCCCAGCACTCACAAGATGCCCCGCTGGGTCCACTCAGTGTTCCTGGACCTGATTCCACGCTGGCTGTTCATGCGTCGGCCTGCGCCAGACGGACGGCGTCGCAGACTTCTGTTGCTGCAGCAGGAAGCGGCGGTGGAACGGCGGCAGTGCCGGATGGCTGGGTACAAATCCAGCAACTGCCTCAGCACCTCGGCGAACTGGTTAAGAGATGGGACCATATCAGAAGATCTCGAAAGAAGCTCTTACGAGGATTTAGAGCTGGGAACACTGACTTCATATTTCTCCTTCCGCCCTCCTTCACCCAGACCTCCGGGGTCGACTCCCCCACCACAACAGAAAAACCCACAGAACAGCCAGAACCAACAGGAAGGGTCTGCAGGGACAAACAGACATTTAACAGGGGCCAAAGTAAATCCCACTCAGAGGACAACTAAAGGTGAAAAGACAGTGTCAGACTCAACATTCCTGCTTTCACCAAGTGTGATACGCGCTCTGGAAGGAGTGCACTACATCGCAGACCACCTGAGAGCCGAGGATGCCGACTTCAGCGTGAGTATCAATGAAATAACACACCTGTCATTGTATCACTGCCAAGTCGGAGTATTCCCTCCAGTCCAGTGAATGTGAAGTTGCTTTTATCCTAAAGTCAGTGCTACTCACCAGCTTACCAACCCCCCCATGACAAACACCTGTGCTGTTGTTGTACACTAAGAAGAGAATAGAAAACTGTAACCTTACCTGATACTGAAATAACTGGGAGAAGTATGGACGAGAGTTATTGCTCTATTAAAGGTGCACAGCAGAAAAAAAGCAGAAAAACCTTAATAGGGTGATAACTAGGGCGGACCATGTTAAAGTGTGAATGCAATTAATTGGCCTCAATGCACAAATCTGCCCCTCTGAAATGCGTTGCATGTTCGATGCTGTCAAAATTAGCATGTCTCATTTCAGGAAGTCCAATATACCTGTAGTCCAAATAGAGTCACCGTCTCGCAAATTAGCGTTAACACATTAACTTTGACAGCCCTAATGATAACTAAAAACATTTTTTTCAGCTCAATGAAATGATAACATGTTAATATCGATGAACCTATAGAATTGGTACATTAATCTGCAGCTCCTCTTTAACAGTTTTACACAGTTTGAGCTCAATGTTTAGCTGTTGGATCCAGAACTTTACTATCTTGGTTCTCATAGTGTTGTTTACTATCAAAAGCACTGCACACTACGCCACACTAAACAGTAGGTAAACACAGTTGGTGTTCAGCTGATTAATAGTGGAGCATTTAGCAGCTAAAGAGCTGGGTATCTCTCTCAGGAGTTGGTAGAGACAGTAAACAGAGCTAAAAGAGCTCAAATATCGTATTTAAATGATCCACTTGGCCAGAAAATATGATTCCAAATGAATGATCATGTTCCTCTGTAAATTCTGAGTGTGTAAATAATCAGCAGAACAAATTTCATGTCCTTTCTGTTGCTCTTAATTCTACACAGGTGAAAGAGGATTGGAAGTATGTCGCCATGGTGATCGACCGCATCTTCCTGTGGATGTTCATCATTGTGTGTCTGCTCGGGACCATTGGCCTCTTCCTACCCCCTTGGCTCGCTGGCATGATCTAGCTCGTGTGAGAAGTAGTTTGTAGAAGTTTGACTTTCAAAATGTAGCTGAACTCTACGTATAGCCTCATGACGCTATAACGCTCTTTACGCACCACCAAACCAAAAGTTTGAGCAGTGGTCTTTTTCAGATATCTCAGACTGAGCTTGTCACTTGGCTCAACTTTCATCCGTCTCAGCTGCACCTTGTCAGCCTCAGGTGAGCTTCAGCTAAATGCTAACATTAGCATGTTAAATAGCATGGCACCAGCGTGACAGCTGATACTGACAGGAATCAGTTCAGAGATATACATAGTCATTACTTTCAATTTAGATCTGTTGATGATGTCCACAGTGATGAGGAGAGCCATGCTGTTTTTAACCTGGCTAAAATGATGAGAAAATATTTGCAATGATGTGTGTCAGCAGTAAAATGGGATGGTTTTTATGAGTAAAACTACAAACAAACAACTTTATTTGGTTTTGACCATCAGTGGCATGAAAAAATTTCCTTCGGGATGATTAAAGTTTTATCTTATCCTGTACCAGAAATCTATAATTTTGTTTTTTAGTTTTTTTTCTTTCTGGCCACACTGCCATGATGACATTTATTCTATGAATGATCATACTATGTAATAAATACCCTCATTAAACCCTGGCTATATAGTCTTTATTAGCAGCATTAGGTTGTGTCATTTGTGCAGTTGTTTTAGATTTAAATATCCACCAGCAGCAAGAGAAGTTTGAATGAACAGACATGTACAGCAGAATACATATCATTTTTATTTTTATGTCATTTCATCTAGGTGCTAGAATATTCACATCATATTTTATAATAATTATAATGGACATAAAACCCATCAAGAGTACCTGACACATATCCCTCCAGTATCCATGTAGGCTAGTCTTCATCTCATGACTTTAACACAATGCCTCATAGTCGAACTTGAGATATGTACTGCATATACTCAGGTTAATATTGACAGGTTTGAACGAGTAAACCATTTACTTGTGGTTTAATTTGCTTTACATTATTTATTTTTCTCTCCTGTAAAAAAATTATTGGACTTGTCCTAAGGCACATTTTATATTTACAATGATAATTTGATTTCTCAGCAGATAATTGTGTCAATAACTCACCAATCACAAATGGGCTCATGTTGAAGTCGAGAAGACAATGCCAATAGGCAATCATCAGTGTCAGCACGCTACCTTTTTGTTCTGAGTTGTAGCATCATATTTAAACGTAAAGCTGGAGTGCGGGAGATGATTTGAGAGACGATAGCGACGGAGCAACAGTTACTGTAAGAGCGACTGAAGCGTCTAAGAAAAGTTTCTGGAGTTGATGTTCCAGAAAATTTGCATTTAGAGGAAGGACTAAAGTAAAAAAAAGGAAGATGGAAAGGGGGAGACACAAAGTTCAGCACTCTCAGTTTTAACAACACACATTTACAGGTACGCTGAACTGCCACAGCTTTAACTTAAGCAGTTTGATGATCACAAAGAAAATACTCACCTATGTGCAAATGATATTCCTGACTGACTGACGAGAATCTTTAGCTTGATGTGTAAACTGAGTAAGAGAACTTACAGTCCACTAGGGGCCCACTGGCTTGGCTAAGTTGGCCCTGACTCTAGCTTGGTCCACAGCATCCAACATGTTCTTGCTGTCCATGGCCAGAGTGTGTGCGGCGGCCAGCATCTGTTTTTTGCACTCCTCCTTCAAGGAGGTGATGGCGTTCTGCTGGGCCAGGCGCATTTTGCTGATCAGCTCCGCCATGTCGTTGTTCAGCAGCTTCTGGGTGCCCTCGATCTGTGGGGACCGTGTGCAATCATGAGGGAGTTGGCCTTTGTCATGGAAGACATTTTAGCATGTAGCAGCAGGAAAGGCATGGGTGTAAATAATGAAATGATTATTTCAAGGTCCTGGTATTGTGAACTGTCATTCCATCATGACTTACTGGGAGGTCAAAATGTGATGAAGTCTATAGACACAGCTGTTGTTTTTTTTTTCAAGTAAGGAAGAAATGCATTGAACTCTATGAAACAAATCAATAAATATGGCTATAGTGTGCGTGCTATGGATTTTGGGTGTCCTCAGCTAGAATAGTAAACATGAAAATCACTTCCTCTTTGCTTCTTTGTGTTTGTGAGGATTTCTGTCATGTTTTGTTCCAGGGACAAACAGCAGGAAGAAATGAAAAAAATCAATAAAGAAAGGGAGCAAGGAGATGAGAAAAGAGAGCAAACAGGCTGCAGACGATCTACTGTACCTCCATCCTGACAGACTCGTGTAAGCTGGGCAGTACGTCATCCACGCTGTGAATCAGATCTCGTAAAGCCAGCCCAACAGACTTGAGGACAGAGAGTAATGCAGAGAATGAATCAGCCGTGTGACTCCAGAGGTTTGTTTTCCATTACTTTTCATACGCCCTCTATTTGTGAAAAGCAGAATTTTCTTTTGGAGTACCTTGACGATGGTGATATATTTTTCCGGTGGCACCTCTGCGATGTCATTCTTGAGCTGGACAACAACTTTGACCAGGTTCATGACGCATTTGTACACGTTGTCGTCAGAACGGTCCAACTCTGCTGTGGGCGCAGGCTACGCAAGAGGGAATAATGAGTTCATTTTTTCACTTTCTTGAGATGACTGAGTTCATTAAGACATGGCTTTGTTATATAATCTAAGACACAATAATATGATGAATCTTTGCAGTGGGCTAAAACATATTTAAATGCAAAAAATAAATGAGTATAATTACATGTGCTGTGAGCCTTGGAGGCTTCTCTGGTGGTGCTGCAGTAAAGAAAGATGAACAACATGAGAGCCAGATAAGGACAGGAGAGTTTTTGAGAGATTAAAGTGCTTAAAATGACTCAGACTATAATGTGAAGTCCTTTTGAGCACTTACTGTTCTCTGCATCAGCTTCAGGGGACTAAAAAGAACAGAAAAGTTCTCATGAGAAAATAAAACAACTGATAAGATGCTATGATAAATATGAGACCTCATTGCAGGCAATACTTGGTCTGCAGTGTAATTTAGATTTCCATCTTTTTACGCCTTTTCTCAAATTTAAAGCTAAATGCATAAATGTTGCCTGCCCATAGAAGCAGCACTTGAATATCAAGCCGACTACACAAACTACCATGTGTGCCATGTTGACCACATTTGTTCAAAGAAGACAAAGTCGCCAAACTGGGCTCAGAAATGTGAAATGAAACAGTCGATTTTTGCTTTAATCTGACTCTGAAATCACAGTTAGTGTAGGCTAACCTCTGGGCTGGCAGTGTCCTCTGGTCCCATGGGGTCCTGCAAAAGAACAGGGAGGTTCATTTTATACAGTATGGACATGGACCCCCTCTTTGGAACTGTTATCAGGGGAACATTCAAGTTAAGGCTAGCGGGACGTCGAGAGTGAACGAGTGGCTTGATATTGTTTAACGATGCCTCGCTGCACGGAGCCTCCAGGGCCACGTTGAACTGAGTTGGGGGACACAGAGACACAGAGAGGGGGTTGACAAAAGCTAATGATGCTCTGTTTCCCACCAGGAGTCTCTCCTCCTTCTCCAGCCACTTTTCATCCTCCATCATCTGCTGTTTTTGCCGCCGCAGAGTGCTTTGCAAGTGCTGTCTCTCCCTCTGCCACAGGCGAGCGGCGTCCTCCCTGCTGTTTGGTTCCACTCGGAAAAACTCGCTCTCCTAGAGTGATGGGATAACAGCACACAAAGCCGTCTTTGGTCTCAATGCCTTCATTTTTTAACTGCTGCTTATCAAGGGGAGACTTTAAATGTAAGAAAACAGACCATCAGACAAGTTTAGACGTTCAACCTCGGAGTCTTTCTTACCCCCATGCTGCGACGCCGAGGGGACCTGCTGACCGGCAGCGTGAGGGTGTTCATGGAGTCGACGGGGGACTGGTATTCACACGGGCTGGCCAGGTCAGGAGAGCTGGCACACAAAGCCTCGTTCAGCTGCACAGATACACACACATCACTTATGAAAATATGTATTTTGACATAAATCCAGACATCTTGGGCTACTTGGCTACTGTACCTGAATGTGCAGACCAATACTGAGCGTGTTCCCGAACCGCCCCGGTTTCATTCTTGAAGGCTACAGTGAACATTCAAAACATGCATCATCACACTTGAATAATGGGTGCTGAATAATTGCCGTTTCGCAACATAAAACAGCGGCTGAGTTTGATCCGTACTTTGGGCGGAGGCTCGTTGAAGTTGAACTTGGGGTCGAAATATTTCGTGGAGCGCGCTCTGTCCCTCTTTCTCTCCACTTCCTGCTCCTTCTCCATCTTGTGGACATCACTGACAGATTTTAGACAACAAGTTAGTATAGAGCATGTCTATCATCATCATGTCTTAAAAGAGGTATAAACACACATCTAGCAGGCTATAATTCATCTAACTACTCAGTCATTTTACATTACAAGGCTGAATTCTTAATTTCTACAATATAAAAAATAACAAGTGAACGTCTTCTATATTTACTTTAGTTCGACTGATACATTAAATTAATAAACTGCAAAGGCTACAATAAAACTGAGTAACCTTTGTCTTTATTGTTCGTGCATTAACAGAAATTACTAAATGAGAGTACATTTCTGTGAAAAACAGTGTTTATATGAGCCGTCATGGCTTATATTCATCACACATCAATACTGAGTAGGAATCATGACAGAAATCATCACCGCAGATTCAACCTTGACTAAAGGGTCTCCTGAGAGCTCTTTTTATCGTGGGTAAAGGAGCACCTGATCTTGACCACCAGCTCAGTGAAGTTGGGTCTCTCTCGGGGGTCGTAGGACCAGCAGCGGGTCATCAGTGAGTAGAGGGCGGGGGGGCAGTTGTCTGGCTTGGGCAGCCTGATGCCCTGCTCCAGCTGATTGATCACGTCTCTGTTCTCCAGCCAGAAGAACGGCTGCTGTCCACAACTCATTATCTCCCACATGCATACAGCTGTCCAGAAGCAGAGAAAAGCAGAGGAGGTGAGGACGTCGTTATTCATGTGCTCGTTGCAAGAGTGAGGGCTTCTTTTGCTCCTCTTTCACCTCTTTGAAAGGAGAAACAAAAAAAAAACAGCCTTAACCACCAGCATGTGGCGGTCATGAGGGCCAACACACATCAAGATAGTGAAGGAACCCAACTAAAATACATTAAGAAGACACTTTAGCCTTACTGTGCTGCTGCTGGCAATGAAACAATGACTAAACAAACCATACACTTTCTATTTTAACATTTATATTAATAAAGAAGATCAAGGAAACCAGAGAAACCACACAATACATCTCAAGACACTTAATCAGATGTATGGATTTATAACAATCAAATAAACTTAAGAAACATAACACAATACCTGGCTGAGAACAAGCTGAATCCATGTGAAATTAATTTATGCTATGTTTATATCACATTATGGTTCCTGGTTTGTGGTTCAGATTTCCTCTTTGTCGATGGTGGTTGATTTTATCGCGCCTTGAAAGCAGAATCATATGTTCCAGAAAATGTTTTATGAAGTAAATACACGCACAAAGAGCTTGATCTAAGCTGTATAATGTGAACTTTTTTGGAAACATTTGTTGGTATGAAATACACCAGAGAGGAACCAATGTGGTTTAAGGTGCAGAAAGGTAGAAATATAAAGGATAATGGATGATTCTGTAACTTCTTAATTAATGAATAACGTAATTAGGAAACATTAAAGCGTTCTCAACAAAAGTCGTTTATTACCCACCATCCTTATCATAAAATCATGCAGTGCCACCTGTCTTTTGTCGTGTGTGTGTGAGTGTGCCCCCCTGTCTACCGGCTCAGTGAGCTCTTCTACTCTGTCAGTGCATCACAAGCTCACCGAACATCCAGACATCGCTTGCTGAGGTGAAACGCCTGAAGTTGATGGATTCTGGGGCCATCCACTTGATTGGCAACCGGGTCACAGACGCTGCGAGGACGAATGAGGGCAACAATTTTCATTGTTGAACAGGGAAACATAGAGGAGCAATTTCCAAATGTGGCTCTAACTTCATCATTTTATGCACTCTCTTTACTAGTCCGTCTGTTCTGTCAAGGATAGTATATGTTTAAATTCATGACAATTATGCCAGGAATAAGGAGTGCAACATCAGATCTTACTTCCAACAGTAAGTTCTTCTCCTACCTTTGTAGTATTCTTCATCCTCGATGTACCTCGACAGACCGAAGTCTCCGAGCTTCACACAGTCTGGACTGGCGACCAGCACGTTTCGAACAGCAATGTCTCTGTGACGAAACACGAATAAAACAGGAGGGCAAGTCAGACAGATGATTAAAAAAAAAAAAAGCCCAGAAAGTACAAGCAGTGTCTTCTTAACAAATCCTCAGCCCCCTCTGACCACGATTGCAGAGGAAAATAATACAAAAGGAATCTTTGCATTTTCCGCACAGGCAGAGATTCATTTCCTTTGTCGGTGTTTCTTTTCTTCACAGTAGATTGAGTCCAGAGCGGCTTCTTCGCTGCCTGAAACCTGTTGATAACATTCTGCAGAAACAACTGAGCGCCAACATGTTTTTCTGTCATCCTACGTCACTCTTCAGTGAAGTTAAATCCTTGTATATAACTATTTTAAGTTTAAATGAAAGAAGTTTCCTTTTGTTTCTTCCTCATATGACTCTGGTCTCCCCAGTCCAGCCCCAAACAACTCACTTTAGCCTCAGAGTCTAAGCTAAAGGCCTGCGGACAATGCTGTGGTGGCAACCTCTCGATCATAATGTAGCCACGTCCTAGAGCATCCCCCTTTATAATCTGACTCTAAATAGGACCATAATTTACTAAATGAACATTGTGCTGCATCGAAGACCATAAACTCATATTTACGGTGTGTACTGAGGTAAAGATTTTGCAAAGTTTGCAAAATTAAGCCACTTTAGCTTTGTCTTCTCAGACCTGGATGTTATCGCTCGCTTACGATACACAATTGATTAACAGTTAGGATTATTATTTTGTCATTTTTTTCAGCCAGGATAAGAAATTTGATCATACATACTGTATGTTTCCCTGTAAAACACAACAGCAGCGTCTCCACTTCCTGGATGACACCAGGGGGAATAAAAGAAGGGCCTCTCACCTGTGCACCATGTTGACCCCTTCGAGGTAAACGAGAGCTTTGCAGATCTGCAGGCTGAACAGCACCAGAGTGATATTTGTCAGCTTACTCTGGTTCTCAGTTAGGTAGTTCCCCAGCTGCAATGACAACACCGAAGTAAGCCAGGAGTCCACTGATCTATCACTGTCTGTATCAGTGTGATGGCATTAAAAGTGAAAATACTGCCTCTGACCTCCCCGTACTGATAAAGCTCCATGACGATCCACACAGGATCCTCCTCTATGATGCCGATCAGTTTGACGATGTGTTGATGATTGAGGTTCTTCATGATTACTGGCAAACGCACATCGTTCACAGATTTATTATCATGATTCTTATTGTCATTACTATATTTTGTTATATTCCACGTTTCTCTAGTTACCTGCTTCACTCATGAACTTCTCCATCACATCAGGTGAACAGTCTTTACAGGTCTTTACCGCCACATTAATCCTCTCGCCATTCTGTAGAATCAACAACCAAAGCATAGCACTGCTGTGAACATTTCAGTGGGAGGAAAGGCCGTAAAATATAGAGGGAATAAACTTTTCTAATCATTTACGAATAGTTTAATTCTTTTTTCAAGCAAAAACACTGAATATTTTCTAGTTCCAAGTGTGGGAATTTGCTGCTTTTCTCTGTCCTGTGTAAAAGTAAACTGGGATTTGTTTTTTTTTTACTGTACTTGTAATGTAATGTGAGCATCCTTTATTATGTAAAGAGCTATTTTGCCTCCTTTTCTAACAAATGACATTCTAAGGAGCTGCATAACAGAGCTGATAAAGTTTTTTATGTAGTTATACTGTATATACAAAAATGGCAATAAGATGATGTGTTGCATTCATGGCAATACAGAGCAGCAAGACAAATAAGACAAATAAGTAAACATTTCAAAAATATTTAACTTTCTATTTTTATCTGTTATGACAAAGGAACCAAAGAGAAAAAATTACTATGAAGGCCTGTTTTGAGGTACGGTTTTTATACCTCATATTTGTGGACAAGTCATTAAATAAAAATTGCCCACAGACAAATTAATCTGCAAAATTAAACTCTCACTTAACTGCTCGTTATGCAGCTATTTTCAAACTATTTTTGCTGTTATAACTGACATTCTTCAACTAGTGAGACACACTTACATCTTTTTTATAAACTCCTTCGTAGACTTCCCCGAAAAAACCCTCGCCAAGGATTCGGCCCAGAACGATGTCATTTCGGTCGATCCCGTACTTAACAACTACAGAAAAAAAAAGATTTATATTTAAGAGCATTCAAAAGAAGAGTCACACTGTTATTATTCTGCATAAGACAAACTTCCCCGACTTACCTGATGTCGGCCTTTCATCGAGGATCTCACAATAGATATCTGACCCTGAAAAACACAACACACCGATCAACATGATGTGATTGTTCTTACAGGAAGATGCAGAGTATTGTGTTTGACGTGGAGGGTTTCTGTTAAAGTAGAAACTGTCAGCTCACCCATACTGTGTCTGATCGAGCTGGTGTCTCTGCTGCTCCAGAGGAAAGACAGAAAGAGAGAAAGCCCCATAAATTTCCAACTCATGGCTCCTCAGAGAGCTGACAGAAAGATTCAATAAAACATCCTTTCTCATCAATAACTCCAACATTTCATTTCACAGCCTGGAGTCTGAAAGAAAGGCACAAATCACTCTAAGTTGTAAAACATCCACTCACTTTGTGGGAATCTCAGGCAGGGAACTCCGTGAACCAGCATCTAAGATAGACATCAGTTTAATTTAAATAATACAGTATTATGGACATATTATGAGCTTTGACCAACAGGGAAAGAGGAAACACACACACACACACACACACACACACACACACACACACACACACACACACACACACACACACCTTTATTTGCTCTGTGGATAACAGAATCATCTGTGTCGTTTTCCAGGCGGCAGTAGCCGTCGATAAGGTCCATCATGTTCTCTGCCATGGGCACCGTGGCAACATTGATCGATAAACGCTATCAGATTGAAGAAAAAAGGTCACGAGTAGCGGATCACATTTCCTGTGCAGACGCTTTTTGTTGTAAAAGTATTTATTCTGACCCGTACCACTGTATAAAGTACTATTGTATAGACAGTGTGGTGACACTTACCTGTCTGGCCCCCTCTATGTTGAGGTCTAGGAGCGCTTTGCCGTCACTCTGAGCTAAGCATTGGATTTTCTTGATCTGTTTGAAGTCGGCTAGAAAAACAGGCTTCGGGACAAAAAGGAGGAAGGCATGAGGATGAATGACAGTGTGATCATGGGACTGATTACATTTGACAAGCTGTGTTACATATAATACTGTAGCATTCAGTATTATCTAAATCTTCACCACACTTACCGCTGAATTCTTCTGTGTGCGTTGGCGAATCCCCCTCCCGCCGATGACCAGCTCCACCGCTAGACTCCAACCTTGCTGTTGACAAAGATTAAATGTTTGTAATATTACTGCGAACAAGAGCAGATGAAGGTGTGGGGGTCCTGTTGTTTGTTACCATGATGAGGATTTTGGGGACTACTCACCACTAGCTCACATGGGAAAACCTCCTCATCGTAATTGATGAACTCTCTGAGGGTCTCAAAAAACTTGACCATGCAGTCGTCCTCCTTGAGCGTGGCGTACTGCTGAAACGTTTGCTGGATCAACTTCCGTAGCTGCTTCGACTGGATCACAAGAAAGGGGATTTAATTTGGAATACTATTTGAGATGAACTCTGATAGAGGTCATTGAAATGCTGGCTAACAAGGTTTACCTTCATGCTGTTAATCAGCTGTTGAGGAAAAAAGAGGTCCAGGCCCACTTCCTTTCTTCGGTAGCAAAGCAAAGAATTTGACAGAACGTAAATACTGCGACCAGATTAAAGCGTCTTATTCTAAAAATTCATATTCTAATGACTGACACAAATGGCATGTCAGGCTTCGACGAGGTATTTCCTACATTTCAAAGGCGAACTCAAGGCTGCACACAGAGTAAAGAGTGATGAATGAAAGCTTACTCTAGCAGCTCAAAGTTGGACTTCTTCTCGAGACCTTTTGCATTCATGTCTTTGTAGAACCTCCTGTAAACAGAAAACATCACAGCTATTAATAAACACAACAAAACGCTCTCCATCCTTTATAAGCCACTCATCACGTGGACATTATCTGTTATAAATCCTAACTCAACTCAAAAACAAATAAAATTCGAGACTTACCTGATCTCCAAACAACCGAGCTGCAGCGCCATCCCATCGCTGACCTTACAGGCGTGATACTGCATGTAATCACTACGCACCTGTCATTAAAGTACACACAGAAATACTGTGTTAAACACTACAGTAATACCAGACTGGTGTTACACTGCTGTAAAACAGATTCACACAGATTTATTTTCAGTTTCCACTCCCCATCACAGGCTATTTTCATATTTACAACACTGGCCAACAGTATTATTCCATGTAGTGCTAAATGCTGGAGGCTGGTGAAGACAGATTTCTGTCAAGATGTAGAACAGGGAGTGAAGAGGGAAGATGCATCACAGACTGCACCAAGTTAAAGGTAGCCTCATTATTAGTCAACTTTTCTGCAGAATTGAATGGTTTCCAGTAAGCTGGTAGCAAATATACTGAAGGTTTTACATTATGATATATATATACACTGATCAGGCATAACATTATGTCCACTGACAGGTGATGTGAATAACACTGATCATCTCTTCATCACAACACCAGGGATATATCAGGCTACAAATTAACATTAAGTCCTCAGAGTTGATGTTAGAAGCAAGGTGAAGATTTGAGTTAGTTTGACAAGAACTGTGAACAAACAGTGATGTCTAGAGGACTGGATCAGAGCATCTCCACAACTGCAGCTCTGGTGGGGTGTTCCTAGTCTGCAGTGGTCAGGATCTATTAAAAGTGGTCCAAGGCAGGAGCAGTGGTGAACCAGAGACAGGGTCAAGAGAGGACAAGGATCAGTGATGCAGGTGGGGAGTGAAGACTGGTCCTTGTGGTCTGATCCAACAGACCAGAGAAGTTAATGCTGGTTCTGATAGAAAGGAGCTAGGAAAGGGGCCCCATCACAATGTCATGGTGTATATATGCAGTATATCTATATAAGTAGGGATAGGAACCTAACCCAGCTGTCTTAGGGTGAAAGGCAGGGTACACCCTGGACAAGTCTCCAGTTCCTCACAGAGGGACAGACAACCACTCACACTCACATTCACACCTACAGGCAATTTAAATTAGCCAATTAACCTAATCCTCATCCAGGAGAGAACCCACACAGACACGGGGAGAACATGCAAACTCCACACAGAAAGGGAATCGAACCTCTTGCTGTGAGGCGACAGTGCTAACCACTACACCACCCTATCTATATATCAATCGGCACAAAACAAGCCCAAAATAAATCACACTGTATCATATTACCTGTTGGTAAAAATACAATAACGTAGATCTGTCATCTTGGAATCTTTCCAAAAAATTGACTGGAACGTATCTGACACGAAGGTCATACCTGTGTTGGAAAAATGAAACGTCAAACTTAAACATGAAACCACTCGTGTTCGTCCCTCATCAGACCCAAACAGCCTGGTGATGGATCAGTACCTCCACTCAGCTTCAACATGATGGCTCTCGTAGCGCTGCTCCACCTCGCCGACGGTCATGTCTGGATGCAGCCAGTGAAGTTCTTCTGACTTCAGGTGCTTCAGCAGCAGACCGTAGCATCCTGAATATTTGATGTTCGGCCCCAAACGACCACTGATCAGAATGGAGCGAATGATGGCCTGAAGGAGGCAGAATGAGCACATTTACTTTGCTTCATCTTTTTACAATGAAGGGTTAATAAAATTAGCTGCAAACGAACAAAAATAAGATGATTCATGCACTGATAAAGGATTTCTTCACTTTCCTGCAGGTTCAGGAGGCCAAATAAAACATTTTTTATCTGAGATAAACACAACATTTCCCTCTTCATCACAATCTCCTGACAAAAAGATTACTCTCACCCTGATTTGCCAGGAGCTGTCACATTTTACCAGCTTGAAGTTCTTGCCCAGGTTGTTGTTGGTGCAGAAGCACACTTTGAGGATCTTGACGGGCCCTCCGTCTCCAGTGAAGTGCGATTCGGGGGTAGGCTCTGTGCCGCTTTGTCTTGGACTGGGCACCTTCCAGGACAGGGTGTCACCGGACATCACCTCATACATTCTCAAGGCTGGGTCGGCACCATCATATCCACAGCATCCTTTCAAAAGAATAAAGAGAAAAAAGACTTAAATTAAGATTTTAAATGAGTAGTGGAACATTAGGGGTTGCTGTCTTCCTCATGGAAGCAGATACATTCGAAAGAAGACAGAGGAAAGATGCTTTCAGACGATGACGTGGTGGTTTTCAGGTAAGAGAAAGATTCAAACACAGTAGTACACACTGTAGCAGTACACGCTGTACTTGCCTCGTCACACTAGGCTGCTAAAGTCACGCTGATTCACACTGATGCTGTGATCTGGTGCCATGTGTTGTCTGTGACTCACACTATTTCATTCAGAGATCCACTGATTAAATTCCTTCCTAACCAAGATTTCAAGTGAGGGCCTGTGTCACTGCTATCATCTATAGTGCTGAACAGATTTATTAGAGCACCTGTCCTGTTTGTGTCAAACACCATCCAGCATCACGAAGAGCTTTAATTCAGACTGATTCTGTCTCACTGAGTTCCCTACTCTACACCATTTTAAACAGGAGTGAGGAATTTAAAAACCACAAAACAGTAAACAACATACTTTTCTGCCATTTTGTAAAACAGTAAATTTAAAAATTCATGGACAACAACAATAACTAGAAGAGCAAGGCAGCATTCTGAGAGAGCGTATACTCCTGCAAGCCCACAACACTAAGAGTGAATGTGTTGATTTTGACGCACTTTGAAACCTACATTTAGCACTGTATTCATTTATTTTCTCTCTATTTCATATTTTGTCACATTTGAATTTGAATGGTAAACAAGACCAAAAATACCAGTAAAACTTTGAGAATTGTTTTCCAGATATTCTGAGACCAGTTACATTGCTCTAGCTCCTTCCTACATGAAGTTATGGTTAAAAAAAAAACAACGCATATTTGACCTTGGTGACTTTGACCTTTTACTGATCTTGACCAAACTGAATCAGTGACTTTTGGATCCCTATATTAGTTTATTTACCAAATTATGTGACGTTCGGCTGAAAATTGTACACCCTGCAGCATTCAGAAATACATTACTACGGCGTGACCTTTGATTTGTTTGATTTGACCTTGATGATCTTGAATCGGATCCGATCGCCACCAAAAATTAACCAGTTTTTAGTGAGGCCACTTCTGACCGATCCTTTTTTTTTTTCATTCAGAAATTTTGTCAAAATCCGTCCATAACTTTTTGAGTTATTTTGCAAAACATCAAATAAACCCTAGTGAAAACATAACCTCTTTGGTGGAGGTCATTAGATTTTAGCATTAAAGACATCATTTTGATTGAAGAGCCTGGGTTAAGTATTACAGAAACACAAGAAATTATATTTTTAATATAACTGTTAATTTAGTGGGTAACAATGCGTAGTGGTCTAATAAATTTGTTGAACATCAACAAGGAAAATTCTGTTTTCTCCCTGAATACAAAGTTCAGTTTCATCACAGCTCTGAAGGGGAAACTCAGTGTCAGATGTTTGCTGTCACTGCCCTAAATTAACCATATTGCTGATATATATATATATATATATATATATATATATATATTTTTTTTTAATTTTTTTAATGGTTAATCTACCAACATGTGCAGACTCTTTAATCATAATGCTTAAATAGAATTATTGTTGTTAAGCATGAATTTACTGTTTTACAAAAAAGAAAAACAGAATATAGAAGCATTTTATTATTTTTTGATTAAGATGTCAAATTACAGTGAAAATGTGTTTTAGTGGTTGTTTGTTATTCTGGATTAATTTCTGATTTCTGTGTTTTGGCTCAAATTTGGTCTAAAAAGGTGAATTCAGTTTAAAATGGTGAAGCGTGGGGAACTCAGTGAGACAGAAAGAGTCTGAATTAAATGCTGGAATAGGGCAGGTGGTCGAATAAATGTGTTGTAAATATTTATACATTCAAATTTATTTACATATTGATTTACTGTACAGAACTCTAACTCTTGTGAATAAGTGTATTTCCCAAATGTCTGTTCCTTGAAGACATGAGGAACTCATAAATAAATGGATCCATGCTGTTCCAAACACTTAGCTGTGAACAAACGTGATGACAGACGGTTACTAATAATCATAAAAACATGAGATAGCAGCCACACCTGGAAACAGCAGAGCCAAAACTTTTCACTTTCACAAAGCCGACAGCCTGCACTCACTTTGATTTAACGTTCAGGTTTTTAAACACAGAAACTAACCGAAGCATCGAATAAACACAAAATTAAGCACTGCTGTTTCCTGCCCTGTCAATCAAATATCTGAGGGCCAGTTGACTCAGCAAACAGAGAAAGAGTGAGCTGAAACAAGAATGGAGGTGGAGGTGGAGGTTTCCGTCGGTCACCCACCTCACAACAGTCCGTTAGAAAAGTGTCACAAGGTGTTTTCTCATAAATGAACCTCCGTGCTGCCGGGGAGCTGAGCTGTGTTCGGTCCTCTCCGGGCTTTCCGCCTCCGTTGGACGAGGTTGTGTTTTGTTAGCCTGAGGCCATGAATTCCCCAGCAGGGCTGAGTGGGTGTGTTTGTGTGGAAGTGTGTGTTAGTGTGGAAGTGTGTGTTTATGTGTGCGTGAGTGAGCAAAGAGAAGGGGAAAAGAGATGAGTTGTGGCCGGAGAGTTGCACCATCACCTGGGTGTGGGAGGCCTGACAAGAGGAGGGTGAAGTTTAATATTACCTCCGAGAAATGTCAAAAAAAAAAAAAAAACCACGTCTATAGGTTGAAGTGAGCAGGGCGGAGGATGTGCAAACACATTCCTCATTTCACAACAAGTCAACCCAGCGACTGAAATCATCACAGATCGCCAAAATTGCAACATGTAAGAAAAAAAAAAAAAGAAAAAAAATCAGGGGAAAGAATGACTGGTGAAGCTTTGGGCCTGTTTTCTGTTGAATCACACAGAGAGCTACTGGTGATATATAAAGGTTTTAATTTCATTAATTATATCAAGATTGATTTTAATTTCACGTCTTAACTGCTACTGGAGCAAATGAACTTCTAATAATTGTATAAAAAATGTAAAATGAAAGGATTTTCAAGATTAAATGTGTGTCTCTTGCACTTTGCTCTAATAAGAAGAGTAATTTGTCTTATTGCTCACACTCAGCAGATATATTTTAATCCTGAACTGGCTCTTTTATTTAGTTCTTCAGAGGTTTGGCATTAAAACGTGTCCCAGACGCCTCGTCTGAGTCCCAGTCTTTTTTGTGTTGTTTGGGTTATTTTAAGAGATAATAAAAAAGATTTTGGTGGAAAAACAGGTTGCCATGTTTGTATGGTATCAGTATGAATATCACAATGATGCCGGACAGCAGTGGACCAGTTCCTTTAAGAGCAGGACTGTCTTGTCAACAACAAAAGTCTCTTTTTTTTACACCACAGACGCCCATGAAGTCCTTTTCTTCTGCTTGTTTCTAACAGGTTTTTTTTTTCCTTCTAGGCACACAGTGTTGTTGCCTCACACACACTGTCATGCTGGCACTTGAGTTGTTATGGTAACAACTGTTCCTGAGGGAGATCTTTATCACAAACTGAAAGCGAGCTGAAGCGAACAAACTCCTCCGACACTCAGCCACAACAAAAGCTGCAGCGGGAATATTTAGTGGTTAAACATTTGTCAACATCAGGAGTTATTCCTGCACATCGCTGCTGCCACTCCTCCACTTATGAATGTAATAAATGTATGGAGGACAGGGGCTGATTCAGAGGAGACAGGTCGTGACAAACGAGGCCGATATTTGAACAGATACTGCAGATAAATCTGTAAAAATCCCCTGCAACTATTTTCATGGTACATTAACTGATATCGCTGAAAAACAATTCATAGCTCGGTGGAGTGGATTCAACATAAAAATCTCTGCAACTAGTGACTGTTTTCATTGCCAATTCATTTGTGACTCAGTTTATTGTCATGAGAACATATTCAGATTTAAAAAGCTAGAATCACAGATAATTTTCATTAAATGATTATCAAAATAGTTGGTGATTATTAGGACTGATCTATTAAGCGTTGCAGCTCTACTTTTTATATCACTTTGGCTCCAGGTTTAACCCCTGCCTGTCTCTGTCCACAGTGGTGCAAAGGAAGACATGCTGTCTCTGCCTGAATGTGTCATGACATGCTCACCATCAGAAGTGTCATCACATGGACTTTTTGGGCATTTAGTGAAAACTGAAATCACATTACACACTATTTAAGTGGCTTTTTTTTTTTTTTTTTATCAAACTGTGTTTCCTTTTAAAAGTAATTTCAGTGTTTTTTTAGATAAAAAATATGATGTTTGTATGACCGGTATGTGGATCACTGGATTAAACATTAACAAGGCACAGTGAAGCCTCTTTTTCCGGGTAGGTACTAGCCAACACAGGCAGGTATTCAGACAGGCCTCGGCTCTCTAAACAGGGTTGAGGGTCCCCAGGCGCTGGAATGTGGCCGACTGCTTCTTCACCTGCACAGACTTGCTTTGATAATGAACAAAGTCCTCTCTCTCTCTCTCTCTCTCTCTGTCTATCTGTCTATCCGGGAGAAAATGGCAGCTAACACATTGTGCCATTATAATCAATACAGTTTGACATTTTGCATTGCTCCACCAAGAGTAGAAATATATATATATATATATATATATATATATATATATATATATATATATATATATATATATATGAATTAGAACAAAACATGTTGTCTGTTACCACAAATAATCTGGATTTTTTTAAATAAAGTTTTAAATGCAGGTGTGTGACTCTGTAAGTGTTGGTATGCTGCAAGCAGCCACATGTACTAGTAGGCCTTGTAATAAAATAAAACAGTGTCTCACCTGATTCTGGTTTAATTCCTCCAAGAATAAAAGCTTGACACAAAGTGTTATTCCTCCCGCAGAGTCCAGGCTTGACAGCTTTCCTCCTCCTCTCTCCTCAGTGTTGGAGGAGCAGGAGGTGGCAGGAGGTGCAGGTAGCCACTCCCTCACCTCAGCAGCTCCAACTTCCTCATTTTATTACCTCACAGAGTGGCAACATGGCGGAGCTGCTGCTCATTCCCACCACAAAGGTGAACCAAAGTTAAAAAAAAAAAAAATACATAATATGAAAATGCATTTCTTGTGTTTTTCTGCCAAATTAAGAAGAAGTTTGTGTCTTTCAGACAAGCCAGTGGAGATAAATTTAAAACATCTGCTGCAAAACGCTCAAAATACGTCATCATTTTAGCTTCTCTGTTTTACACAATAATTAATTTAAAAGCTAGTTTAGTGTGGTCATAACTGAATGTAAGACTTTGTGTGCATTTATTTGAATTTTTGGTCATTAACTTAAGTCTTACCTTAAACAAATTCGCCCCTTTATGTTCAGTCTTCATGGTGTAATTACACCTAATGGACAGCAGAGGGCGGTACAAGATAAACAAAAGAAATACACAGACCTGACCAGAGAGGCGCAACTTTGATTAGCTTCGTAAATAATTAAAGGCATGGATGAAAATAATAACTATTATTTGTAATATATTATATTCTGTACAATTTTATTCAAAAAACAAAATTTACAGTTATGTGAAATGAAAATCCAATGTGGATATCAAAGAATACAATACAATATAATATTTTATTGATTCACCTTTGACCTGTTAAAGCCACATAATAAGTAATGAATAAGAAGAAAATAAAACAGCAATGATGAAATAATAGGAACGTAATAGTAATTATAAATATTTACACTTTGTGTATATTTAATGGCAAATGAAATACAATGTTTAGACGATGAATATGACTTTTATTTAAATATTTTCAAAAAAATCAAATCTAAACTTTATACTGAAACGTTTGCTGTACAAAAAATGTGAAGAAACGAGAGAGAAGAAAGTAAAAACAAACGGGTCAATGATAAACTTCTATGATTTACAGTCTTTCTTAAAGATATTTTGTATTCATGGCTGAGCAGATACAGTGAAGTTTGTTTTTTGCTCTGAGAAAAACTCGTATGACTGCAGATGATCAGAGGCTCCTTTAGTTTACATTTCTGGCATCATTTCATCAGATCCAAAAAGCAGAATTAAAACAGCAACATGACAGTTTAAACGTACTACACTGCAAGTAAAAGCCCTACATTGAAAATCTGAGTGAAGTAAAAGTAGTAAAAGCAGTGTGATTAAATGGCAAAACGTTATCATATTGGTAATAATTAATTGTTGTTTTTTACACTTTGATGGTTTAACCAGGAGCAATATACAATATTTTCTTAACTGCTCGTATTATTTGCTTTATAAGTAAAATGAACTACTGCCGTCAAAATAAAGAAAGTAGCATAAAGTACACCAAAGTAAAGTAAATGATTTATGTATTTGTGGAATATTGCTATATTCTCATCAGTTTCATACTGTAAACATAATACTAAATATTACCCTAAACATCCGTCCTCCATCTTCAGTTTAAATCATCAGCTAACAGTGTTTTATTATAATAAATATAGTTGTAGGTTATTCAGTAGCACTGTTAAATAAATTACAGTACTATTTAAATATACAGTATGTTCAAATATTACAGTACAATGCTGTACTTAAAAATAACAGTATAATAATGTACTTCATTTTGCATTATGTTTAAACTACTGTAGTGAGTTATATAGTTATTTTACTGTGGTATGAGAACCAGCAACTACTGGTTAAGTAATTTACTGTTCATTTGATAAGAAACGTCTTGCAGTCTGAACAGCATGTAGTGAGGAGCACATTCTCAAACATGTGATGTAAAATGCACTGATATTCGCAGCATCCAGCAGCTCTCTGCTCTCTGTGCCAGAGGAGTTTGGAATAGCTGTGTGGAGCAGTGACAGCTGTGAGGGAGTTCAAGTCTGGGTCACAACGAGACCAAACAACACCCACCATCCAGCAGACCAGAGCGGTGTCAAGGGCAAGAATCCACAACAGGTGCCCGGCTAGCTCAGATTTGCATGCATTCAGTAGCAGTAGCAGTGCCGTTACAATGGCTGCACTGTTCACTGGTCTCTGTACGATCATTAACACTGACGTTTAGAGACCCCCTTCCTGCCCTGAAACTCCTAAATCCTCACCATCGCACCTCCCATCATGCTCCACTTGTACCCTCATTGGGTGCCACCTTCCCTGGATTGAGCTGTGGCGGTATTTAGAAACATAAAGTCAGGGCCCACAGGTGGCCATGTGGCATGCAGAAAGTCTCTTCTCCAGGGACTCAGAAGTGTTGAGAGAGAAGTATCAGATATGTTATATGGAGCTAATAATATGATTCACTGTTATTCTAGTCATCCTGTCATCATGTGTGTACGACGTGACGACAGGATGAAAAAACATTCCAGCAACATCAGACTGTGCAGCCTGATTTTGTCTTATTTTACACCAAAGTCCTGAGAGAAGCTTTATTTCAACTTGAAAAGTGAACGTAAACATGCATCTGGTTTTGTTTCATTCAATTTTCATTGATCGTGTATATCTACACAATATACACATTTTATTTGATTATATTTTTTTTATTTAATTTTTGTCTTTATAATAGCTTTGTGCTACTCTTAAGTTGTTTCGTTTTAAAGAACTCTTTATATTGCCCTGTCACTGCTGCTGTAAATGTATATATATGTTAAATTATACATATAAATATATATTATATATAGGTGAAGGAGTAGGATTTGTTGTGGTTTGTAAACACAACAGGGCTCATGGACACCAGACGTCCCTGATGACCGCTGGCAGAGTCAGGATGCTCGCCAACCCCAGATTCTCTTTCATTTTGGAACGAGCTTTGTCTGCTTGCCGTTTCACCTCTCTATATTTGCATGCTCATAATCTGACCCCAGGTCGCTAACTTTTTACAGAGGTTGACACCCAGAAATGTCCCAAACACTGCAAAATAAGAAAATCACCTGCACATACTCTTAGATGGTCTTAAGCGATGTTTGAGAGGAATTATTTATTCTATGCATTGTGTTTTTTATTTTCGGAAAATCCTTCTCATTCTTGTCTTTAACTGGCACATTGATGCTGTAGCTGCTTGCAGTTCTGTCTCTGTCCACAAGAGGATTCATAACACAAATTATATCTGATGATGCAGAAAAAATGGTTTGTCATGTTTGAAAACCTTAATGAATGTTTTATTCTACCAGTGTGACCCAAAAGAGCAAATACTGCAAACCTGCCAGGGACATTTAGGTATTTTTAGAGACTGTCCTTTTATGAGGGATGAGGTGTTATAACAGCTCTGTCCATGCTCCCCACCCTAATGACCAACACCCTGAAAGCTGAATGCTGGACATGGTATGCTTTGATCTTATAGGTCCGCTCCCCCCACCCTCTGCTAACTCATTATAGACATCTTTGCCCCACCTTCTGTCTGTTTAATGATGTCTGCAATATTTATCTTTCCCCTGATGGTCATTAAGTCCACATTCTTGCAGCTTTGACCTCCGAGGTCAAAACTTTGTTGACATCACTTCTGTGAGTAATGGTTAGCGATGACTTGTCCCTGTTTCTCTGTTTGCTCACCTTTTGACTGGTGGAACGGACACCTGCAGGACAAAGAGATGGGACACCAGAGTGCTGGAGGAGTTATTTGCTTTGAGTAGCAGGTGTGCAGCTCTCTGGTGTTTATATATGTATGTCCTGTAAAGGGTTGGTTACTGAATCCAATCCAGACTCAGTGGGAGTCTGCAGTGTTCGCTGAGGTGTGAAGTGGCCCGGGCCAGGAGTGGATTATAAACCTGGCCTGCATTACAATAGAGGTGAGAAGCAGCAGGGACCCCACATTACAGCTCAGCAAACAACACGAATATCCCAAGCGTATCCTTAAAGAGGCAGGTTGAATGGAGAGCTGTTGTTTGAAATGATATACAATTAAGCCTCCTGGAGGAAGGAATGAAGGTCACAGCGGTGGTTAAATGGTGGTAAAAGCATCAAAAAAACAGCAGGTCATTAAAGACAGGTTAGACTGGTAAACAGCACAGGTGGGACAAGGCTGATAACATCACTAAAAGCCTATTTCAAACTTCAGAGTCTTTCAAATGTTGTGGAGGGGCAATATGAAACGACAAGCCTTTTTATGTAGCCGGTTCTATTGTTAACTAGATAAAATGCTCACTTAAAGTGTCACTTTTTTTTTACTTGCTTTTCATTTTAACTGACTTTTCCCTACTTTTTTTACAAGGACACAACAAAATACTGATCAATGAATTCAATTTCACTAAAATATTATTGTCGCGATTAAGATAAAATGACATTAGACCATTTAGAAGTAGTGTGGTGTTCTATAAAAGTGGATAGATATCCACGACATGATAAAAGTTATAAAAAAAAATGAACACATAAAATGCCTTTAGGATCCTTTGGGTCAGAGTTAAAAGATCTACAACGAAATCCAGCTGCACTTATGGACAGTTTTTCATTTGTACAAGTTAAACACATTAAAGTTTTCCATGATGACAAAGTATGTTAGCTGTGTTTGAGCAAGAGGTATAGAAATGTAGTAGCCACTGTAGGAGACGAGTAACTTTAAAGACTAAAAGAGGAAAAAAATGAGAAAAATGAAGCCCAAAGCTGCTAAAATGTTCCGTAGAGCTCAGTGGACCAACACCTTTTAAATTATACGCAGTCATTTGATCCATTACCAATATAAAAATATTGATATAGCAGCTTTAATTTAGAAACATCAGGCATTGCTTTAATATATAACATGTGGCGCTGCTCCATCAGACGTGACGTGAACGGGGGCGTTGATTTGATTCTGTTGAGCCATAAGATTTTTGTGGGATGGCTCGCACTCAGATGAGGTTTAAATTCCAGGTCACACACACCTGTTATAAATGCCTGAATATGAAGTTATTTCTGGTGTGGTAACTTAAATCTTTCTGGTTGCATAAAGTCACCGCCCTTTCCTGATCTTTATTTTACTTTCCAGTGCCACCTCAAGGTCGGCGGTTTCTCTCAGATGTGTAGTTTAACTTAAGTTCAGGGACTTTTACAGAAATGAACTGGGCCACACAAATAAACAATTTGCTTCCAGTTGGACTTGAGGTGACACATTTACCTGTCACCATTCTCCTCCTGACATGATCTGAACGAGGAATTTCGTGGGATGTCGTCCAGAGCGAGTATATTCAGGGAGTGTTGTGACACGTACAAAGGGCAGTGATGGCATGGCTGGCATGCTTCGGTGGATTTCATGAGCGTCAGCTGCTGATGGCATCAGATGGTGTAATAACAGGACGGAGGTCAATCCTCGCAGTGGTCTACTGGGACACAAGATGGGTGGAGGGGAGTCTGTCAGCCTGTTGGTGTACATCTGTTGCAAATTTAAAAAAAAAAATGTTTGTGGGATTATATCATAAGGCACTTTTAACATATATATATATATATATATATATATAGGTGAAGAATTATGCTTTTATTAGATATCCAGCAGGAGAGACATGATGAGACAAAAAAGATCTCACATTAAAGGGTCAGTTCACCCAAATTATTACTTTTGATCAAAGAAATCTGTCTGGATTATCCAGAGTAACTGGATTTACTAATGTAAAATTTCCACTAAAAACAACATTTAATTTATCTGTATTGTATCATGGTAGAGTCAGAATATCTCAGAGACACATAAATAGATCATCATTAATCCTGAGGGAACGTCAATTAACCAACATTATATGTTAATAACAGCAGAGCTCAGAGAGGAGGCATGCAAAAGTATAAAACCAAAAATATGTACAAAGACATATATACTAAGAGCGAGCAAATAGGTAGAAATGTCCATCCGAGTAACATTGTGAGATAGAGAGCAGGTGAAAAAGTCTCAGAGACGGATTATTCAAAGATAAATAGATAAATGCCATTTAGATTTCATTTCAGCAACATGGCTTTTCTGTATTTCCATGAGAGCAGAAAACCTCAGAGCCAATAAGAAACTACACTATGAAATATTTTCAAAAAGAACAGCGCATGGTTTTAATGCACTGAGGCATAATGAGCCTGAATTGTCATATGTTATGTTAACACTGATGTCATTAAAATGTCTCCTGTCCTGTAAAGAAACAAACAATAAATCACATGTAAGAAATGATATGCTTTTTAAATTCGGTTTAATTACATCACATTGTGACTTCATGCATCGTTTACATGGATTACGGTGATATGTGCAAGCTGAAAACTGAATCCCATTTATGAAACATAAAATCCCATCCATGCTAAATGAGGCCAATGCCATTTAAGTGTGGCTGACGTGTAGGATTTATTTCACTGTCCGTTCGGAGCGCAGACAAACATCCACTCAAGCTTCCCTTGAAAACGACTTCCTGCACAAAAACAAACACTCTCTCCACACTGAAGCAGGCAGAGAACAGAGGGGGGAGGGGCGAAGAGAGGATGATGTCACCCCTGTAGACGGCTAAGCCCAGGCTTGAGATAATGGTGACATTTCAGGGAAGGTGATGTCATTCTTCCACTGCTACCTCCCCTCCTCCCTTTCTTCTCTCCTACTGTCCTCCCCTTCCTCCCTCCCTCCTCTCCTCTCCTCATCACAGTGCAGGTGGCCGGCCAGGCTCTTTGAATCGCAGCAGAATTAGCTTTTGAATAGGCTCTGAGCATGCAGGCAAAGTGAACCCAGCCCCTTTGTAGCCGGGCTCATAGCTGTGATGTGTGAGACTCCTCCTAAAGTGTGTGTGGGTGTGATGTGGGTGTCATGTATTTGTATGTGGGTGGTATGTGTTTTAATGTGTGGGTGTCTGCGTTTGGATATGGCTTTGATTTCTTTCGCCACTGTTTATTTTTTTCAAAGCGTGTGCGTTCATCACTTTACATGTGCCGGCATGTGTACGACCTGCATGTCTATGTCGCCCGTGTGCATGCATGTGTATGTAGATGGGATTTCTGCCCTGTATCCCGGTCGCCCACTGAGACCAATCAAGCAGAGCGCTGCCAGGCTGCAGGGCTGGTTGGCACAGAGCTCCCTCACCCTGAGGGTCTGCTCATTTAAGGGTTCCCTGACTTCACACAAACCCTATTTCTCTCCAGAAACATATTATATTATGTCTTATAGTCAGCGGTTAGGACTCAAGTGTTTCCATCCATTCCTTTGCTTCATGCTGGCTGTGAAAATGTGAATGCTCTTGGGTAGTTTGACTAATGTGCAAAACCACAATACTCCCTCAATGGATACAACTTGTGTACAGTATACAAGGAGGCAGCTTTACTTTGCAGAAAGTTTAATCCCAAGATTTACCGTGCATTTGCATATTATGGAGATTTAGTTTAACCTACTTCAGCACACTGGGCTGATTGCCACAGATAGTGATGCTTCAAAGCCTGAAGGCTGTTGTACCTCTAGTTTCACCGCTGAGCTCGAGGCTGCTCACCGGCAGTATTTTTATCCCTGAAAACTCACCACTAGTGCACTGCACTTTCACTCTGCCAAGTTCTGCTACACCGTCTTTCTTCCCCTGTCGAGAGGACTCAAAGCAGCGTGTGTGAGCTGTAAACAAGTTCCCACCCCCCACCCACACTACCACACACACACACACACACTCAGGCTGTATCTGGGCAAAAAGAGCTTTCTGAAACCATAAGCATCTGTCTTATCATATGATTGCTTTTCGTATGTCACACACTTGAATCACGGGGAGCAGAAGGCTTCCCTTCACACCTAGAGGAAGTCGACCAGAAAGCAGAGCACATGTTACAACCGTAGAAAGAACAACTGTCCACGAATGTGTGCAGAATACGAACATGAGCAATAATAACAAGACGGCGGCGGAAATGTAACACATGGCGCTCTGTTATTCACTCCTCACAACGCACAAACTGTGGCTGTGAAAATTCAGGATGTGGCAATGGTTGCTGGTTTTTAATCCTGCAGCTGCTATTCCTTTTTCATAATGTAAAACTGGACAATGCACATTCGACACAGCACCTTTATTAATGTGACAATAAACAGTTGACGGAATATCATGGGAATATGAACATATATATGAATATAGGACAAGATAATCCTTTATTTGTCCCACAAATTTATGTTGTTACAGCAGCAACGTGGATAATGCAACATTGCAAGAAGAGTCGATATAAGATTAAACAATAAGAAGCTGTGACAGAGTTAAAAAAAAATAGAAAAATATGTCAATAAAGGTAAATAAACAGTACAGTCAAATATAGATAAGTAAAAAAAAGTGTCTAAATGAGCAACAGAACAGAACAGATGAATAACTGAGTCAGCAAATATACAAAATAAGAGAACAAAATTAACCAGCTGGTGTAATAAGATTAGAGAAGTGTTGCACGTTGAAGAGTGAAGCTGTAAATGTGTTTTAAAGAGAAAGTGTTGTGAAATAGAATAAAATCATGTGACATAACACTGGTGATATGAGCTGGAGGATGATCTTTCTCTACAGCAGACATATTTTCAAAGAGTTTTTAATGGATACATGCGAGGTGTCAAAGAGCTCGAGTGTGCTTGGTTAAATCAAGTTTGGCAAATCAAACACGCCCACTCTCACGTGTTTGACCTGGTTTGAAGATTTCTCGCCACCATAGAGAGAGCTGCACCTGCACAAAGCACGGGATAAAAGTAAATTACCAAAGCTGTGCCGTGTGATGTTTACATGCCAGCTAGTCGTGTCGACTGAGCTTTCCATCTTCAGGATTCCCAGCAGGAAAAAAAGGTGAAAATATTTACTGTAACTGAGTGAAAGGAAGCTGATTTTTCCACATGTTGACAGAATGGAAAGGTTAAAACCATTCATCATGAAGAGCTGTGAGCACGGAAGAGGTTGCGAATATGCGTGCCACATGGTTTTTATATCATGAGAACTGTACTTTTTTCAATCCTGCAATGCAAAGTTAAGTTGATATACATCATTTTCAGTTGGATTGCCTCATCTGATGTGTAAAAATTGCATTGGCGTCCTGGCGACAGGACGGAGCATCAATTATTGAAACTGTAATATACTGCATGTGCTCTTGAGGTATGGATGGTAAAAGATTCATGTCTTGGTGACTTTTGACGTATCCAGATGTACATTTCATGGGACCTGAACGTCATCTGTCACACGAACGCAGCCTCACTTTTGACTGTCAATATGGAGGAAATGAAAGAGATGCTCCATGTGATGGAAAGTTGTTTCAATTTGCCAAAACAACAAACAGGTGCACTTGCACATGAATTACCACGCGGCCCCTGTTTGTTAAACACACGCTCAGATATAATGACAGATGGCTTTCTCCATCCAGGAACATTCATCTGTGATACAGTGGTAATCATGAGCCGAGGCTCCCCCAGGACGCCGTGCTGTCAGGCTGATGGACTCATTAGACACGCATCACTGTCTGTACAGGAGTGGGCCTGTTTCTGTCACCCCTGGGCTGTTTGTGAAACACCTCCTCACTGGATGGAGAGTAGGAACACTAATTAAGGCACCTGAGGTGTCACTGCAGTAATACTAAATGCTCTCAGGTTTCCCTTGTTTAGTTCCTCATTATTAAGGTGCAGCGCAGGTACAGAGCTGTTGGGGAAACTTTTAGGGAACAGACACAAAACGCTCTCTTATAACTATGGGCTTTATTTGTGATTATTTAATCATTTATTAACAGTTTTCAACAGATTTTGGTATAGGAAAAGCCCCTCCTCTTTCATCGATCATTTAATTCATCTTGATGCCCTATTAGAAAGTAATAAACAACTTTTCTTGTTAACGTTACTAAGAAAGTGAGGTGACAAAGGACCCAGGAGTTTCTCACCACTTTAATATGGCATCTGGCCTGCAGCTGCACATTTTATACTGTCAATACATAAATTAAATGGTATTAAATAAGATTATGGTTGAGTTCCTTTGCAGCTTTTTAAGCAGTCAGATAAGGGGTTTATTGATGAAGACAGAAGAGATAAAATACATAAAAGAGATATACATGAAAAAAATACAAAATATAAAATACATAAAAGAGATAAAAAAAAAAGAGATAAAATACAAATAAAGCTTGATTTAATAGATATATTACAACCTGGCAACCCAAACATTTTACAATCAGCCTGTCATTGCCACAGCGGCTGTCGTTTAGGTTTAGAGTATTTTTTAATTCGGCTTACTTCAAGAAACTGTCTCATGCATAACCCATGTAAAATCACAATGTGCTCTGCCAACAATGAGGCTGTTTCCACCTGTTTCAGGTCTTTATGCTGTGCTAACAGGTTGCTTGTATTAATCCTCTCTCTCTCTCTATTTATTTATATATATATATATATATATATATATATATATATATATATATATATATATATAGATATATATATATTCTTACTCTGACACTTAGCTGTAGCAGTTAAAATTGAATGAGAGTCTTGATGAGTCCCATCAGTTTAATAAAGTGTAAAACTAACCAGGTTGCCCAGTCAGCATATTTCCAGGCTGTCGTCACACTCATTCCTGAGGTGGATTTCCCCTGATTAGGCTGACAAAACGCATCAGGAGGTTGTGGTGCATTAGTTTAGGCCCCTCTCATCTCTGATGCTCATTGTTGGCCATCTGGGCCATGGACTTTCCTGTGAACCCCCCTGATATTTGCACACACACACACACACACACACGATGTTTATGAAGTGCAGGTGGCTCCTGAGGGGTCACAGAGGCCCCAGAGGGACACCACAGATGAGCTGCTTATGGCATGACATCACTTAATCCTGACGTGTCGACGCCTCGGTCACCACAGGAGCGGCGGCTGAGTGGGAGGTGATCCTGATGTCATTGTTTGCCTCCTCTGCTGCCTTTCAGTGCCGTCCACCCGCCTAAAAGAGGGGCCAATGTTTTTGCTGCTATTCCTGTCCACCTGCATGCCTCTCCCATGACTTTCTACTGAGCAAACACTCACTTCCTTTGCTAAATCAGGAGGAGAACTTCAAAGCAATTGCTCTAAAAAAATCCCACCATGAGAACATGTATGGTTTTTCAGGAAAAAGGAGTCAGCTTGTGGACGTTGTGGATGACTTTTATGTCAGGTGAAGTCCACTTCTGGGAATGTAGCTGTGGGACTAAAATGTAAAACCTATACTAAAAATAATGCCACTGGATCACTTTGAAATTTTATTCAAGAAATGAGATGGATTCTGAATGAAAGTCTATTTTGGGTTTGCTAAAGAACACAAGGAGAGCTGAGCTGTTGGTTAAAGACATCAGATATGAAAATAGAATGTATATAGAAATAATGGTAGTTTATGTTTATGTCAATATGAGTGACATAAACATAGGAAAAGAGTGTTTAAATTGTCTGGTTTGTCCATTTTTTTGCAGATTTGTGAAAACTAAATGAGCTCTGAGTTTGTAATCTCATCCTGTGCTGGAGGGGACAGTCACACAAAGAAGGTCAAAGGTCATATGATGCATGTGACCTCAAGGCTCCAAATCCTCCTTCCTTAAGTCATGGACTTAATGGAGGCAGCAAAGGAGGATAAATGACTTGCACAACCTTATATTCGGTCAAATTTTCATGATGAGCTTGTTATTGCAGCGGTGACCCATGTTTGCTTAATTTCACTGGTTTTACCATGAAAAAGCTCAGTATCATCAGGCATCATCTGGATGGCTCCACGGCAAGAAGCAAGCCTCAGCTTGGCGTAAAGGACACTGTAATTAAGCGATGGTGTCATCCGTAACATAACCCTTTTCATGGCTTGTTTACCCGACTCCTTTTGATCCCACACCAGTTGTGCTACCAGACGTGGCGGTGGCGCTGGTAGGGAGGGGTGGGGCACACGCTCATTCAGAGAGACTCAGCAGACAAACAATGAACAAAATCATTCAAGGAACAGTATGCGAAATGAGCCGTGAAGGTTGCTGCTGAAACCAAGCGACTATAATGCTTGTTTTTTTTCAGCGTTTTTGTGCCGTGTGGCATGAAGCGGCTTGATGCGGATGGTGATTTTAAAAGCCATTGCTTTGGTGTTATTTTTTATGACATGCATGGAATGTATTCATGACATCCAATCTAATGTTGTTATGTCTGTACAGCTCAGACATGCATGAGCGCTGAATGCATCTGTTACATGGCACTTTTCTTCAGATGCAGGAACATGCTGTGAAATTCATCTTTAGCACAGATAGAAAGACAGCCCAACGCTTCACACACTCTGTCACACTGCATCTTTACTTTTGCACAATGTGTGCTGTAAAAACTGCTGGGTTTTGTATCATTTTAATCTTAATACTGACTCTGAGGCACAGAAAAAGTCCCCAAAACTCCTTTTTTTGACGCAACCACACACAGGAAATGAGGTCATCCTCTGTCGAGTCACTTTGCCAGCTACTGGACACATGACATCATTGTGGGTTTGGATACGCTTGGCTCCCCCGCAGTGTGTGTTTGAGATAATTAGGTCTTAGTGATGTCATAAGGTCATATACAAACCAAAATATGCTTCAATATATATCATTACTTTAATTTATTCTATATTAGGACACAATTACTGTTTATTTTATTCCCTGTATCTCAATGGGAAATGTCTGTGAAACATTCACAGGCAACGAGCCTGTCTTATTTCCCCCGGATTTGTTTCATATTGTCCTTGTTATCTTTTGTCTGCGAAAAAGAAACTTTAAATTCTTCATCTCAGTTTTTGCTGCGGAGACGGCTCTACAGCACCTATCTCCCAGTCATGGTGTGAAATATATTTCCAGAGCGGCTCACTGTGTCCTTAACATACCCAGATCTCTGCTTCCATTCCTTCACTGCTAAAAAGCAGAGGCAGTCATGCTGACAGTCGCCTCTCTTCAAAGCCTCTTTAATGGCACGTCAATTCCTGCTTCCCCTGGGACGGTGACTGAGGGAAGATGAGGAGGCTGACTGTGACTGCCGGCTATGGAGGACCAGCCAGCTGCAGCTCATATCCACTATGCCAGAATCCACTCATCCTCTCTCAACAGGCAGAGACATATTCGCCTTTCTGAACTCCTGAATTTAAAGCATAGCTGTTAGCTGTCACCATGCTGTCTAAGTGAATGTGAACACTCCTGGATGAAGATCGTTTGATCCGCACCAAAATGCTCTGGGCACAAGACAATGTCTCCAGCCATTACTGCTAGTTAGGTGCCTATCTGGTGTATTCTATTATTAACTAGACTGAGGGGAAATCTCTTACAATTAAAATAAAATATCTGCCGTGGAAACATCATCATAAATATTTGATGTCATTTCTTGAAAAGACAGGTTCAGCTCGTGGAATCATTATAGTTTCTGCTCAAGCTTTCAACACAAGTGATGGTTAGCTTTTATTAATGTGTATCCCTCCATGTATCTCAAATATGACATGACCTGAGGTGAACATATTCTTAGCAAGACTAGCGTGTACTACTTTGGTCCAGAGTGAAATATCTGCTCTTTAAATCATGTCCTGTGCACTCCTTTGAGAAGAACATCATAAACCAAGGGAAAGATGTATATTTTTTTGATTCAAGATGGCTACTTTTCAAATTAATTAACTGAAACACCTTTAACTACATCTACAGACAAACTTGTTCTTAGCCAAATATAGTTTCTGCCTCAACATGAGCGCTTTCCTTGTCCTCATCCTGCCTTAGATTTTTAGACCAAATATTTGCAAAACTAATTAGCCTCAGTTGTACTTTGTGTTTGGTGCTGATTAGTAAATGTCAGCATGCTATCACTCTGAACTAAGATGGTGTAACAAAGGCTTTTGCAACAAAGACTTTTGTTGCTCATAAATCAAAACAATAGAAGGATTTTGAAGGATTTGATGTTGGATCTAGATTGTGTATTACACTAGCCTTGTTATTTTGAGCATGCATGCATTAAAGCACTGCTATGTCTGCTTACAGAGACACTAACATGGCTGTAGTCGACCCCTGGTCTAGTTAACGCGTTGGGAAAATCTTTGTCAAAGCAATATTTGGAGTGCGGTGTGGCCGATCCTCCCACACACACAGTGAATTCACAAACAGCCCATTAATTCCACTGACTGTGAGCTGCAGGAATGTGCTGGTCGTCTAAAGCAGGTGGTCCTGGCCACAGGTGTGTTTGTCAACCTGAAATGGAGCCACATCTGTGGAGACAGTCCAAGGCTACCAATAGCATCCTGGCACACACACTGCTAACATCTGGCACCCATGTGCTGCATGCAGCGGTGACAGAAAGCTGCGTAAGGCTCAGTCAATCACCCAAAAAGCAAAGCCCCTGGGAAAAGAGGAAGGACGCCAGAGACAGTAAAGACAGTAAAATTAATTTGCAGCTCAGTCATGCAGCCTCCTTCTCTCTAAAATTGACCGGAAAATAGAATTTTGGAGCATAAAATTCCTCCCTCATAACTGGATCATTTCTTAACACAAATTCCAGCAAAGCCTCTGCTGAGGGCTACAAAACTGCATTCATTCTAACATTTGAGGTGTGAAGCATGGTGGGTGTTAGTTTAAATGCTTTGCACCACCACTCTACTGTGCACCGACTGAGATATTGGATAATGGCTGTCTAATTAAGACAATCTCAAAATTATTCAAAGCATGCCTGGGACTGACTTGGTTACAGTATTAGTGTCTGCCTTCCTTTCCCAGATATGCTCCAGCTCTTTATTTTCAGGAAGACGGTGGAAATCAAGGCTCACGCTGCGTGCCTGCTTGGCTCGCTCAAGTGCCACCGCTTTAATGTGAGGAGCGCTTGCGACTGACGAAACGGGCAAAGCCTGTCCTCTGATCTTCAGAGGCGCCGGTAGATCAGAGGGCGGCTGTCACACCTCCAGGCAATCTACAGCAGCACAGTGGAGATCCTTCAGAGCTGCTGACCCCCCTGAGATGCACCGGGGGCTGCCCAGGAAGCTGCACAAGTGTGAGAGGTTTCAAAGAAAGGAGCAGCTGCTCAATTGATTTTGGTTGCTGTCTCTCTAAACCATGTCAGAGAGGTGATGTTGTGGAATTCTTTCATGTCTGCTAATCCAAGACGGGATAATTGATTTGGTAGATAAATGATTTTTGGGAAAGTTGCTATGTAGGTCAGAGCTGAATAAATAAACGAGAAGCAATTACAGCGACTAAGTTCACAACATTTGTATAATTTAAAATTCTCTTCTCACGAGGAGTACATCTGGTTTTTAATTATACCGCAATAACAAGCATGCAGCTGGTGTGTCAAAGTGATAATAATAAGCAGCATTTGGAAGATTTATAGCTGAGCACTATGGAGTTCTTTTAGTATGAATGAATATTGCATATGTTAATCCTTTCCCTGGCATTTCCCGCTAAAGTAATTATTTGCATGACAATACTGTATCCCGTTGAATCCAAACTGAGAGAAAGTGTGTGTCAGGAAGAAGGGGAATTTTCTGTCTTTTCACAGACCTGTCGAGCATCTTTCATTTTCCCTGCTCTTTCTGCCAGTCCTTTCCGGCGACGGTGATGTGCCTGAAATGCTAAAGGCACACTGTTTTCACGGAGACAATACCTCTATGCTTTATTTCCTGAAATTATTCCTCCTGGCTGTGAAGCCCAGGCTTGCTGCTCTGTTGTATCCAATTAGCTTCACACAGACAGCAGAGGCGATCCTCTACAGGCCAAACAAACACAAAATAAGGTTGTACAGGTCATTTCACGGATGAGCACAGTGTACGGATGATCCCCCCCCAGAAACCCAATGATATGCAAATCCCCATAGCTTGGAGGGATGACGTAATGCAAAACATAAAATCGTCAAAATCACGACGGCTTCTGAGAAGTGCCGAGACTGGTGAAAGATGGAGACATGTATTGAAAGGGAGGATTTACGGGGCCCCTAAAATGTAATTTTAAATTAGGTGAGTCATCGGATGCTCTAGGCCGTCTGGAAAGGCCCTCAAGGGTTGTTTGTCTTGAAGTCATCCCCTCTGACATTAATGAGGCCTCGGCAAAGAGAGGAACGAAGATCGGCGACCTTTAACACGTTAGATAAGGGTCTGTGCAGAAAATAAAAGAGTTCAGTGCTGACCCCAGCGAGGTCTGCAAAATGTCGTGCTGTGCTGACAGTTCACATTTCTTCAACTTTGAAGATCAGACCTTCACGTCTGATTAGTTTTATGATCGAGGGCTCGCTAGGGTTCTTTTAATCTCAGCTGTACACACCATGTAGACCAAGCTCAGGTCCCATGAGCTAGTATTCATCTTGACAATAAGTATATGGTGGAAACTCACATCTAAGATTGTACAAAAGTGCATTGTCCTATGAGAAATCCTCCTGTGAAGACTGCTAAATGCAGTGTGATCTTTATCTCGTAATTCCTCAGGCTACCAGGCACACAGGGAACTAATAACAATTCATTTGGGGAACAAAGTCAGCTTCCATGATATGAAACAGAGCATGCATACTGACTGAAATGCATATATGCACACCTGTACACACACACACACACACATTGCAGAGAGCTAACAACAAAGAGTGGAAATCCATTTTTTATCAGGGGACTGTCACCAATGTTCACTGAGTTAATATAAGAAGTAGATCATGGAGAATGAAATGTAGTCATTTAGCTTAGCTTAGCTTAGCTTAGCACAAAGACTGGAATCAGGGAGAAATGCTAGCCCCTGAAGCACAACACGTCACACTGTGCTTGTTTAATTCATACAAGTGTAAAAATGACACACTATGTGCCAAACTATTTCTTGGCCCGGGAGTGGTAACATCCTGGAGTCACAGTGAGGTTGCCAGGCAACGTCCAGGGAGGAGACATTAATAAACATACTAAAGTGTTAATTAATGAGCTTCAGAGGTGTTTCATCCAAGACAGCTAATAAGTATATTTCCAAAAATATGGAACGAGTCTTGAAGTACCCCAGCTCAAAAAGAAAGCAAACAAAGCTGTTGCATTGCATCGTTCGTACGAATTTGAACTGTTCCTGTTCACTCGGCCCAAACCGTCAATGAAGCGATTGTACAGATGTTAGCTGTGAGCTAGCTAACAACACATGCATCAGTAGCATTGGTGTGTTTGTGTTCAGCTCCTGCAGCCTCTCACTGATCTCACATGAACACCTGCAATCTCAAGGTAGGTTTATTGCAGCAGGGCTGCATCGATGCATCAAACAAACAGCTCACACCACCTCTAACTGGAGAAACATCTTTTGGCAGCAGTTTTATTCGATCTGATATCACCAAGTAATTAACACTCCTGGACAAACTAACACAATAGTTCTGGACCACTTACCCTAAACCTTACCCTATCTATAAAAACTATGACATTTGTCCAGGACTGTTAAATACTTGGTGATATCAGATCATCCATTTTATTTGACCCATGCATACATCTTCTGCATCACATGCCTGTGTCATAAAATGAAAAACATACTTCCCTGTCGGTTAAATACAGTATAAACTGCTGCACCACTGGTAAAGAGCTTGAAAGCAGTTATTAGCTCCATATCACAAATTAAAATGAAACATTCGCCTCTGAATAAATAACAACAGTGCAGCGTTTATTGTTGAAAGAGAAAAATAAATTCCCTAATATAGATTCAGTTTATCTTCCAAGTCGAGTAAACTAATTTGTTAGGGAGCTACAAGCAAATTCTGTGTTGCATGGTAATGTTGTTTTTACTAATCATAGCGGTATAATGTTCCTGCCTGGGTGAGTTTTCGCCTGCAGTTATGTTAAATTAGGCGGTATGCATGGCATGCTCAATTCGCAGAATTATTTGAGTCCTTCTCTCCCCTGACTCATTAACTATTCAATGTGAACCCCTGATCCTGCAGGGTATTGACATTAATTCCCCACACTGCTGGAGCAAGCATTTTGAAAAAGACTCTGTGAACCCTCGCCCAGGCTGCCTGCAAAGGCAAAGTTTTCCAAAACAAACTAACCATTTTCTCATTTGTGTCTTGCAACCTGCCCGGAGAACAGCCCCATCAAACGTTGCATTATTAAGTGAAAAGCTAATTATGCCTTTCACTGGCTCGTGTCCATTAAGCAACACAATAACAAGCTCATCAACGGCGAGAGCACTCGTGTTGTTTAACAAGTTGTTGATCACAGTCTTTAATCCCACGCTGACATGAGGTGGACTTGTTACTAGGATCTTGCTCTGCTCCTGTCTGTCTGAACCAATCCCTCTCCAGCAGCAGTCTTTGCCTTGACCTTGGGCCAGTGGATTTCCTTGAGGGCAGGGCGGCCACTGTAAAAGTTCAGCCCGAGCGGCTCAGGGTGGAGGAAACCAGAGGAGCTAGTGCTGAGGCAGGCAGAGAAATGTATGAATGACTGCAGAGAGGAGAGCCACCAGCCAATCAGAACAAAGAGGAAACCCACGAGCCAATCACAGAAAGCTTTCGTTCTCTCCCTCCAGCGTCTGCCTGACTTCTTCTCCTGACTGTTACCAGGTCACAGCGCCTCTGAATAATCTGTTTCATTGGGTCAGTGTGCCTCTCACAACGAGCCTGACTGGCTGGTCGAGCATACACGGTTGCTAGGGAGCTCGGCCAATCAGAGCAAGGCGGAAGTCTCCCCCCCCACACATCGGTTCCTAGGCAGGTTTTCACGTGCTGTAGATGTTTTGGCGGGAGAGTGAGCGAGCAGCAACGGGAGGGGCGGCTGCAGGGTGAAGTGGAGCATGTGATCGTGGGTGTGCATGTGTGTGCGTGTGTGCACGAGTTGAGGCGTGCACGTCATTCGCCCTGCCTCTTGCTTTCTGATGCAACATCGAACTGTGTCTCCTGGGCTACTAGGGGACCTTGTTATGTTTTTTTTTTTTTTCTTCCTGTCCTCGCAGGAAACGAGAACCAATTGCTGTGCTGTTGCCATCGGAGCGGGGAGGTTTGTTTTCCCTCCACTTTCATCCCTGGTACCTCCCCATCGACAGTTACCGTAGAAACAAGAGCAACTCCAACTCTATTTCCATCCATGTCTCCTTCCTTCAATGATTTATCGTTGCTTTCTTTTTTTAATCCACCGAACAGCGCCTACCTACCAACACTTTAGCAGCCAATGAAGTATTTAGAAAATTGTGTGACATCTCTGAAGAGGAGCTGTATATAAGCAGAGATGAAGAGCTGCACAGACGCATGCTGGGGTACATCTTGTACAGTGCCACCTGAACTTTTGAGCTCTGTCAGAGCTGAAGACATGTTAAGACTGCAAGGTAACAAGATTAAATGTCTGTGTTTCGAAGAATTGCTTGGTCTCCCCAACCCTGAAAACAAACTCAGACATATCATTCGACATGTTATCCCCCCACCCCCCTTAGAAACTCTCTTGGGGGGGACAGATCTGACATCCCAAAATCCCATTAATGCCACTTGAGTGCACAAGGAGTTACAAGACTTGAACTGGAGAGTGGACGTCTGACCTTCGTGTATCCACTTTATTCTCCCTCAAAACACAACAAGGAAAGGATGAGCGAAACTCAAAATGACTCACTTAGCTTATTATTCAAAATAGATACAAATGCAACCAGGATTTGTGTTTTTATATCTTCTTGTTACAGGATAATTATAACTTTTGGTCATTGTTCCCATTGGCATGACTAATAATGCACTCATCAAGTTAAATACTGAGATCTGGAAAGATGGTGACTTTGCATTTAAAGTTACTCCAGCCTTGCAGCACAGTGGACGATAATCACAGGGTGTGGTTTCATACAATACGGATGTAATGGCTTTAAAGAAAGGAAGGAAAACCCCAGATATATACAGTAAATTCTGATTACAAAACAACATTTGCATGTGTGATTAATTTGCCCAACAGATTGCTGTGCTCATCGTCTCAGTATTTACACTGATCAACAAAGGGATGTCATGAGACGTTGAAAGGGAAAGAAAACACCCAAATTGGCCAAATTTGAGCTACAGTTTTATTGAATTGTCCTTTAAATTCCCATAGTTTCATGCTTTTGCATTTCTGCAGAGGTCATTTCACAGGATTGTTGTCCAAGATCACTTTGTCACTGCTAATTCAAAAAAAACGTCACTTGAAGACCCATGGGAGTGCCGGCGCACCATTTGCATACTGACTTTCAAATGCTGGTAGAATTGCAACCACATGAGATAGAGCAAGAATTATTTTTGCATATAAAAAGCAGAGGAGTTCCACTTACATATCATGCATTCAACATGTCCTAGAGCGCTGTTTACAGAAAGACAACAACAGTAAAATCCATAAGACGGTTCTTCACAGCACTTCCAATGTTGGAATTAACAGCATCACGTTGAAATATACAGTATGTCAGCATGTAACACATGATTTTCTGTCAGCTATTTTATGTTTAGCTGTTGTTTATTGCACTTTTATGGATGATCTTATATCAACATATCTAGCTCATAAGTATCTGGCACACTTAGAGATCTGATTGTACTATTGTAAATGTTTTTTTTATGTACATGCATAAATTATCACTCTAGCTGACTTCTTCTATGATAGGCCATGAAGGGTTAATGACTAATCCAACCTGAAAGCTTGTTTAGAGCAGAAATGATGAATGTCTAATTCATAAGACGGAGTCGTGAATCACTTCTGATAATGTGTTGTATGAGTGTTGAATTGTCTCTAACACCAAACAAGTATGGTTGACTCAATGATTTGTGCTGCATTTGTATGTTTATTTATAATATAATCCATCCAATAATTGACATGAGTACAATCTCGCTTTCAGCTAAGTCTCAATAATGGGTATAGCTTGTAACAATGTGACAACAACACCAGTGCAAGGACACCTGCAAATTGGATCTGGGGAGTGTTTTGGATGTTGCACAGGTGTCATCAGGCTGCCAGTCTGTCTGACAAATGGTTTGTTTACTGCCTGAGCTGCTGCTGCTCAGTAATCATTAAGCATTCATTTACTTCAACTTGCCATCGCAGCTGGAGGCATGTGAAGACAAACTGAAAGATACAGTGCAACAAATTTATTTCCGTACACCTCATCCAAAACATGCCCAGCACTACTTCATGGCATTAAAGTGGTGTCAGACTACACATAATGGTAAGGGTTTCCCTCGGGTGCTTCTGGGCTTCAAATGTGTTACCTTTGGATGAACTCTGGGGGAGCCGTGTTGATTGGCTGAGCCCCAGCTGTACCTGTGGTTAAAATCAAGAGGTGTTGACAGAATAGACAGGAGGAGGAGGAGGAGGGGATGGAGGCGGACAGAGGTTTCCAATAACCTGTGAAAACTTGGCATCGCTGTCACGTAATTTCACAAGCAATTTATGTGAAAAGCAGCCACCGAAAAACAGGGATTTAGGTGGATAATTAAACGGAAAGGGGATCAAAACCATAAAATTGTGACGTGTGAAAGTGCACAGAGTACAAGCACAAACACTGATGGAGTAGTTTGGGTGTGGAACGGATTGAAGATTGAAGACAAAGCGTCTGGACGTCAGGCGCCATTAGGGAAAGAGACACAAAGCAAATTGTATCATTATGCAGTGAACTTTGAAATATTTCAACATCCAGAGCCTTATCACCTCTGCTGGCAGCACGTAGTCAGAAATAACTCACTGAGGATAATTTTTGACTGCCTCGCTGGGGAAAATTGCTCGAGTAAAAATGGGCTGGGACACGTTGTCTGCCACTGCACCTGACACATTAGAGGTACTGGAAGTTTCAGTTTAGATGACAAGTTCTGAGTTCAGTGCCGACACAAAGGCTGTTTTCTCTCTTCAAAGACGTTGGAAGTAAAAGAATGCAAATGACTTTAAAACAGTGGATGAGATTGCACAACGCGTGACGTTTGTGTTTCTGAATCTCCTGCATTGACAGCGCATCATGTTATGTTCTCTGCCAAAATGGAACGAGCAAAAAAAAAATCTTATTTGCAACACAAATGTGGTTCACAGCTCTGTGTTCAAAGAGACAACACAACTTCACCAAACTACAGTTTAGCTGATGAAAAACAGCAGAATACCGCAGGGTCCATTGACTGTGGGACAACTGAGTGTGATTGAAACGCATTATTCTCATACTGTTGGAGAACAATAATTAGTTATTGATAAAGGGAACTCAGGGGAGAAAAAAAAACAACAAAATGCTTCTGGGCGAATCAATTTTTTTCACTTCTTTGTTTTTCAAATGCAGCATTGCGTGGACTAATTAATTTTTAAGTAATTCTAAACAACAACTGTTGCAAAACTTTTTAAACTTTTTTAATTCGGATGTTTTTTATTCATCTTTTTCTTCTTCAAAAGGAGGTATTTCTTAGTAATTACTCACATAACTCTGCCATGTCCTTCATAAATATCTGAGCAGACAAAATAGTATTTTTTTGCCATCAAAAAAATTAATTACATTGCACATATTTCCTATTTCCTATTTCTCAAGCTGCTGCTGTGAAATACAAATACCAGCTTGAATCCTAGTTCTGTGGTCAAAAATGCAAAATTTATATAAACAGCGAGTCAGTTGGTCTATTTTTCTGTTTTGACTCTATATTTGTAATGCGGCATGCACGCAAATGGGATTTAACACTTATTAGGGTGTGCAGATTAAGCTAAAAACCTGAAACATTGTGTTTGTTCATTCCTGTGCATGGACGTTCAGCAAAAACAAACCCCATCTGATCACTTCTTCCAAATTTTGGGTGGGGTTCCTGTCGCTGCAGGATTGGAGTTGGAGGGGGTTGGTATTGATGGGGGGTTGGGAACCATCAGGCGGCAGCTTAAACGAGGCTGAGCAGGGTTTTTTTTGCTGGTTTGACAGTAAACTGTGCATGGGAATGCTGTCAGAAGTTGAGAGAATCACACCTCACACATTAGCAGCTGTACAATAAAGGAGTGGGACAGTGTGAAAACATAACATCCTGCACAAGCTGCTGACCAGCACGCAAACGCAACAGCATCTGCTTTCATCCAGAAATTGTCTCCTGGGAAAAATCTGACTCACACGATGGATCAAATAGTCTCACTGTTCTTGCCTGGCTGTTTTGCACTCAGTAACCCCTCTTCTTTTTTTACAGAAATGGCTTGATTTCACTCTACTATTTTTTCCTCTCTTCCTCTTTTGAGTGATGCCGTGGGTAGGCGTGACCCCGCCCTGCGATGGGGGTCACCAGCCACGGCAGCTGTTTATTTCACTGTCACAGTGCATCCATCAGACACCATGTTCAACAATGAATGCCCTCAGGGACTGGACTGAAAATGGTTCTGTGCTTATATCAAAGCCTTGTTGTCAAGCCATTATCAAACCAGAATGCATGTTATGTTAGGCCTCTGTTATGTTATGTTATGTTATGTTATGTTATGTTATGTTCAGCAGGGGTCAGGGTTAGGTAATAGAAAATACCACAATGAAGAAAGTACTCTTATTACTTTTCAAAGTCCTGCTTTTGTACATACCAGAAATGAGCTGTACTATCTGCTAAATTAAAGTATCAAAATTAAAAGTGCTGATCGATTTTGATTAATATCTGCACCAATGAAACATTTTACAACACTGTTTCGTATGTAAAACCAAAATCTGCAAAGCTACTTGGCTCACTATAGTTGTAAGATGGGTGTAGCGGAATAAAAAGTAGGATATTTGTCTCTGAAATTAGGTGTAAGTGGGCTATAAGATGGTATAACATTGCAGTACTCATGTAGAGCATGTTTTAACCTGCTAAATAATACCACACTGACTTGCATGTGTGTGACAGTGAATTTGTGAATCTATATTTGTTACCCTGACAGTTATTGGGTGTAGCAGCGGCTCCCAATCAGCTGAGCAGAGCTGAGAGCAGTCACATGTCTGATCTGGGTTTGTGTTTTTCCCCCTCCACGTGTCAGGATACACAGAGCGAAAGGCGGGACCAAAACAAACCACCTGATTGGTCCGCAGCTTGTCACCAGCTTCTGGTCGCGAGAAGGACTGTTCTCTTAAAGGGCCAGGCTCAATATTATTATTTTTTTTCTCCCCATTTCTCAACAACAATACGGCATGAGCTCAACATGTTATGCAGAGACACTAATTCATATATCTGCAGCTTTTGGTAGTTTTATTGCAAATGAACCCATATGGAGAGTAATGGATTGATTTGGTGAAATATGATATCAACCCATTTGCAGTATGTAGCTCAATAAATTTACTACGATATATCCAAATTTAAGGTACTTTGAATGCTTCCAATTGATACTTAATACATTTAATTGAAAGGTGACGTTAGGCTACTACAAATTAAGATGTGTTAATATGAAATACATGGACAAAATCCATAAAATAAAAAAATAATGAATATAGAAAATTGATCTACACAGTAACATTTTAGTCACAAGAAATCACAGTATAACAATCATAGCCTGACATTAAGTGCAATTTTCAATACAATGAGTATTTTTTTTACCACTGTTACTCGACTAAATTTGAAATGAATACTTCCTCCATCAATGACTCTTTGCTGAAATGGAAATCTAAATGTTTTTAAATCAGTAACTGCTCTTAACGTGCTCTCAGTGTTTTACCTGTATGTCAGTGTAGCTGACAAGGGGCGGTGCCCGGTCACCGGGGCGGGCCGCTCTTCACACAGGGAGGGAAAAAAAACAAGCTCGCTCCAACCAGCAAACATGTTTGAGTGGCTGTGATGCGAAGAGGGATACGAGTCGCTTCAACACGGTCCGTAGAAAACAAGGTAACGCCAAGTTGTCAAGATACCACCGACCACAACGGACAGCGCGTTTTCAAGCGGTAAGTTTTTTTAACGGCTGTTCAAAATTTAAAAAGAGACGTCCGGCCATTGCCGCGCCGAGAGCCTCGGGTGTTTGTGGGAGTTTTGTCAACAAATGTGCGGGCATGCCCGGGCAGAGACGGGAGTGAGCGTACCCACCGGACCTTTAGCAAAATGGCATAATGGCAGAGTTTTAGTAAAACATTATAGGTGTATTTATGTGTTAATGACGAAGTGACTGATTCTATCCATCACCGCTCGAGCGTGGATTCTTAACGTCCCGGCTGACGTCGCCCGGTCTTTGGGACAAAACAACCGTTGGTTTGTAGTTTAATTTCTATCTGTCATTACACGACAACATGACAGCTAATTGGCATACTTTAACACCACGCAATAGAAAAAAAATAATTTCACACATTAATGTCATTACCTATAAGCTGAGCGTGTTTGTTGTATAGGGAAGAGTTGTCGGGTGAAGTGGAGGAGAGAGTGTCCGCGGAGGATAATGGGAGCCGTGTTAGTACCGCTGTTATAACACGTTTTAAACCATGCTAGGTTGTTGTAGCTGTTACTCCTTAATTGTTAACCGGGCTAAACTTTAACCTGCAATTCTGAAAGCGATACCAAAAAGCTATCGTCCACGATTTCGGCTGGTTAACACGTGTCAGCGTCCTGTTTCGACAGGTTTGCGGCTGCTGATTGTGTTTACACCGAGTCTCTGCGGTGAGCTGCCCGGGGCTCTGTGCCTCAAATGCGGATAAAGATGCAGCACATCCCCGATGGTCCTCCGGAGCCCACTTAGTGAACGGTTTGAAACGCGTTGATGGAAATATCAATTAGCACCAGTTTCTAGCTAGGGTTTACATCTCAGTGGTGACTTACAATAACAACAACAACAAAATCACCTTTCAAACAACGCATTTAGCTGGATTGAGTGGTTTAACTGTTTTTTTTCAATGCTAATGTAATGGTCATTACAGTATTGGCGGCTGTCAGTAGCACAGTAACAACATCAGTATATGTCTTCCTAGTTACTGTACATGAAGGCAGCGGGATAAATATCAGCAGCTCACCTTGAGTGCACCCCCACCCACAGTGATGCATGGAGGAGAGCCCGGTGCACAGATGGTGCAGCAGAGGGAGCCACTTTCTGCTGCAGCTTTGAGCCTCTGACCAGCTCTGAGGTGGCTGCCAGGCCTCCCTGCTCCCCCAGGCACTGTGTGCACCAATGTGTGTGTGCGTGTGTGTGTGTGTGTGTGATGTCTTTCTGTGTGTCTCCCCTGTCTGTGTTTGTTTTTTTTTATGTCTGACACTATGGTAATGTTGCCAGTCCTCTGTTGACTGCCAGTTGAAATTCAAGACAGGACTTGCATTACCATTGACACACAAGTTCACAGTTGATCTCATTGAAACTTGTGATACAGTTGCAGAGAAGTCCCCTACCACTCACACAGCATGACCTAATGTATGCTTAACTTGCCTGGAGGACAAGTTAATGCAGATTAGGGCTGTTTTTAATTTCTGCAATGCACAACTAATTGATTTCACTATTGAGTGCCTCTGCAGCAATGGAGACCAGAGGGTGATTTGTTTATGAAAAAAAAGAAGCTAATAGTCCAGATTCAGAGACTTGCATTTCACCCTATTATAACGAGGCCTGGATAGTTAGACTATGTTTTTCCACAAAATGTAGTTTCCTCATTTGAGTCCATATCATATGACATCATGCACATGGACACTTTCACAAAGAGACATGTACAACTAGGACTGCCTCCCTCGGTAAACATAATTCCAGTATCCAGTTTCAACTTTTGCATTTGCAAGTCTACCCTGCCCATTTGTTTCCACTCACACAACAAAAGGAGAAGACGAGCACCCTTGACAAAAAGATGAAACACTTGTTCAGATCATGGCATGTGGCCAAGGAGGAAGAGAGTGTGCGTGTTTGCGTTCAGCAGGCTCAGCTGTGAGTGGAGTGAAACTCGTTATCTCCCTCATGAAACGCACATGACGGTCTAGCCAAGACTTTGGTTTCACTGAGGTTTCACTCACAAACCGCCCGCTGCCGCATGTGTGTGTTTATAGACAAGGTGATTGTGCGGTTGAGTGCTAGAGGGGGAACAATAACTACAGGTATTAATGTTGAGCAGTAGAATAGTGCAGGAGGAAGCTAATCTGCTGACTGACTCTGCTCTGTGGCACACCATTCCAGATTAAGGTAGTCCTGAGGAGGGGAATAAAGCCCCTTTTGGCACTCAGTTACAATTTGGCAGTGATGGTTTGGCAAAATCTGTTGCGGGAGGGTGGCAGATTAGGCATAGCATTTTAGCTGCAGATTGGTTACCCCTACAGAGGGTGTTTTCCATATGTTTAGCTCCTGTTACTGCTCATCACTTTATTATTATTACGACACAATCGCTTTAGCTACATCTTGTATGTTTACATTGGCAGATAAATCTATGCCTCTGAGACTATTCATCTCTGCTTGTTTGTTTTCAGTGCCACCTCACACAATGTTAGCCTCTTACTGGGCTAATGACTAATAGTTTATTTTCATTTAATGTAGACAGTGTGAGATGATTTTCTGCCAGAGGGCAACGTTTCCACTGATAACAGATAACAGTTTGGGATCTTGAAGCATCCAAAATACCTGCCAGCTAAATATCATAAACGCAGACACGAGTCACACTCCCACTGATATATTTTAAATTTTAAAACACACACGTGTCATCATGTCATTCTAAAGTTTCCATCTTGTGTCCCCTTCTGTTGTCCAGGGAGTTTACCGCTGAGGCGTCGGATGGATGATGAGGAGGAGGACATGTCACGGCCCATCTCGCAGCTCTGGGGAACGCCCTTTAGGGACGTCAAATACGAAGACCGCACCACACAGATCGCAGCTGGACGGGCCCTCGCCGCCGCCGTCACTGCAGCCATGCCCACATCGCAGAGCCACAACAACAGCAGCAACAGCAGCAGCAGCAGCAGCGTTGACGTCAACACGCTGCCCTGCAGCTTGCACCGGCAGCCTCGCATACCTTTTCACGGTAAGGAGGGGTGAGGTCACGTGAGCCTGCGGAAAATGATGTGGACATCTGGTTTAGCGTGTTGTTCTAGTGCAATCTTACATTATCAGTCATTCTTTTTATCCCTTTATCCTCTCATCAAATACCATTTAAAACCATCAATCTGATTTGAGGAGTGTCAGATAGGATGAGAGCATGAGGCTGATAGTTTCTGTGTTCTTGGGCTATTAAACAAACTGAATTATTACGTCAAAACAGACAAGCTTAGAAATCAGTGTCTCTTGTAGCAGGGAGAACCCCATATCTCATTATTCACTGAGAACTTGAGAAACAATCATTCATGATATGATGACCACATTCCAGCCAGTTTCTTTTTTTGGGATTTGAAATGGGATTTTAATTTGGTGAAAAAAAACAAAAACAGACAACACTTATTTCATACATACACATACCCACACTAATACGACTAATACGCCCATCACTTTTAATCCAATATGGTATTTCCATCTCTAATCAAATCAGTGTGACATCAGCCTAATTGAATTAAACGAACGTTGAAGCAGAATGTTGTTTGTTTGTTGACTCAGTGTGTGAGAGGTTCACATTGTTCTGGGTTTAAAGCCGCCAATACATAAAAAAACACTGACTGTTGTTACCTTGTCATTCATTATAATCTACCCACTAATGGATGTCATGCACTTGGCCCAGTGTCATGTCTTCTTAGAGGTATTATGGTCCTCTGGGAGGCAGAAAAGCAGGACATTCTGCACATTAAAAAATGTGCTTTCTGTTAAAATGGTATGATTGAGCACATGCTAGAGGCGAACTCAGTGACACAACAGAGAGGTAGCAGTTCAAGACTGTGTAATGAGGCATCTGAGTTTTCCACCTACCAACACTCTCCCACTTTCTTGTTTGTGGATGATTCAGTTCGAGTGCCTACCTTGTAATTTGTCCACTTGATAAGATCTGCTGAAACCTGTTTGTGTCTCACAAAGCCATATAGCAGCAGCGTGAAGTAGATTCTGTTTATTTGACTTAGCCGGTCACACAGCTGTGTTTGAGGCCATCATCAGTAATCAAGACACTGAAAACAGCCTGCGAAATGCTTTCTGAGGTTTGTCAATGTCTAGTTCAAAATGAAAAAGGAAAACACAAGTGGTTTTTACTGCTATCAGTCATGTCTATTTTATAGTCATCTTGGCACAGACATTGACAACGGTCTTTTGGTGTTGTAGTGATCCAACAGCAACACAAGTTTTAAGAAGCTTGATGTTTCTCTTTTAGGCAATGCTGGATTACGCTCACATTTCCCCGCTCAGTTTGAGCCCATGGAAGACCGGGGAGAGCGGCAGATTGAGGAGGAGGAGGAGGAGGGCAGAGGGGAGGAAGATGACAGGATGGCGGAGAGGCCTGAGGAGCAGGCAGGGGTGAGCGTTGAGGCGCAGATTGGCCGTAAACTTCGGGAGATCGGAGACAAGTTCCACCAGGATCATGTTGAATTGGTAAGCCTCACTCCCAAGCAGTGAAGTGGATCCCTAAATGACCCAAACACACTTGAAACAGCCAGCTGCAGAGCCTGTGTGCACTTTTAAGCACAACGTGTCAAAGTGTAAACAATACAAACACAAGTGGACTAACATTGCCTCAAAGAAGAAGCAGACATTACATAACTAAACGGTCCATTGGCCTGTTGAACCGAGGCAAGTCAGCAGCATGGAGCCGTGAGTATTAGGGGCTGAGACAAAAAGTTTGTGTTCGCGTGACACATGAACTCTCTGTGTGTGTCAGCTTTGACTTGATTAGAGACACGAGTCAAAGCTACCTTGTTCCAATTTGTGGCTCTCTCTTGGGAAGCATGGGGCAGGACATTTTGCCAGCTGGATTTGCCACAACCCACACTGGATAAAAATAACCCGTGCAGTGATTCAACCACTTTCTTGGCCACACTGAAGGAAAAGAAATCCTAAATTGCTAATACAGCACAATTAAGTGACAGGATACTAAAACTACAAAACTAATATGTATTCAATCAGTGTCACTGTCAGTGTGACATGACACACTTCCTCCCTGTCAATATCTAAATATTGACACTTAGTTTGGCCCTTTGGTCAAGGTCCTGTGTGTGCTGTTAACAACTAAAACAGGACCTCATAGCCAATAGATGCTCTGATGCTGTGTCCTTGGGAATATTTCTTGGTCTATAAAGACAGGATAAAGTACAACAGCGAAATCTACTCCTTCATCTCTTTGAAAGCTCCAGATGGTTTTTTTTTTTTGTTTTTTTAACAAGAGCAGATAACCCTCCCACTTTTGACCACTTCCCTTCATCCCTTCGTCTCTGCTCTGCAATTTAAAAGATAACATTGGATTTTTACCTGTGTCCTTTACCTGAAAGCAAACATCTTTCCACTGAACAAACCTCATGAATCATGAAATGATTTGGGACTAGGTGAAGGCTTTGGAGACAGTGCAGGCAATTGAGCGTGGAGGCACGCTTTCCCGAGGGAATAGTTCAACACACGCCTTGTGCGGTTTGTGATATGTAATTAAAACAAGCATATCAAGAAATAAAAGTCCACATGGGAACATGGCAGGAATTGTGTCACAATCTCACAGATGTTCTACCTCTTTTCTGCTCTCCAAGATTTGGTATCACTGTGTGTTTGAAAACAGGTCCAGGGGGTTTTATCAGTGTTTGCCGAGCATTCTGAGTGAGAGTCCACATAAGTCACGTGACTGTGAACTTAGTTAATAAGTACAAATAAACTGGGAGTGGTGTTGTGTTTCTTATCTGCTGCTAGGACTGTTTTGCCATGGGGAGTGTGGGGGGAGGAGGAGGGACTGTGTATAGACAACAAGGTGTGGTTGATAAGTTTCATAAAGCACTTTACTGTAAAGACAGTAACTGAGAGTGAGAATGAGTAGAAAGTGATCTACGGTGTGACATATTGTGACAAACACTGTACAAAGACTGAGAAAGAGCAGGTGAGATGGACGTGACTGTCAGGATCAGTGAGTGAGCAGCATGTCTGTGTCTGGGTAGACTTGGCCGGCTGTTTAGATGGCGTCTAAAAATAGAGTCTGACTCACGGCTACCCACAATACCTCAGTTGTCCCACTAACTGCCTCAGTGTGTGTCATACTGTGTGTGTGTTTTGTGTGTATAACTCTGTGACAGAAAGATAAGAGAGAAAATATTCTTTTTGTCTACCGTCTGCACTCAAATTGGTTTTCATCCTGCAGATAAACACCAGATAGTGCTGCAGGAGGAATATTCCAAAGGGAGAAGAATCGCACATGAAGCTTTTTGAAATCCAATCACTCCTTTTCTCTATTGTGTCTGCTGCTGTTGTTAGACGTCTTCGCTTGCCTACCCAAGCAGAAGTTGCTGCCGTGTGCTCATGTGTGGGTTTTTTGGTTGTATTTCAGTCTTACACAGCTTTGACTACTTTTTGGCCTCTGTAATGCGAAGGCTGTCAGGGGGAAAACAAAGTTAATCCATTCTAACATTGAGTGAACAATGTCACACGCCATTCTCCACCACTGAATGACAGCAGAAAGTGGTGGCTCACGTGGAACAACACAGGGTGCTGTTTAAATACGTTCAGCGGTTAGAATTAAGGTAATTAAGGGCAATTAGGTTTACATTTAGTGGTGCTGGTTCAATTCAGTTCAGTGTGCCAGATCTGCATCAAATAGCCCGTGGCAGACTCTGATTTTTGGGCCGGTAGAGACCTTGATGCAGAGAGAACGGGTTTGCTTATGCAACAGGCTGCAATATGTGAACGGCTGTTCAGAGAGCCGGTGGGAGCTGTGCAGGATCAGAGATGAGGGGTGGCAGGCTGCAGCAGGAACCCCTTCATCTGTCTGCAGTCCATGAGGGCTGCACAGCCACAATAGGAAATGACAGAGCTGAGAGACGGCAGCTCCATAGGAGAGAGCGGTTTCATTTTCCTTTGGCTTTGTTTTGATAATTATTCATCCGACTTCGAGATTACAAGAGAGCTGTGATGAAATAGGCAGCGTGTTCTCTGAAAGCATTTCACTCTGAGGTTCTTGTTTAGAAGTTATCAGGGCGACTTTTAATAAGTGGGACTGTCTCCCAACGCAATGGAGGAGAATGGAGTGATGTTCTGATGACAGGTTGTTTTGCAGTAGCCATTTTCACCCATTCATCAAACAACACAGTATTTCAGTGAACCCCTGTCTGCAAACGAGAGTCCTGGAGAAAAATCAGAGCACCAGCGCATTCGATACTGTGTGTTTTGCAGGATGTGCATGTAACAGACATGTTAGCTAGACACAAGCTGATGTTGTGGAAACAATCAGTCTACTCAGTGGTAGCTGACAGGGTTTACAACATTGAGATTCAGTTGTGATTTCACAAGCCTCCTCCATGCTAATATACTAACGTGTTTATTTCTGTCTCCTTGCAGTTCATGAGGCATCAGAGACAAAACCTGCCGGCCTGGATGCGCCTTACAATGGCCCTGTTTGGCTTTCTCTTTCCCAGAGAGGCTTTCTTGCCCCGCCTGAGAGGAGAGCAGAGATGAACTTCCTGTTCGCCTTCGCCTCAGCCCTTGTCCCCACCCCCTTCACCACAGGGGCCAAGGGACCAGACTTTTAAGAGATGGCACTGTAAGATGGAACACGGGTTTGGATTTTGTTTTCTAGTTGAATACGAAGACGAGATGAAGAAAACACTGGTCACCGCTGGACGGAGACAGATTACAGTTTTTCTTAATTTTTTTTTTTTTTTTTTTTTTTTTGTCTTTTTTTTTTTTTTCGCCTCTCCAAGAAGAAGCCATTGCGTTTGAAGAGATATTTTCGAAATATTTGTAAGATTACCTATTTTGTACAGTAAACTGCTCTTTTTATTTGGTGTTTCAAGTCTTGAAGGACCTCCATCAGTCCAGGGAATGCCTTATTCTCTCCTGCCACAGTACTTTTGGCATCAAGGAAAACATTTAAAAAAAAAAAAAAAAGAGAGAGAGAGAGAGATTAATTTTAAGATTAGGCCACTTTTTTGGCAACAAACTGTGGACATGGACATTTCTGTGCTGAAGTTACTGACTTAAAACCTTGAGGACTCGAGGCACATTTCTAATTTATTCTCAGACAAACGATAATCCCTGTACTTATCCTTTACTGTTCCACACTGGCTAATTTGAAAATGGTTGTCATGGCGTCGTGGCGCTGCACTGTTGGTCAGATTTGATACGTGTTTTACCAGCTTCCACTGTAGACGTAGGGACATGGAATCAGCCTGTCTCATGCATCAGCCTCTCCATCTCCAGAACCACTCATGTTGTGGCCTAAAGCCCCACTCTCCACTCAGATCCTGTTGATTTAAAGATGACGTATACTTGAATGTAGGTGTACTGAAGATATTTTACTCGAGTAACTTCGATACCTGACATCGTGATTACTCTTTGAATTTGTGATCATGTGTATGTAGGAGTGCGTGCTTACTGTTTCCAAAATCTGCAGTAATTTTTTAAACCAAATAAGCACAAACAGGTCTCCTTTGTGGGCTCATGATCAGGGAACTGGAAAACAATCACACAGCTGAAAATCTTTGGATAAATTTCATCATTTTCTAAAGCTTTCAGTATTTTTTTTCTCCACTGGCTGGATTGACAATCGCAATTTTGCCCTTTGCTGCACTGTGTGGGTCGCCTGTGGGAGAGATGACATTTATCAGCAGTTTTTTGGGGGCGAGCAATATTCAAGCCAGTGGAAGGAAGTTCAAATCTTAGGGATCTGTTGCATTCGCAATCAAACTGACGTTTCCCAAAATACAGCTGAAATCCACCTCTTTACGAACGTCTTTGTTACAGAAACATTTTTGGGTTAAAGTTACAGAGATGCATTTTTATTTTATTTCACTCCAGGTGTAAATGTCTCGAGCACTGATGTAACCCAGATGCACCGACACATGCGTGCATCATCCTTCATTCAAGCGCTTTCTATCACCAGACTGCCAGTGGTGTATTCAGCTTCACTGAGAACGGCTTCTGTACAGTTCAAAGCAACATTTTTTACTAACACTCAGACACAAACATTTATACGCCCTGCTACGTTAGCATTTCGCAAACGACACAGCCACTGTTTTTAAGGTTTATCAAGGAAAAAGTCTGTACGGACTTTAAATAAGATGTTAAAAATTCATCATTTGACGTATTATTTTGGTCTGTTGTAAATTCATGATATGAACTTTTGAAGACACTGATGGGTTTTTTTTTCCTCCTTTGTTTTCTCCAGGGAGTAGTTAAGGACCACACTAATTAGGCAACGCTTATTATGAGATGTGTTTGCAAATAATCTGTGTGGACTCCATGCAGCGTGGTTTCATTTTATGTTTTCCAGAGCACGTTCACTCTACGTCAACATGAAAGTGTGTTACAGATGCTTTTTTTTTTTCCTCTAATGACAAAACGCTGAACCAAAAGTTTGTTTCCTGCAAACACTGAACGCTGAGCCAATTCAGACAGCTGCGACACACTCGAATGTCACGCTTAACTACTCCCTGTCCTTACCGAGAACAACTTTTTGGTTCCTTTTCTATAATTTATTCCTATTTATTTTGTGTATATTTGCTCAGCGCTACTGTATAGATGCTATCTCAGTGTGTACAGTCGTTTTTTTTTCTTCTCATGGTTGATGCGCATTCAGTTGTTGCGTGTTTGATGCCTGCGTGTGGGGAGGTTGGACTGAAGCCATGTGCCTCGTGCGCTCTTTACGAATCACGCGAACAACAGACAATCAAATGTACAAAATGTGCCTTTTGTGAGTAACAGACCTGCCACATCATCATCAACACTTGGCATAATTACCCAAAGTCGCTGGTCACGGCTCTTGTTTCACTCCGAAAGAGAACAACATGCTCTGATACAATAGAGTCGGCACAAACAGCATGGCGTGTTTGTTGTGCCTTCATGCAAAAACATACACATCCGCTTCACGAGGCACAGGCTCGACTTTTGACATCTCTCAGCACGAACGGCGAGTTTCACCGCGCAAAAACCTTCTTAATATCAGAAACGACTGTTTGCAATCAATGTGCACTGTAAAAAAACAACTTTTTTTTTTACCTGTATACTGTGTTTCGCGCCTCTCTTTCTACTCCTGTGTTGAACTTCCCCTCTAGACTCTTGAAGATCTGTACTATGCTGGATCGGCCTAGCTCGCCTGGGTTTTTGTGCTTTATTATCTCCAATCTAGCAGGGCTGTGGGTTTACATTTGAAGGAGGAATGAGCCACCATGGTGCCCAGTATTATCTGTATATGAGGAGGGTTTGAACAGCCAGCCAGTCGGCGTGGCATTGACCTGAGCCAACCAACCACTGTTGCAACCCCGACTCAAGTGAAACATTTGTTATTCATTCAACCTTCAGTGTCTTTCATATCAAATTTCTCCAATCAGTTTTTTGAATATCCAAGAAAGAGTGCATCTTTACTGTGATAAGTGCTGTGATTTGGTGTTTTTTTTTTTTTTTTATACATTCGACATGAATTTGGTATCGTCGCTATCTTTATATAACATTTTTAGCAAGAAATTTTCCACATCTTTTTGTAAGAAGACAAAGAAAGAACAACAACACATTTTTTTTTCCTTTTCTATGATTGCTTTGTGGGATTTTTAATTTTTTGATATTGCCAAGTCTGCCGCATCTATCTCAGTTCAAGGGCTTTTTTCGATAAATGTAAATGGAGTAAAAATGCATGTCCAACATTCCTGAAAAAAAATTCTGTATCTTAAGGGTTTGAATGTAATTTAATGGAGTGAAAAACCACAATATCTCTTTTAATACATGAACTGAACAGTGGAACTTCTTTCAGACTCCTCTGCTGTGTGTGCAGGGAGTTTGTATTGTCTTCACATTTCTTTCTTTACGTTCAGAGTGGTCTCAAGGATTTCGCATTCATGTGTCCTAATGAAGTGAGACCCAGTCCAGATGTAGCAGTTTTTGTTAAAGCACTGGCTGTGTTATCTTTGGGACTGCTCTGTGACTGCTGCACAGTTTTCAAACGGCGCAGGAAATGAAACGATGGAGGGCACGGAGGAGGACGGGGGATGTTTGTTCTTTTTCTAGTGCAATATGCTGTACATAAGAGCTTGGCTCTCCAAATCTTACGATTTCTCTTTATTTCATCTGTTGTTAAATGGGTACATTGCTGTTTTTTTTTTCATTAAAACTTTATGGACAATTGAACTGACTTGTGCCTCATTTATTTTTCTAAACACAAAACCTAAAAGCTCACACATTTTACACTGTTTACCTCATTGTCAAGCCTATTTTAATTTATCCTCAGTCCAACCAAACTATGAAACATTTGCTCCCAATATGTTCACTGGTCTTCGACTGGTTTGATTCATTTTTACTTGGATTAATAATGTGGCTGGGAAAAGGATCGTGGACTGGTTGTAAACATTACCTCCTACTTTTAGAAACCTTCTACTCTCTGATAGAAACCTGCATACCTTTTCCAGGTTCCAGCTCAAATTACAGTCAGTGAAACAAAACCCCCAAAAAGTCTATTAGTGGTAGTGCAGAGGACTTTTTTGCAATGTGGCTCTCGTCGCTTCTATAACTAATGAATGATTAATGAAGACATTAATCCACTGGTGTGGTAAACTGTGACTCAGTCGATTCAGAAATGACAGATTTGTGGGATGTGAAAGAGTCAAGGCTGCAACGACACAGACGGTTATCATCATTTATTCAGAGAGCTGAGTCATGAGGTTTCTCAATGTCCCATGTGAATGCAAATGATCAAAAACAGGCTTAAAATGTGCACGTATAAAAATGTCTAGGCAATCACATTTTATTAAAATGTATCCTGAGGGAATGAATACCTGTGGAATGTCTACCAGTCCATGTGGTAGATGCTGATAGCCCCCATAGCAAAAGTCACCAGGGGTTCACCAAAGTCATCAGGGTTCACTCTCTGGGGACCAGGAGTTGTTCAGGTATTTCAGTCTGGACCAGACTGGACTACACCCTGGACTACAATGGCAGACATCAGTGGCGTCACTAGGCCTATTTCTAAAATATTCTTAAGCCCCCCTAAATAATTTGGTGAATTTTATTTAATTTTTTATTCTACATTTTTTTTTACAAAACAAGTGCAGAAAAATCAATATTAAATAAACAGAATATGAGTTTAAATGAAGAATCATATAACCTTGCATTAATGAAAAACTAAAATACGGTCTCCCCGCCATGGCGCGATTATTGAAAAATATGTGCTAAAGTGCCCTCTTTGGAAACAAAAATGCACACAAAGTTCCCCCATTTGGCACAACATGCTAAACTGCCCTCTTGGCTTATTAAAACATGATAAACCTCACCTGGGGGCTAAGCCCCCTTTCTCCTTAAAACCTAGCGACGCCCCTGGTGGACATTGAGTTCAAAATCATAAGGGATTGTTTCAATTTTTTTGGATAATGTGTTCATCACTTCACCCAAAAAGTCTCAGTGACTAAATAAAAACCTCTTCTACCCACTGAAAGCCCCACAAAAAGTTAATTTTGCATGAACAATGGGACCATTTCATGAGCCCTGGAGGCTGCATTGGAGCTCAGCACATTTTTTTTCTTTTTTTTTTGCATGCTCTTCCCCTGGGCGTGAAGGTGCAAGCTTACATAAACTGTGATTCACTTTTCTGTCACCAGGTCTCCTTCAGACAGCTGCTTGGTGTCAACGGGGGCAGAGAGGAAGGTTAAAGAAGTATAAACGCATAGAAATGCAGATTAACACATAGCAGTGTTTAGTGCTGGGGGGGTGTTTCATAACCTCACCTTTAGGGCATTTTTAGTAAGTAACTTGATAGCAAGTAACTTGCAGAGAGACTTCCTGCCTTTTATTTGCACAGATAAAGTTGTCTTAAGGACATCATGAGTGAAAATGACTATTTTTGGATTGTCAAGTTGCTTCAAAGAATAATACCATACTCTTTGAATTGCCAGAATTGAATGGACCTAATGAGACACTGACATGTCCCTGTTCGCATTTCTAATTTCAGAACAATTAGATGTCCTGATTTATGTGCAGCAATTTCAGTTTCATTTTTTGGTTTGTAAACAAACCAGCGCTCATTCAAAAAGACTTTTTGCTTTTGGCAAAATTTCACTGTGAAAATTGCAAACAGACCAGTAAACACGGAGTTTGTTTGTGCACGAAACAGCTATTTTAATCTTGGTCGTGGTTTACAGACAAAGACTAGACAGTTTGCCAGGCAGGGTGACATTTTCTCTCAGAACCGATTTAACTGCAAGCGCAGACCTTGCATCAGGACATAGTAAAGCTTAAAGATATATCCCTGAATGCAATGCGAACACATCCAGGCTTTTAACCGCAAAACAGTCTCTGTGTTCCCCCTCCTTTAACTTTAACCCACCAGCTGAAGTGAAAGCCGTCGTCCCCTGGGACTGCTGGTAAATACAGACAAGTGTGTGTGTGAGCATGTGTGTGAATGTGTGTCTTGGGGGGAGAAAGAGAGAAAAAAAAGGGGTGAGGGACTGCTTGGCTCAGCACTTTTTCGCACACAGCCCTGACAAAGGCCTCTCTGTTCTGCTGGCCAGTCACTCAGGGAGACGCCCTCATGATAGCCTGGTGCCTATCTCAAGGGTCACGCCTCAACTGCAGCAGCTGGAGAAGCTCCAGTCTCTGGCTCTTTTTGTTTACTTCTGCCTCCCTGCCTGGGAGCCACAAATTAACCCTTCGCTGTCTGACTGCAGCATGAGTGGTGCCACCACATAAACTAAGATATGTCAAGCTGAGCTGCCATTACTTTGTTTATTTATCCCTTACTTCATTATTTCTTTACTTTATGTGCTGCTGTCTGATTCTGATTCTAATACTGCCAGTGGCGTGTCCAGACGTTTTTCACAGGGGTGGCCCCAGTGGGGCACTAAGTCATGCAGGGGTGGCCAGCAGGATCAGTCTTTTATTATTTATTTAATTACTAAAATTACAATCTTAAATGTTAGTATAAATTGAAAATTAATTAGAACTTGTAACCATAACACAACAATGGGATAATAAAAGTGTAATACAAAGCCTGAACTATATATTTATTTATTTATTTTTTTATAAAAGGTGCCAAAATAAGGACAATGCAAAGATATAAAACATAATATAAAGTGGGGATCAAATCAAACTAAAGTAATAAAAAAAAATCCAAAGGTTGACTTTACAAATCCTGTAGTTTGTTTTGCGTAAACAAAGTCATGTCTGACGATCAGATAATCATGCAGGGTGGCGTCTGGGGTGGCCAATCAGATTTCAGGCCACCCCCTAGACACGCCCCTAAATACTGCCGACCAGGAAAAACATAAAATATTCTATGCAATAATATTCCTCTACGTGTCATCCATTGTGTCTTTGTGACAAATGCACAGTTTTTAAAAACATTTTTATAACTTTTTCTTGCAAAAACACAAATTCAGACTTCCGGAAATAAAAAAGAAAATAAATTTAATTTAATGAATATAGAGAGAGATAAATTGAAAATAAATAAAACTAAAAAAAAATCACATTAATGGCACTAAAGGGGGAACTAAATGTGCAGTTTCATTAGTTTGCCATATTGCCTGGTTTTTAGGATAATCCTGTTCCTTTGTTCAGACTTTCTGTTTTGTTCTCTTCCTGCAAACTAAGACAATAAAGTGAGGACAAAAATGAGCTCACAATATTCACCCGGTTTATGAATCCACTGAGCAATCCCACGAGATGCATCACAGAGTGATGACATTTCAATTATCACCTTTCCGAAAGCTTTCTGTGTCTTACAGAGAGGTCAAGGGAGCATCGTGAGTGTCAGCAGCGTCCATTTTTACTGGGAGATTTAATCAATCTTTAATCTTTGTCAACACCTACAAGGCTTGTTTTTATTGATTCGTATAGTGAACTTTTTTTAAAAAAAAAACTATTTCTCAAGTTCTGCAACTATGAAAAAGCACATTTTTCGATGCAGCAAAAAAAGGAAAAGCACGAAGCACACTGGGCCACATTTGGTGGAGATGGAATAATAAAACAGCATTATAAAAATCAATAGGTGTGGCTCCATCCTCTGAGGAAATGAACTTCCCGTCCACAGAGAATAGGCCCTGCCGCTCTGAAAGGGCACACATGTCAGGTGTAGCGCTTTAGCAGGGTGTTAGGTCAAAACACGCTGGTGCAGCTGCAGCTGAGGAGCAGCTCTGGGGAATAGCATGACTTCCTTCATGGATGAGTCTGTGCTCCCTGGACCATGGCATCATAACTGGCTCACATCCACGCACCTAGGCCTACCTGTGTTTTGGGGGTGGCCAAATAAATTTACATGTGTGAAAAAATCCTGCAGAGTTGTGTCCACTTAACTCTTTGAGTGCCAAGGACGTATATTTACGTTCTTTAAAATAGAACGCTTGAGTGCCATAAACGTGTATAGACTGTATATGTGTTTCCTTTTGTTGGCAGTGGGTCAGCGATTGTGGTCTCCTACAGTAATTTCGGGGCTTCTGGGATTTGTTGTCAGGACATAAAGAGATGGTATACGCCACAAAGATCAGAGCAGGAAGTGGAGACGATCGCGATTAGAGAGCAAAACAAAACTCCGGACTCAAAAGAAAATATAGTGTAGCCAATCTTTATATCTTTATATCTTTATCTTTATCTTTATAACGGCTGTTATTTGAGAAATGGTCAGGCATTTCGGAGGCCCCTTCACTCCTGTTAAATGGAAACGAAAATCGTCAGTAATACTCCAAATGACTCCAAAGTGATATAGGTGAGTAAATGGCAATATTTTATCCCAGAAATAAGGTCCATTTTGTAAAAAACAACACTTCCCCTTTAATGTGGCTCAGTATCAGTATCAATGGATTAAAGATCAGAAAAGGTTAGAATATGTGTAATGTGAACACAGTGCCAGAACGCATTGGTCAAAACTGAGCAGAGTTATGTTGAAAATCATTACACCATAGAAATTTAGGCAACAGGCCTCCTTTGTTTGACAAAACAGCATGCAGAGTTTGCAGTAACTGCAAAATAAACCTAAAAAATCAGACCTCACAATTGCGGCTCTGTGGTTTGTTCATCTGGTTTGTTCACATCCACAGCCACACTTTACTGCAGGGGAACAGCCAGCTACTGCTACTGTGCAATAGCTAGCTAGCGTTAGCTGAAGTTGAATTTACTTCTTTTTTTTTTTTTTTAAAACCATAGCATTCTGTGTTTGAAAAAATATAAATTGTAATGTTCAGTTTACCGTCCAAAACACTAAAACAAAAGAGGCAGAAGCTCATTTCTGTTGAGGTGAAGAGAAACAACAACTTGCTAACTGTTAGCCACAGGGCAACGTTAGCTAGCATGGACTTACCTTAAACCTGTGTTTAAATGTATTACACTGGTAAAAACAAAAACACAATTTCTACCGTCTTTTCTTCATTTTCTTTATGTTGTTTTTGGGTACCAGTCAGTATTGAATTTAGGTTCCTGACTATTAACATAAACCTTCTCTTACTCAATAAATAGGTAAATACAAAGCAAACTAACTTATGCAAAATTATGCATCCTGGCCAGAAATTATATCCTAAATTATATCATAAATATCCAACCTCAAACTGCAAAACACAAATGATTGGAAATGTCACCTTTTTTTTCCGAACCCAAACACTGCAGGGCCTTAATTTACTGTATCATGACATGAGTATCAAACAAAGGAAAGTAATTAACCATGAGTCATGGTTTCCCTGAGAGCAGCTTCTTTCACAGTGGTGGCTCCTCAGTTACCTGGCTCCGCTCAGGCTGAGTCATGCTGCCTTCACTTTACAACCACAAGCCCTCGAATTCACACACCGCACCACCAAATAAGGGTGGGCGGCAGCCAATCCATCTCCGTAGGTAATAAAAGTTAAACGCAGCCCCTGAGTCGAGACATGCCTCCGGGGGGACTTGGTGCAATGGGCGTCCACTATTGTCTCTGTCATCTCAGGGCCTGTATCAGGGGAGGATAAACCACAGAGATGATAAGTGGGTATTTATATTGTGGTGACTGCAGTCTAATTCAAGACAGATGAGTGGTAAAGAGCTCCAGCAGATGGTCAAACAGTCTCTGGAGACCGAAGAGCAACTTCTTTGTCTCTTGTCGTCTCTGTCTCTGTGGGATAAAAGTCAAAATAAAATGATAATGTAATTTGGGCCACACAATGCCATCAGACTATGTATTCTCATTTGAAGGTTCTTTATCCACCAACATTAGTGATGCACATACGGATGGCGAGGTATTTTTCATGAGAGGGTGAATTTGTAAAATTGTGATTTTTATTAAAACCATGTTTACAGGAAGTGCAGGCATTGGATGAAATTGTACATGGTGGCCAAATGGTGGAATTACAATTATTTTTTCAACTTCACCATACAAACACTTAAATTCCCCTTTTATAAAAAAAAAATTACATCCTAAAAGTTGATCCTAAAAATGCACTAATCCAGATTTATCCTCGGTCATTCTCCATTCATGTCTGAAGGAGCACCAGACAGAAGATCGCTGGATTCTTTGAGTCATTTGATACTCAGAAGCTTTTTTTTTTTTTTTTGCTTTATGCGCCACTGAGAATGAACAGACCCTACCTCTGACACTCTGACAACATTTTTTTGATAATAACAAAATCCATTCAAATATGAATATGTTGTAATGGTATCACCCATTCCATGCCAGATCAGCATACAGTGACAGTAAATCGCTGTTTTATTGCTCACCCACTGCGGTCACATTTGTTTCTGTTGGCCAAACACAGGTTTGTTTTTGCATCTGTGGCACCCTCTTTGTGATCTTTTCTCTTTATTTCCTGATACTTACAGTGCGTCCCTAACTGGGTTCATGGCAGTCTGCCTATTGGCGTTAAACTCTGATGATCATGTTTGTTGACTCTGCAAACAACCATGAATACTTCCAGAAACCTGAGTTGGTGGCGGTATCAGTTTGCATAGTGACATAATAACTTGGTTACACGATGCCCTGCGTGTCAGGTACATGCGTGATATGTAACTAACTTTGTAAGAACAGAGGATTAACAATATCCAGCCCTGCAGACAGCCTTTGAGTCATGGACGTGATGAATTTGTTTTGCAAAAGACAGAGAACAATTATGTGTGTTCCCAGAGATGACTTACATGAAAGCACCACATAGGTTTTGCTGCGCTTTCAAGCTAAGCATGTCGACGGACAAGATATTTATAGAAAGTGCAACGGATGGGAACAAAGGCACTGACTAGTTGACTTATTGCAGAATAAACACAAATCCACTGATTCCCTTTGTTGAATACAATTGCTTTTTTTCAAGTTTACTGTATGTGCAGACAATTATTAAAAGAATACAATACTTTATTCTTTAATGCACAGTTTTGTTTGGACACTTTATACAAGGAAATCTATGTACTCTTCATGCGTAGAAGTGAGAACAGTTATGTAAAATATATTTTAAAAGCCTCAGTTATAAACTGAAAGCATGGATTTTGCACGCAGGCAAACAAAAAGACAAAGTTTATCTTACACATTGGCGTCATTTAACCTCCTCTGAGACGTTTTTTAGATAAAGTCATCATGTTATATAATCTACAGGCTGTACACCAGATCATGAAGCATTTTCACATTCTTAAGACTTTTACTATCATGAATATCTCAATGTTTGTCTTCTTTTTTTCAGCTGATCTGGCTCTGTGCTTGTTATTTCTTACTGTATAGCTCTCCTCCACTGCCACCTGGAACAGAAGAGCTCTATTAATGCTGTAATGTGATGTGAAGGGAAAACAACGTCGGCAGTCATTATGTCTTCCCTCAAAACACAGATCCTTTCCCTTCCAATGTTTGTCTTTCAATTACTCAGCCCGAGTATAATTTCCTCTGAGTGCCCTGAAAAATCCAAGGTCCTCGCATTAACTGCAGCCTCAAGAAGACTATCGCAAACTTAAAAGAGAATTAACTGGACAGTCTCCTCGTCTACGGCAATAGACGGATATGAGATGTGACTTCAGGTCTTGTGGGAATACGTAGTAAGGAGAGTTAAATAGTCTGGGAGGAGTAACCGGGAAACTCTTCTCATGCCAAGTTATTGTGTTTTATCAGTGTTTATATAGCAGGGTGGTTGAATGGAGCAATGAGTGATTGAAGAGCAAAGTAGTAGTCTTTTATTACATATACAGCATACGCTGTACGAGCAGAAGTAAAACATCAAAAGGGATTATTTCTGTCTAAGTTTGGCCACAAATGTGTTTCCATTGCCAAGATAATCCATCTCCCTGACAGGTGTGGCACATCAAGATGCTGAATAAACAGATGATTATCACACAGGTGTGCCTGCCCATAGGTTGGTCACAATGAAAGGCCAAAAGTCTAAAATGTACACTTTTATCTCACAGCACAATGCCACAGGTTTTATTCAGTATTCAGGTCAATACTCACCTTCGATAGCGTCTTCAAGTGACCGAAATATGCATATCGGTAGCGTTAGTCATAGTGAACTCTTTGAGTGCCACTGACGTATTTCGCTGTCATTTAAAATCCGTCGCTCGAGTGCCATTGACATATTTTGCATTCAAAGTGTTTTTTCTGCAACGGGTCGCCAATCGTGGTCTCCTGCAGCCTGTGAGTAATTTTGGGGCTTCTGGGAGATGTAGTCGAAGCATAAGGAGACGGTATAAGCCACGGAGATCAATGCAGGAAGTAGAGACCATCACTATTAGAAAGCAAAATGGACGGATTCTGGAGAAAAAGTGGCGCTTATGGTGAAAGTGTCCTCTACTCTACCTCTGATAAAACAAGAACAGAACAAGATAAAAACAAACATTTTTTTTTCACGATGAAATAGAGAGTCTCTTCTTTCATTTGAGCTGTACTGTGTTTTCAGAGACATAGTACAAAATATTCTGTGGGTCTTGAAATATGACCCAAAATGGGCAAAAAAAACGCTGGCACAAGGCACCTTCTGTTTCATGAAACGGTTGGCACTCAAAGAGCCGCCCATGTCGGATGGATGCATGAGCTTGCTAATTTATAGTCTTATGTTATGTTTAATCTTAAATTGTGCTATCTAGTGGTATGTCATGTGTTCAATATATTTGTCCATTCAACATCTTCAGGAAACTCATTTAAAACGTGACTAGTGACACATTTCTGTAACGCGACTCAAGTTAGTCTTTTACTTTTCTTTAAAAGTAAAAGACTAACTTTGCCTGACACTGAAATAAGTGAAAACCAGAGAGAGTGTGGAGGAGGTCAAAAGGTCACACGTAGTGTTATTTCCACCAGACTACGAGCGGCTAGCTCCGGTGTTTTGTGTGTTAGCGCTCTCCAGCAGTTGCTGCCCTGCTCCGCAGCTGGAAGACTCGGGGATGGAGGCATTGTTTTGTATGTTAACACAGTCTATCCCGCTGAGGTAAAAATAGTTCCCAGCTCTATTCTCTCACAGCAGAGCCAGCGATGGCTCAGCCAAAAACAATATTTGGACATGGCAGCAGATGTCCCCAAACAAGCCTGGTAGGACAGGCCTGCGAGGGGAACTTTTGGCATCTCATGACTCTGGGGAGTTGGGAGAATAAGAGCTGGAAACAATGTGGTTTATGAGGACACTTGAGGGAGAGCAGAAGTGCCTGCTTGTATCTCAACTCGAGACACTCAATGGGAGGCTCAGATTTATGGATGATGAAGAACTTGCCTCTTTAAATGAAACAGGGGATAGTTCATAGAGTTCGCCAACTTATTCCTGGCTTTGCTTCTGCACTCAGTCAGGGGACTTTATTTTGATTTGGGAGCTGAGAAAGAGGTCTCTCCTTATTTCTTTTGCATTTGTAATTGCTTTGGTTTTTATGTGGTGCGATATCTGTGTGCTGAAACAGAAAATTACAGGAAATGAGCACTAATGTTTGCCTTTTAGTCACAGATATTCGCATCGCTGCCAGATTTCCCAGGCAATGAAGTCCTTCTCTGTCTCTGCTCATTTGTCTTTCTCCTTATGAGAGTGCACTTTGCAGTGAGCGGTGTTTCTGGACCAGGAGGTTTGAGCAAAGATTAGCCCTCTCTTTCTGAAAACATTCAACTGCCTCTGTGACTTTCTCTTTTCATTTAACGCAACTGCTGCTTGGATTATGTTCAGCGGTTCACTGAAGTGAAGAGGTGCCACATTTTTGTCCTGTATATGTCAGTCACAGCAGGACGAGCGGAGCAACTAAAACACTTTGGTAGAGAAAGATGGCTGCTTCGGCTGAGTGTTAATAAGCAAAAATGTTTGTGTTCTGCTGCAAGCCAAGATGTTTTCTTAATGTTTTACTAAGACAACAGTTTTTTTTTATCTTAACCATGCACAAACATACACCTAAGTACTTTTTATTTAATACTTTCTACAAACAAATACAGTTTTGCATGAACGGATATATTAGAGGAACAAATTAAAAGTAACTTGTGACTTGGCAGATATTACTTACTTACTTACTTTTCCTCAATATGCTTAATGTTTCTCCTGTTTCTATGTTCACACATTATATTGTAGAAATGTAATTTTTAGAATACGAGGTTGACATGTTCACTTTTGGGTGTTGATCTTGGTCGCTTTTTCATTTTTCACTGCAGACGAAACTGTGACCTTGAAGGATTTGTAGTGTGGTTAGAAAAACAAACTCGTTCTGTATCTGATCTGATATTGACACATTTTATTCATAGAGAGTTTTCGAGGTTATCACTCTTTATCCGAGAAAAAAAAACTGTTAATCAGCATTCAATAACAAAAAAATGAAACTTACTCACTGGTAATTTAGTATTTAATGCCGACACATAGGCACTGTTTTGGTTGCACATTCAGCTGCTGATAAGACAAAGTGAGACTCAAGATGGGTTAAAGTTATTCACTCAGACCCTTTGTTTTTATACAACTACATCCACCATTTGTCACATATTTTTCTCATGAATTCAGGAGACACTTCAACACCCGTAAGAGCTGCAATGCTGATTTTCCATCTCAATCGGCAGCATCAGCAAGAGGGAAACCTACACCACCTCCAGAGACCACCAGACAATAGTCCTCACATTGGGTTTTACTCCCCCTCCTCAAGCAGGCTAACAAACTGTGACCTGGACCTGGCACTCTGACATGGCAGCGAGTCAAATCGACAAGCTACGAGACACCACCGCTACATGATCCTGGCAAGCTTATAATGCCTCCGACACCGCTGCCAGAAAGCAGAAAAAACAGAGTCTCTATAAGCGTCTTTTGTTAGAGCTGTTCATATCTAATGTCTTTTTTCATGCACAGTGTTTTGTTATACACTGCCTGGCCAAAAAAAGGTCACACACTCTAATATTTCATTGGACCACCTTTAGCTTTGATTATTCGCTGTTGCATTGTTTCCATAAGCTTCTGCAATGTCACAAGATCTATTTCCACCCAGTGTTGCATTCATTTTCACCAAGATCTTGCATTGATGATGGTAGAGTCTGACCGCTGCACAAAGCCTTCTCCAGCACATCCCAGAGATTCTCAATGGGGTTAAGGTCTGGGCTCTGTGGTGAAAATAATGTCTCACGCTCCCTGAACCACTCTTTCACAATTTGAGCCCGATGAAAAAGAAAACATCCATTGATGGAATAACCTGGTCATTCAGTATATTCAGGTAGTCAGCTGACCTCATTCTTTGAGCACATAGTGTTGTTGAACCTGCAGTAATTATCCAATAGGAGGCTCATACCTATTTGCTTAGTTAAATCCAGGTGGCGACTTTTCTTTTGGGCCAGGCAGTGTATAAAGAAACCACATTACTTTCCCTTACCAACCTACTCATACAATGTTAATGATAAACTCTTCAACCAGAGCAAACAAATTAATTTCCCAGAGTGTCTTTGTTATAATAGAAACACTTTCTGGCCCTTAGTAAGACAGTTTGCAGAGTTCACAGAGTTTTTTAGTCATCAACATATCCAACCAGCTGAACCAGATACATATACTGTATATATGAGCTCATATGGGAGCAGCAGTACACTGCTCAGTGATCTTGTAGAGCAAGATCATGACAAGTGCAGCAATGCAGGTTCACTTCACAGTAGCTACATGTAATTATACAGCTCCAAACAGACAACAAGAAGTTAAGTACACAATGTAGTCCTGTTCCACAGCTGTGTCCTCCGCTGCCATCAGAAAGCAGGGAGTGAGCCGGGGTAAGAAAGGCGACACAATGTCACAGCGCCTGGTTATTGTTCACACATGCAACCCGTCAGGCTTTTTATCGCGCTGTGGCACGTGAGCTACAGCTGAGGGGTCCTTTCTCTATCTGAGGAAAAAGCCACTTGGCCGCTGCTGAGTGAAGGTGAGGAAGGAAACGGTGACAGAATGGTCATGCGCTGGACTTCCTTGAAAATAACATGACTGTGAATTAAAACTGTGGTGTTATTGTTTTACATAGACAGCTACATTGTGATGTCGCAGGGCGTATTTAGATGTGTTTAATGGTGGTGTCAAGTTGGTCAGTCATCCATCCATTATCTACCGCTTATCCTCATAGGGTCGCAGGGGGACTGGAGCCTATCCCAGCTGTCTCAGGGTGAAAGGCAGGGTACACCCTGGACAAGTCTCCAGTTCATCACAGGACACATAGAGACAGACAACCACTCACACTCACATTCACACCTACGGGCAATTTAAATTAGCCAATTAACCTAATCCTCATGCATGTTTTTTGATGGTGGGAGGAAGCCACACAGACACGGGGAGAACATGCAAACTCCACACAGAAAGGCTCCAGACTGGGAATCAAACCCGGTACCTTCTGACTGTGAGGCGACAGTCCTAAACACTACCCGTTGGTCAGTCAGTGTTGAGAAAATCACACAGCCTGTGAGATTAAGTGCCTTATAATGTTCATTATTCCCCATTCCCCAGGCCCCTTCACAGTCATTTTGCACCATATGCCTTCAGACGTTCCTCCCTTTTCCATCACCTGTCCGTCCCTCCCATCAACACACCTGCACACCTCTCAGTTTAGATACCAGCCCAGTTGCATTCATCCCCTGTCAAAGTTGTTGTTACTTGACATTTTCCTCTGATCCCTTTATCCTGTTATCTTGTTTAACACACAGTAATCCTGTTATCTGGAACCTATGCCTGCATCTACCTGCCTGACCTTCTGATTTATTTTGAACCACCTTCCTCCTTCATACCCTTATATGAAGGCCTACCAGCCTGCACCGTCCACTAAGCCTGTCATATACTCCTTCACTTTAGTGATAAAACACTCTGACACTGTGAGGCTAAATGCTAATAAGCTCAAAGCCACAACATGCTGATGTTTTGCAAAGCCCAGTGTTTATCATGACCACCATGTTGGTTTGACCTGATTTAGCCCCAAACACAAAGTTCAAGTGAGGATGGTGGGGATGTCAGGTGTTTGGTCTTAAAGGGATAGTTCGGCTGTTTTGAAGTGGGGTCGTATGAGGTAATTATCCATCAGTATATTACACAGTGGTCGGCTTCCAGATTCATGACCACGCCACTAAAAGGCTTGATGGTGGTGTGTGCCGTGTGTCCAAATTATTTTATAGCCCATTTCATCATTTCAAATTTAAGAGCAGAGCCAAATTTTACCCACCTCCTTTTGAAATCCTGTCTATAATTATTAGCGAGGGAAACTGTTGTTCTACCCATGTACACGCAAGAGTTGCTGTATTTTTTGAACAGCACAAAGTCAACTCACGCTGCGCCGTCAATCTTTCTGAAAACTTTCTGAAAGAGGCCACATAGCTGAGAATATATCCTTATTATGATCTCGTCAAGTCAAAGCCTTTCACTGTGAGCTACCAGATGAACTGAAAACACTCCAACCGCTGGTCCTGATGTCATACAGCACATCACAGGCTCTGGTTTGTTTCAGAGGAGACACAGTAGTTTGGCCCGTCTCCAGAGGAAACAACATCTGGATTTTTGCTCTTGATGGGTTTTTGGTTAATGGTCAAAGTGCAGAGTGTGATGGAGCGAGTCTTTCTGAAAACCTAAATCTCAAGTGGACATCGGCTGTGACAACAACGTCACAGAGACTTTTAAAAAAGATACGCAGGATGGGTTTTTAAAATTTTGCATTTTGGAAATTCGATTGAAACACTTTAACTGTGTGACCACATGGCTTCTTTGTCTCATTACTCACACTGTTGTTGTCACATCCTCAGATTAAACTGTAGTTTAACAGCCAAGCTGAGCAGAAACCCACTGCAACCAAGAACGTACACATCTAAATTCTAAAGGTAAAACTGCTTTAATGGTAAAATCAGTCAACCGTCCATCATTGGGTCACAATTCATTTGCATCATAATTTCTATGTGATACAGCCCAACATTAGAATAATACAGGGTGAAGAGTTTTGCACCAAAGAGTCCTCTGTAAAGATCAGTTCACACTCTTCATTCATACTTCTCAGTGCCTCTCAACACTACATCACATTTCTAACCTGTCTACCCCCTATATATGCAGACGGGATCCCAATGAACTTCTATAGAGTAACTTATTTATCTCTATAAAGATCATATATCTCTTAAATATAACTAAACATTGCATATTATTGAGTGTACTAACCCTTTAGTACAATAGTCCATGAATGATTTAACCTCTAAGATAATAAACACCTGTTTTAAAATGACAAGTATTAATTCTGTGCTTTGATTGTAAGGCAAAAAGAAAAAAAACAACACATCATGACATAATTAGCTTTATATAAACAACATTGGGCACTTGTTGGATTATGCAATGACACAGATCCAAACAGGGATTGTTCACTAAACAGAAAAACAATTCCTGGAATATTCTCAAAAACAAAGAAGCAACTGTAAGGACTGGCTCTAAACTGGTAGTGAAACCAATGCATGTGTGAGTAAGTTTGTTAAATGTGTGTGACAAACTGATCAGCTTGTGTGCAGGGACATGTGCAGCACGCTCATTTTAACCATATATCTACATATCCCTTCAAATATCACAAACCACAGCATCAACAACAGCCTGTGTCTGACACAAGGTTTTTATGTCTGTCAAGCTGTGGGAAAGTATCTGATGGAAACAGCAAGTCACACTCTAATTACGACATATGGCAGCACATCTTTAACGCGAAAGAGGCTGACTACCTCACAGATCCTGTCACTCACAGACAACAGCTATGAGAATGTGTCTGCTGTGGTTTTGAGGTCACCGTAAAGAAAAAGGCCAACACATATGAGACTTAATGGGAGTGGGTTTAGACGTGTTAAGTAGTGAGATCAGCAAAAACACAGTTTATCCAGCTCTGGAATCAGACATTCAGGTCTTTTAACTGTTTTTTTTTTTTTCTTTGTTTCCTATTTTACATTAGTGTTAAAAGTCCTCTTCTCTTGTGTCTTGTCTGCTTTTACTTCCTGTCTTTATTTTTTTTTTGACTCCTTCTCCTGAACACTTTCACCTGAGCCTCATTAGTGCTGCACCTCACCTCTCCTCCAGCTCACCTGTTCTCACTTCCCCACTCAGTCAGTCTCTATTTATACCATCCAGAGTTTCAATTCGCTTGTGTTGACCTTTGGTACCTGAATGCTTTTAGGCTACTTTTACACGTAGCAAGGTATTTTGATAAATGAATATTTCCTTCCCTCCGTTATCTAAAATAACACATCATAGTTTTCACAAAAGTTTGTTTACATTAACCCGCATAAATACACTGTCGAGAGCCATCATAACTACGGCCAATCAGAAGTCTCATCGACAACAAATACTAACACGAGCGACTTCCTGTTCCTCCGAGCCCTAATACATCTCTGCTCCTGTACATACAGTAATAGAGGAGCTTAAAAAGTGCTTGCACCAGCAGAAATGCTACTGATAGCCAGAATGCTTGACTGCTCATAGACTACTCTGACGGCCGTACAACACAAAAAAGATCGCACTTTTGGTGCGTAGATTTCCTAAAACTCAGTTTTTCTCCATTTACATTCAAACGCGAAACCGAAGTTTTACTAAATCTCCACTTTTGCCGGAGTTTTTAGAAAGAATCAGAGGAGAAATCATTGTTTGTCTGTAAATGAAAGGCACAAACGAAGGGAAAAGTCTCCGTTTTTACAAATACCCGTGGATGTGTAAACAGGCCCTTATTCTACTACAATATCAGTGGTGAATCTTCCCTCTGCATTTGGGTCCTTCCCAAACAATCACAAAAACCTACCTGTGACTTTAAACCTGTATTAATTTATTGCCCTATAAAACTGTTCTGGTTGACTTCTGAGGGGAATGTGTGTCTCTTTAGCTGTTGAATTCTCCAGCCACCTGCTTTGTCTGACACTGTGTAGAGTAAATTGTGATGACAGTAACATTGTAGGCTATAAAAGCAAAACAATGAGCGGAAAGATGCTGAAAAAATTCGTTCACCATAATAAAATATTGCTAAGTAGTATCAGTCAGTGAAATTCAAAGCAATAATTTGATATAATATAACATCTTCCTTTATAGCTGTGCTGCTTCTCGTAAATACTGGTGAAACTACAAATTAATTTGCATGGCTCGTTATACATGCAGAGCTGGAAAGAGTTTCCATGGGTCGTAAACAGTGTTGTCAAAAGCTGAACATCTTCCTCCTAACGTCATGTGACGTCTCTGACAGCTGACCAACATGAGCTCCTCTTTTGAAGGATTTCATTTCAAATGTAACTTACGCCAACCATCAACTTTTCCCAGTGTTTCTGAAAAAAAAAAACATCAGCAACTGTCACGACATTGAGTGATGGGGAGCTTGTCCGTCGTGGCACAGGCCTAATTTCATGTGGAGAACATTAAACTCCTGGTTGCTCAGCAGTGCTCAGGGAAACAGCTTTTGGCTTTACAGACACTTACAAAAGGCCAAAAGGGGAGCCAAGCAGAGCACACGCAAACATGAGTAATGGCATCCAGCTGCTGGTGCGCAAACACACACACACACGCACACACACACACGCACACGAAGCAGCCTGCAGATTCAAGACACATTGGAATAGCTTAAGGCAGTTTCTCCTGTGTGACAGTGCTGATGTTTTCTTTTACCTCTTGCACGTCGTGTGATAAGACACACTTTTTTAAAAACCTTTTTATTCCCACGCTCACACGCAGACACTGTGCATAAAAGGATATTTGCAAAATGCAAATGCCACAGCCTGCCCCGTCTGGTTTTTGAGATGTGGGCGATGTGGTTTTCGTGTAGAACGCTGTGTTTGGCCCGTGTTGTGGTTGCTAATGATCACCTCCGCATTGAAAACACACAGATATGAGAGACACTGTGCTTCTTTGGTGACTCAGGTTTCATTTCTGTTTAGGCACAGCAGTTTAGAGAGAGCTGGGCCACTCAAAAGCAATAGATATTCAAATCCCAGCACTTATTTATGTTGGAAAGGAGCAGCTGATTATGTGCTACCTAACTACAAGCAAGAGCATGCTGACTTTTCTCGATAAGCGACCTCGCTTGACCAGCTTCTTAAATGAGCTCGGACAGTCATGCTCAGGGGACTTTCCAGGCTCTTATCTAACACGACGAGAGGTGACATCACTGTCCATGGAGACTGTCATAACACAGAGACAGCATGGCATGCTGTCTTTGTTCGAGGCTCACCGCCATCCTGAGGATTGTGAAATGAAAACTCAATGTTAACCTGTTTAAACCTTGTAATTAATAATTATGGTGATAAAAAAATGTCTAAAGAGAGCACGAAAATACTTGAAATCCACATGTGGTGGAACACAGCTATGCAGCAACAAAAGAAATGTTTTTTTTTAAGCAGCTCCAAACTACATATAAAAGGAACAGAAATGTGGCTCGTCTGAAAATAGAACATCTGACCATTGTTGATGTGTTCAGTAACGATGGACGTTACCCAATTCACGGCAGCGATGGCTGCGTATTGAGACCAAAGTATGGCCTGCATGCGCCAATGTCAGGCTGTCTAAGCCGCTTGTGCACTGTTTGAGCACCGATACAGGGTTGGTGACTTCCAGGTGTCTCAGCAGCAGTAACAATGGCAGGAAGTGTCCGGTCTCTGATATGGCAAAGATGGATATGGCGATCCTGAATGTTGGTCGTCCCACGTGGTCTGCCGCTGCGTGGACGATCTGAAGTGCTGTTCGTGGCATGGAATCTGCTTCTGAGACGACTAATTGTTGATTCATGAACGTTCATCATCATCTCGTGCACTCACGCCGGCACTCATCATTCCAATAGCACGTTCACGTTGGATTTGCGTCAGTCATGGCAGCATTACAAAAGCACTGAGAGAAAAGATTTTTTTCCCATTTTATGCAGGTTGGGTAGACAAACAAAAGTGCCGATCCCATTTTCATACGCCAGTGCTCTAGTCGTCTGGGTCGACCACATCGGAATACGGCATCACAACATACACTTATTGCGTTTTGGCACGTTACAATTCATGCCCAAACTTTTGTCCAAACAAACACTTTATAAAACTTTTCTTTTGTTGTTCAGGATATAAAATCCATTTCCTGGTTAACTGCAGGCTGACATATTGGGTCCCGAAACAAAGAAGCTTGACTTCTTCTTATATAGCATTGTCTTAAATCATCTGACATGGTGCACACTTTTCATATTTCATTTCATAACAACTAATAGCTCAATCAAGGGGGCTCAAACTGCAGCTATCTGCTCTGTAACTACAGCAGCTGTGACTTCCACAGGGCTACTTTTTCCTCAAAGGCAGGAGTTCAAGGTTATTTCTGTTAAATTATTTACAGTGTATGCTTTTCTCAATCTCAACAACAGAGCTGGTGAGAAAATTACATTATGTCATGATGGACAAAAAATGACGCCCAGACTGAAAAATGGCTGAATTTAGCTTCAAGGGATCTGTCCCAGACTTGAAGAGGCCAGCAGTTCATCACAGGACACATCGTCTTCTTCAGTATATCAGCTTTAAGTGCCAGCTGAAGCCGTCATGTATTATTTGACTGTCCTTGTGCTCTGCTTCTTGAAGTATTAACAGTAATTGCAGTGTAACCACAGAAGCTACAGGCACTACATGAGTGTGTTTTATTAAGATAACATGAACTCCTCTATCTACACAATGATAAAATATGGAGGTAAAGTGGGAGCAGCTGTCAAATTCTGCAAAGCTATAGAGCTAAATGTATAAACAACTTACTATAAGACTGTCACCAAACAGCATCCATGATTCACATTTTAAAAGCACTTAAACTTTGACTCTGCAGCTGAAATAAAAAAAGGCTGCAGCAGGTTATTTTTTCACTGTCAGCTGAGAAGAAAGGGGGAACCACGTCGGGGTTTGGAGGGCACCAGCTGTGTCTCCATGTCCAGACCAGAGTCTCAGCTGGGAATTTGTCTTTTTTACAAAGCTGACAGGGAAACATAGAGTCGCTGTAACCTGAGACCAGAGATGGAGGGGACGTAGAAAAACAAAATCCTTTCAGTGCTGCCAGTGTGTGTTAAAGAGAGAGGGATGGATTAGTGCAGGGCCGGTGGTGGAGCATCCCTCCTCCTGCCCTGCTGATAACTCAACGCTCACACAAAGAGACAAAGCAGGAGGTGCAAATAAAGAGAGAAAAAAATGCCATAATGTTTAAAAAACATATATTAACTCATTACAGTAACCTCAAAATGATCTGAAACCACATAAATGATGTGATTTCTGATATCAGGGAACATTGTGGTGTCTGCATTATGAGAACAGAATGAAAACTAGACTCAATTTGTTGTTTAACTCAATGCCATTGACTTTTAGGAGACACACAGGTGCAGGCAATAATGCTTGATCAGCACCTCTACACAAAGCAGCAGACAACCAGCAAGAAATTCAGAAAACGAACCCACAGACACTACCACCTGAGGAAACTTGTAGCCCACATAAAATAAGCTGAGGCGGTATTTTTACTGAGCTGCTCTCACTCCAACGAGATCTTCTCAGATCTTCTTATTTAAGGGTGTATTTACACCAGAAGGTCCGTTAGTTCACTTGCTTTGGTCCGGACCCATTTTTTTTTTTTTTTTTAGCATGGTTCACTTTCACACTGTGATTAATTGCAAAAGGACCAGAATTAACACACGTGCTAAGGTCGTTCAACCATTGGATGGTAAACGTGTGGGCGGGGTAAAGCAGGAAGCCCAAAAGTGAAAGTAGGCCTACGTAAACAATGGAGACTTTGCGTGCTGTTCTCGTTATCCTTATAGCAATACGATTTATACAGTCACAGCTTTTTGTCGAAATGTTCGAGCATCAAGACTGTTTGATTCAACATGACTTTTACAATATCATGCTCGTAATTTTGCAACGAAGACGTGCAGCAAAACGTGTGTCCAACATGCTACAGTAACAACAGGTCTACTGTACAGAAGACAGAACAGGTAGCGTTCACTTCACGTGTGTGTCTCTCTCTCTCTGTTTGTTGTGTCACATACCCGAAAAATACTGGAGCCCGTCAAATGCAACTGGGTCAGATCGAGGTCGGGCTGCTTTCACACCTGAAGCGAACCGCACCATGGTTCGATAGGAACCACTCCGAGACCACCTCCTCAGCTGGGTCCCAGTCCGCTTGTTTGGTTCGCACCAGAGTTCCAGTGATTGGATTCACACCGGTCAAAAAGGTCTGAACCAAGGGAGGAAATGAACTTGAGCTCATTTTAATCGAACTAAACAAGGCAGGTGTGAATACACCCTAAGTTTCCATCTAATAATCTTCCCAGAATGTTAAAGTATTTCCACTAAGATGTTACAAGATGGGTTTGATTCCTGGCCTTTCTGTGTGGAGTTTGCATGTTCTCCTTGTGTCTGCGTGGGTTCTCTCCGGGTATTACGACTTCTTCCCACCATCCAAAAACATGCATGGTAATTATGTTAATTTGTCTGTCTCTATGTGTCCTGTGATGAGGTGGTGACTTGTCCAGGGTCTACCCTGCCTTTCACCCTAAGACAGCTGGGATAGGCTCCAGCCCCCCGCAACCCTATGTGAGGATAAGCGGTAGAAAATGCATGGACAGATGTTAGCAGTAGACAAGAAACTAACCTCAGACAGACTAGCCAGGATACCACAGGTTTGAAGAAGATCATTCCCTTGAAAAGGTAAAATGTATTAAATGTCACTTTTTGTAGGATCAAGTGGTAGAAATGTAAATTAATATTTATATGTTTTTGCATGTAGTATATTTAAGTATGTTTTATTTAGTGTGCAATCACACAGAGTCGGCCGCCATGTTTCAACAGTAGCCCAGAATGGACAAACCAAACAGTGACTCTAGATAGGGCCGTACATGTTTCCACATCGGCGCTCTTGTTCTCCTAAATGCTTGGCAGACAGGAGGTTTTAGCTAATTGCAATCTGTAGCTTAACCAATAGATGTCGCCAAAACCTACAAACACACAGTGCACCTTTAATCAAATAACTTGACAAGATGATCAACAAGTTGCCTGAAACATCAGTCGGCTGATTTTGTACTAAATAAAGCCTTATTTTATAAAGATGCTTGTATTTTGCTCTTTCTTTCTGTGAGGCTTACCTCCATCTTAAAAGGTGAATAAAATTTTACATATTAACCTACAGTATAACTCTGTGGTTCCATAATTATAACAAAGCTGTCAGGGGAGGACTTTCGCCCTGGAGCACCAGCTGTGACCCCATGCTTGACCTCTATGACCCTCTGACCCACAATCTGCAGACAAGATGGGGTAAAAAATGTGCAGCCCATCACTATCACTAGGAAAGCTCACATGCACACATAACAACTAACACCAACCAAAACAAAGGGGGATTTCCTGTTTTTCCAGAGCCCACTCCTCCCAGAATAGCACAGCATGGCAGGGAGGTTGTTATCGCTCTTATCACAGCCCGCACTAAGATGGCCTGTGAGGCAAGGAAGCATCCCTTATTGTTTTCTCGCAGGCTTCCTCTCAGACTCTGGGCTGAAGTAGTTGAAAGGCCGTCACTTGCTGTTCTTCTCTTCACTGAGACGCCATTTCTCCATCAGCGCTCTGGACTAATGTTACTCAGACCCCTTCCCCCAGCCTTATCTTCAGCATGTGCAGGAGGGCGTGCTGTACAGACCTGAACAGATACTCACTTACAACGCAATCCCACTTTTACTGTCACAGTGGCATGTGTACGACAATATCTGATAAGTTTGTACAACCTCCAAAAACTTAACAACCAGCGCATGTGAGATGTCTCAGCAGTGTTTCAGAAGCTACAAGAAAATAGCACAGTGATACACGAACTAACATGCCCCTTGTGCACATGCAGTGCATATCTTACCAAGAATCCCATGCATCTAAATGCACCGCACATTGCTATGGTTTGTGTATCATAAACACACAAACTTGCGCACACACGACGAGTTCGCACGTCAGTTACACCCATATCTGTGTCGCTTCTCACATCCACACTCACTGATAGTTCGGTATGTGAAAGTATCACAGGCTCATAACAAGCAGCTTTATGTAGCAGCTGCTGCTCTCCTCCTGACTGGCACGCCTTACTCCATAAGTAAACCCACGCTCCAGGTATTTGCGGCATGCGATCCGGCCTCAGCACAGGGGGCATTGTGCACTTGTGCAGGGGTCAAGGCAAACTTCGGAGGTCATAAAGTCAGCGATTTGAACATAGGGGTCATCACTTTCAGATGGAGGACAGGTTGAGCAGAGGGATGGGATGGTGTTGCAGCTGCAGTCAATCTCAACGGCTTCCAGCTTCACCGTCCTCAACAGTGCGCTCGCTGCCAAGGTGGAGATCTGTGTGTGTTGTGTGGGACAATAGACGCTCTGGTGTTTGCTCCATTTGGCTCACGGTGTATCTTCTATTTGTTATAATATCTGCCCTCTGGTCTAGTAGATCTGCTGATGCCAAATTGGAGTGTTTCCAGTTTGTGTGTACACAATGTCCTCTATGCCTACATGCAGTAGCAAGTGTCTAACTACCATTTCACTTTCAAAAACACAGACTCATGTTCTGCCAAAGAAGAAAAAAAAATTGGATTGTAGTTTCCAGTATGAAGCATCAAGTCAGAGTGTACCACGTCCTGTGTGCACTACTTTAGAGAACATTTCATGTCATGGTATATCAGATCACACTGTTTTCATACATCCTAAGCTCCTCTAATATGTCTGCTCAACAGAAAAATAATACTCTCTTCACAAACAATATTGGGCCAGACAAAAGACACAATGACAGCGGGTGAACGCCTCCACGTGCAGACTCTGTTCAAATAGACCGGTACAGCCCTGTAATTTTTAATGTACACAGAGAGAAAATGAATGTCAACACTTATGAATGCAAATAGAGAGATCCTCCCTGCGCACTTATGAGTCAAGGTCATCAGAGGAGAAGCAACGACACTGAATGCACAGCATAGTGAAAGATGTGCACCTGTCAGGGCCAAATGTTGAGGACAGGCGGCCGTGGGAAAACTCGGGGAGCGCTGTGCGAGCGCTGTGCTGTGATGTTTTCTTAGTGCGTCTCAGCTGAGTGAAGAGATGATTTGCCAGCTGAGGGACGTGAGCTAAATTTACAGTCCAGCGGAGCACTTGACTTCTGCCAAACGTGCCATAACTCGACATGTCAAAGATCAGCAAGAATCATATTCTCATCTACAGAGAGTAATTTTAGAGCTAATTCAATCAATGAAGATTTACTGCTGCAGTATGTTTAGAAAGCGTCCCACAGAAGCTGTCAGATTATACTGAAGGAGTTACATCAGTTCACAGTGAAGAAAATGCTTGCAAATTGTTTTTAGGACAGCAAAGACCAAAACATATGGTGTTTTTTAGTATTAACACGGCTTTCACCACACGAACAACAGAATCTGTTTTATTGTTTGAGCGAATTATTTGAATTTATGCAATGCAGAAACTTCCAATGATGCAACTTCTGTTTGATGATGAGTATTGTCTTCGCTGTGGTTCAGGGGAGGACAGCTGACATGGTGTGGCACGCCACGTTTCACGCTTCACCCACGCTGTCTGATCTTCGACTGTCTATCTCCAGACTGGGTCTGGCTGCACGTGGTCCACCACACTTTTCAAGTGAATTGTTTACATCTCAGTCGTGGAGTGTGTTTTGAGGAACTAGAGAGACTTTTTAAGAGTCCTTCACTAAGCAACAGTTGTAACCATGCTGATATGCTACTTTGTGTGTATTTTTTAAGGGAAGTGGCCTCTTGTGGGCAGCTTTGTGAGGCCATGGTCATATTTTAATATGTCTGTTGAATGCACACGGATGGGTTTACATTGTAGCTGTAGATTTCTTATCATCGCTTAGGTGTCTTGTGTGTTGTATCTAATACTGACAAAGCTTTGGTATTTCTGACTGAATAACTTTCCAATCTTAGTGGTAAATTTATCTTTGAAATTCATATTTCAGTAATTTTATAAACAATGAGGGTCATAAAGTGGTTTGTTTACGTCACTGCTGGCAGATTTTATGAGCTAGTTCATTTATATCCATGGAGAGGTTAAAACACACCTGATATTTTATATTTTTTCCTGTTTTAAAATGAGAATCCTCTTAAATGTACACTTGACAGCTTGGTACATTTTGTTGAGGTCAGCTGCATCCTCACCATTTGATGATTATATGAGGAAAATAAAGAAACAGCACTGCTCTTGTGTTGCAGTTTGGAAGTAGTAAACAATGGAAGTATGTGAGATCCCTTTCTGTCAGACAGCAGCATATTCACACACAGGCTGCTTTTAATCAGTTGCAATGTTACAAGAGAAAGGGATTTTATACATGAGGACTAACTGATGAGATCAGAGGTGTAAACATCCTTAAATCCGATAAAAAGCATAAAGTCGTTGGTTTGTGAATTAATCAATGAGGCACCAAAAGCAGGGAAAGTTAAAGCGGGTCTTTGATGCCTGACCTCCTCCACCACCACATGACCTGTGACTTCAGAGTCACCCTTTTAAGGTTGGGAAATGTATTCTCTCATTTGCTGTTAAATCGGGTTTATTCACAGTCAATCATGATGAGTCAACAAGTCAGTTTTGTCAGGAGAACAATGAGAATTTGAGTATTTTTATGAACTTCAGTTTTATGGCTTCATTAGCATCGACTCTCTCCTCGGATGCAGCTGAACCAAAAATGTCATTATTATAAGAACCAAAGGTTACGACCCTGAAGTGTCTTCATATTTTTTGACAGTCTCTCTTAATTGGACAGGGTGCGGTGCCAGGACTCTATGTGAGAGTGAAGTAGTGAAGCCATGCCAGGAGGAAGGAGTATTGTTCTTGGCATGGATAAAAGCGACCAAATCCAAGCACCCAGATGGACACCAATGGGCTCCAGCAATAATACACACCGAGAGAGAATAGAGGTCAGCTCAGGATACACACACAATAAATCCATTGTGACTGGCTGTCTCTTTCAAAAGATATTTCACTGCTCGCATATCTTTTCCACCTCTGCACATCGAGGCATAACTCAGTGAACAATTAGTCTCAGAGGAAAACACAGACCATGCCTTAAAAACAGCACACGTGGATAAAGTGCTTAATGCGGCAGTGGGCTGAGCTCTGGCTTATCAGAATTATTTTATGTGTAGCCCACAAACGCACAATAACCTCAGGAAATCTACTGCCTGCTTTTACTGTGTAAGCACTATTGAGATTCAGTCATCGTTAGGCCCTTGTCCAAGCTACTTCAGTGCCTCTTGCTAAATTTCATTAAGTAAATGCACCAGCACTGCACTGTTTGAACTCGAAAGATGGCCATTAAACCGGTGCATTAGGGAGTCCGTTAAAAAAAGAGAGCACTGAAAATGCAGTAGCTCATAGTCGTTTCATTTTAATTTGAAGGTATTTTTTGGAGGAAATTGATGACGTGAGCCAGTTTAATATGCAGGGCTGACGTCTCCGCTGCAGTGCAAACTGAAAAAGTAGTCGGCCTAATTGCTTTGCAAGCGCTGCAGGCAAAAAAATGTTGGCAACTGGAAAGTTTGAAGCCTCTAACGTGTGCCCATGGATTATAAGAGGAGCTAGAGATCAAGCTGGCACCTATTCAATCCAGTGAGACTTGCTTACCTGGTGCAGGCACAAACACTCATAATAATCATCATTTTCATCATCATCTTGTTTGTTTTTTGGGCCGTTGTGGTTTTTTTTTTCATTGCAATACCGTGAGTCATCGCTGTAAACAAAGCGGCACCACGTCTGATCCTATGTCCAAGAACTCTTGACAGGTTTCTCTTTACTTAGATGACATGTATGTCAATACATTAGCAGGCTAATGTGACAATTATCACAAATTATCATTTCCCAAAATATGTACTTGTGGTAACCCAGTGTCTCCACAAATGCAGACAGATGGACAGACATGCAAATATAAGTAAACCGCAAAATAAGAAATGTGCAAACTCAAAAGAAATGTGCCACCCACATAAATAAACACTTTTATCCTGGTTGCATGCAAGCTACCACAAAGCCTGCTGTAATTCAGATTTAACTGTTGTCTATATGTTTAAAGTGTGAGTGTGCTGTAGTGAATATTTGCACTGTGTAAGCTTTACTGGATTTGTCTGAATGGGAGGAATGTTTTTTTTCTCTCTCCATCTCTCTGTCACTCCTCTCTCTCCATCACCGGGTTTTTCTCTCAGGAAAACAAAAAAACCACAGCAGCCATAGCGACAGAGAGCAAAGGAAGACCTGGCCCGGGCCTGTCACCTTTGGAGCGTCCTGATTGGTCGAGGCCTGCTGTGTGAGCTTTGTTGCCGTGTGGACGGAGAGGCAGGCAGTTCTCTGAGCGTTGCCGTGGACGCAGAGCTATCTCAGCAGTCCTGTCAGGGTGGATTTATGCTGCAGGCTCCAAGCTGATTTTTTTCACTCCTGTGACACATTTTGTGGCTGGAAAACAGGAAACCTCAGCATGACGGCTCATGTTAACTTCAGAGGCAAAAGATCTGCTGACTTATTGACTGTTTATTGACATGAAATGTCAGAAAAAATCAGACAACCATCTGTTTTTTGAGAAACATCACTCATGCAGTTTATGCACTTGAGAACATTACATACACAAGGAAAGAATAAGACAAGTCATCACACATTAATCACAAATTATTAGTCCAGTTTTAACCATTTGGTGTATGAATGACATTATTTTGTCTGTCATTTTGCAGACAAATAACGTCTTTGTTGCTTTCGATGCATTGTGTTTACAACATTCTGTACTGACTGTAATGCAAATGCATCAGAGCTAATGAATAAAAAGTGAGACTTATGGTTGCGAAACTAAATTTGAAGTGATGTGTTTGCATTCATATTATACCTGAATTGTTTTTTTGGGATACAAAAAAAGATTAAAAATGTCACAAAAAATGGTGCACACTTTCAAATCTTAAATGATTTTAAAAACACGGAGACAGATTTAGCTAATATTTAATATTTCAATCCTATGAACACACAAACCAGATAAGTACAATAAGTAAGCATAGGGGAAACAGTTTTTTCTTTTTTTGATTTAGTTCCCAATCCGTCCCTTTTTCACCTGCGTATGGCGTTCAGGGTCACAGAGGGTGTTGATGTGTCATCAGTTCATCACAAAGCCGTCTTTCATTCTTCTACTAAAGTTCAGGTAGGAAACGGCGCTGATGTGAATCTGCTTTCTGCGCCATTGTTAGTCATCCTACCCTCATTTGTTATTGCTCTGTGGCACGTGTTGAGAGATGAGGTTAAAATACAGTGAATAACTACTGACAGTTGTTTCCTCCATGGGAAGGAGACGTACAATGAGTTCCCTGATTCTGTTGTTGCCAGACTGGGTCCAGATTGAGATGATGACTTCCTATGACTCCTCTGACTCACATTAGTCTGATCGTGGATCCACAGTATGTTGATCAAGACCCCCGTATGTCTGCCACAAGTGTGGATGAAGTGAGAAGAAAAAACTTCTCTCCTGTTTGCACAAACAATATGGCTGATAACGTTTTTAAAACCCCACCAAAGATTGTCTTGTAAAATAATGTTTCCAAAATCGTTTCAGTATCAGCTCTAAACGCACTATGCAAGTTCGCCAGATCAGGTAGCGTTCCTTGACACCACCTCTAGCCCTGCTTTGGCCCATGGTTTTAGGTGTGGCCATTAGCACCAAGATGGCCCAGAAGTGGCCCTCAGTTAGCACCTGGCCCTGCAGTGTGAAAGCATTTAGCACCGGCAAGCCCGAGCTGGCTCGGCTTTGGCTCGATACTGTGAAAACGACTATTGTTTTTCTTAGTTTCATAGGTTACCATAAATCATACTTTCATGAAATCATGCAACATACCTGGTCTGTGGACATCGTTATTCCCAATGACGGTGCTTGATAAATTGCCTGTGTGTGACTGGACAATTCCACTTCTAACCGGTAGTTGGATCAGAGTGGAAAAGTTCTTTGGTGGGGCTTTAAGATAAGATAAGATCAAATGAGATGAGATGAGATAAGATAAGCTAATCCTTCATTCACCTCACAAAAGGATAAAGTGGATAATGCAGCATTAAAACAAGAGCCTGTATAAAAAATAAGAATCAAGTGTATCAAGCTGAAAAATATTTAAAAATAAGTAGATTACAAATATAAGCTAAGGTAAAGTACCTACACAAATGGATCTTCGAAAAAATATGTGCAGGACTGATAACTTGTAGATTAGTTGAGAGAGTTGTAACTCTGTGTTACTGCACATTGTGTCTGTTTTGGAGTGATTTAATGTTAAACTGAGCAGGTAGAATTGATCACTGTTGGGATACCCATTGTACACTGTGTTGAATTCACTCTTTCTCAGCATTTTTTGAAGGAGTTTGAAGACTGAGGCGAAGAACAAAAACACAAAATATGGTCAAGTGAGTAATTTTTGACAAAGATAAGATTATCTCTTCATAGTCCCACAAATGGGGAAATTTGCATCATGACAGCAGCAAAGCGGAGAGTGCAACATCACAAGTAACCTATAAAAAAAAAAAAAAACATAAGTAGAAAAACAACCAAGTGGAAAACACATCATATAAACAACATGAGTGAATAACTGAGGCAAACATGATAAGAACTAAATTTTAATAATAGCAAATGCTTCTCCTCTTTCTTATCAAATTAAAAATGTACAAGAAATTATCTTTTCAAACCATGAATAGTGTTGGTGTGTTTGTTCTTGATATGCACATTTATTAGTATTTGTGTTTCCACAGAATGAACGCAGGTAAAATGTTACTCCTTCAGTCCATTCATGGCCAATGTGATAAACTCACTCGCTATTATGCGTTTTGTGCCGACATGCACAGGCACGTTTCATGCAGCTGTGGAGTCTGCGGTCTGTAATTACCTGCTAATGTGTCACGAGCTGTGACCCCTGATGGCTGTAAAATTCCCCAGGGAACAGCCCGAGGCGTTCTCACACTGCATCCAAGCTGAACCTTCAACTCTCATCACTGACATAAAGGACAATAGTCAACATGCAGAACTAAACAAACTCTGCATACAGTACATATAGTACCATATGTAAGCACGCAATTCTGATGCATAAAAAAAACACCAATAACAGGAAGCATGTTGTGAACACAACACCAACAGCTCAGGGAAATATCTGGCGCTTTCGCTGCTAAATGTTCAGCTACTTATCTTTGTTCACTAGCTAGGCGCTACTGTGTCTGTATGAACGTTTAGCAAGTTTTTAGCATTTTTTAGCACTCCATAGATTCATCACTGTGAGCATCCAAGTCAAGTTCTTAAGTGTCATTTCTTTATACACGCAGGTGCATAAGGTGCAAAAATTACACTTAAACTTTCGCCTCTATTTACCAAAAAAAACAACAACAGGATAAACAGAGACACTAAGCTGAACTATTGACATGTGATGTGACAGCTGGTATAAAATAATAAGGACCAATTATTAAAGCTACCATAGTGTTTCCACTACATGCTATAATTCTACTTAATTAGACTCAATTTTGTTATTAAGATTTTCCTTTTCCATCACGTTTCTCCTTATCTTGGTCTTATACTTAAGGAATTTCTTAAATTGTGGCACAAAAGACATCAGAAACCAGCACTGTTGTTGTACTTACATATTAGGAATACATTTAAAAATAGTCCTGCTGCTATGAGTGTTCATGCTTTGACAATGAAAGTGAATAATCTTGCTTTCCATGGCCTTTTCATGGTCGTGTTGTCTTCAGCCAGAGCAGGTATTCAACCCTGATTATACGTACTGACTTGTGACAGACTAATGAAGAAATTCCCCACCGAAGACCCTTAAAATTGATTAAGCTGAAGAAGAGTCCTGGGACTGTCCCTTGGGGGAATTTCTCTGGTCAAAGAAACGAAGAAGACATTAGAGTCCTGTTTATAGAAGTGACCTTTGTCACAAGATTAGAGAAAACAACAGAATAACTATTTTTATAATGTGTCAACAAATATTGCAAGGATCCAGAGCAAAGAGTTATAGAGAGTAAATAAGTGTAATTACTTAAAGACAGATTGTGTCAATTGGAGCAGAGAAAGAAACTTTTTCTGCAGTTCGTCGTCATTTAATATCATTTCATGTGACAATCATTCATCACCTTGATCTAAAAGTTTGAATTTGATTAGAAATCCAATAATATCTTTAATATGATTATTAAACCAGTCATTTTTTACATGTATGTGTGTACGGGCTGGAAGAAGAAACACTTGTTTGTCATCAGACTCTGTTCTTCATCATTTAGCACCCATAATCTCCCTCGGCTTGTCTAACCCTCTGAGATAAGTGCAGCTCCTCAGCGTTAGCCTCCCCTCTCCCAGCCGTCAGGTGTAGTGTGTCCGACAGCTTTATTCATGCAGTAACGCCAGCAGTGAAGTTCACGCAAAGGTAATTAATCTGGAAACCTAAGGCAGCTCCCCATTCACTGAGCACTAGATAGATAATTATAGCTAAAGGCCTTTGGGGGTATGAGGGCAATGAAAGTGCTGAAAGATGGACTTTAACTGAAAAGTTATATCTAAATTTGTTTTTTTTTTTACCCTCTAGAGTTTAATTTGCTCTTTTAACCAGCTGCTTTTTTTTTGGGATGGGGACTGTGAGGACTAAATGTAACGAGGAAGCACGAAATGAGGGCTTTAAAACAGAACATAAAACACATTAAAATAATTTTATCACCATTTTCCTTCCCTTTTTTTTACCAGCAGAGAAGCACAGCAGGAGGTCTGTGGTGGTGCAGGTGAGGACCGATGTAAATGATGGTGTTAACAGATGAGTTGAGAGGATGGGATCAAAGTTCAAACCTGGAGGCCATGACCGCAAAATCACCATTTTAAGAAAGTTGCTGTTTGGAAGGTCGATGACATCTGTGGGATTCCAGATCAGCTTAAATCCATCCAGGCGTCTTCTAACTGCTTTTAGGATAAAGGTAATTGCTGGAATGACTGTGTTGTCATCACAACCATTTCTCCCACAGAAGAAATATTTTCAGCCATGCAGCCTTCAGGTGCTTCAGGTTTGCTCAACCCACCCTTAATAGATACTGAATTTTGTAATATGTCATTAGTCTGCAGAGCGATATCACCCTTAACTTTATAAAGTGGGTCCAGTGACTTTGTGGTAATGTAAGGTCTACACAAAAGCCCATGTAATAAACACAATAAGCATGACTTAATGTAAAAATAGGACTTTAGAGCTCAATATCTATTTGTTCAACAGGTTTGCATGAATAAAGAAGACTAGTAGTGGCCGCTTCTATCTGAGCGGTTTTGGAAGTTTGAGGAAATGTTGGTATGTTCACACTGAGTCACTTCTCACCCACAGGCTGTCTAAATGAGTATTTCCTGTTGCAGGGAAAAATCATTCATGTGGGTGTAATGACGCTTCTCTACTGCAGCGCCACTCACTTTGTTTTGGTTTTCCAAAGTTAGCAAAAGTTGTGGGAACATGTGGCACCTGAGCCAATGCATCACGACACGACACACCCTGCGTAGACCCGCCATTTTTAAACACCATCAAGTCTGCAGTGTTTTTTATTCTTTCCACCCAGATTTAAGGAAACAGACACCCACGAAGCTACATGGTGCCAAACTGTTGATAGTGCAGACGTTTCTCTGAGGAAAAGATTCAACAAGTGTTGATGACGTCACACAGCGGAGCGGGACAAGAGTATTGCAGATCAGCTGCATGTAAAACCTATAAGAATAAATTATCATGAACATGTCAGGAGTTGCTGACACCTGTGACTGAAAAACTTCAATCAGAATAATAAATCTTTTTTTCCCAAAACAGAAACAAGAGTGTTGAACTTGGGCAGCAGCCAACAGTCATAAGACCCCATGCCCTCAACCAGAAACTGAAAAATAATCACCTCACAGCTTAATAATGTATTCTAATATATTCAAAAGCAACATGTTAATTATTATGAGATTTCACTGAGTATCATATCTCAACATTCACAGAGGAGATTAGTCTTATCAGCATCAGTGATAAAGCAGCTCTGCAGGGGATCTCATTGTGAAACTTCTCCCTCCTTTGGTCCTCTGATGAAAAGCTCGGCTCGGCATCCTGCTAATACTCTAATTAAAGCCAAACAGCCGCACAGCTTGCTCCAGCACATAATCACACCACATCCAGCACAACGGCTTTCCCTCATTCTGTCTTTTTAAGAAGATTATTAGTTAAAATAGACAGAACGTGATGTGCTTTATAAAGTAGGAAGACTTTGTTCAAGAAGGTCAAAGAAAACCTGTGGCTCAGTGTTTACTGAAAAAAAATTAGAGCAGCTCTTTAAAAGCAAGTGAAGTGACTCTTATTTTGTTGGAGTTTGTGAAAATATTAGGAACTTCGGGAACAAATGTCAGGCCCTGAGGCAGCTAAAAGTAAAAAAAAAAATAAGGGTTGAAGCTCTTTGTAAACAAAGAGACTCCACATATGTTGTCTATTCAAATGGGAAAATGCATGTGTTGAAGCCAAACAGCTGCAAATGCAATCAGCAGAGGTTGTTACACGACTCTGTGAGGTGTGCCAAGATGGGAAGGATTCAGCTGAGAAGTGTCTCGAGCTGTCGACTAAAGCTTGCCTTCGATTCAGTCCAAGATGTCCTCAGCGTACGCAGTAAGTAACTGAGCACAAGTCGGTCTTGTAGTGTCGAGACCCGGGTCAAAGCGTGACCCAGAGGGAGAAGCATGTGGGAAGTTAATACACTTTTAATGTTGAGACACTCCAGAGGCGATCAGCCTGGGTCTTTTGCAAATATCTGATACTTTTTCAGGTCATAAAGTTCACATTTTTAAACAACTGTTTCACATTTTAGAGAAGAAATAACAACTGACCAAACAGGGGAGTAAGATTTTCAGACTTTTTCACACATTAAGGTCAGAGGGGTTGTCTTTGACATGCTGCATTAATAGCACAGCTGTCAATAACCAACATGACACCTCATTATCAAAGGATTCACAGTAAATGACGGCCTGCAGGCGATTTTTATTTTCAGTTTGCTGGAGCTAAACAAACAAGCGTCAGTCTTGAACATGTGGATGATATTTAAATATGTGGTATGGTTTCCTGTCAGGTCTCATTAACTCATGTACTTAAAATGCACTTGATTATTTCCCTTTTACAAGACTTCATGTGGGCTGTAACGGCAGCCACTACTGTACATTTCTATTTGTCAGATGTTGATGTGATTCCTCCATAAACTTTATTGAATGATTTTTACATACATGACTGGATGCATTTGCTGTTTACTTTTCGTGGGTTCTTGCATCTTCCTCTGCAAATAAAAGTGTTCATTCATTTAGCATAATCTCCCCAAAAATTGTGTTGTAACACATTATTGGGCTTGCAGCACAAACACGAGCCAATTAAGCAATAAAAAGAAAACCGCAGGCTATTGTGTGTCAAAAAATAGTAGAATCAGAGGATAAATTTCCAATCCAGTTAGATTATCATTCACATTCTTGCTGAGAGCTAGCTAAAAAATTAACACTGAATTAGAAAAATGACAGAGTAAAACAAACTATTCCTCTCCTGAATCAGTCCTATAACACTGCATTTGTCTGATGTCCTCATATGATCCAGACAATAGCCTTATTCTCTGCACCCACATCATAATAATAGTGAAACTAAGAGTGTGGACTTGTTCTGAACAACCAGCTCCAAAGTTCTGAAGAAGCTACCGAAACATACCTAGTCTGTGTGGGTGGTTGGTGTGTGTATCAAAAAAAATAGAAAGAAGGTTTGTATAAACAGACACAAACCATTTGGTTCTCACAAATGATGCTGCTCTCCTGATGGCCAATTACTACTAAATGCAGATGCTGTAACGGTACACCCTGCATGCTGATGAGACCTCTGTAAGAAACGTTCACATATTACAGGTTGCTGTGCAGAGTTTGCCAAGTTTCTTCAGATTGCAGTTATGCAGACAGCTGTCCAGGTTGTATAATTCTCTAAATATGCAGCTCAACCCTCGACCAGTACTCCTACACAACACAAAGATGGATATCTGAAAGTGTTGCTAGCTGTGTAACCCTGACTCATCCTGACTCTGAGTTGCAGTGACCCACCAAGTCCCTCCTCTGACCCTCCAGCAGGTCAGTGATCAGACCAGCTGTCAATCTTAATGGACCTTCAAGTAAAAGCTTCACCGCTCAACATGTTGTGAATCAAAACTGGGTTAACCCCCAAACTGGAAATTCCACTGGAACTTTTCTCAGTGTTTGTGCACAAAATCTGAGCAGCTGCTCCGCTGTGTGACTCTGTATGCACACAAGTCTTCCTCTCTGTCAATGCGTGCAGTATGAAAATGTGACACCCAGCTGCAGCGGCGTCATTCATACAGGTGTCATCTTGTTCAGGAAAGCCTGTATTAGGTTTCTGGACATTGTCAGAGCAGGTGCAATGAATTATCTTCCTGTGCATGTCTTTGTTAAAGGCTTTTTTTTCTGTAATCTACCTTTCCATCCTTTCTTTCCCATCTTTCCAGCCTGAAGGCAGGATCTTGACTTATCCAAACTGCAACATGACACTAAAAGAGTATTACTTTCCTGAACGGTGAAGAGCTTTCAGAGGAATGAGAGGTCATCGCTTCACTGCGCGTCGGAGTCAAGAAGAGGTGAGACGCTTCGGTGGCAGATCTATCGTCGTCACAGCGCATGTGGTTTGAGAATTTGCAGAAGTTTATCAGCTGATTCACAACTGAAGTCTCCTAGTTTATGACAACATTTCAAAGAAAAGGGAAGTAGAATCACCTCTGTGTAGAAGTGGATGCCAGCCACAGGATAGCAGATTTGTGGTCACACACCATACAGATGGTGACTGCATTTGCATTAACATAAAACTTCTCAGAAGTGCTTTTCACACTCTGGTCTTATGTTATGTTGCTGGTATGTTGGCAAAATTTCCATGCAAATGCAGTATATAAGTCACCTGGAACACCAGAATAGTACTGAAGCAAAAGTACAGAGAAAAGTCCCTTAGATCCCTACAACATAAGCTAATATATCATAATATGTAGCTGTAATATGGTGCCAGGAAGAGCAAAGTTACCACTGTTATACTATCATCCTGTCTTGCTTCTGTTCTGTTTTGTCATCTCTTCAACAAATAATCATTCAGCTCTAGTGCGAAACCACATTCAGTTAAATTAAACTACTTTTTATACACACAATACAGAGATTTCCTCAGAAAAAGGTACATTGTACCTTTCAATTTATATATGAATTGTCAGGATGTTTCACATTAGCTGTAGGACAGCTAATGTGAAACATCCATCCATCTATTTTCTACCGCTTATCCTCACATAGGGTCGCGGGGGGGCTGGAGCCTATCCCAGCTGTCTTAGGGTGAAAGGCAGACATGTTTTTGGATGGTGGGAGGAAGCCAGAGTACCCGGAGAGAACCCACACAGACACGGGGAGAACATGCAAACTCCACACAGAAAGGCCCCGGGCCGGGAATCGAATCTTCTTGCGACAGTGCTAACTGCACCACTGGTAATCTTGGAGAGGTAGAAAAAAGTGGCACCTGCTCTAAGCCTCCGCTAAGCTGCACCTCCTCCTCTCTAGTTGTCTCCACCACTCAAAGGCTCCACCGATGTTCACCCTGGTTTGTCCTCTTAGCTTTATTCAGAGCCTTTTTCGTCGCAGCCTTTCCTGCCTCCCTCTTTCTTCTCTTTATGTGTTTAGCAGGGTGAGCCGTCAGAAGTAACACTGGAAGTGATATTTTTGGCTGCATTTTCTCTGCCATTGTTCCCCACAGAACAGATTCTGCTGTTAACTCTGTTTCTGCAGAGGAGTATGCTGGATATTTCCAGCAACAGTGGGGAGGAGGGAGAGACAGAGGGGGACGTGAGCAGGTCTGATTGGTTCTTTCCATTCAGACCGAGTGTCAGTTGATTGGTCTTTTTTTGCAATTTTTACAGTCCTGTAGCTGCCACAGAGGTCTTATTCTTTTCCTTCCTTTTTCTGAACACATAATCCTTTGACTGCTCTCAGGGTGGAAGGACCATTTCACCCAGTATAAAAAAAGTGCTTCTGAACAGGATTACCAGCTATACTACCATGCTAGTAAAACTGCAATAAAATGATCCACAGAGTCCAAAGCTGTAGAGCCGCCAGGTGCTGCCTGACTCCTATTGCTGCTAAAGTAGCATTGTTATGATGAGGGTGACCTCAGCACAAAGCGAACAGCGTCTCCACTGGTTTGCACTCGCTGATTTGCAGTCTTGGAAGTGGAGGAGAGAGTGGAAGGGTACTCAATTGGTTACAATCCGCAACCGCACCACTAGATGCCGCTAAGTCCCACAAAGTGTCCCATGAAGCTCACTAATTTTTACTTTCGCCAAGGAGGTTATGTTTGTTTGTTTGTTGGTTTGATGGCTTGCAAAATAAATCAAAATGTTAAAGACAGATTTTGATGAAATTTTCAGGATTGGTCAGAAGTGGCATAACTTGGGGTCACGCCATAGTAATGTATGGGAGATTTTGCATATTTCCGAACACTCCAGGGTGTACAATTTTCAGCCAATCATCACCTAATTTGGTATATAATATAAGAATCCAGAAGTCACTGATTCAGTTTGGTCAAGATCAGTAAAATGTCAAGGTTACTAAGGGCAAATATGCGTTTTTTTTAACCATAACTTCATGTAGGAAGGAGCTAGAGCAATGCAACTGGTCTGAGAATATCTGGAAATAATTGTATTTGCAAAGTTTTACTGGTATTTTGGTCTCTTTTCAAATTCTAATTCAAATGTGACAAAATATAAAATAGAGAAAAAAAAATAAAAAAGTACATGATATTCATGTGAATACAATGTTAAATGTAGGTTTCAAGGTGCGTCAAAATCAACACATTTAGGCCTTGTGGGCTTGCAGGAGTATACGCTCTCTCAGAACGCTGCCTTGGCGGAGGTCTGCACTCTCTGAGCGCTTTTCCCATTAATGCTGTTAACACTGTTTTTGTTTAATTTGTGCTCAAACAGCAATGTAAAAACATAAAACTGTGGTTTGATAGGAAGATATGGAGCTATCCAGGTTACAAAATACAATCAATGAGCTGAGGTTAACTCAGGAAGCTGCCACCACTTACTTACCAGTACTATGAGTGATATTTGTGGCATATATGATGAGCAATACAGCGTGCACCCTTGTGTCCCTCTGCACCAACACAGTGAGAGAGTACATACTAAATGATAAAAATATACTAGCGAGCCTCAGGACAAGCAGCGGCGAGGCTGGCTGCCTGTGTTGTACAGTATAAGCGCTGTATTGCCTCTGCTGATGGATGTTGTTGCAGCACTATTGTTGCAGGGGTCACTGAGGTCCTGCCTCTGCCTTGATCCAATTAAGCACTCGAGAAATGAACAACAATGAGACAGAGCGTTTTAGCGGAATCTGTTTCTGCCGTTCTCCTGGGTTTCTGTCGAGGCCATTCAAGGTAATCTTTCATTCTCTGTGAAAACAGAAAAAGGAAAGTACTCTGCTCCTGCTTCCCCTTATGATAAATGGAAAAAGCAAATTGCGGTGTGTGTATAACAAATTATTTAAGTGGCTATTAGTATGAATTGTATGTGTCCATGGTTTCCTAGTGATTTATTAGAAGACGGGCCTGAAGGCTTTGGTCCCATGCTATTGTATTTTCTGCACCTGTGGGACCAATTCTGTGTGCAAGATTATCCCTGCTCTGTCGTTCTCAAGGGAATCGACGGTGTATTCATTACCTGAGTTGAACTTCTGAAGCAAGGCTGGAGAAGATTGACAAATATAAACATGTACCATGTACTTAGCATTGTTCCATTCAAATGGTAACCATATATACAGACACAGTCACTAAATACACTTAAACGACAGAACAATTGCAGTATGTATGAGCAGGGATGTTAGTAGAGGTCAGTTTGTATATAACTGAGGCTCAGTGTGATTGTAAAAAAAAGTTTGTAAAAATGTTTCTGCACATTAAACAGTTTGCATCAGAGCTGATCAACAAAGACAGTGTGAACAAAGCAGGCAGAGCAGACGGCTGTGGCTGAGAGTGTGTTAGACGCTTGTCTAGACGGCGAGCAAGATCCTTCCCGTCATTGTTGGTTGGCATTGAAAGGCTGCAAAACAGGAAACAATATCTGAGGGAAAACATACAGCTATGAACATTAAAAAGCCAAAGGTGTGGTGTATTTAACACTAACATGTATTTTAATAAAGATTTAATACACTCTTTTCTCTGTACTATAACTTCTTCTTCTTCTTCACTATAGAAACACAAGTATATATCGTATTTGCACCCAAGGATGCCTTTAGATTGTTCAAACTGAGATACAATGTTGATGATCATGTCAGTTTAACAGCTTTAAGGCTCATATTAAAACTTTAAGTCTATAATTTGCTTTGTCTGTTCTTCAAGCTGTGGTTAAATTCACGACTTCACTGGTCTGACAGTGATCCTAAATATATGTTTCTGGATCATTCTTGATCATTGTTTATTGGAATAAGTCATCATTTATGGAACATGTCTCGTCCTCGTGGGGGGTTAAGAATAAACACAGTGGTGTATTCTTAATGGTCTGTTGCGCCATCTTGTGGACACAGAACACAGGGATGAACTAGTCATGTTTGCCTTCCTTTCTGTCCATAAATGATTTATTATTTCACAGTACAGCTACCAATTCATCAAATACAGATTAGAATCACAATCTGAGCTACATATCTTTGTTTTACAGTAACTACCACAGATAGTTTCACCAGGAAAGTGAGCATCCCAAGTAAACTCTTTAAGAATTAGTTGGTCATTCAAATAGAAATCATTCACAAAATGCCACCTTCGTGCAGACAGTCTAGTTTTATTTTATTTTATAGGTTTTGTCAGTTTGCTGTTTATTAGACTCATCTGCACAACTAAACTATTCTGAGAGCCTCCAACCTTGTAAACATATTTAATGGATGTAAAAATGAGCTAAAATATCAATACGACTAATAGATTCAAGATTCAGTATATGAACGGGAAAATTGTTGAATAAATGAATTGTTGTTAAGTAAAAATGTAAGGTAATATACACAGTGAGGTAGTGCAGGTGATAATAAGGCACATGGCAGTAGGACTGAAGTGCAAATGGTTATATAGTGAGGTCATCAGGATGTAGTCTAACCCACAGATGGGGAAAAAAAATCAGTGAAACGTGAAAGCAGTACAATGTTTAATTTTTTATTTTGCTATACTTATTTTATTTAAATAATTTCTTTAAGTTAAGGTGACAAATTAGAAAAATAAAACCGCTAATAGTAAAATTAAAAAAATATATATCAAAATATCAGAAAACTCTATGGCAAGCCATTTTAACATTTAATGGCTAGACTGGATATGTATTACAGATATCTGTAATTCGATTACATTCTGGATATCTAGAATGAACATTCTGCATATCTGCAATAGAATTCTTAGTAGGAAAAACTTCCATTTCAGATATCTTCAATTCAGTTGTTACTAGTCATAATTTTCATGTCAGATATCCAAAATGAAAAACTATTCCAGATATCCAGGATGTATTTTGAATATCCAAAAGAATGTCATTGTGGATATCTGAAATTGGAAACCCAATACACTGGTAAAAGTGACATCATTTGTCCTAGGAAGAATGTCATTGTGGATATCTGACATGTTCTTTTTGACTAGGAAGAATCAAATTAGAGATACACTATGTTGCCAAAAGTATTCGCTCACCCATCCAAATAATCAGAATCAGGTGTTCCAATCACTTCCATGGCCACAGGTGTATAAAACAAGTACCTAGGCATGCAGACTGCTTTTACAAACATTTGTGAAAGAATGGGTCTCTCTCAGTAGCTCAGTGAATTCCAGCGTGGAACTGTGATAGGATGCCACCTGTGCAACAAATCCAGTCGTGAAATTTCCTCGCTCCTAAATATTCAAACTCTGAATGCTTCAGCATACCAAGACATTTTGGACAATTCCATGCAATACAATACAATACAATTCCTTGTGGACAGCCTTCCCAGAAGAGTTGAAGCTGTTATAGTTGCAAATGGTGGACCGACATCATACTGAACCCTATGGATTAGGAATGGAATGTCACTTAAATTCATATGGGAGTCAAGGCAGGTGAATACTTTTGGCAATATAGTGTATCTGTAATACATATCCAGTCTAGCTATTAAATGTTAAAACGGCCACTTACAGTTTTTAAGGAGTTTTAGATCAAATTAAAATTACATATATAAAATTACATTTTAAAAATACCATTTTGACTAGTCAGAAAATTACATTATGACAAGGATAGATAGGAGTGTGGTTCGATTAATTGTTAAACGGCTTGCCATATGATTTTTCCCCTTTTCGGCTACCGTCGTTGACCATGTGATCATACGTCACAGTTGTCCCTGTTGGTTAGCGGAGAAGCTGGAGAAAACAGGCTCTTCTTTCATCACCAGTTTACTTTCATAAAACGACAATCATGGAGATTGGGGCAGAGATCAGCAAGAAAATAAGAGTGAGTAACATAATGGGCATCATATAACTAAGTTATATAACTGAGCCTTAATACTGGTTGAGCTCAGTGTAGTGAAGATGTTGTTAGCTAACATTAGCATGCTAGCGTAATTTCTCAGCCAGGCAGAATGGCAACAAGGTTTTTTTTTATTTTCAAGGCCGAGGAAGCTGTTCGCTACGAGCAGCAGGTTTACAGACGCCTTCGCGGTTGTGTTTGAGTTTAGGGAAACGACTTTGGTAACAAGAAACAGCGATTGTTGGGTACAAACTGCGCAGCCAAGATGCTGCTAATTTTCTTAACTTTCTAATAATGATCTACTGTACTTTTGGTTTGTTACAGGCAGCTATCAAGGGCAAGCTTCAAGAGCTCGGTGCATATATCGGTAAGTGAATAAAATACATATAGAGTAACGCCTTTATTCCTGGCAGACAGCTGCAGTAACTTCTACTTTGCCTCTCCTTACTGATTCAGATGAAGAGCTTCCTGACTATATTATGGTGATGGTCGCAAACAAGAAAACCTCCCAACAGATGGCTGACGATCTCTCTCTTTTCCTTGGAAACAACACTTGTACATTCACAGTATGGTATGACGAAAACTTACCAAAAGTGTATATATCTTGTTCAATAGTACGTAACATTAATACTTGCAGCAATTCTCAACACTGCTCTATCTGTTCGGGTCACAATATGTTTTTTTCTGCTGAATTCAGGCTGCAGGGTGTCCTGGAGAAGTTAAGGTCTGTCGCAGTTGGTAAGTCAGAATAACTTGAATGCAACATTTTCCAGCTGCAGGAATAAATGTTTCATACTTACTGAGGTCCATCCACACGACAACGTGATAACGAGTGACAAGGATGTAATACATATGCCACGCCGGTAGGGGGCGCTGCAAAGAAACACAGAGACCCGCGAAAAAGAACGAAAGAACGCAGTGAGCATGTGCATGAAGTCCTTGTTTACTACTCCTGGTCTTTTTTTAAATTACATAAGAGATAACGCAAAATACAAAACTATATATACATTTACACATACTTACATGCACAGATATACATATTTATATACACACATACATACATACATATAACAAGGGAGGGTGAAATTACATAATAAAACACACTTCATATTGAGTCAGTGAATTTTAGCTTAAGTATTTAATAAATAAGTCTGATATTTTTATGGCTTTGTTGTTTGATTATGTTGTAATTGTGTTGAAGTATTGTTTGAGTTAATTTTCAAAGTATTTCCAATTTGTTTTTTTTTTTCTTTGTGAATGTGAAATTTGCCCAGCGTGATGATAGTCTGTAACAAGAGGGAGAGGAGGGAGAGGTGGTGAGGTATGGAGGGATTTTCAAACTAAAAGAGGATGTTTCTTTCCTGGAGGCCTGGAGGTTTTGTTGTGGATTAGATTTTGTATGTGAGCCCTAAAGTTCTTACTGTATGAGCTCTGACAGAAAAGATGGACATTAAATTTGAATCTCTGCAGTGCTTTTAGTTTTTTTACATTATGACAGCTTTTGTATGATATTTAACTTTGTTGTGAATGAACATGAATGGCTGCTGGTCGACTTGAGGGTTGAAAAAGATTCCTGATAAGTTTATTTGAGCAGATTTTGGCTGTTATAGCTATGTTGTGGATGAATAGTTTGGTATCATTTTTCTGTGTCAGAGGATGGAACTGGGAACCTTTCAGAAGCTGCAGAATTTCCATTGATAATGTACTGGTAACTGTAGTGTATTCTGTTTGTGAGATTGTAAAATGATATTTGTGAATGAATTGATTGTAAAATAAGATCTGTCCTTGTTCATCAATTAACCCATAATACCCCCTGATCAAACCAGGATTTGTAAAATATTGTTTTCTTTCTGAGCAGTATGTGTTGGTTGTTCCAGGTGTAGGAGCTGGTTGGCGAGAAGCCGCGTTTGTAGATCAGCCCCCTGGAAAACAGCGCCTGTTTACGGAAGTTTGATAGCTTGATTGCTATTTTATCTATTTCAAAGTTACACTTCAGTAAAAAAAAATAATCCCTCTTAGTTTATTGAATAGGTAATTTGGAATTGCATTTCACATATTAACATTTTCTTTGACTAGATGACATAATCAATTCATTTTGAACATATTATTCATTGTTTCAGAGCTTAAGGCTTCCAACCCTTCGTTTCCCCTTTGGTTACAAAGAATCTCTTTTCTTAGATAGTGAGCTTTTTTCACCATATGAAGTTAAAAAGCCTTTTATCCAGTTCTTTAAATTAGATCGTTTGGGTTGGTTGTTTAATGTTACCCCACGTGATGACGTGACATCATTGTTAGCGACAACGCCGGGTACATGCTGCAACTCCGAAACTGCGTTGTCAGATCGTCTCACTCTGGAACCTGTTGTCAGAAAATACCGTTTTGGGTTTCTGACAATGCCGGAGTCGTCTGTACGCAAGGCAGAATCGGTATTAAAATTTGGCAGATTCACAGAATTCCGTTGTCATGTGAACAGCAACTGAGTCTCACACTCAAGTTTATGTTTTCGCACTCTGCTTTTCTGCATGGTTTGTCACAGAGCCTTCATCCCTCAGTAAGCATCAGCTCCAGTCTGATGCTGGTACTGTGGCTGGGAAGAGCCGGTCATCAGGAAGTGAGGATGGCAGAGCGGAGGAGATGAAGGTGCTGATGGTGTCCAGCTCTCGCTCTGACAGGACTGAAGCACGTGTGTCCAGTTCAGCCCACGAAAGCAGGTGACTGATGCAAAACTAGAATTACTGTTTTGTCCTCGTGTGCTGACATTCACTGTTGACAGTTCATTCTCTTAAACAGCACAAATAAGATAAAACTTCACCCCGAAAGAAATTCTTTCACAACAGTTTCCATACACAGTAGAAAAAGTAAGGAGAGTTAAAAAGATTTAAAAAAAAAGTATTTACAATGCAGAACAATACACCAAAATTGTAAGAACATAAGAATCAGAAAAAGAGAGAGTGTCAGATGGATGAATTATACATGAAAGACCCTCATAATGTACAAACCCATATATGCCTCTGTTTGTTATCAGAAGAGGCAACTTGGAGAAGAGTTCCTCTCGACTTACCTCCACTGTGAAGCCCCTCATGGAGCCGCTCCCTTTAGAGGCTGTTATTGACATCAAACCAGAGATGGATGATGACCTCATCGCCGAGGATCCCGCAGAAATAGCTGCAAACCACGGTCGAACACGCGGCGCAGTTAGTAGACCCACCGCTGAAATCTACAGGCCGGGTCAGAGCAAGCTGTCATCAGTAAGCTCTGCGGACTCGTGTCGACCCTCGGAAGGATCCTCCCACTCCAGGCAGCAGGACAGCAGAGGCAGCAGAACCTCCAGAAGTGGATCCAGTAAGGTGCTGTGATCCAACGAGAGCGTCCAGACACTTTTTGCCTGTAAAGTTTCACACGGGCGTAGATAAGATTCGCACAACGATAATGATCTGCTGTCTTTGTTCAGCAGGAGGAGTTGTCGCGGAAGCGCAAGGCTCCGGTAGCAAGTTCGGTTGTACGAGTGAACCAAGCAGCAGATGAGGACAGCGATGATGTGGAAGAGGAGGATGCTGGCTATGGAGGCAGAGGCCTGTCCAGTAGAGTGTCCCTACCCTCCAAACCAGAGCGCAAGTCAGTTATTAACTGCTCATGTGATATTTTTTTCATAACATTATTGAATTAGAGTGCAATCCAGGATTGTAATTCACTGTTATTTTCCAACATGATGTATTCAATCTTTGGCATTAGAATGTCTTAGAATCCTTATTTTATACCCCAGTAGTGATCACATACGATCGTCCACCATCTCTAAAAGGAAGCAAAAGACCATTTTTTTCTGAGCTTTAACATCCACATTCATTATTTCAGACCTACTCTCCCTCCAGCCAAGCAAGCCAACAGGAATCTGATACTGAAGGCCATCTCTGAGGCTCAGGACTCAATCACCAAGACTACAGCCTACCCCACAAGTGTGTTTAACTGTTGATTCCGTTGCATCTCTGTAGTTGCTGTTGTCACTTTCTCACATCGACCTCTCTCTTCCCCTCCAGTACCTCAGAGGCAGACTGTTCCTGTGGCACCTCGTGCTCGCATCGCCAGCACTGAAGAGATGACTGCAGCCATCCAGCTGGTCCAGGAGCACCTCCACAGCCTGGCCCCCAGGGTTCAGGCGTACACCCCCGCAGAGCTACCTCCCTCCACAGCATCTGGTATGTGAGGAGTACGATTACTGCAGCATATTGAGTGCCTTTTAAACCAGGATCACAGTGAGGTAGCAATGCTAATCTATTATTTCCTCTGCTGATGTTTTCTCCCCAGCTCCAGCAAGATCTTTAGCGTCACGCCTCCAGTTAGATTTAGCAGAGAGCAATGATAGAGAGCACAGTGACTATGGTGAGTCTTTTTTTTGTGCAGTTTTTCTTTCATGGGGAAATGTTGAACAGAAAAGAACATTTAAAAGTAGTAACTAACGATAAATATGCCAGGAGAAGCTTAAAGGAAATGTCTTCAGTGATGCGTTACACTGAGGTATGTGTGCTTGTAGGTGCTGAGGTCGCTGCAGGCACTGATGCAAAGCCTTTTGATACGCGCTCCTTCATAGTGAGTCGACCACAGCTGGGAGAGTCTACTGCAAGAAGCCAGCAGCGTCAGGTCAGAGGGGAAGTCCTGTCCGCAATACCACGCACAGTCCAGACCAGGTACACACACACACACACACACTCGTAAAACAGTATGCTATCAGCTCTTTACATTTCTATATGAGCATTTGTCACATATTTTATTTTCTCTCACTAGTAAGGAGAGGGGCGACTCTGCCAGCCCCAAGTTCATTGTGACATTAGATGGAGTGCCGAGCCCACTGGGAAATCTTGCAGACTGTGAGATGGAGCTGGACGACGTGAGACCGCCCACAAAGGTCACCGAGGCAGCTGTCCCCGGCAGCAGGGAGCCCAAAGTCAGCATCCTTCACAGGCTACAGGGAAGAGTTGAACTATCAGAAGGTATTATTAGCGCTCTAATAATGATTTATTTTTATGGCACGTTTCAAGCAGTGCTTCAGTAAAAAGTTTTCCTTCTTTTGACAGAGGATGCGATGGACATTGGGATTGTAGAAGACGATGCCGTCCCTTTCAAGAAACAGAAGGTGATGGAGCGCTGCAAGTTCTGGCCGGTCTGTAAAAGTGGAGATGAGTGTTTGTACCATCACCCTACAACACAGTGCAAGTGAGTACTTCTGTTCAGAAACTGAACATAATGGAGTTTTTTTTTTTTTTTGTTTATCGCTCGGCACTCACTGAATGGTTATTCATGCTTTATATGTGTTTCTCTGAAGGACTTTTCCCACCTGCAAGTTTGGAGATAAATGCCTTTTTGTGCATCCTAATTGTAAATACGACGCCAGGTGCACCAAGCCAGACTGTCCCTTCACTCATGTGAGCCGAAGAAGTGCAGCCGCTCCTCCACACAGACCAGGTACTCCCACTAAACACCATGTTCAGTCTCTCTGCACAGCTGAGAAAGCTACAATACCAACAAAGCTCCATAAAAGTGTTTCGATTCTACAAAGAAGTCACTAACATAAAGAGGAGTGTAGATCCCCCACTATGCACCTCTGACTTGGTTCTTTGTGTTTGCAACAGTGAAGCCAGTGCAAACCTCCAGTGTATGCCGCTTCTTCCCAGAGTGCAAGAACATGGATTGTCCATTTTATCATCCCAAGGTAAAACATTTGAAAGTGCAGACATGGAGCTCTGATTTTTGTACTTACATTGAATGAAGGATTTAGTTTAAAGGGAAGTGCTTTCATGTGAGAGTTTTATTTGCACGCATGGTTCAAGTTCGAACATTTTTGCACAAGTTGCAGCCCGACTTTCTTCATCTTGTTTTTCTTATTTCCAGCCGTGTCGCTTTGCGGCGCAGTGTAAACGAGCTGGATGTACCTTCTACCACCCGACCACGACTGTGCCTCCGAGACACGCCCTGAAGTGGACAAAAACACAGAGCAGGTGAGCAGATGGTTGACATTTTTAGTCCGTTTAAAATATTTCCTGCATATAATATACTGTATGGGGCGGGGGGGGTTCAACCCAAAAAATATTTTTTTAAAAACGTATTCAATTAAATACCATGATACCATGATTTACTTGTTGTCTCTCTCTCTCTCTCTCTCTCTCTCTCTCTCACAGCTAATAAAGTCCAGGTGTCTGATGATGGCTGACATGTGAAGATATGGATAATTATGTTTTTTCATTCTTCTCATTCTTAAAATGTTGTTTTGTTTCATTTTAATGTATTGTTTGGACTGATTTTTAAGAGAACTGTTTTGTAAAATGGAAAGGGTTTTTTTGCTCATGCTGTCAGAATATTAAATACACCACAGTGAACTTTAAACTTGTATCACCTCATCATTTATCTCATGGTCTTGACCTTAATATTGGTTCATGCAGATGTTCACCACTGAGAGATGATCATGTTTAAAATGTTGTGATAAAATAATGACTAATTCAGAAAGCATCAGGTTTGAGTCACAGATCATAAGGCAGACCGTACAGTTTCAAAAATGTCAAAATGAAAAGCTATGTAAGGATTTAATTTTCTTCACATAACCTGAAAGAATTAATATACATATGAAATATTTTAGGAAATACATGTGCAAGATTTGTATTTTTTTTGGTTTGGTTAAGTTATAAGTTTCAGAAATTGGTAAACATTTAGCAGATCAATACCCTACACACAGTAGACTGATCTCTTATAGACAGTGCTTCACACATTATACCACCTGCCCCGTTTATGTCAAGGAGCTTTAATTCAGTTAAATCTTTCTTTTCCCTTCTCTTCACCATTTTGAACAGCAGTGAGGAATTTCAACTGAATTCACCTTTTTAGACCCAAATTTGAGCAAGAAAACTGAAATACTCAGAGAAGTCAGAAATGAATCCAGAATAACATACAACCACTAAAACACATTTTTTTCTGTTAAGGAATAATAATGAATAACTGGAATTTGGCATATCAATTAAAAATAATAATGTGCTTTTTCTACAAAACAAAAAATAGCATTAAAGATATCCTTTGAATTAAAGAGCCTGCACATACTGGTGGGCAAAACAACAATACTGTTAATTTAGGGTAGTGGTGGCAAACACCTTACACTGGGGGGGTGCTCCAATAAATTTGTTAAGCAGTATATATCTATCTAACTATCTATATATTTATATAATATAACTTTATTGTCATTGTCGTTAAACAAGGCTTTGATGATTTAGCTGTATGAGGCACATGAAATAGACCATATATGACATAAAAATAGACTATAAATATAGAAAAAATAGAGTAAAAATAGAATTAAAATAAAAAAATAAGGAAATATTGGGATCTACACACTACAGATGGCAATTATGTTCATGCATATTCATGACAGTTATATGCAGTTATTTACACAGTACAAAAATCTAATTTATGTATGTTTGTATCAGCTTCCACCAGCTGCAGTTTTATTTTCCGCCACTAAAAGCCGCTGCAACGTGCTGCCTGATGACGTCATCTCCGTCCATTTTAAAAGCCCTCACGAGCTTTCTTTTTTCGCCGGGTGCGGTGGCGCGCGCCTGTAATCCAAGCTACCGGGAGGCTGAGGCTGGCGGACCGTTTGAGCTCAGGAGCTCTGAGCTGCAGTGAACTATGCCGATCGGGTGTCCGCACTAAGTTCGGTATCGATATGGTGCTCCTGGGGGAGCCCGGGACCACCAGGTCGGCTAAGGAGGGGTGCACCGGCCCAGGTCGGAGACGGAGCAGGTCAAAGCCCCCGTGCCGCTCAGTAGTGGGATCGCGCCTGTGAATAGACGCTGTAGCGCAGCCTGAGTAATACAGCGGGACCCAGTCTTTTACACTCTGATACACACTCATGTTTCTACACGCACACTCACACATTCATCTTTACATCACACAGCAGCTGCAGACATGATTCTTTATCTTTTTATTCTCAGGAAAAAAACACTGAGAAAGCAGCTGCTCTGCGGACCTACACCGCCTCCACCTGGAGGACACTGACACTACACCTACCTACCACTATATATACTGCTGATAGGATACACGGTTTATATATATATATACAGTGTGTGGATAGAACACTGACACTACACCTACCACTATATATACTGCTGATAGGATACACGGTTTATATATATATATACAGTGTGTGGATAGAACACTGACACTACACCTACCTACCACTATATATACTGCTGATAGGATACACTGTTTATATATATATACAGTGTGTGGATAAAACACTGACACTACACCTACCACTATATATACTGCTGATAGGATACACGATTTATATATATATATATACAGTGTGTGGATAAAACACTGACACTACACCTACCACCATATATACTGCTGATAGGATACACGATTTATATATATATATACAGTGTGTGGATAAAACACTGACACTACACCTACCACTATATATACTGCTGATAGGATACACGATTTATATATATATACAGTGTGTGGATAGAACACTGACACTACACCTACCACTATATATACTGCTGATAGGATACACGATTTATATATATATATACAGTGTGTGGATAAAACACTGACACTACACCTACCACTATATATACTGCTGATAGGATACACGATTTATATATATATATACAGTGTGTGGATAAAACACTGACGCACACCAACCACTATATATACTGCTGATAGGATACACGATTTATATATATATATACAGTGTGTGGATAAAACACTGACACTACACCTACCACTATGTATACTGCTGATAGGATACACTGTTTATATATATATATACAGTGTGTGGATAAAACACTGACACTACACCTACCACTATATATACTGCTGATAGGATACACGATTTATATATATATATACAGTGTGTGGATAAAACACTGACACTACACCTACCTACCACTATATATACTGCTGATAGGATACACGATTTATATATATATATACAGTGTGTGGATAAAACACTGACACTACACCTACCACTATGTATACTGCTGATAGGATACACTGTTTATATATATATATACAGTGTGTGGATAAAACACTGACACTACACCTACCACTATATATACTGCTGATAGGATACACGATTTATATATATATATACAGTGTGTGGATAGAACACTGACACTACACCTACCACTATATATACTGCTGATAGGATACACGATTTATATATATATATACAGTGTGTGGATAAAACACTGACACTACACCTACCACTATATATACTGCTGATAGGATACACGATTTATATATATATATACAGTGTGTGGATAGGACACTGACACTACACCTACCACTATATATACTGCTGATAGGATACACGATTTATATATATATATACAGTGTGTGGATAAAACACTGACACTACACCTACCACTATATATACTGCTGATAGGATACACGATTTATATATATATATACAGTGTGTGGATAAAACACTGACACACACCTACCACTATATATACTGCTGATAGGATACACGATTTATATATATATATACAGTGTGTGGATAAAACACTGACACTACACCTACCACTATGTATACTGCTGATAGGATACACGATTTATATATATATATACAGTGTGTGGATAAAACACTGACACTACACCTACCACTATGTATACTGCTGATAGGATACACTGTTTATATATATATATACAGTGTGTGGATAGAACACTGACACTACACCTACCACTATGTATACTGCTGATAGGATACACGATTTATATATATATATACAGTGTGTGGATAAAACACTGACACTACACCTACCACTATGTATACTGCTGATAGGATACACTGTTTATATATATATATACAGTGTGTGGATTGAACACTACACCTACCACACTGTATACTGATGATAGAGAGAGAGAGAAATCATGATAAACTTCTGGCCTTAACAGGGATTTAATTATGTAATTCTATTTAAATGTGTCACTGCAATAACCCAATTCTCATATTCAAAATGAGGATAGCAGAATATATCTGTTCTGTCATTTCACAATAAAAAGGTCACATGTTAGCAGGTCACATGTAATTAACAATATAATAAAATAGAACAGGTTACAATATGAGATGAGATAAAATAAATGGCTGTTGTATGGTAATGTGGGATTGGAATGAATATGCAATAAATGTTTGAGATTTTAAATATGGCGGTTATTTATAGCTGCTTACACACAAAAACATTATTTAGTGGCATTATTTTTTAATGATTTGTTATATTTAAACCTTTATACCTGAGCAGTGCTTCCTTCTGATGAGATGGTTCATAGTCAGACTGACTTAATGATGAGCAGCTGGTGCTATCCCAACATGATCATAATCTATGAGTTTAGGACTTTAGCTGTGACAGAATTACAGAGGATAAAATGTATCAATAGTGGACCAAAAATTTGGGGGTGTTGATGAGGAAGTCTCAAATGACGCTATAACATTCTGGAACAACCTGTTCCTGTTAGACCATTTTGAGACCTGATGCAACCCAAAGTGTATTTCTGAACCAGTGGAAATGCTCACAGACTGAACCATTTGTGTGTCGACAACAATGCTGCCAATTTATGTGCATCTGTGAGGCTAAAATTACTTTATTCCAATCAATCCATTTTATTTATATAGCACGATTTAAACAAACACAAGGTTTCCAAAGTGCTGCGCAGTAAGTGAATGATAATTACCACAACAGAAGCACAATAAAACGATGGACACAAGAGAATATAATAAAATATAAAATAGGATGAAATACATAAAATCAGATAAAATAATTAAAATCAGTTCAAGCTTAACACTGTGCAGTGTGTATCTGCTGATTCCTACTGACTGCAAGAAGAAAAAATTATCAACATTCAACATTTTACAGAGTGGACTTTACTGTGGTGCTACAATGACTCATAAATGACCTTTGTTTTGAAATGAATGGTGTGTTTAGTATAATTAAACTGCGCATAAGTGTTATTTTTAAGGTCATCACACGAGTCTTCACTTTCCCTCAATAATTCACTGTTTATTAGAAACCTCCCACAGTCATTTCCAAGGAAGAGAGACCACAAATGAGGGCAGCTCAGTTTTCTGTCTAAATAAATGGCCCTTCAGGGGTTTTTCCAAGTAACTGAGACCAAAAGAAAAAGAATTGTTGACAGCAGATGCCAATATTCATTTAAACCTCAGCTGTCACTCCTACTATTTTTTTTTTTTTTATCCAGGATGGATGTTTGTTAGTTGATATCAAACTTCTGAGAGCTCCACTGAGCACCAGAGAACAAAAAGCTCTTTTTGTTTTAATAATCTCCTGATAGAACAGCTCACAAAACGCTCCTACAATTCAGTGAAAAACGTCATCAATAATATTAAAATTAAATTTAAAAAAATCTGCTTTTCTGCTGAGACCAACTTGTCATGCCGCTTAAGTTCTTTTAAGGATAAGAAATAAGTCAAATCTGTTGTTTTGTTTGCTATATTTGTCCTGTATTCACTAACGTCCGTGCCCTGGTTAAAGCAGAATTTCACTAATCAGCTTTTCTCCTCTTTCTTTTTTCTTTTTACAGCCTCAACTCTTTTGGACGCCGTTAAATGCCACGTATTAGAAATGTCTGGCCTTGCCCAGGCTCTTCTAAATTCCTGTGATGGTGGAACATGTTTTTGTGTGGGAGGGCTGTTCTGCCAAGCAAAGCTGTTTTGGTCCTGGTTCTTTCTTTTTTTTCTCTCACAAGAAAATCTTGTCCTTGCATCACCAAATGCTACCTCGTGATGGGGGTAAACAAGAAAATAATACAAGGAGATGTCACTTTTTTTTTTTTTTTTTTTTGCTGGAATTTACGGCTGCAGAACGTGTCAGCGTTTAACCTCCTCAGACATTTTCTGGAAGGTTCTTCAACACTTGCAGAGTCATTTAGATTGAAAAGCAAGGAGGGAATTCTAGGTTTGGGTTTTGGGGAGGTCCAGGCTTTTGACACGGCCTCGCTTTTGCAGCTGGCATGGTGCGAGCAAGAAAGCATGGTGCACTTCTGGAAATTACCACAAAGCGTGTGCAAATAACTCTCAGTCATCCATGTGGAGTTTTAGGATGTGCTGTCTCTTGAGGGTTTGGTCGAAACATATTATAAGAGGTAGATAAAAAAAAGAGGAAGAGGGAATGCCCATGATGCACCCAGACATACATATACGCCCTACATTCACATGTGAAGGTTAATATTTGATATTTCACAATATTTGACATGTTTCTTTTATGTGGACTGTGCTGCCACTAAATAGTGATTTCTACTGTTATTCTTTTCTACATGTCATCATCTAGTATGTGAAACTTGTTCATATCAACCAAACTTAAACCCTCAATATGTTATTTTTCTGGAGTTTACAAGATTACCTTCAGTGTCTTAACTTTCCACCAGACATGTGACTTCCAGTCTAATGCAACTTACCCAGATTCTTACCAGAAGCCACATCAGATCAGCTAATTAGGCAGACAGCTAGTCTGACAGTGTGTGTGTGTGTGTGTGTGTGTGTGTCAGAGAGAGAGAGAGAGAGAGAAAGGAAGAGAGCATGAGCGAGAGAGTGAAAAAAGGAGGAGTGACAGAAAGGGAAAGAAAAGAGGGAAGAAAGAGACTCATTAAGCCAAGTTGTTCTCAGCACTCGTTCTGCCACACAGACTCTCTCTCTCTCTCTCTCTCTCTTTTACACACACACACACACACACACACACAGTAGAAAACACAAAGCAGAAGTGGACAAAGACGCTCGGTTTCAGTCGCCACGGTTGGCTATGGCTCAGGGCTCTGACAGCAATGACACCACTTACAAGTCCCCATCACCTGGAAGCAGGCCGGTAAGTGTGCTCCTCTCAGCTCTACTCTCTCAACAATGTGCTTGTTTGCATTCTATTTACACTGAATATCCACAGATTAAAGAGGCATGCTGTCAATGTAGCGCTACATATTCCTCCTAAATCTGTGATTGGGTGCTGTGTTTGATGCACAGCCTATCAAAGCTCTGTCTCTGCTGGCTCTCTTCACATCTCTTGGCTCTTGTTTCTCACATGCACACATGGGCTGCAGGCATGACTCGCTTCAAAGTGTAGGCTTTTGCAAAAAAAAAAAAAAAAAGAAATCATCCAAGTTGTGGGAACTCTTTGTTTTAGCGAATGTGTCAAACTGTGACTGATCTGAGAGCTGTCAGGAACAGACAGTGTGTTAAGTGCTGTATGCATGTCTGCACGTGAAACAAGACAACCCTGTCCACATGTGCACATCCTGGATGGTGGTGGAAATCAAATATTCATATATATATATATATATATATATATATATATGTATATATATATACATATATATATATATATATATATATATATATGAGCATTACTTTATGTTGTGTTTGGAGCTTCTGCAGCATCAGTTGTTTGGTTTTTCAGTGTCAACGGATGATCCACAAGACGTTAGATAATGAATTTGTTATCTCTTTGATGTACAACTGACTCAGCTTTTTCAAATGGATTAGTTATTACGATACCAAGAAAATGAAACAGGGTGTGCGTTGTACCTAACCTGTGACTCAGCCACTCCCCGACCCCGTCCTTCACATTTGGTGTAAAGTTAAGCCCATCATCAAACCGCCATTAAAACAGATGACGCTTCCATTTCACACATGAGCCCCCGCTGATATAATCTAAGACACTCTGATCGTCACTTTTTCAGGTTCAGGAACATTTCTGTGCCCGTTGGTTTGCCACTTGATGTTTCTGTCGTTGCACACACTCACACTCGTACTAACTGTCGACATTTCGTGTTTTGTCAGAGCTCCTCGGATGATGTGAAGAAGGTGATGCGGAGAGAGAAGAACCGGATCGCTGCTCAGAAGAGCAGGATGAGGCAAACTCAGAAAGCTGACAGCCTGCACTTGGTGAGGAGACTCTCTCTCTGCAATATGCACCATCAAAACAACATATTTGAACACTGTTTTTCTTTAGACAAAGAAGATATTTAGTGTGAAATGACTTTTTCATGGGTAAAGTACTGCACAAGTGGAGAAAAGATGGAAAAATCAAATCATTTTACAGCTTTATTGCACTGCAGTGCTGGTTATTAGTTAGGGTTTCCTTCCAAAATGCTCTATAGACTGATGATGTTTATGCAGCCTAAATGCCAACTGATCAACCAATCCTCTGGGAATGCTTTTGTACTATATTTACGAAATGCTACCTGGCCATGTGGCGATGTGTCATGGCTTCTGCTAGGCGGCACACTTGGACGGCACTCTGTGTGTTTTGCAGAAGCTTAAGGAATAAATTAGCACGTGTGGGCAATCACTCCCTTTTGCAGCAGAAATCCAGCACCAGCGCTGAATGTGATAACAGAAGGGTGACCGGGCCGGACGCTTTGTTTGTTGCCCCCATTATTCTTTCATTTCGTGATAGTTGGTAGTCAGTGTCGTTTCAGCTTGTACTTGTTTGACTTGGCACAAAACAAGTCTTTTAGATGACCAAAACTTCCAAAAGAGCACAGGCATTTCTGCCATCACACCCTCAGTTTCTTTCATAACTCTACAGCATGCTGACCACACGTCCCCGATCTGTGCAACTTCCTCGTTCAAGTTCGAGTCGACATGATTTGATGTTCTCAGATCAGCTTTTTTTTTTTTCTGTGAAACTTTATCACATAAAGAGATGACCTTCAGAAAACCCCACACTGTAGGCAGTTGTAGATGCAGAGATGTGAATCCTTCCCGTGAAATTCGTTGAGTGGCCTGTCAGTCTCTGAGAACACCAGGGCACCACAGAGCATACTCTGTGGTTTTTCTGTCATCGTCTCACCAGATAAACAGGAAGGTGAATTTTCCCTCTCTATGACACCGTGGCTTATTTCCTGTTTCTGCAGTAGTATTTTTTTCTTCTTCTTTGTAAATTCTACATCGTGGGCAGGAGGGGAGAAAAAGGCAGTCGCTTCTTGTAAAGAGCTGAGAGCAGTGGGCTGTATTTGGCTAAGTGACGCATGTACAGGGGTTTGCCCAAAGGTTGTGTGACAGTAAGGACCCACAGCTCGGCATTAGAATCTTTCGGCCACGTCGTGGTGACCTTTTTCATCAACCAAGTGGAAGATTTTTACCCCTGCCATTGCAACACCCAAAAAGATTTCTGACTTGTTTTTCTGCTCGCCTACATTTTGCTCTACTTCTGTGATCTCTGAAGTGAGCGCTTGTTTTGGAAAATGTAGTCCTACTTACGTCATCCACAATGTTAGAATGGCAACTTTTGAGCTGCAGGCAGTCTGATCAGTATTCACAGAATGATGAAAATGATGACGGACAATCATTTACCACCTTATGGGGAAATACCCGAAGATATTATTGTGCTCTCAAAAACAAAGATTTGAAAGTTACACATTCCTCTATAACAGTTAAACTGCAAAGTTATGGAATTGTTCTCTGCCAATGCAAAATAATGATCCATAATCTCCCAGCAGCCATTTTGGCATTTGGCCTGTCTTTGCGGGTTGAACACTAGATCATTTAATAACATTAATTATGGCCCTGTTGAGGTGTGTCAGGGCTTTCTTATTGTTTGCTACTCACAGGAATGTTTGTGACACACTAAATAGAGTGGAGTCATAAATAATTAGCATGTTAAACCACTTTATGAAGTGTCAAAATGGCTGCTGAAAAAACGGCCCCTGTGTCACTAGATTTAAGTTAACTGGACAAATGATAGTAATATTATACCTCTGTTTTAGGCTTTTATCTAAATTCAAAGTATTATTTTTAGATATGTTTTCCTAGCATGAGCAGTCTTAACATAACGTGTGCAAAGTGTACGTGCAGAGACTTGCTTGAGACAGTTCGTCTTCATGGACATCATGTCTTCAAAGCTACATGTTGATGCTGACACCTACCGAACTGGATGGAAACTAATGAATGCAGTGAAATTAAACAGACTGAGAGTTTAATACCAGGCTGTACAGGACAGTACAGAGAGTACTCTGAGGCCCAGAGTAAAGTCAGCATGCTAACATGCTAACATGCTAAGATGCTAATGCAGATTTTGGATCATCAAGGTTATTACATGTCATGCTAGAGAAAAATCTGGTGCCTTATAATGGTGCTGGAAAAATGTCAGAGGGGGCGTCAAGGTTGGTGTGGTTCAACCTCTGAGGAGCATGATTGTTTGTGCAAAATGTAAAGGCAAGCCATCCTGTAGTTGTTGAGCTAAATGAGTCTGGATCAACCAACAGACAGACACAAACACAGACATTGTAATCCAGCAAACACATTCCCATTTATCATATTATGGTCATGGGTGAAATATACTTTGATCAGTGGTGAAAGCACTGAAACAAACCACTAATAACAAAATCATGTGTTTCCAGGAGAGTGAGAACCTGGAGAAGGAGAACGCCGCTCTGAGGAAGGAGGTGAAGCAGCTAACGGAGGAGGCCAAGTATCTGTCCTCGGTGCTGAGCAGCCATGAGCCCCTGTGCACCGGCCTGGCTCCTCAGACCCCTGACCTCCTCTACCCTCCTCACCACGGCAGCTACCACCAGCACATCACTGTACCACACTACCAGCACTGACCTGACCGAGGACGTGCTGCAAACTGATGACTGACCTCAGTGGAGACAGAGACCGACTGGAGATGTGTCTGTAAATGTTAATCATTGTTCAAAACATGAACATTAACACACCGGGTCGATACGTCCGCCACACACTGATGGCACGGCACTGACCCCAAACCGTGACAATCAGTGTGCAAAACTATTTATTTTGCTTGTGCTCATCTCTTTGCTCTCACCTGGTTAATATCAGCGTGTTTCTGTGTCGATGAGTGGAATTATCAACCAGTCCATGTTTACATTGGGAGAAAAACAAGCAAACAACCTGCTGTATGTTCAGGTGACTCAGTCCACATGGTATTTTTGTAAATCTTTAGTGTCATGGAGAGCACCTACTGTATGTCATTCGTTCATCTTTTTGAGATCCTTGTGTTTATTAATATGTTTCAGTGTGTAAATATCGACAATGCTCAGGAGATTTTTTTCGACAGATTTGATTGTGGACAAAGAGAATGTAAAGTTGAGATCCTAAAAACAACAAAAAGAAAAGGCTTTGTGTACAAAAAGAAAAAGAAAGAAGTGAAGAACGGGCATTCAGAGGGTCTCGACTCATGTACCGGTGTGTTGTAGGAGAAGACCCAGCTGAAGATATTTATTAAATGTGATGCCTTTTAGGTGATCATCTCTGACCTCCACATGCTTGTTATTTATTGTTCTTGTCTGCTACTGATATCAGGGGTCATGTGACATTTTATTTAGGAGGGAGTCCCTAGATGGCACTGTTCACCAGTAGATTAAATTACAGCACATAAAGCAGAAAAAAAAAATCATTCATAACTTGCCCTGAGTGGCTATGAATTAAGTTTTGTCCTCTGATGCTTTCATTTCATTTGTGATTATTAGACAAGATGATAAAATCCACCGTGTCATGTGCAGTGTTTTTAAACTGTGAGGGACAGCTGTAGGACAATAAAGTGGATATAATGGGTTTGATTTCATGATTTAAAAACAGACATTATATCAGAGAGGGAAGGCAGATAGTTGAGGATGTTATAAGGTGTTTAAATGTGGGATATGTCAGTGATTCAGGCTGATCGGATTACCACCCAGAACCGCTTCTGAAACTCCGCCCTTGTGTTGGGTTGACCGACTTATTTCACCCAAAGAGGTGTTTCAGGTCCGGGTGGAGAGGGTCACTACAGGCGCTCCTACACGTGTGAATCCACGGAAGCTTCGTCCACAAAGGATAATATCCATTCATGAAGTTTCACTGTAACACAGTGAACTTTTTTTTTTTTTTTTTTCCAAACTCGACAACTGAAGTAACTTCAACCCGGGCAGGAAATGTCGCTTAAACTGGAAGCTGTATAGTCTACACTGGTTGTTTTCTGAGATATGTTTTTAAATTCTTCTTTCAGCTGAATAATGAACTTTTAGGGCCTGTTTGTCGTTAACAGGTCGGAAAGCGCTGAGCTGTTCACTGCTCACATGAAACTGGACACATTTTAGCCACTTGGTTCACTTTAGTTTTGTTGTTAGTTGAGTGGGAAGTTTATACTCCATGAGTACATTTAGCAGAGTGCTATTATGAGTCAGAAACAAGCCTTAGGAGACGTTAAACTAGAGGATCATAGCAAGGCGGACTTGGAGAACCATGTGAAGGTGGAGGCGGGTGACGTGGTGCCGCGCGCCGAAGAGAAGTGTCATCTGGACGGTCACGAGGAGCCGCAACCAACCCGCCTGTACAAACGGCGCTGGATGATCGTCTTCCTGTTCAGCTCCTATTCACTGTGCAACTCCTTCCAATGGATACAGTACGGCATCATCAACAACATCTTCATGAAGTTCTACAACGTGGACGCCTTCACCATAGACTGGATGTCTATGATCTACATGCTGACATACATTCCCTTCATCTTCCCGGTGACCTGGCTGCTGGATAAAAAGGGGCTGCGGGTCATCGCGCTGGTGGCCACTGCGCTCAACTGTGCAGGCACATGGATCAAAGTGGCCAGCGTCCAGCCCAACCTGTTCGCCGTCACCTTCTTGGGACAGTTCTCCTGCTCCTTCGCGCAGGTGTTCATCCTCGGGATGCCGTCCAGGATCGCGTCAGTGTGGTTCGGTTCAGAGGAGGTGTCCACCGCCTGCTCCATCGGAGTGTTCGGGAATCAGGTAGGCTGTGAAACACAGACAGTCCTCTATAGTCAACAAGTAGGCCGAGTTAGCTTTGCAAACAACCTGACCACTCATTAACCTATATGTAATACTTACACTAATTACCGATCGTGCCAGCGTAATTACGCACGTACACAGCGCATCACCACGGCATATTTCCCCCGAGGATGTATATGGAGATAAAGCAGTCTAATGTTATGTACAGATTAAACAGATTTCATTTATATACATATATTTAAAACTATATTGTCAAGCCACTTATTATTCATCAGCATGAAACACATGGGTGGAGAAGCTCACATTTATAGTATACAACCTTTAAGGCTTGTTCTCAAGTGGTCAGGCCCTTTTCCTCAGGCCCAAGGTCATAATAGTCACAGAAAAGGTAATACAGACAATTTATTAGCTTAAAGAAAACTAAAACTAATAAAAGATGCGTATTTGTGTGAATCACAAGGATCTCTGGTGAAGCTGCTTCCCAGATGTTGGGAATGACGGGACTTAATGAAGTGAAAATACAAGCACGTGTAATAGTTTATGTCTTGAAGCATTGTGTGGGCAGGCAGAACCTTGAAGTCTATCCAAAAACTAACCAGTAGCTATGATGGCTGGATTAGTGCTGTACATGCAGTTTATTCACATTAGATGAGAGAGGAGGGTGTTGCAGCGTGTGGTCATGTTGAAGTAGTCATACAGAATTACTTTGTTTTGAATGTGATAGAAGATTTATTAAACTTTAAAAACTCACATGTGATGCTTGTTTAAGTGATAGTGTGCTGCTATTTCATTGTGTTTATCTAAATCAGAGACAGCAGGGCATTTTTAAAATCCACCAAGCAGCCAGATGAGCAGACAGGAGTGCAGAAATAAGCACTGTGCTGCTGTTAATGGAAGCTTGCAAGAATCAAATTCAACACTTTGAACAAACAACACTTGAGTCAACTTAGAGTACATCCACTCCAAGTTAAATGTCACCGAAAAGTCATCGCTTTGTGCTGGGAAATTAACTGCGTGTGATCCAGAGCATGAAAAACAGCAATGATTGACCGGACTAGATATCCTGCATCCATACAATGTATAGATATACAATACACTGCCTTTATAGACACACATTTCATCTTATCAGCCTCTTGAATTCTTGAAATTCTCTTGAAGTTTCAAAGACGCTACATGCGGCCTAAAAGGTTATCATTTTTATAAGGAATTTCAAAGAAAATCTGTGGTGGAAACAACATGTTAAACAGCGTGTATGCAAAATAGGTGGTAGGTATATGATCTGTAACAGAGACGTGGAAACGTTAATATTAAATCCTTTAAATGAGTTCTGTCTCTCAAGAGACCTAATTAAAGTTCAACACATGTTGATATGTTTGTTCTTTTGTCCTCTGGGGTCACTGTTATTCAGACGGTGAACTAAAGAGGTACTTTGGAGTAAAATGGGAAGATTTTCTATATTAATGTCACATGGCAAGCTGGACTGAAGGCGATAACTATGTGGACATGTGGTGAGGAGGCTCACGGCCGTCACATGCAGTTGTGAATCAGGACACTAGTGAAGGCAGTGGTAACTCCAGCTGTGCTCGCTCTCTGGCCTCTCTGAAAGCCAGAAAACCATCTTTCCACTGCAGGCAGCTCACAGACAGCACAGTGAGCTGTTAGGACACAAGCTCTGAAAACTTAAGACCTGTCCCGGTCCAGGGGGCCATTTTAGGAGCGATAAAATGCCACAAAACAACACTTTGAAGGACAACCATGCAAATCCTGAACTCGGTGGTGAAGAATGGCCGTGGTCTAAGCCTGCAAAGAGTCCAGCGCTGGGATTCGCTTCGTTGCTGCGGACGTCAGGACGTTTAGGCGGGTCACGGTCAGACACGGAGGCGTTTCAGGATGACCGGGCAGAGCTGGTCGCTGAAGCTGAGACCAAACTCTACCACCGCCGCTGGTCCATGCTGTTCCTCTTCAGTGCCGTGTCAGCCAGCAATGCCTCCATGTGGCTCCAGTACGGCATCATCAGCAACATATTCATGCGCTTCTACAACATTGACTCTCTGGCCATCGACTGGTTGGCCATGATATACCTGCTTACTTACATTGCACTTATTCTACCCGTCCTGTGGCTTTTGGACAACAGGGGGATCCGGGATGTTGTCCTTGTTGGCTCAGCCTTTAACTGCATTGGTGCCTGGATAAAAGTTGGTGGTGTTGGCCCCAGTCTGTTCCCAGTCACCTTTTTTGGCCAGTTTGTGTGCTCAATAGCCACCGTGTTCGTCCTTGGTATTCCCTCATACCTTGCCTCAGTGTGGTTTGGAGAGAAAGAGGTTTCCACCGCTTGTTCCATAGGAGTTTTGGGAAACCAGGTTGGTCTGAATCTGAAAGCAGGGTCTGCTGTGTGTGGACTGTGCAGCTGCACTGGATGCCTGGGTCACAGGACTTCTAGTGTCTCGGTGTGAGAGGCCAGAGGAAATTGTGTTAATTCGTCTGATGAATTAAGTGTGTTCATATAGCAGCCTGATTTGGTAATATTACGAAAAAATGACTTTTCTTTTTCATTGAGCTGCACACATCATAGCAGAAGATTGATAAGCTTGGTTGATTCTTACAGTTAATTTATTTAAGAGAAAGATGCACTATAGATGGTACTGTCCCACCACCTTTACAGGTCTTGAGTTAACATTTTAATCAATAAATAATGAATAATTTTGTCATAATCCCTAAATACACATTGGGGTCAGTCAGCATGTCGGGGCTGTAGAAAATAAGTTGTAACAAAGCCTTGATACCACTTGGAAAATAATAATTTGTGTTCACTTGCAAATCTTTTTCTTTACTTAGCGTTTGTGTTTGTTGTCTTACAGCTGGGTATTGCCATCGGCTTCCTCGTGCCTCCCATCCTGGTGCCTAACGTGGACGACATGGACGAGCTGGCTCACCACATCAGAGTTATGTTCTACATCACAGCAGGAGTGGCGACTTTGCTCTTCATCCTCGTTGTCTTCGGTGAGATTTGTCAGTCAGTCCACGTAACAAAAGCAGTGTTTTCTTACTTGCTTCTAGTGTTAACTAGCCAATCAGACAGAGCCAGATATCTGGAAACCACTGCAGATAAAAGTGAAACTATCCGCATGAAGTAATGGTTGTGTTTCTGTGGATTCGTCAGTTTTTAAACTTATATAAAATGGAAATTAACTGGATTTAAATGCTATTTTAAAACTGTTTTTACTATACCGTGTTATCAGTGACTTTTTTTTTTTAGTCAAGTGAGTGAAATGAATGATTGAAGCTGAAGGTCACCTCAGTTCACCTCTGTCCCTCAGAAACATATCTTTCATGAGTATTATCCAGACCTTTTTCACTCTGGCCAGTGGCACATTTCTCATTCAGTGGATCCACCTGACGATGGTTTTAATTTCCAAAGCACTTCCACTCTGACAAAGAAGCACTATTCAGTGCAGTGGAGAAGAAAAGTGCTGACCTGTGTGTTCCCACCAACACAAAACCATCCCTGAAGGGGAGGTTCACAAAAAGATACTGTTGTGGTACAAGTAAGGTCAGGAGAAATGTCTAGGGGACAGAAACAAAAGTACAGAAGTGCTTCAACATGATGAGCAGTGTGTGGTGGAAGGAGCACTCAGGTCCTTTTACATAAGTAGTAAAATAATACCACACTCTAAAAAAAGTCCTGCATTCAAAATTCTACTTCAGTAAAAGTACTTAAGTATTGCCATGAGTCCTAAAAATACTCACAGTGGAAAAATAACCCCTTTCTAGGTATTTAATTATGGAGCCTTAAGAGTCAATTTTCTTAATCTTATGCACACAAGATAAGTTATTGTGTGCAACAAAATAAAATATATATTTTGGGGCTGACTCTCCCAGGCGATGTGAATAAAAATGTGTGTTATTTAATACACTGCCTGGCCAAAAAAAAAGTCGCCACCTGGATTTAAATAAGCAAATAGGTACGAGCCTCCTATTGGATAATTACTGCAGGTTCAGCAACAATATGTGCTCAAAGAATGAGGTCAGCTGACGACCTGAATATAATGAATGACCAGGTTATTCCATCAATGATGGCACGGGCATATTCCAAGATGACAATGCCAGGATTCATCGGGCTCAAATAGTGAAAGAGTGGTTCAGGGAGCATGAGTCATCATTTTCACCACAGAAACCTTAACCCCACTGAGAATCTCTGGGATGTGCTGGAGAAGGCTTTGTGCAGCGGTCAGACTCTACCATCATCGATGCAAGATCTTGGTGAAAAATGAATGCAGAACTGGATGGAAATAAATCTTGTGACATTGCAGAAGCTTATTGAAACAATGCCACAGCGCGTAATCAAAGCTAAAGGCGGTCCAACGAAATATTAGAGTGTGTGACCTTTTTTTGGTGGCGACTTTTTTTTTGGCCAGGCAGTGTAAGTTGATCAGTATACTGTTTGGAAAATCTAAGTAACTAAAACTGTAGAATAAATGAAGTGAAGTTAAAAAAGTACAATATTTGCCTCTTAAGATGGACTTTAGACCTGACCATAAACAGTATTATGTTTGAGATATATTAGAAATTGAAGATCTAAATAATCGCAGACAGAGTTTATGGCAGAAGGAAGTAGCGTGACTCGACGTGACAAACAGGATATTAGTTGTTTGGGAAAGGCTTAGTCAGCTTTCTGTCTGAGGCTCGTGCACTTCATGTCATTCTCCTGCCGCACCCTTTATGCATCATCTCGCAGTTTAAATTTTTAATGACATGTTTAACAACTCACATTTAGCAGGAACATTTGTTCCTCTGTTTCTATGATGGAGAAACCCTGAGTCATGTAAGTGAGAGTGTAGGTATGTAGTGCTCCTCTATAGAGAGCAGTGGGTTGGGTAGTTGTACTAGAGGAAGAACAAGTTTCATAAAAAGCTGTTGTCCTATGAGGACGGGGGGGACGGCGCTTGTAAGCATTCTGCATTCAGAAACACAAAAGGATGCTTGTGAAGGCATTCCTTCCATCGTGGCACCATGAACGACATTCAGACCGACTGCCAGGGCTGTTAGTACACAGAGAAAGAAAGATATATGTGACCATGTCACTCTGTACATAAAGCTTTTGCTGTTTAAAGACTGAACTTACGGCCTTTCTTCCTCTCCAGTCATGTGATGCTTTGTGCTAATGGATGTGACTTAATGTGAGATATTTCCCACCACTTAGTCGGACCCAGAGTGGTTTCATGATATGACACATGTACTCACAGGCATCGCACACTCTCACACATACATGCGAGCTGCCATGTGTGAGGGTTGTCCTGCTGGCAGGGCCATCTGTAGCCCTGCGACAGGCCTGTGAGTCATACCAGGCAAAGTCCCAGGATCCAGAGGATCTGCATAAACTGTGTGCAGAGAGAGTTGAGGGGAGAAATTTGGTTACTTATTGGAATCACTGGGGGGCAGGACAATTTGCATGCAGAAACCATTTTTTAAATGAATGGAATATGTACTGTGTTTCATTTGAATAGCAAGACGTATGATTGATTTATTGTCTCATAGAGCCGGTTGGTTTCACTGAAGAACAAACACTCAGGTCTATTTGCTGGTAGTTCAGCTCTTAAACCACAAAGGCACGCATAAAGCCCGTGGGCAAGTGTTTTCACTCAGCAGGAAAGACAGACTGAAACAGGTCGCGCTGCATTCGTAACCCTACAAGACAACAGAGGGTCGAAGGCTGGCTCACTGGGTATTTATAGGCGTGGAGATGTGCTGCAGTCTACATGTGTGGACCTGTTCAGGTGTGTCTGAATGAGTCCACCCTGTCCGCCCCCTACACACTAGCCCTTCGACAATGAGTGTCACTCCAAATGAAGTCCAGCTGTGGAGGCACTTTATCCAAACATCAGCATAGAGTAAGATTTGCTGTCAGTGTGACAAATGTGTGAGGGATATAGTGGACACATGTGGAACTTAAATGTTGTTTGGTGTTGTTTTGGGTGAAATATACAGCATTTATGCACATTTTCAGAAATTTATTTGCACGTGATAAATCGCCTAAATGCTGATGAAATCTTAAATGGGAAAACATACATAATATACATAACATACCAGGGTATAGGAGTAGATGTTTGCCAAGTCAAATTTAGTCTCCTAAATTCATATAACGCAGTATCACTAATTACAGAATGGGCTTCACAACTTCACAAGATCACAATAAAAAAAAAACAACAAACTCCCCAAAAGAAACTTTTTAACAGTGAAGTAGAAAAGGTAGAAACCTCATGTTTGTACAGAGGAACAACAGTGAAAAACACACTTATATGCGTGTGTTAAACCACATATTTGAACAGCATCAGCCCGGGTTTCCCTGTAACCTGTTTTTTATTGCTTATGTTTGTTTGCTGCTGTTCATTTGTGTTTAAAGTTCATTTTGTTCTCTCCAGTCTTCCAGGAGCGTCCCAAACTTCCTCCGACTCAGGCTCAGGCCACGGCTCGTAGTATCCCACCGGAGCAGTACTCCTACATTGCCTCTATTCTCAGGCTGCTCCACAACAAGCCCTTCATCCTCCTCATCATCACTTACGGTCAGTCATCACCATCCACCACAGCGAGAGCTATTTTGATTGTATGGTCTAACGTGAAAAAAATACTTTAAAATAAATACAAAATACTGCTTCTTACTGATTTTTAAAGTGACTTTTTTTTCATATAAACATTTTTTATTAACTGCATATTATTGACTCATTTAAACAATTCCATTTATTTATTTATTTCTCATTTATATTCTATTTATTTCACAATTTATTTATTCTATTTATTAATTTCATAAGGTATTTTAGCCATTTAATAATGAATGAAATGGCACACTGTGATCTTCATTGAAGGTTCCTTTAACTGTAAGTTTATCTTATCAGTAAATGTCATTAGCTGCTCAAAAAGCTCACAGACACCAGACTGAGTGCGTCCCAGAAGGGTTCAAAGTTTGTTTAGGGTCTGACAATGATTAACAAATGATCTGATCACACATTTTATCAAGTTAAAAGTCTCTGGGGTGAAATCAGTTCCTTTGCAGTGTGAAACAGTCACCTGGTTGACTGCTGCTGCTTCACTTCATGTGACACAGTTCATGATGTATTATTAGTGCATCTCCGTCTCTCTGTCCTGTTACCTGTGACTGTCACTCCGCAGGCTGCAGCTTCACCTGTCGCTGCCTGTTAAACTGAGCTGTAGCTACTGACCCTCAGTGTCCAGTTTGTTTTATTCTCATTTCTTTCAGGCTCTTTTACTCTGTAATATTGGCAAATAGTATAGAAATATATGCACATTCATCCCTGACTAGAGTTTTAACATTTTTCAAAAGTGTTAATGATCTTGTGTGTGTTTTTGAAAAGTGTGCTTTATGTCTGAGTTACTGGGGCCAGTTGTTCAAAACATTTAATCTGGATCAAAATTATCCGGATTTGGAAATCCCATTTTTTGCTATCCAGGATTAGGTTATCCATCTTACTTTTATGCCAGTTTTTCAAAGCAACATTGGATTGGATCACTCTGATCCAGATACACAGTTTTCAAGATTACCAAATCTGGGTTGTCAGTGCTTTAAATGGGACAACATATCAAAATGTGGGCTAGAGCTATGTAAAGAACAACAGGTAGAAGAGCCAACATGGAGTCACTGGAACCCTATTTCTGACATTTGTTTCATTTGTGATGATTGTTTCTTTGAAATTAATATACAGTGATGACAGAAAATATATTATTTTTTGGGTTTGAAATCTGAAATCTGGGGGATGATGTCACGGTTTCATTGTTTTCACATGGTCATTTTTATTTTATTTTATTCTGACTTTACTATACTGAAAGGCTTATTTGGTAACCTATGTCTACTTACTTATGTCTATTTACTTTATCACTGTAATGGTTAAAAAAATCAAGTGCAAAATATAAATTAAAATATATAAACTAAATGATACAAATGTATTAATTGATCATATTTACAGTTTTACTACATTTTCTTCTTGAAATCCACCTTGAAATCCTCCCCCATGTTGGGATCAGGATAATCCTGTTTTTTGGATCCCAATCCTCCTGAAATGTTTTGAACAACACAAACTGAAAATTCAAACTAGGATTGGATTCTGTGATCTAATTCGATTTCAGAATCCTTCTTTCCCTTTTGAACAACCCCTTTTCAAGATTTGATCCAATTCGATAACCAAATTCCGATCGGACTAACTTTGAACAGCTGGCCCCTGGTGTTATCTGAAACCTTTGCTCAATGAAGGACCACTCAGTGTTGTTGTTTCCTTTTATAGAAATCCTTGATTCAGGACAGCTCGCTGTTTCGGAAACCAGCCTGATTAGGTTCATTTGACACAACTGCAAACCAAAGTCATTATGCAATATTTCCTAAAGGTAGCTCAGTGGTTCCTTAACTGCACTGTTTCCTGAAAGATGCCTCTTGTCCCGTAGTTTGTGGTGTGCAGACTTTGTTTGACAGTATTTTCCAACTCCCAGGTTTGAACGTGGGTTGTTTCTACGCTGTTGGCACGCTGCTGAACCGCATGATCATCGAGCATTACCCTGTAAGTCCTGCCTGCTGTGTCCCTTCCCTAAATCAACAGTATGGATGATTCCTAAAATATTTTGTAATGTCTCTGTAATGGTTAATCCACCAGTATGTGCAGGCTTTTTAATCAAAATGATATCTTTAATGCTGAAATTAGGGAAATTATTGTTGTTATCCCTAAATTTTAATATTTAGTTTTTTGCAAAAAAAGCAGGAAAAAATAGCAAAACACATCATTATTTTTGGATTGAGAGGCCAAATTATAGTTATTTACTGAACAGAAAAATGTGTTTTGTTTGTTATTCTTGATTAATTTCTGAATTCTCAGAGAATTCCACTGTTCTGGCTCAATTTTGGGAATAAAAAGTTGAATTTGAAAATCCTCACTCCTGTTGGATGAAGGGTAAAGTGTAGGGAACTCAGATAGAAAGGGGAAAAAAAGTCTGAATTAAAGCTCTGAAAAGATGCTGGAGGCTTTTTGAGACAAACAGGGGCAGGATTAACGTAGAAATACCCTTGAAAAGACTGTCTTTATCTAACGGTGTTAGATCAGATCAGTAATCTACATCCTAACATCACCCTTTAGGGAGAAGAGGTGAATGCCGGGAGGATCGGCCTCACCATTGTCATTGCGGGGATGGTCGGCTCCCTGATCTGTGGCGTTTGGTTGGACAAAACCAAAACTTACAAGTAAGGCGAACATCAGAAAGGACCAGTACAAGAACAGCAGTTTGTTGTTTACCAGGGTTTTATGTGACATCAGGCAGCTCCACCAGCTTGTTTCTGTTTTCTGTTTATTACCACTTCACTTCTCCTCTGTAAAGACCTTGTTTAGTGTTCCTATGCTGGCTCTTGGGGCTCTGGGCCTGTTTTTCCAGCTGCAGCATGCTGCTCTAACAGTGATCTCACTGACCTCTTCACTCTTTCGGCCTGCTGGGTGCTTCAGCCCCCCCCCCCACTCTGATTTACAAGAGTTAAGTTTTGCAAATAGGGGGTTGTGTTTGTGACACACATGCACATTTCAGTCCTGGCTTTGTTAACTCATCCAGATATTCTAATTACTCATTATAACAACACTTAAATGTGATTAGGAAAACCTGTTGGATCCTAAACTGTGTTTTGTTTTTTTTTTAAAGACTTTCATATGATTTCAGTTGACATTTCTGTTTTCGTGATGTTTATTTACTCCACACACCCTAGGCGTGCACGAAACAAATAAAGAAGCTTAGAAAAGCGTTGCTCTGTGTCACTACTAGTGGTCCAAAGCTCCACTATGTACATGTAGAAGGTGTCTGTATGAGATCAGACTGCTTTTGATCTGAATACTTCAAGTCCCTTGAGAAGCTGCAGTGTTGCAGCCTAGAAAGTGAAATATTACTGCAGCAGTGCTGAATTTACCTTGATGATGATGATGATGATGGCTGTATCTTTTTCTAGGCAGACAACCCTGGCAGTGTACTTCATGTCTCTGGTGGGGATGATAGTCTATGCTGCTACACTCAGTCTGGGGCACCTCTGGGTGGTCTTCATCACTGCTGGAGCTCTTGGGTATACTTACATTTCTTTGGTTTTTAGGGTGTAGAAATGGAATTAGAAACAGGTTTATTGTCAGCTAAGAGAAGGGCGGCACGGTGGTGTAGTGGTTAGTACTGTCGCCTCACAGCAAGAAGGCATGTCTGTGTGGGTTCTCTCCGGGTACTTGGCTAATTTAGGTTAATTGGCTAATTTAAATTGCCCGTAGGTGTGAATGTGAGTGTGAATGGTTGTCTGTCTCTATGTGCCCTGCGATGAGGTGGAGACTTGTCCAGGGTGTACACTGCCTTTCACCCTAAGACAGCTGGGATAGGCTCCAGCCCCCCCGCGACCCTATGAGGATAAGCGGTAGATAATGGATGGATGGATAGTGCAGAGAAGAATAAATATGGGGTATAGAAACTCTTATGCGGTAAAACAGAGACAAAAACAGTGTAATATGGCAGATAAGCAGAGATAAAACTTCAGAAATGTTTAATTAGGCTAGTGGAGGGGACTGAATTACCAAAAATACTGATTAAATATGGATTATATCCAGAGTGAATGAGCTCAGTAATATCACATTTTAAACTCCAACTATATGCACGTACCATTATTTCTCCTAGTACAGTATTTCTGTCATTATGTGCAACGATAATTCACAGCTGTGTTTTCTTTGTGGTCATCTTTGGCTTGATAAGCATTCACACATCCTCTTGACCCGCTGACTCAGGAAGAAAACGAAAACAGACGTGAGGAATCATTTTAAAAAGTTGATGTCATTGTAAATCAATTCCATTTCATTTTTCAAGTTTAAAAAAATGCTCATTAACATTGTATTCCTCATACATGCTACACACTGGTCCTTACACATTAACCTTGTCGACTTACTATGAATTATAAGAATTTCTATTCCTATGTGTCATTAGCGTATCCCTTAACAAACTCTTCATCACACACTATTCGTTCTATTAATAATGGGTATCTATCGGCAGAGGGAGCATAAGGAAATGTCAAAGATCTGTGTCTGGATATGCAGGATGCAGTGATGCAGGCCGATGTGTTATGATGTTGCTGCCATATAATAACTTTCACTTCTGTGGAAGAACATCACGTTGCTGTTGTGTGATAAGATGATCTGGTGCCAGTGGACGGCATTCAAAACCTGTCCTTCCTGTTGTTTTAATAGATTAAAAAGGGTGTTAGTCTCAAATATCTGAGAGGACGTTAATATTCAGCTGGTGCAAAATCTTAATCCACAAGTTATTATGAAGATTAGATTTTACATTATCCCAGAAATGTTGAATTTGTGTCTGAAACTGTGTTTTGGCAGAAATAAAGGTGCAGTTAAAGCAGTTATGTTTTTAACACTTATGCTACATGCTGTCTGTCCAGGTTCTTCATGACAGGTTACCTGCCGCTGGGCTTTGAGTTTGCTGTCGAGCTGACGTACCCAGAGTCAGAAGGAACTTCATCTGGACTCCTCAACTGTTCAGCACAGGTGCAGCTCAATGACCTGTCAGGGTCACTAAAACACAATACTGCAGAAAAGCTGAGAGAGACACAGTGAGAATGAATGCCTGTGTTGTTACTGGTTGTACAGGAACAAAAGTGAGTCGTCCTTTTGTCCTTCTGTCACCAGAATAATCAGTCACAAGTCTGCAGAGTTTTTGTTCATTGCAGATCTGGGACCAGTTTCACCAAATATGCAAGATGTAACAGATAAAACTAGAAAAGCACTCAGAGAGCGCAGGCCTCTGCCAAGGCAGCATTCTGAGAGAGCGTATACTCCTGCAAGCCCACAACGCCTAAGAGTGAACGTGTTGATTTTGACACACCTCGAAACCCACATTTAACATTGTATTCACATTAACATCATGTACTTTTTTATTTATTTTCTCTCTAGTTCATATTTTGTCACATTTGAATTTGAGTTTTAAAAAAAAGACCAAAATACCAGTAAAACTTTGCAAATACAATTTGACAATTCTTTTCCAGATATTTTGAGACCAGGTGCATTGCTAAAAAATAAAAATTTGACCTTGGTGACCTTGACCTTTTACTGATCTTGACCAAACTGAATCAGTGACTTCTGGATTCCTATATTAATTTATATACCAAATTATGTGATGATTGGCTGAATATTGTACACCCTGGAGCGTTCAGAAATATGCAAAATCTCCCATACTTTACTATGGTGTGACCTTTCATTTGACCTTGATGACCTTGAATCAGATCTGATCACCACCAAAAATTAATCGGTTTTAATTTAGGCCACTTCTGACCAATCCTGGAAATTTTGTCAAAATCCGTTCATAACTTTTTGAGTTATTTTGCAAACCAACAAACAAACGAACCAACACACAAGTAAACCCTGTTGAAAACCTTACCTCCTTGACAGAGGTAACAAGCATCATTCTTGCAAATCATGTATGAGCATGTGAGAGTGACATTAATTTAAAAAAAAAATTGCCTCTATGAAATCCCTGGACATTCCCTGGACAGCTGATGGCAGGTAGTGTCTCCATAATAGTCAGGCTTCCCTTGAATGCAACATTTTTTGCTTGAACATATCATTCCCACTTCTCATAGGCGTTTGCTGTTGTGCAATAAAGTGAAGGGATAAGGTGCTTTAAGGACATGCTGGATCTGCCTTTCATTGTGTTTGTGAGTGCGTCCAGGCTCCAGCTGTATTCTGACTAACACACCGTGTCCTGCAGGTGTTCGGCATTATATTCACCATCTGCCAGGGGAAGATCATCGACAGCTTCGGCACACTGGCAGGAAACATCTTCCTCTGTGTTTTTCTTCTAATCGGCACAATAATGACAGGTAAGTCCTTTGAAACATATGCTGTGCAGAGTCATAGCAAGCCACTGATTTAGCATCACATAGAACAGCGTTCTCTTTGTTTGTCACCGTTTCTGTTCTGAGTTTACACGCATTCCTGCGTTGACTTCCAAGAACACAGATGATGATTGTTGTGTAACTTCAACGACCATTTCAGGGTTGAATGTTGGGAAATGTGTTTTTATTGTTAGGTATACTTAACAAAGAAATAATGTATGTCACCTACTTACAGGAAAGTGAGTTTAATTAGCAGCATTTCCTTAAAAAACGCTTTAACTGAAGTTTGGGAAAAGGGAGCGTGTAACCACAAGAATTTCGTTTTCACCTCCGGCCTCCTCAGCTCAAAAGTAAATGTTTTTCATTAAGTAAAACCTTCCAGAAGTGGATGGAGCTGGAAACATTTTATTGACGCAGTAAAGGCAAACTTTGCTACACTAAGAAGGTGAAAAACATACTGTCAGTTTTCAGGTGTTAAATGTGAGCCGTCACGCCTCGGTTGCCACCTCAGTCCACCTAAAGCCACTAGGGTATTTTTTTGTGTGGCAACTTGAGGGGTTGATGATCAATGTATAACTTATTAAAAGTCCCATCAGCCGCTGAAGCGCCAAACATTGAGCGCCCTAGAAAAACACTGCAAGACTATTTATGAGTCTGCTGCTCTCAAAGGTCAAACTGACTCATTGTATTTTTTTAACTCCCTCAGCATTTAGACGTCTTGTCGCCATCAAGGAAAACACCAGCTTTTTGTGAAAACCACAACACTTTCAACCTTTATGCTGTAGAGTCATTTGAAGCTGCCATCAAACTGCCCGTGTCAGCTCTTTGTGATATATTCATAATCATAAAGGTTTTCATTTTTGGGGTAAACATTGTCCTTCAGTGGAAATTTAGGTTAATTGGAGATTAGATTAGGTAAAACTTTTTTGACCCTTTCAGACAGTGCCCTCTGGGAAATTAAATATACAGTACAGAATCAAAATCCAAAAGCAAAAGTGATCAAAGTATAAAAAAAAAACAAAAAAAACACACACACACCACATGAGCATAATTTTGCAATGCAAATTTTGAGGTTAGTAAGTTAGGATGCGTAACTTGAGTATTAGACTGTATTCTCTTGGGAAATCACCATCAAATCATCAAATACTTGAATAAAGCAACTGTGACGTGTCTGTGCACAAGCACTACCTACTGGACAGTCACTGTTATTACTTGTTGCCATTCACTTTGTTTCATTCTGTCTTTATTTCTTTGCAGGCTTAATAAAGTCTGATCTGCGTAGACAAAATGCAAACATGAAGGCCAAAGCAACAGTAAGTGTCAAAAAGGATGTTTGTTGGGGTTTTACTGCAGGGAAATAAAAGTGGTGGCAGTATAATTTGGAATAAACCTTTTAAGACATTTTGACATCTCACAGCAGGAAAAGCACAGGTGTAAATATTGAAATTAATGATGGCAGGATACCATTTAACCTCGTCAGTTTCAGGGTATTATTTCATATCTTACTCACACATTTGAATGGACGCTGGTGCTTTTCCTGAGTCAAAATGTTTGCTGTGTTATTTGTTTGCACATCCTAAGTTTGCATGCAGTTAAAGTCAAATCATCTGAGTCTTCCAGAAAATAACTGACCAGGTGCCTATTGGCCCATATGGAAAAGAAATTTAAAAAATTATTGAAAAATGTACTGAAATTCATGATTAGTATATGATTTACTCTTGAAAGTGGCCACTTTTGCATTATATTCATACACGATAATAAAAAGAAGTATAAGGATATTACATGTATCACTCACTGTTGTATGCTTTACATACAAGTTTCATACAATCTCCTTTGAATGAAACTTGTATGTAAAGCATACAACAGTGAATTCGGACAGAAGATCTAAACAAAATGAAACTATGATTTGGGTATTTGTCAGAATAGTATACGACAGTAATGATACATAAAATATCCTTGTACTTCTTTTTATTATCTTGTATGAAAATGCAGAAGTGGTCACTTTCAAGAGTAAATCATGTACTATTCATGAATTTCAGTACATTTTTTTTAATAAGTTTTTCTGTTTCTCTTCCGTATGGGGTGTCTTTGTGTCTTTATTTTTGTTGCCTTGTCTGCATCACTAATGCACCATTTTAACATAAAAGTATTCAGCAGTGTGTGCCTGTGTGTTTTAAAACAACAGCATGCTTCTGCTTGCATGTACTGCCTAACCAATATCTTATTGGATTTGTCTGGATGGTATCAACAGGTAATGCTTTGGTGCTGTCATGTCCCCTTGTCTTTAACCTGCCTTAGTTCTACCATAATACATGTATTCCTGTTTTACTTCTTTGTAAAGTGCTAAACTTTGGTCACATTTCTGTGTAGGTTGCTTGAGGGAACTTTCCATGCTGCCCTGAGGCTGCGACATAATCTCTGATAAAATTGTCATTGTTGATGCCTGTGTGAGTCTCCAAGATCTGTGATGAAGTTATTCAAGACAGCTGAACTCCTGACATTTGATGCTATCATGCAGTGAAGGACAGAAAGAATACAGCAAATGCTGGGGAGTTGGAGGAGACAGTCGATATCACTCACATCTGTCTGTTAAATACACTGCCTGGCCAAAAACAAAAAAGTCGCCACCAAAAAAAGGTCACACACTCTAATATTTCGTTGGACCGCCTTTAGCTTTGATTACGCGCTGTGGCATTGTTTTGATAAGCTTCTGCAATGTCACAAGATTTATTTCCATCCAGTGCTGCATTCATTTTTCACCAAGATCTTGCATTGATGATGGTAGAGTCTGACCGCTGCACAAAGCCTTCTCCAGCACATCCCAGAGATTCTCAGTGGGGTTAAGGTCTGGACTCTGTGGTGAAAATGATGACTCATGCTCCCTGAACCACTCTTTCACTATTTGAGCCCCATGAATCCTGACATTGTCATCTTGGAATATGCCCGTGCCATCAGGAAAGAAAAAAATCCACTGATAGAATAACCTGGTCATTCAGTATATTCAGGTAGTCAGCTGACCTCATTCTTTGAGCACATATTGTTGCTGAACCTGCAGTAATTATCCAATAGGAGGCTCGTACCTATTTGCTTAGTCAAATCCAAGTGGCAACTTTTTTTTGGGCCAGGCAGTGTACAATGCAACTGTAGGGCCAGGAGGTGATTAGCTTAAAGCTTAATATAAAGAACGGAAGTAGAGGGAAAACAGATAGCCGGCATCCCCAAAACTCACTTATTAACACCCAAGTGTTGTTTAAACACCCAAGTGTTAACACAATAATTAAATTTAATAGGAATACACTTCCATTTGAGAGGCAACAAACCAACAAATGGGATCCATTGTCTCATCTAACTCTTGGATTTAAAGCATATTTCCTAAAATGATTACTTTAAGTGACTTTAATCAACTCAAATATAAAAGAGAAAATGAATTGAGGCCATATATCAGTGCCTGGTGTCACAGTAACTTCATCCCAGTCTGGAGACTCTAGAAACGTTGAATGAGAAGTGATCAGCAGCTGTTGTTTTAGGCGGAGGCACTGATGTCGGGACAAGACTACGGAGCCACGGCGCTAATCTCCCAGGCGCAGACTCCTCCTGCACTCTCCTGATCAATAAACCTTTCCGCTTCCACAAAAAACTAATCTTCCCAAATCTTAGCTGAACACTCAGATGCTCAAAGGTAGGAGCACAGCAATCAGCACACAGTCTGTAATCACCAGCCTGCTGCTCACACTTCCACCAGTCACACCTTTCTGTTTCTTTCTGTCACGATGAATGATATAAATATGAAACCTTTGTTTCTTTATTGATCCTGTTTCAGTTTGTGATTTCAGATATTTATTGCTACACAGACACATTTAGATGTTCTTACAAAACCTTGCAGCTTATTTGAAACTACAGCTTTATTTATGAAACTTAACTTTTTATGTGTTGTTTTGTCCATTAAAGGCATTCTGGCCTGTAAAATACAGGTGGGAATAATACATTTAATAATGGCTAAATTCCATTTAGCTGCCTCAGAGTTTTTTCATATGAAGGCAGTGGATGGTTTTGCACCAAAACTGCAGGAAGAAATGCCTGTATTAAGGTATGACAACACACACGGTTGCTGTTTAATGTTACTAATAACATTAATGACGATACCGTCATTAATGTTATTAATAATGCCTGTGCTTGTCCTGCTATGACAAGTCAAAATATCTGCTGTGAAAAAGGCCATTGATGTGCTTTTAATTTGTTTCTTTGTTTTCATCTAGCATCAGTGCCATTTTTCATCACAAACTGAGTACTTTTAGAAAAAAAAAATCAGTAAATACATATTTAAACACAGCAGTCCTATTTCCTTACTGAACCTACAGAAAGGTCTTCAGCATTTTAATTGATGATTTTTTGGTCATATCAGCACATTAAGACTGTCAGTGACCTGAAGTGGTCTAATGTTCAAACAAGATAAAGTGGAAAAAAATCTATTTTCAGTCACGTTACTTTTAATGATTGGGTACAGAAAAGCTTAAGCACACAGACAGGAAGTAACGTCCTGTAACATTTAGCTGAACATGTGTTGGGTTTGTATGTGTTACTGTTTTTTGATGACTCTTCGGGATTTAGCTCCACTGATCAATCTGATGTCGAAAGAGACAAAAGCCAATATCTGTGTTGAATCCATGACACTGTTGAATTAACAAGCTTGTTCTGATTGATAGGGACCTTTGGACGGCCATGACGGGAGCCTGGCTGCACCATCTATCATCAAAGAAGCCAAGTTTTAGACCCAACATTAACATAAAGCCTTGAGTGTGACCTGATCTCTGCACTGTTACAGTGTAATATGCTGAGATGGAACAACACAATCAGGAAGTCTTTAGACCCACTTCCCTTCTGAGAATAGTTAGATGTACAGTGTTGTGTTAACTATTTATAAATATATGTATAAAAAATATGCTGAATTAAATCTGATATTTAACACAGTAATTTGAGCATTTAAAATTCACTGTTCAGAAATATTTTTTTATATCTACGTTTAAGTTGAATCCTGTCAATAAATCTGGAAGACAAATCTGTGAAAGGATCATTTTACCTGTCAGTATTAATTGTGCATTTGATTATTAGATGGGCCTACATTTGTTATTATGAAGTGACTTATTTCATAAACACTCAACCATGTGAATGATGACAGTATCCATGTTGTTATGATCATTAAAATAATTAATAAAATAAAATAATTCTAATTAATGGCTATTGACAGTAAGGGGTGAAATATATGCAACACACAGTTGTGTAATATTATTTGTAACACCCTCTGTTTACTTATGTAACATGGAATAAAAAAAATTTTCATTTGGTATTGTGCTTTACATCACTGTGTGTATGTGTGTGTGTGTGTGTGTGTGTGTGTGTGTGTGTGTGTGTGCATTCTCTTTACTATTTGGGACTATTGGGAGCTGATAAGTATGAAAACTAAGCATCATCTGTTGATATAATGTAGTTTTTGAGAAAAATTATGTAAACAGAATTAAGTATTATAGTATTGACAAATGTGACATCCACAGTTGGTGACCTGTGGATGTCACATTTGTCAATACTATTACTATTAATACTATACTAATACAGGTGTCTCGTTTAAAATATTGGTCTGAGGTCCAATGAACCTTTTCTTCACAAAAAAATAAGAGAAAACCCCTCAAAAAGTGTTAATCACAAAGGTATGACGTGTGGAAGTAACAAACTGCATGTACTGTTGTGTTGTGTAACATTTTTTTGTGTATTGTTTTAAGTAGCCTACTTTTATCTGAAATTTGACCTGTTTGGTTTGACCTTTGTCAAGACACAGTATCCAGATACCTACAGTGCAATGTGATAAAGAATTAGATCACTTAAGGTCATGAACTGGAACTAAAGATGGATGGCATGACAGCTTCATGTATTAGTTA